>JBAIAA010000826.1:1200000-1896710 GCA_037893245.1 Crossaster papposus | reverse complement strand
GTCGCGCTTCCTGGCAATTTCCGTAAAAAATTGTGGTTTTCGCGGTTTTAATTTGTTAACTTCGCTATTTTTTGCGGGAATCTGTGTTTTTTGTTTTTCCCAACAAATCTTTGTGCAGTTTTGTCAAGTTGGAAAAAAGTCAAAGCGCGATGCCGTTCAGCAACCTCATACCCGAAATGATAACATTGCACTTGCAGTGAGAAAGCAAGCGACGAACGGGAATGAGGTGGCGCTGAGAATACAAAGTAGTCTGGCTCCACTTGTTTGATATCGTGTTATAGCATCGGTAATAAGTCGTCTCCAAGCAATAGCAAAAGCACATTTTTTTTGCAAATAAAAAACAAAATAATTACATTGGCCGCGGGTGTCTGCATTATGAATGCGCATTATGAATGCATGGCTATTCCAAGTTCAAGTTCATTCACACATATTCAAATGTTGGTAACCAACAAAATCATTACAAATAATCACACAATATAAATACAAACAGTTCAAACAATAAAATATGCAAATTAAACTTAGTGGAAAAACAAAATATGTCAGCATTGAGGAAAAAGAAGATTCCTTCCTCCCTCCATGATTTGTGTCATCAGGTGTCAGTAAATTTGAGCCTTACAATTTTTGTTTAAAAGAATAGTTTAATTTAAAGCCTGTTCTTTCACATAAATATACACAACCATCATTTATACTTATTTTCCTTTTATGTATTATCATCAGGTTTAAACAGAGAATACAGTATAACATCTACTTGTAACTATTTGGGGTCGGGCAATAAGCCAGTTTGGTATGTAGATATTAAAAGTAGTTTAGGTCAAAGGTTATTCGGGATAGAATTGCTGAGGTGATGTCCTGGATGTTACGCAAATGCCCATTTTTATCATAATTAATATGCAAGCTTCGTAAGTAATACGCGAGCATTGTAATGCGCGAGCATCGTAATTTGTACGCAAGTATCGTAATTTGCACGGAACATCATTGCGTGTCCTGGATGTTACGCAAATGCCCATTTTTATCATAATTAATATGCAAGCTTCGTAAGTAATACGCGAGCATTGTAATGCGCGAGCATCGTAATTCGTACGCGAGTATCGTAATTTGTACGCGAGCATCGTAATTTGTACGCGAGCATCGTAATTTGTACGCGAGTGTCGTAATTTGCACGGAACCTCATTGCGTGTTCATACGCGCACATTCGATTATCCCAAATGACCCGTGACCCATGTTATTATGCATGCGTGCAATTGAAATCCTGAACTGGGTTATTGTCCTTGACTCTATGAAGCAGATTTATTTTTATACTACTTGCTACGACTATCACATTGCTAATTTTCTAAGACAAAGAGATTTTTTTGAAACCCTTGCTTCGGTTTCAGCTTTGTCTCCAAATTGTTATCGCGCAGAAGCAAACTTGAAATATTGAAACATTCTGGTCTTTCGCTTCATATCAACCGATGGAATGTCTCTAAAGCATTTCATGCACCAAACTGTGGTTGATGTTTCCAAAGTCGGGAATGAAGACGAAGCTAAAGATGAAGCCAGAGTTTCAAAACTGCCTATAATAAAATTATGTTCTAAAATTGAGTTTTTAGACACAAACTAACGCTTAAAAGCAACATTGCTAAAATAGCTACAATAATAATAATAATAATAATAATAATGAACATTTATAAGGCGCCGGTATCCGCCAAGCAAGACGCTCATGGCGCACAATACAGATTGTTTTTAATCACAAAAACCGTGAGGTAAACATGTAGGTTTTTAGAGAAGATTTAAATACAGACAATGATGATGACTGACGAATTTCAAAAGGTAATTTGTTCCAGAGTTCGGGAGCGGCGCTTGAAAAAGACCGGTCTCCCCAAGAGTGATTGGTACGGGGAACCGTAAGCTGTAGCGCTCTGGCTGAACGAAGACTACGTGACGGTTGATATTGCGAGATAATGTCTGATATGTAGGCCGGTGAAGTTCCTTGTTGTGACCTGAAAGCGAGAAGGAGGATCTTGAAGGCAATGCGATCAATGATAGGGAGCCAGTGGAGGGACTTTAAGGCGGGGGTGATGTGAGTGGTGCGTCTGGATAAGGTGATGAGGCGAGCAGTGGCATTTTGGAGGCGTTGGAGTCTGTTGATTTGGTATTGCGGCAGGTTATACATGAGGGAGTTACAACAATCTAAGCGCGAGGTTATAAATGCATGGACGAGTTGCTCAGTGGCCATACGATTGAGATATTTTCGAATAAATCCGAGATTACGGAGATGAAATCTGACTGATTTTGACACTGCTGATATCTGATCAATGTGGGACATGTGGGGGTCGAATATTACACCTAGGTTGCGACACTTGTTGGAGGAATGGACGAGGCAATCTCCAATCCTAATGCTCGGGATATTAAACTTGGAAAGTTGTTGTTTTGAGCCACACAGGATAAATTCAGACTTCTTGTCATTCAATTTGAGACTGTTTGTCATCATCCATATCTTGATCTGATCAATGCAAGCCTCGAGATTCTCAAGGGCAGACAAAGCATTGGGTTGAGATGGAGTGAAGGATTGATACAGTTGTATGTCATCTGCATAGCAGTGATATTGAAGGTTGTATTTCTGAATGATTTGGCCGAGTGGTAAAAATGTAGATGGTGAATAATAGGGGACCACCAACAGATCCTTGTGGAACACCACAGTCAAGGGAGGCAGGGGCAGATAATTCTCCATTGATGTTAACAGACTGTTGCCGGTCTGCAAGGTATGAAATAAACCACTGTAAGGCTGCGTCGTGCACCCCCAAAGAGTGTAAGCGACTGATCAAGATGGCACGATCTATGGTGTCAAATGCTGATGACAGATCGAGAAGCACAAGTGCCGTTACTTTGCCAACATCCATCTGTCGTAGAATGTGGTCGGACAGATGAATAAGTAATGTTTCTACACTATGGTTCTGACGATATGCAGATTGGCGACTATCCAACAGGTCGTTTTTCCTTAAAGTTTTAGTCGGTTCATTCAGATTGAGTTAATTCTATTGTACTGTGCGTGTTGAACCTGTTGATTATGAACTGTTTTGTAGAACAATCTCAAATTGAGTTTGGTTTCTTGTGGTAGCTGGTTCGAATCCTGCATTAGTGGCTGTCAATTACGGTCCTTTTCCTAAATATAGCATGCCTTGAGTACAAGTTCGTTCAATACAATGCAGATTTAACAAAATTAGTTGTTCTTGGTAGAGGTTCGAATCCAGACTGGGTAGACTTGTTGCAAGGTGTCTCTTCTTTTGCAATGACAGTCCATAATCACTTGTTTAAAAGTGCAGCAGTGGTGCAAACCGGATGCATATTGCAGAGTGAGGTGAATTACAAGGATAATCGTGCCATTTCCCATTATTGAGTACATTCGCACAGTGCTCAATACCTCCTTTGTTATTAGGTTGGTCATCAGCTGTCGCCCAGTTTCTGTAAACTACCTCATCAGTACCATCATGACACTTCCAATTGGCTGTCAAAAAGACCAAAACAACAACAAAAAACATATTGGATAACAAGGGTACGAATTACCCGGTAACAGCTTTACTCTTTATTAATTGGCACGTGCAAGCGCAATAGTACAAACAAGACTGTAAATCATTCATAGACAACAATTCATGCTGTACCGGCAGCTAGCGTTCTGCATAACATCGCATATTAACCCTAACTCCCTACCCTATTTTTCTTAAACCTGAATCCTGCTAAATTCTCCCATTCAAAAGTTTTAAAACTCGATGGATTTTGGATGATTTGGGATGTTTAGGGTTAATGACCCCCCACCTTCGGCTTGGGTCATAAACTCGTCCTGGCCCAGGAGCTAGTTTTTTAATGTACGTTTAAACCTGTCCAACCACATTATTTATTCTATTATTTTTTCCTTAAAGAACCCAGTCTAGCCCAGCCCTACCCAACCCAACTCACACAAGTGTGTATTTAACCTCAATCGGGGACCCTATTAAACCCGAAACCACTGTCCTCTTTTTTTTTCTTTTTTTTCTTTTTTTTTTAAGACCTCCCATATATTTTGTACATGAATGGATGTTTGGCAATATGGGACCCTATTGTCCTCGTCTCCTATTTGAATAAAGATACAAACTCAACTCAACCAAAATCAATTTGAAATTTTACTAACCTTCCTCGAGATCATTGCAGTTGATCCAAAACGGGGTTGTCTCTATCACTAGACCCACGAGGAAATCAGTCTCTTCCTGAGACCGTGGCGCGGCCAAGGTACCTCCTATCTTGAGGCACTCATCCTTTGCCTCAAACCATGTCAGGGGCTCCTTGGTGGCTTTGTAGCATTTACCACCCCACTGAATCCAGGTAGGAGGGCACACCCCTCTAATGGAGGCCTTACACACCCCGTTATTGCCGGTGCAACCCATCATCAAATAAAGGCTTATCAAACCAAAGATGAACCATTTAGACACCATCGTCTCTCGGACAAATCTCCACTGGTGTATGGAATTGAAATGAAGTTTAAGTTAGAGTGAGATACTTAAATTTGGTCAAAGCTCGGCCTCTATACTTGCATATTTGATCATTTTGTAGAGTACCTTGTTCAGAGTTAATGACCGTGACAAGTGACTCGCGTTGCCATGGTTCTGGTCACATATTGATTTATTTATTATATTTCTTTACCCAGGGTGTGCCTGGTTAAAACCTGGTTAAAAAGCATTTTAAAAACTGGTTTCCATTAGGGCCCTGCATATCATTATTAAATTTATGAATTTGCAAACAGAAATTAAAGTAATGGAATAAAGTTAATTACAAATTAATACCAGTCGGCTTTGATAAATAATTTAAAATTTGTGCTTAAGGATACGCTTAAGTTTTAAGCCACAATAAAAAATAAATGAAAGCAGAGCTTGGAACGCATTTAGTCAGGTATCTTCCAATTCAACAGTTTACAAGGCCTATTGCGCACAGCAATGTCGCTAACGCGCGCGCGTGTAAACAAACAAGAGTACGCGACGGTTGCGCGACTTTTGTAATTATTAGCGCAATAAGGCACACAACGTTTTTGCTTAATGTAAACGCGTTCATTGATTTCTGCGTGTATATAAATTTGCATGTCTATAAATACGCTGACCTATAAATATGCAGACATTATCACTCGATCCAAAAATTGTTTTACCATGAATAAGACATGTTGTGGCCGCTACCAGATCGATGTCCTTCATGAAAGCTTAATGACCCTGCAAAGAACAAATAAAACTTGCATGAGAAATTTCACCAAGGTCATCAATTCTTTTGGTACATTGTGTTATTGGGGCAATCCATAGTCTTTGTGTGTTTAAGTGAAATCTCTCTAATCTCAAACTCAGAACACTCTAAAATTCTAAAATTTTCAACATCACCCCAATTTGTCTTATTCTACATTTTGTTTCATTATACCCTAACCCAATTTTACCTTGTTCTACCTTTACTGAAGACCCAACGCGCTATGTGGACTCGAAAATGTCCCCACTACTCGGTCTGGTTTTTCCAAACAAAAGAGCCTGTCCCCACAGAGGAGGCTTGACAGGTGTAACAATGACACCCAAAATGTCACACTTTTAGATCTCTTATTTATAGACTATCCCTCATGTTTATGAAATGCAAACAAAATGAAAATATATATACATGTAGAGTTTCTGGTTCTTTTCGTTAATTTGAAGATGATTTGATAAATAACATATGTATTTATTGAATTCCGGTGCATGAATGATGTTAAATTTTAACTGAGCCAAGTTGAAACAAATACAGAATCATGGTTATTAAATGATTACAGAAATATCAATTGATTATCAACAAATGGGGGGGGGGGGGGGGGGGGGGGGGTGAAATGGGGACTATAAAAACAATTCCTAAAAGGGTTGGTTCATTATGTAATATTTTGAATTGGTTTCATTATTTTGTTTATCCAGCTAAGAGATAGCGAGAGAACATCGCAGGTGCCTGACTTGGAAGGTCCCAGACCCCACGAGGAAACGACGGTGTACGACTGGAGTGATGGCTTAGAAGAAACGGACGATTCCAGTATTTACTTCTCCCCAGATCAGGGCAATGTCATCTTTGCAAGTGCTATTGATAGCTGGGGCTTTGGGTAAGCAGCACTTACGACTTTTTCAACCCTGGGCGTACAGAATTTGATGGATTGTAATGTCACTTGGATGGCATGCCTAATACAAGTTCTGCTTAGGTTTTGCCACCACTGGCATTTATATCTTGTTATTCAATACTTATATATATCTATGTCTAGAAAAGGAAATAATTGTTTGAATTTTAGTTATTCTTTGGTGGGGGTTCATCACAACTCTTTTTAAAAAGGTCAAAGGTCATCTAGAGGCTATTTGAGGTGTCTTAATTAAATGTTTACTTCTTTAAGTACACAAAATGTATAGAGATCAACTTCGGGAAAAGGCGACACTCTTGATCCAAGGATCTCTTGTTTAACCGCGGATTTAGGACCAATGTCTCAACAGAAATATAGACACTTATATTACTTGTTAACAAACAACTCTGAATCTCTAATATCTTTAAACAAAAAATAATATACAAGATTTTAATGAAAAACAAACACAACCTAGTTAAAATTACAATTTACTTTTTTATGTTTTTTTGTTTTTTTATTAGTAAATATTCGAAAATATATGATTTGTTGTTTTTCCAGAATTGACCATTTTGCGACTTTGTACGCAGCCAAGATGGGTGTGAGGGCTGAAATCTTTCGCAAGACATTGTGGGGAGATTTCTTCTTAAATGGCAAAACCAAACGGATTATGAAAGGGGCACAGGTAATGTTTGAATCTACTAATTTAAATTTCTAAAAAAAAATCTTTGAGATACATTTTTTGACTTTTTAAAATAATTTTCTTTAAAAAGGCAGCATGCCAAACGGGAATCATTTAACCAGTTTGCGCCGGGATTATTTTAACATCACTGAGCCGAGGCGCGGGATTATTTTTAACGAAACTCTTTCCCAAACTGGTTCAGGCCGATAGTGCCGTGAAGCACACCCACGCATTTCCGGCCTTGCTCGCTGCCGACAGACATTTCCGTCCTTGCTCGTGGCGTGTTTATGCGTCATCCGTTTTGAATCTGGGAAAAAGTTTGCATGTATATACGTCCTCCGGCACGAACTGGTAAACAGTGAGTTAAAGGTAGTATACACCATTTGCAGATATCGAAAATATTTACTACCGAATTATTAAGAAATATCTTACTCATCTGAAAGTAAATATTGATTCTGGGCATCCAGCAAAATGATTGCGCTAGATATCCTGTAATTCTTCCGAAAAATAGAATTTTATAATGAAAAACTCGCGATCGCCGGACGGCGAGCGCGAAAAAACAAAAATAACATAAGAATAACTGCTCGATGCCGGTTGGAAAAAACCGCTGTTTTTCATGCTTTTCTCGGCATCCATGATTCTAAAACTTCGGACAGATCAGTTAAACGATATTTACTATAAATACAACCCCCCAAATCTACCTATTCATGATAATTCAAGCAATTACCAATGGTGTATACTACCTTTAAGAGTCGTTAATATCCGTACTTGAGCAAGTTTGATCAAGGAATATAGTTAACCACATTCGACGATGGTTGGACGCGGTTGGTCTCGCTGGTTATTATGTAGCAACGTTTTTATGGCATAGTGCAACAGAGACCAACTATCAACAACAAAAATGGCAGACAAAACTTGTTGGCATATTTTGTTCACGTTAGTTTGTGATTTTGTCACTTTTGTCACCAATGTATGTACAGTAAAAACAGCGGTTATGTAAGATATTCTAAACTACGCTAATATGGTGTAAAATTTTGTGTCAAAATATTTCTTTGTCTGGGAGAGTACAATGTTTCAGCGCCACAGAAGTTTGACTGGAGTCGTTCACACTGCAACCTCGTGGCGCACGCTCTAAATACGCCACAAACCAATCACCAGTGAACCATCGGTCTTTGCTCTATTGCTGTTGAACAATAATTTGGTTGTTACTTTTTGTAAAAGGTAACCAGGTAGTTGCAAAAGGTATACTGTCCCTTTAAGTTTGTTGTTGTTGTTGTTGTTGTTTATTTTGCATATAACTACAGGCAAAGGGGAAGAAGCCGTTATTTGTGCAATTTATTCTTGAGAACCTGTGGTCCCTGTATGACGCTGTGCTGATCAAGAGGTAGGTCTTGTACAAATCACTGCCTCTTGGAAATAAGAATCCACCGAGAGAAAACCATACAGGCTTCCGTAAAATAACAGAAATTCAATAAATTTAAAACTTTTCCAAATGGCTACCATTACTCGTTATTCTACCTATTATTTCTTCAAAAGGCAAATCTGCGATGGCCCTATAGCCAAATATCTTCCGCATGACATACTCTGACTGTGTGCTAAATTCATGCTTGTATCATCAAAGGCACAATCCCACCAACACTATGAACATCTAACCAAAGAAACACGGTGCTCTAACAAGGAAACTCCATTGTTACTTGGCACTAAATCTATTGGCTGAGTTTGGGCCGATCTGTTCTTGACAATGGCAGGAACGCAACCCAAGAACATTGCACTCGGAACACAAACACTCGCCACCTATCCGTCGGGGTTTTGCAGGAACAAGTTTTGTGTGTTTAAGAACAGACCGCCCGAACCCAGCCTTTGTTACTTGTTCACAGTGCTCCCTGCTAAACTAAAATGAAGTAAATAAATGTGACAATTGTGCTCATTATGTTGCTGGTGTTAGGGACAAGACCAAAACACTGAAGATTATCGACTCCCTGAACTTGAAGATTGCTGCCCGTGACCTACGACACCATGACCCCAGGGTGCACCTACAGGCGATCTGTGGCCAGTGGCTACCTCTGTCTCAAGATGTGCTTTGTATCTTTTATCAGATTTATTTAAACGTATTTTGCTGTAGTCTCGACATGTCTCAAAGGTAAAATCTGAAACTGTGGCATCCTAGATCGAGGTCGAGGCCCGATGCATTCAAGACCAAGACCAGCTCTCCCAAGACCGACCGAGACTTTGTAAGGACGAGATCGAGACAGAGATCTAAAAAATAGTCTCGAGACGGTCTCGAGACGGTCTCGAGACGGTCTCGAGACGGTCTCGAGACAGACCTCCATAACTGGAAGGGAACATAGTGATTTCTTGAGATGCTTACCCGCATTTAAAAATGGTTTAGAAGTGTTTGCATTTACAGCCAACAAAAAATTCCCAGTTTTGATCTTGTCATTTGGTGAAATATTCACAATGGTTCCTTGACCGTAACAAACTGTGTGACCGCTCAGCCATGGTGTGTCAGAAGTTACCCAGCCCACTGCAAGTGAATGGCGCGAGGATTGAGAAGCTAATGTGTGGGGGCGGCAGACGATTCGACACGCTACCGCCTGAGTCGCAGCAGCTGAAATCAGGTAAGATACCTTACTAACCCTGGCTTCCTGTTAACAATGTACAAACGTGACCGGCAAGGTATTTGCGGGTGTTTAAACAGTCTTAAGTTGACTTTTCTCCGTTTAAGGCCTTCAAAAGCATTACAAAGTAATAAATTGAGTTCTCCAAGGTCTTTGAAAAACATAGTGAAAACTTTTGTATCAGCTCGTTATAACGTTATCTAAAAAATTGTCTAATTGCAGCCTTCCAAGAGTGTAAGAGTGAAGAAGATGTGCCAGTTATCGTCTACATCTCTAAGATGTTTGCCGTTGATAACATATCCCTTCCTAGAAACAGACAAAGGTATAGACTAGGCTCGAGGGAATGTTTATTTAAATTTATATACATATTTTAGCCAATCAAAAAATGTGTTTGATGATCTCAACATGTTTTACGTGCTATTATTAATTTGTCCTAATATTTTGCATGTATTGGTTTATTTTCAATGCTTTTCCTCAGACCTCTTGGAGAGGAGGAGATACAAGAAAGGCGAGAGGAGGCAAGAAAAAGACATGCCCTGAGGGTAGCCAATAAGCAGCAAGATGCCAAACTAGAGAACCAATCAGAAACCCCGAAAGGTAACCAACGAACACAGTATTGAGGAGTGCGTTCAGTTTGTTTCTCCGGGTTGACCCAGGTTATTCGCCTCGTGCCGTTCGATTTATGTCATTCTTCCTTGGTGCAGTCGTAACGAGCCATTGCAGAACAGGGAAGTTCAGGAAATAGGACGTACATGCTCCATACAGTGATTTTTATCCCGAATAAAGACCAAGAAAAAAATACTTTGAATAAACACATCTTTGGATGAACACATCTTTGGATGAACACATCTTTGGATGAACACATCTGTGGATGAACACATCTTTGGATGACAGTTTTATACTTTTTTCCATTTTTTGACAGGCCCCTATTTATCGTATTCTATTAATTTTTCTTATTGTGCATCTCTTAGTTTATTTGTAATTTTTCTTGCTTTAATATCTAAAGATTTAAAATAAACAAAAATAAAAAAATATATAGACTTTGCTATAAACATGGTGATTGTGTAGTTACGGACATCAAGGAACTTCGGAAGTCCCCTTATCTCGTTCCCAGACCCTTTTTCATAAAACTGGAGTGCTGAATGGTAACGCATAGCAACCGGTTAAAACGCAGGTGTTAACAAAAAGATTTTTCACCGGCTGACCTAATGCCGCACCGCCCTATAAAAGAACAAAATCCACTTTTAGGATTATTAGAGTAATACCAAACTAGCTTGCCCCATTAAATACCCCAAAAAATATGTTGTAGATAGAGGACGGGGTTTATATTTTTTGGGAGGACGGGAAATTCTGGGGTAAAAGTGATAACGTAGATGACAAAACGCAACACAAAATAAAAAATAGCAATCACCACGACCTGCAGTGAACACGCAAAAAATGATGTTAATTTGCAAGATACTAACCTCAAAACTCATAAGAAAATCACGTTCTACCATAAAAAACTGCCCACATTTTTGAAAATTATGTCATTAGAGTGGAGAGAAGTGTACTTTAGGTTGATAAAGTCATTTTGGAATGATTAAAAAAACGACTAATGGCCTTTCGGTATTTGTATCACTAGAATCACTCGAGGGTGGTGCGATATTACTCACCGAAAGAGCCTCTGAGGAAATGACGGAAGAAAGAGGCGAGACCTTCTTAGCATTTGCTAGAGTCTTCAGTGGACGGATATGCCGAGGCCAGAAGCTGTACATCCTCAGTCCAAAACACGATCCAATGCAAGCATTAAACAGGGTGTGTACACGTGTAATGTTAACCAGTTTGCATCGGATGACGTGCATGCACGAAATGTTTTGTCCGGAATTCAAGACAGATGACAGATAAACAGGTCACAAGCAAGGCGAGAAATTTTTGTCAGCGACCGGCTCGCAGTGAGCGAGGCTGGAAATGTCGGGGTGTGCTACCCACAGATGCCGGCCCGAATCCGTCTCAGATCGAGGTTCATACAAACAATTCTGTGCCTGGGCCCGGTCAATGTAAAATTACTAAAAAGAACTGTTTAACAGTTGTCTATATTAAAAAAAAGACTTGTGTGATCTCTCAAACGTGAGGCATTCTAGCAAAATGAGATTTATTGATATTTGGAATCTTTGACACCTCTAAAACACATATTTTATAGAAATAGTTGAATAAAAGTTTTTAAGCAAAAAGTATTGAAATCGTTTATGTACTTAAAAACAGCTCAAAACTTTAAAGGCCGTATTCTGAGTATTTTACACTTTGACATGTTGAGAAATAAAAACTTTCAATAGCCATAACTTGTCAATAGAATTCTCTGCAACAAATAGTATTGATAAGAGAATTATATTCTCTTTTCTAGTACCCGTAAACCCTCATTTCAATCTCTGCCCAGTTGTGTCTCATTTTGCCAGACCGCCTTACAAATGTGTTTTTTAGAACATATTGACATGTTTGACTTTACAGCCCGTTTGTGGTGGACGGTCAGATTTTTGATGTCATGTTTGATTCTGCAGGAGAACGGTACATCACCAGGAGACCAAACAACGAATGAGCTATCTGGGCACAGTTTGATCGAGTCTGAGGTAAAGGACCTGTATCTGATGATGGGTCGAGAACTGGAGCCAATGGACAGTGTACCGGCAGGAAACATATTAGGTCAGTAGATTGGTAATAGACGTAGAGTTGTATGGCTCGTGTACCGTGGCGGATTGCTAATACCCCAGTCTTAGGGCCGGATCACACCCGGCGCCAAGGCAAATGAGTTCGCGAATTCGTTACTCCAGGGCAAGTTTTTGCGCAACTAAGTTCAATGCCGGTGAATTTTAATTTTGTGACGTCAAATTTTTGCTTCGCATTCGTGTTACTCTTACAGTGCATTTGTTTAGCTCACCCGAGTATCAACACAGGTTAGCTCCGTGCCGTTTGATTTGCTCTGACATTATACTCGCTGAAGATTATCCACCACCACCACCAACACCCCCCCCCTCTACCCCCCACACCACCAGCACACCCCCCCCCCTTCCCCCCCCCCCCCTCTACCCCCCACACCACCAGCACCCCCCCCCCCCCCCCCCCCCAAACAAAAAATATGATTGTTCTATTTAGATTATCAAACACTTATCAACCGACATGACTAAAAATCAATCTGGAACAAAATTAGGTATTGGAGGTTTGGAGAACTTTGTGTTGAAATCGGCCACTCTGTCCAGCACGATAGCCTGTCCAGCTTTCACAGCTATGACCTCTGCTGCCGCGCCGATAGTCAGAGTTGCAGTAGAACCTAAACACTTGGGTGAGTTTGGATGCTTTCATTAATAAAGGTCGTATACAGCATTTGCTTTTGCAGTAATTTAGGCAAATATTGTTACATTGAACTGTTTCAAGTTTTGTGTCCAAAGATGCTGAAAAAACAACCCAAAGAAACAAACATTATGTTTGTGTAGTCTGGTTCCCTTATTTACATTACTTCAGAAGAAACAGAGCTATTTATAGATGTTGGGGAATTATCAGGTTAGGAAACCAGACTAGCTGGCTATTGCACGGGTTTACCCGTGTGATTGTGTACTACGCAAGCGCTATACAAAACAATCGTGGAACTATCGCAATGGTTTACTATATGCTCGCCATAGCTACACATGCAAAGATGGCGGCACAAGTACATTTCCCATAAATATGTCATTGAAATTAACTTCAATTGTTGGGTTTGTTTTTTTGCAGGTACTTTGCTATATGTTCTCCTTCTTAGATAGATGCTGAAAGCATCAAGGAATACAAAATAAATATGGACTGACCCATCACATTATGTGAGGAATTCTGGCAAAATGAGACGGAACTGGGCAGAGTTCATAGTGGAGGAAACTGCCAAATAATTAATAATGGGCGATTTTTGTGTTTTCAGATTTATTGATATTTGTAATCTTTGGTATGCCTACTAATACTGTATTGTGTTGAGAAATAGTATCAGTTGTGTAATAAAAGTGTTTTGAAAGAAAAACAATTGACATTTTCCCATATCACAAAACTCACCTTTTTCTCAACATTTTACTTTTGCGACATGTTGATAAATGCAAACTTTAAACAACCATAACTTGTTAATGGAATGTCTGATTGAAGTGCATCAAACAGCATTGTAAGGAAAATGTCTTCATTTTTTCTAATACCTAAGAACCCTCATTTCAACCGCTGCCCAGTTCCGTCTCATTTTGCCAAAACCCCTCACAAATGTAAGATTTGTTGTTAGAATAAAATAATGAGAATTTGTACAAGAGCACAGTTCATCTTGGATAAGGTATCATGTTCTTTTGCCGTGTGTTGTAGCTGATATGCCTGCCTTGGTGAATGGAATGAAGTTATTGAACCAGGCAGATCCCTGCGTGGAAGTCTTGGTGCAAGAAACCGGGGAACGAGTCATAGTAGCCGCCGGTGAGGTCCACTTGGAACGTTGCCTTGATGACCTGAGACAAAGGTATAGACTAGCGTTGCCTCTTGTGACAGATTCTGTGTCTTGATTGGTCAAGATCTTAAATATATAAACACTTGTATAAAGCTTAAAGGGATCGTATACGTTTGGTAATTGGAACCCACTGTTTGTTTCAATCCTATATAGTTATAGTCGGCAGGCCAAGACCCTCAAAAAAACTTTTGATGGCATTTTTTGTTCAAAGCTGGCAACCATGCTAGAAAGTATCACTATGGTCCAGGCTTTCAGAATCACTCGGTTGCCAAAATGGCATTTGACCTTTAAGGTCAAATGTAGGGGTCAAAAGGTCAAAGGAGGTCAAATTTTCATTTTGTTTAAAATTTTGTCTTGTATTTTCATATAACATTAGGTTTGGCAAGAACAATTGAATATTCAATGAGTTATAAGGGTTTTAACTTCTAAAATAATAGGTAAATATTAAGCGATTGATGAATATAAATGCTTTTTACTCATTTATGCTTTGGAATACGCATAATGTAGGATGCATTCATTTTAAAGTTACTTTTACCAGAAATTATCCTTGCTTCTTCGTCAACAAGGCACCACAGTGGCTGGAAGCCACATAATTGTCGTTTCAAAAGGTATGTATGACATTTAAGGTCAAATTTCAAGGTCAAAAGGTCAAATTTTACTTTTATACCAAAGAAGAATCGACTTGTTCCTGTTGTTTTTTCTTGGTTAAGCAGGTAAATATACAGCGCCAATGATGTGTTTCAAAGCAACTGTACATTTGAAGACAAAACACAGTATCATTTTCCATCGATTTAACCAATCACCAAATCACTTCTGTTCAAGCTTTATCCCCTACCGTGATCATGCATCCTTCAGCATCACAGCCACATGCAGGTTTAAATGGTTGTCCCATCTTGTGGCAATGGCAAGCTTGTGTGCGGCACTTGCTTTTGCACCAACTATAGTTCCAAACAGCTACTTGGAACAGATGGTTTCCGCAACCACACCACCTTTAACCGTCTGTCTCCTAAGGATCAGGAACAACTACATCAGCCTTGTTTGCCTGCAGCCATACTTTTGCATCTTACATTATGCGTATTCCAAAGCATAAATGAGTAAAAAGCATTTATATTCATAAATCGCTTAATATTCACCTATTATTTTAGAAGTTAAAACCCTTATAACTCATCAAATATTAAATTGTTCTTGCCAAAACCGAGTGATTCTGAAAGCCTGGACCATAGTGATACTTTCTAGCATGGTTGCCAGCTTTGAACAAAAATTGCCATCAAAAGTTTGTTTAAGCATATTTTCCGGGGTTGGCCTGCCGACTATTATAGATATATACCGTAAAACGTCACTGCAGTAACGCTTCTTAGATTCAAATTTTTTGGGATAAAAAGTGATATCTTTTTCCATAACCGCAGTACTTCGAAGTGAAAAGTTTTTAAAAATGTGATATACTATCCAAAGCTGCTGTACTTATTACTAAGTAAGTTTTTATTGCCATTAATTTTTGGAGTAATTACCAAACGTATACGATCCCTTTAATGCCAAAAATGTCTTTGTTGCAATGTTACAATGACCAAGTTAAAATATAATAATAATGTGCATTTATAAAGCGCATGTATTCGCCGATAACAACACTCGCTGCGCTAATTACCCCATTCATCACGGCCTGGGTCACATGGCAGCTGATATCAGTGCTCAATGCGCCGTAGGCCTGGTCGCATGAGGGCGCTATATGAGACGCCATTTTCTTTATACCCAACACAGGTAAAATCGCGTTTAATGAAGTGGTTCAGGAACTTTACTTTTATCTAACAAATGGAATATTGAAAAATTTAGATTTTGGAGCTGTAATAATATGTAAACTGACGTGAATTATCTTCTAATCACTTTTAATTATACCCCCAATCCTGTGAGCACAGCGCCCTCAACGTTAAAAAAAATACGGCAGATTTATACTCCTGGGTGGGGAGAGGCAATTGTAGTTAAGTGTCTTGCCCAAGAGCACAAACACCATGTTCCTGGAGGAGTTTGAACCCATGTACTATTATCGCCTATGAGTCGAACACCGTAATGACTGGGCATTCAATCTTTTCATTTTTGTTACCACACACAGCAAATCATTTTGTCTGACAGTGATAGTGTTGGTATTTTTACCAGGCTATAATGCACAGATCCAGTTGCAGAATGATTGTTTTTGTGCGTGCATTTAGATTTGCCAAGATTGAGATCAACGTGTCCGAGCCTATCGTTCCATTCCGAGAAACAATCATTGTTCCTCCCAAGATTGACATGGTGAACGAGGCTATTGACGACATTAACCAGGTAAACAATCGTCTGTCATAACATTTACGTGTCCCGCCATCTTTGTATGTGGAACTAGGGCGGTGTTCGCGCGTGCATACTACACCCGTGCGATAGTTCCACGATTGCTTCGTAAAGTGCATGCGTAGTGGACTGTCGTACGGGTAACCCGTGCTCTAGTCTACTACGCGTGCGTATTTACTCTGTGTAGGAATACTCGCGTGCGCTTGGTAAACGGCAAAAATAGTGGCTGGCACATGAATAATGTATGAGCTATAGTCAAATAAAATAGTGTTTGTTAATTATCTTTCTGCACAACACAGATCATACACACTAGATCCAACATCAGCGAATTGGAGAGCGAGATATCCAAAGACGGATCTCTAAACATCAAGACCTCCAACAAGTTAAGCAGCTTCAAGCTCAGGGCGTGCCCCTTACCGGAGGAGGTCACTGCCATCTTGGATAAGAACACGGAACTGATGAAGATCCTGGACCAGGCCTCTGCAGCGTGGTTGCACCGAAGAATCAGTGGGCAGTATACCAGCGACCGACTTGCAGTCGAGGTGACGTCGCAGCTGCGCGAGTTCCGGGCGAGTCTGGATTCTGCCTTCGCCAACGCCGGGAAGAAATGGCGCGGAGCCACTGACCAGCTATGGTCCTTCGGCCCGAAGCGGTGCGGACCCAACTTGCTGCTAAACCGCGTCGGCAGATACGAGCGCCCGTCGGTCTGGCAGTGCCTGGACGATCAGGAAACCGATCAGGGAACAAACACTCTTAGAGAGTTTGACAGCAGCGTGGTGAGCGGATTTCAGTTGGCTACCTTCGCGGGACCTCTCTGTGAGGAACCGATGATGGGAGTGTGCTTTGCCGTCGAAGACTGGACCGTTGAGGAACAATCAAACGGGGGGAAGTTCTTTAACACTGCACACAAAACAAGTGTGGATATAAGCGCGGTCGATCAAAGTGTACACAATTCGAACAAAGGTCCGAGGTCGGAAAACGTTTCTGTACCCAACAGAACCGAGTCGGACCTTTACTCTGCAACAGGCCTCCCTGAGGATTCCTCAATCGGTGTTGGATACTCTTCCCCGTTAGCTCTTGCTAAGAGTCCAACATCCGATTGCAGCTCGTCGTCAGTTGGTTCTCCAGACGTCGCCAGCCCTCTGCCGCAGTTTGTGGGCCGGGGTTACGGCCAGCTGTCGGGCCAGATCATATCCACTGTGAAGGAGGGATGTCGCATGGCCTTTTTGATTCGGCCCCAGAGGCTCATGGCGGCGATGTACAAGTGTGATATTCAGGCGACTGCAGACGTACTGGGTAGGTGATCTGTAGACCTAAGGACGAGAGTGTTTTTGCCTAAAGCCCAGCGTGCATATTTCTAATTGTACTGGTTCATAGGGCTGTTCATTTTCAAATAATTTAGTATTTGAATATTTTAAAATGGACTAGACCAAATAATTTAAAAAATTTGACGATCAAGTTTACACATGCTAGCTGTAGCTTCAAAAATATTTTTTCTACAGAATTTAATGCATTTTGATGTAACTTGAATGGAGTGATTCTTTGGTTGATTAATCTTGTGAAATTGGAGCTGGAAGGTAATCTAGAGGTCATTTAAGGTCGTAAAAATTTAGGAATACAAATTATTTTGGGACACATGAAACGCGAATTACTTGTTTTAGGTAGAACCAGACTGTACATGATGTACCCTCTCTCTTAGTTTAGGGGCCAATTTCATGGAGCTGCTAAGCACAATACTTGTTGTGCTAAGCAAATGTTTGTGCTTACAACAAATAAATCAATGTACATTATTAATTTAGGTCGTGTGTACGGAGTTGTGTCACGCCGAGAGGGCAGCATACTGCATGAAGAGATGCGGGAGGGCTCGGCGGTGTTCGACATCACCGCCACCCTGCCAGTGGCCGAGAGCTTCGGCTTCGCTGAAGAGATTCGCAAGCGGACTAGCGGGCTGGCCAGCCCCCAGTTATTCTTCAGTCATTGGCAGGTAAGGAAATCATGTCGATGTGGCCTAGCGCACCCTCACAAATGCAAAATGTGCATTGAAATGTGTTCAAGTTTTGTAAATTCTCATTTCGAAACTTTCCCTGACGTCAAATAATCGGACTTGCTCATGTCTGCAGTCCGATTCCATGAAGAAAAAGAGCTTTAGAGAAAAAATAGGATTAGATTTATGTGTAGAAGATTTATGGAGAACACTTGAGTAACCCAGAATCAAAATTTGGTGAGAAAAATGATTATTTAGCCAACATTTTCTTAACTACACGAAGACAAAGAAATGTCCACAGTACGTATGGAAAGTAAGACTCGGTGTAGGTACAAATAAAGAATGTGTGTAGTGGTCTAGTAGAAAGAAAAGTACTTTTGCCGAATGGAAGCAGTTCGTATTTGAATCCAATCTAATGATGTGTACAGCTTGTAACCAGTTGGTTAATAATTCTCTCTTCTTGTTTCACCCTGCCCCGCACCCCATGCAGGTGGTCCCTAGTGATCCTTTCTGGAAACCCTCCACAGAGGAAGAGCTGCTTCATTTTGGAGAAAAGGCGGAAAATGAAAACCGGGCGCTCAAGTACATGAACGGGATTCGTCGACGCAAGGGGCTGTACGTTGACAAGAAGACAGTGGAGCATGCTGAAAAGCAACGGACATTATCCAAGAACAAATAAACTTCAGTATTTTGGAACCTACAAGGCCCTGCATTTGCCTTAACCTCTTGATGCCTGGGAGCGGCTAGGGCCATGGCCTGCTGATTCTGACAGAATGCTGTTTTTAGCTGTGCTACGCCGTAGAACACGGCCTGTGTGACAACTGCACTCTTAGGACCATTGTGCAGTCGGTGCAGCTACTAAACAAATAATAATAATAAATACAATTTATATAGCGCAAAACATAACTGAAAGTCTTATAGGGACAAAAGTGTCCGTGTCCTCTTTTTTTCTTCAAAACGTGAGGATGAGAAACTATTTATTGTTTTTGTTTGGCCTTACAGTGCTGGATGCTTGAAGCTATAGTCTAGTCAGAAGTTATGTATTTCAGATGGTAAACTATTGACACACTGCATCCGATGACGAACTCAATTCACTTGTATGAGAAATACTCAGCTCTGTGTTCATTAGCAAGATGGGATATGAAGAGTCCACCGAAACAAAACTATACGTAATTTTGTTTTCTCAAAGAATATTGGACCAGTAATATTTGGAAATATTAGTTTGTCTCTAAAGAAGCCCTCTAAATTATAAAACAAGGAAACAAAATCTTTACAAAATGTGTTATTTCTATTACCTCACCAGTAACTTGTAACTTCTTGTATTTGAAACGAATGAAATACAAAGTGACTTGTCACAGTATGGGTTTTTAGCTGCGGGTAGCAGCTCATGAAATCACCATGTTCCTGTCCCTTAGTTAGTTTGTTAGTATAAGCAAAACGCTCCATTGAATGTGCAAAAAGGAGTCGGGAATGGTTTGCATTGTTTGCGTAAGTGGAAAGGCAAGAAGTACCTCAGAAGTAGGGGCAGGTTGCAGACAAAATCTCCAAGGGGCGCAGGTGGGTACATTAGAAATAAAAAGAGCAGTATAAAACGGGCGCATGGTGGAGCACAGCTGGCTCAAATTTGGGTAAATTGGAAATAAAAGATGTATAAAACGGGCGCAAGTTGGGCACATTGGAATTAAAAAGAGAAGTATAAAGCAGGTGGAGTATACAGCGGGCGCAAAGTCGGGCACATTGGAATTAAAAAGTAGTATAAAACGGGCGCAAAGTCGGGAACATTGGAAATTAAAAAGTAGTATAAAACGGACGCAAAGTCGGGAACATTGGAAATTAAAAAAAGGAAGTATAAAACAGGCGCAGGTGAAGTATACAGCGGGCGCAAAGTCGGGCACAATGGAAATAAAAAGAAGAAGAAACGGGCGCAGGGTGGAGCACAGTACAGCGGGCAAAGGTCGGGTACATTGGAAATAAAAAGAAAAGTATAAAACAGGCGCAGGCGAAGTATACAGCGGGCGCCACTGAGTCGGGCACAATGGAAATAAGAAGAAGTATAAAACGGGCGCATAGTCGGGCACATTGGAAATGAAGGAAGTATAAAATGAGCGCAGGGTGGAGTACAGCGGGCGCAAGTCGGGAAAATTGGAAATAAAAAGAGAAGTATGAAACGGGCGCGGTAGGAGCACAGTCCGGGCGCAGGGTACATAAAAGATGAACCGGACGTAAGTCGGGTACATTGACAATAAAAGATGTATAAAACGGGCGCAAGTCGGGTACATAATTGGAAATAAAAAGATAAGTAAACGGGCGCAGTGGAGTAGGCTATTGCATACTTAGGGGCCTACTATGAAGGAAGAACTATTATGATAGGCAGCACGGCGTATTTACAAGCAATTATAAATGGCCACACGTGAGTGAAAGAAACTTTTTAATTAGGTTCTCGGAGACTTGCTTTCCTTTAATTTAAACTTTCATCCCGGCCAGTGAATAAACTGGGAGACCAAAAATAGTCCATGAAAATTAGCAAAGACAGAATTCAAACAGATCGTGCTATTTATATCCAGGCATGAGATGTTTCAGACTTTTGTCTAAAATCAGACTTTTTGAATTTTAGAGAAAGACATTATTATTTATACGAAAAGATGTGCATCTTTTGTAAATTGACAATCGTACTAATGGTCCCTGGGCTTTCCGATCCCTGTACTGTCTATATAACCACGGAGGAATATTCCTATAGGCCTCATGACTCCTCCGGCTATAGGCCTAACTCACTCGGGCCTGAATAACTCACTCAATCGACTACTGCTGTGAGAGGTCGACAGAGATGTAACTACTAACTATAGGACTGAGTATTAACAATAAATTTGATACTTGTCATTGATAAAACACTGAATACCCATGACGCCATGAATTACCTAATTATTAACCCAGCAGTCCTATGAAAAAAATCAGTACGCAGCGCGCGTCGCGGCCGCGGCGTTTGGGCTACGTGAAATAAAAAGGACCGTAACTTGTGTAGGGCGCCCTCTTTTGACCATATTTCCCCAACATTAAACATTTCTTTTAGTCTGGTACCATTTATATTTGCTATCGGTTACACCTTTTCTTTTCGTACAAAATTGACACATTGCCCAAGGCTACCATACACAGATGTAGCAATCATTGATGCAAGGAAATTCTGGATTTGTGAGTGATCACTGGTGATGGAGCTTATATCGACGTGATTATTTTCCAGCCAGATTTTGGTCAAAATGGCTGGCTGGGGTCGAGAGATTGTCACTCTGCAGTGTGGTCATTACTCGAACTTCGTTGGTACACACATCTGGAATATTCAGGTAAATTAATAATTATACTTTGGCGTCTGCTGATTTAGAAATGACTAGTGCCCGTATCACCCGTGAACGTGGCGGCGGCGCTGTTGACATTTCGAACACAAGAAATTGGTCGATAAAACTTTTATTAAAAGTCGCCATGTAATTTCTGGTCTAATTTGTTACCATTTTTCTGTTAATTACTTACTCATGCTCTTGCGCACCAAATTCTGCAAGCACAGCTCCTTATTTCAACACAAACTGATTTATAAATTTCTAAGACCTCTGATTCTGAATGTGTAAAAACATGAAGAGATGTTCTTTTTCTTTCGAAATGAAGCTCCATATGGTGTAAGTAAACCTTTTTCGACATTCAAAAAGCGACATGGGGTTGGATGACAAACAAACCTGATGATTTGTGCACAAACCTATGGAGCCGAGTACCAGATACAATTATTTGTTAACTTCTCATTGTATTTCAGGGAATTAACTGATTATCTTTTCACACATTGTTGCATGTCCCGGGCTCAAATCCATCTCAATTTTAATATTTTCATTCTTCAACCTTATATAGACTTAAACTAAACCCAAACAAATCTTTGTTTTTTTAATATTTCAGGAATCCACGTTTTTGTACGATGAGAACCCGGCCGCCGTTGTATCCAAGGAAATCAACCATGACGTGCTGTACAGAGAAGGCCGTACCATGACGGTAGGAGCAGAAGACTTGGGCATTAGATGTCTAGATATGCCACATCAGGACCCTTGCCAAATGTTATGCTTACTGACTTGACAAAAACAGTAGATGATTATACTGGGATTAAAATATGTGCTGGCTGTGATAATGACCCGAGTCAAAGGCGAGAATCAGTATCTGTGCCCACTGATTTTAATGTACTTGTTTAATACTGGTCAGCCAAGCTTATTTTATTCCCATTCATACGTACCTTTTGTCAGAATTCCAAATTGTATGTGACACCGGGAAAGAATGGCTAAAGAATCTAAATGGCTAAGCTAAACTCTCTGGTGTTTATGAATAATATAACATCTGTGCAGCAATATTTTTTTAATTTTTTATCTACACTTGCCCAGTATTAAAGCATAGAATCCTTCTAAATTACTTTGATGTACGCATGTGCATAAAGCTAAAAAAAATGTCATGCTAAGCCGTGAAATACACATTTTTACCAGTAATACAATTTTGTGCTGCAAGGATTTGTCACTAACGGTAAGCCAAGTTTCTATGTCCGAACTCTCCAGTAATTGTTAGAAGTGATTACATTTATGCGAAGCAGGACTCTTGTTAAATGCTTAAAGGTAGATTACACCATTTGCAGATATCGAAAATATTTACTACCAAATTATTAAGAAATATCTTACTCATCTGAAAGTAAATAATGATTCTAGGCATCTAGCAAAATGATTGCGCTAGATATCCTGTAATTATTCTCAAAAATTGAATTTTATAAAGAAAAATTCGTGACATAAGAATAACTGCTCGACGCCGTCTATGATTGTAAAGCTTCGGACAGGTCAGTTAAACGATATTTACTCAACCCCCCACATCTACCCATTCATGATAATTTAAGCAATTACCAATGGTGTATACTACCTTTAAAGTTGTATATCTGTTCATTTCAGAATTGTTGTTTTGTGGTGTTTTCTTTTTGCCCAGGGCACTGTGACCTACACACCAAGACTTGTGACCATTGATCTTAAAGGTAGCCTAAACACATTAAAAGCTGAGGGAGTGCTGTATGACTATCCCACAAAGGAAGATATCAAGTGGTAAGTTTGCTTGACATACTTCACATTTCTGAGCGAAAAACTGTTAGGATTAATCTTTATTTATTTCTATCTTTATGGAGTTTTCTTCCGAACAATAAGTGTCTGCAGGTTTTCTTTCTAAACGGTTTGTTATATGACCTTGTAACGTTGAATCAACATAAAATCTGACCAAAAGGTGTGCATTTTACCTTAAAGTCATCAGGGGCCAATTTCATAGAGCTGCTTAGGCAAAAATAGTTGCTTAAGCACAAAACCCTTGCTTGGTGAATCGAGTTAGGGGCCAAAATTTCATGTGATCATTATGCTAAGCTAACAACAGCTAAATACCAATCACAAATAATATATATCACATGAAGTTGTGGCTGGTAAGCTGGTTTTAATAAGCAAGAATGTTTTGTGCTTAAGCAATTTGTACGCTTAGGCAGCTCTATGAAATTGGCCCCAGGTGTCAAATTACAAGTGGGTTATTTAAAAAAAATGTTTTTATCAAAACGTGGCAAGATTCTTTCATCCTAGATACATGTACAGCCTAGGTGTTGACACAATCTCCAAAATTAGCTTATACATTTTTGCCATGCACCTTCAGTCCTTCGAAATTTTCTAGTCGGGTAGAAGGATTTTGGAAATGAGAATTTTAAAAGTTTAGGGTTTTTAGTTTTTTTTGCTTGGACATGTTTGAAGTCAGAGTTGTGCACACAATTTCCATAACATTTCAAAGTTAACAGTTTTCTTTTGAGATGTCACTCGGGATCTAAATGTCAATAAATTTTACATTTCTTTCATTTTAATGCGTTGTTTTTTCTTCACCATCTTTAATTTTCATTTCTCTCACAAACCAAAAGTTTCTTTTGTTTTTCCTCAGGGAGGGGGATGTTACCCTTCACGAAGAGAAACCACAACCGAAAAATGAATTCCTCTCTGATCTAGATGCACAGGATGTGAGTTATCTATTTGGTTTTGAAGAGAAAGTAGAATTCTCTTTTACTCCAGAATTTCTAGCGATGACCAGTTACCAAGATCAGCATAAAAAATAATTAGAAGTGAAAACTAGTAGTATGTGTTAAAAGCCAATGTCAACACAAAACAATAAGTTCTTGGGTTTCTCATAGGCCAATAAGGCCAATTTTTTTTTTTTAAAGGAGGAAGGAGGAGGAGGCCCTTTTTTTTTTTTTTTTTTTTTTTTTTTTTTAAATTGCCGCCCGACACATCTTAATTCGAGTCATGTAGTAAACATGTCACACCCTATCTTCCAATTTAAAATTAAAACATGGTTCACCCACGATCAAGTATGCACCGTACATGACTACATGTCACACCCTAGCCTTCCTATTAGAAAAAAAAATATTTCCAGAGCATGTACACAGTGATGCTAAAGTCTAAAATACGATCTTAAAATTGTATTATCTTTAAAAATGGTCAAATTTATCTTTTTTTTTTTTAAGAAAAAGAAAAGAAAAAAGGAGGCGGCCCCTAAAAAGGAAGCGGGCGGTGACGCTAAACATGTTTGTTTTTTTATTTGGCCTAATAACACCAAATATCCTTTCAATCTGTGAGGGTTGGTTGAAATCAGAAATACACCATGTCAAATTTTACACGCATATTTTTGACTTCTATTCTAGAGGTATGCCAAAACAAATGTGAAGGACTGTTAGTTTAGGGGTACCATACCAATCCTAACAGATTCCAACAAAACATGCTGTTGGGTTTTGATGGGATGAGTTTAGTTAGGGTTAACCCTAACCCTCCAGGGTATTTTGGCTAGAAACCCTGCCAGACGCAACAGATTGCATACTTTGTCACATTGACTTGTGTGCAGAGTCCAGCAAGGTCAAGCAGTCACCACATATGTACTGTGCTGGATCTGGCAGGGTTAGGGTTAAAGTAAAACTTAAACCTTACAAATGTAATTTTTGTTATGTTTTTTGTTGGTTTGTTTTGCGCACCTGATCCAGATGCTCTACGACGACACCAAGCAAGGACCAAAGAAACCAGACGACCCATCGGCCCCTGAGACAGACACCATGGAAGTGCAGGGTCAGCCCTCGGAGGCTCAAGGTCAGTCGATGACGGCCGGACAGTCCAAGGTGTACCGTCTGGATGAGAGCATTGAAGTGTGGTCAGACTTCCTACACGGGCATCTGCACCCTAAGTCTGTCGCAGTGATCAAGCAACACGCCCATGGCAGGTAGGAGCCATTTCACAAACCTCAGCTTAGGCTCTGTCTTCAGCTTCATCACGCACAGGGTGCCGTGTGTCTGGGGGATCTTTTGTGGCCCGCCTTCCACGGGATTCTCCTGGAAAACTGCCTAGAATCAGTCTATCGTTACTAAGGATGTGAATCTACGTTTAATTTAGCAAACTTTTCCCGTAACGTTTAAACGTTTAAACGTTTATTGAAAACTTTAAAAGGCTGCCGCCTGTCCCGGTCTATTTGCGTAACTGCGGTCGCGTTTGTTTGTATACATTGTGTACACTTACCACCATTCTTTTCTATGTTCTTTGAAGGCTAAACATTTCAAGAAGCATCACCTGCAAGTGCTGTCAAATCAAGTGTCACTTCAAGGAATGTCCAGACTAGCCTTAGGAAGATCGTTTATTTATTTATTTTTTAGCTACGATTTAAACAAAATATAAACTGCCTTCAAATAAAAAAAAAAGTTACCCTCACAAATTTCGCGATAGCTGCAGCATTCCAGCGAGTACTGCCGGTATACCGGTATTTTCCTACAGCCAGGCCATGAGAACAAAAACCCAATCATTCATAACCTTTCCCCATTAGACTTTTGGCTACGCGCCTTGCACCACGGGCAGGGGAGCCTCGCTACTTAGCAACAGTATTTCCAAGCAACAGGGTTTGGGTGTCACAGTACCAATGCACCTAGACATTTCAATTGAGCAGAGAAGGAACCACAACCAATGGCATTTTATTTACTGGGATTAAACGCATTGGCGGACGTCCTCAAAGTTCGGTGACCTACATTGTGCACGTTGTGCCCGCCCCTGAAGTTCGGTGACCTAGTACATTTATCTACTGAACGCCACGTCCTCAAAGTTCAGTCACCTTGTAGATGGTTTGTATCAAACCATGGAGCTATAGCTCCATGATCAAACAAGAGATATAATGTATCAATTTGGACAATGGTCAATCATTCTCTGGAGCCTGGAGAAATATTCTTTTCGGGGCCGAGATTTTTTTAAGACTGGGGAAACCTTAAACCTTATCTGAAAAATAAGAGAAACAGATTTTCCAGCAAATGATAGCAAAATTTTAACAATTTTCTTAAATAAGTATACAATTCTTTTGGAACCACAATATTTTTTACGGGGGAGATGTCACAGAATCATCAATGATGATTAAATAGTCGACATCAATTTGGATAGAAATAAATACAGGGTTTGGACTCGGAAACTATAACTTTGTGTTTATTACTTGCAACAACAAAACACCGAGATAAATGGCGAGAACTCTACATTTATATCACTCTTCAAAAACTAATTTTAAAGTTTACACCTCCCCATTCCACAAGTATTCTGATATGTCACTCCCAGCGGTACCCGTTCTACGATCTAAAGAATATTTTATCCGTCGAATTTATTTGTTTAAGGGAACGGTGGTGTTTGCACTTGCAGCCCAAGCGGATCTTGAAGAGCGACACAGATACATTGTTTTAAATAACGCATTGGTTTGATTACTGCAAAACACGCCGACTGGTGATTTTAGCAAATTTAAGTTCCAACTTCACAGAAAAATAAAGAAATACGAGAGACTCAGAATTGTTTGAAAACTTAGTAGTTTAATCTGAATAGCCCTCGGAGAAAGACGCCATCCACGGCATGTTTATTTTTTTCCACATCAGCGGCGTATTGAAAACATCAAACACATGTGTACATGTGTTTGATGTTTTCAATGCGCCGCTGCTGGGGGAAAAAATAAACACACCGTATATACACTGTATAATCATCATGGGCACAATAGATACCGGCAGCTGCTGGTCATTGAGAAAAGTAAATGATTAATCTTCTTGAAACATGACCAAGTACTACAGGCATTACAAATGCTTTGTAAAATAAATAGATGTTTGAAGAAAGTAAATTCTTCGTGAATAAAACTTGAGGGTATGGCGTAAATGGAAGGTCATTTATTTTTTATTCGAGTTCCGTTTAAACGTTTGAAAAAAAATTCTAAACGGATTTGATTTTGTTTACGTTTACACGTTTAAACGTTTAAAAGGTCACATCCTTAATCGTTACACTTCTAAACAATAGTTCTTTCATTCTTTTGAAACGTTCTCATTCTTTTCCTTTGTGATAATTGTTCCTTCCGACTCAAAGTTTTTATATTCTCCACAGTTCACTTGATTGTTTTTTATTACTACCTATTGTCTTATATTTGTAAATATTCCCGCCGTGAATATGGCCACTGATGCTGGCACGGCGTTAAACCCTAAACTCACTCACTCACTCATCACGAAACCAAAGACGGAGACAAAGCTAGGGTTTGGAAAATGGCCTACGTTCTCCCTTTCCACTGATGTTTATTAACCTCCCTATCCCATGTTTCCTACAAGTAACCTGAATCCTCCAGTATCCTCCAATTCCAAAGTGTTATATCTAAATGTAGCCCGATTTATTTTATATTTATAATCTTTGTTATGTCTGCTAACCATATTTGTAAAGAAATAGTAGGAAAGTAGTGAAATAAAAGTGTGTTTAAGGAAAAATATTACATATTTGCAACTCGGAACTTAAGGCCTTTCCCTTAAAGGTAGGATACACCATTGGTATTTGCCTAAATTATCTTGAATGGGTGGATTTGGGGGGTTGTATTTTATAGTAAATATCGAAGTTTTACAATTATGGATGTTTTTTTCGCAATTGCTGTCCGGTGATAGTAATTTAAAAAAAAAGAATTCAATATTTTTGAACATTAACAGGATATTTAGCGCAATCATTTTGCTGGATGCCTGCAATCAATATTTACTTTCAAATAAGTAAGATGTTTCTTAATAATTCGGTACTAAACATTTTCAATATCTGCAATATCTATCAATTTCAATATCTTCTTTCACGTTTGTCACAGTGAGATTGACCCTTTTGGACTCTTTACGAGGGGTCGCAGTCTCCTCGCTAAGAAAGACACTGCAGAAGACATTGAGAACAGACTGCATTTCTTCGTTGAAGAATGCGATCACCTTCAGGTAATAAATATTTCATATTAACCCTAACGTCCTATGCAATACTATGGGCTAAACAAATAGAGTACTACAGAATACTAATTTTGTAGTAAAGATACTGACTACTACAAAATACTACTTGTACACATGCTTGTAAAGTATGTAATAGTGGTAATATAGGTCAGCAATTGCTGGCTACTACCATTTACTAATATAATGTGTATTATTCTTTAGCATTTAGTCTTTTTGCTTGTTGAGTGTGTTTGGTTCAGATGTACATCATTACACTTATCAACCTTAGTACTTCATATTACTATGTACGGTATTTGGGGTGAAGTACAAAATACTACAAATTACTACAGGCATTGCACACATTTAGGTTAGAGTACTTCATACAACATTTTACTAGAAGTAGTATTTTGTAGTATTCGGTGACGTTAGGATTTGGAAAGTTGATAGCATCTGATTGGTCGAAACTCGATCACATGGGGGTGTATTAAAAGTGATATATAGACTTAATGTAAACAGAAAATGGAATGCCCTGAGCAAAAGTGTAAAAACAGGTGGTTTTTTAATTAACAATTCTTCCCCCCCCCCCCCCCCCCACCCCACCAAATGTAGGGATTTCAAGTATTAGTGGACTTCTATGACGGCTTTGGCGGTCTGGGATCCGGCCTCGTCGAGAGCCTTGCTGATGAATACAGAGGCAAGGGGATCATGGCCATTGGAGTGGCACCTGCAGTTTTTCCAACTAGTGTAAGAAACGTTTAACGAAATGTCTTCCTTGGCACTGTACAGATTTCCTTAATACTTGAATGCAAAACCATCTAAGTAAAAATCCTAGGAGTAGCCAAACATTGCATATTGCCATAAACCGTGATATGGTATCGGGATACCAAAGGCTGTGTTGCTGTACCTTAGCTAGATAAACATAGATAAAGGAGAACTTTCAGCATTATTAAATCAGCACTCAAATTCTGCAACTGTACTTCCAAGAGCTTAGTTGAAGATGAAGCGCAAGTGTTTGTGAGTACGAAACAAGCCAAATGAGGCTCATCACTGTGTGGACATGGGTGAATATCAACAAACAATGCCCCTTAAAGCTTGCAATATTTTTTTTTTTTTCCTCCAATGTTCTACTCTAGTTTTTTGTTTTTAGTTGTTGTTTTCTCATCCTACTGTTCAATTTTGTAAACCCGTGTCTGCTAAACCTGCTCTTGTGCTTACGGCACCTATAGCCATCTTGTCTCGTGGATTTGTACAAGAATTTTAAGCCCTGTTGACTTCTTTTCCTTCTCAGACCCACACAGCAGACAACCACCGTTTGATTAACTCTGTCCTGGCCTTCCAGCGGCTCAGCGAGCATAGTTCCCTCCTGCTGCCCCTGTCTCTTGCCTCCTCCCTCTGGAGGAAAGTAGGCATGCCGCTCAAGTTCCAGAATGTCCAGTACAAGGTAAGCAGTCCAGGAGCTGATATCACAGAAAAATAAAGAGCCTTTTTTTACACGACAGCCTCTTAACCTGCGTGACCCTGGGGCCAATTTCATAGAGCTGCTAAGCACAAACATTTGGTTAGCACAAAAAAGTCTTGCTCAATAAAAACAGGTTACCAGCAAAAATTCTACGTGTTTCTCATGCTAAGCAAAAAAACAGCTGATTATAAATCAAAAACAATAAAGATCACGGGAAAATTTGGTCTGTAACCTTGTTTTTGCCAAGGACAAATTTTCATGCTAAGCATATTTTTGTGCTTAGCAGCTCTATGAAATTGGCCCTTGCTGCTGCCCCGGGTTGAGTGTTTGATTTTTTAACCCTGTGTTCGACCCTGCGTTCAATCCCCGTGTTGAAATAAGCTGTTCTTCCAATACTGAAATTGAATATTGATTATCCAAGTTGAATAGTCATTATTCAAGCTGAATATTCATTCGCCAAGCTGAATATTCATTAGCCAAGCTGAATATTCATTAGCCAAGCTGAATATTCATTAGCCAAGCTGAATATTCATTAGCCAAGCTGAATATTCATTAGCCAAGCTGAATATTCATTATCCAAGCTGAATATTCATTATCCAAGCTGAATATTCATTATCCAAGCTGAATATTCATTATCCAAGCTGAATATTCATCACATGTATGTCTTGTTTCCAGCCTTCTCTCGCCTACCACACCAGTGCAATCCTAGCCAGTAGTCTGGACACGGCCACCTTGCCCTACAGAGTAGCTGACGATCCCATCTCCCTCTCTGTCCTTGCTGAGGCCCTGGCAAACCTGGGCAGAAAGGTAAATGAGCAGATGTAAGGGGGACCTAGCATATACATGTAATCTTAACCCTCCTAATGGGAAGTCCATAGAGGGTGTGTTTGAGTAGCTTACCCGGATCGACTTGGGTAAAAGACAGTTGGGTTAGCCACAAGAGCCATACTAAACAACACTCAAACACGGGCCATCACGATCTTTAGCCGATAGTTTCAGCCGTGGGCAGTATTGGAAAAAATGATGACATCATTGGAAATTCCACTTTTATTAAAAATGACAGCCCATCAGGTGCCATAATTTCACAGGATGCTCGAGACTAATTTTGTTTGTTTGTTTGTTTGTTTTTGTTTTTTGGGGGAGGGGAAGGAGGTTGCCAATGTTGTATATTTACCAAACTAAACATGGATATCCATCCTAACACAATGTGAATTTGCATAATTGTGCAGGCTATAAGAAGATACAGGCTGCCCACTATATATTCACAACGTGCTTGATGTTCCTCAAAAGCTTAAAGACCAAAAATTTGTCATTTCCTGTGTACGTGTGGATTAGCGTTGCAAAAGAACTTTCCTTGAAAAAATGCCACAAATATTTTCTTCAGAGATTTGTTATCATTTTGGTCATTAAAGGTTTCAATGCTATCGACGTCATTTCCTCTACCGTTTCCCGACCATGGTTACCTAGCAGGGGTTTTAGGCAGCTACACCCAGAACCCTCCCTGGACAACTCTAACGCCCCACACCCGCAAAGGCGCCAATGTCCAGCCATTTGCCCAGTCGGTGGTTCTGCGTGGCGCGCCCATGGGCAGGATATACACGTGAGTGCACCGTGAAAAGAAATTAACTTCTTGTAGTGCTGAGCATCAATTACTCGAGTACCCGACCGTTGAAGTCAGGATTCCAGATTATGGAATCGAGTACCTATATTAACCAACTTTACAAATTACATCGTAACGTTTATGGCGCACAATCTGTTCCACTTGCTTCAATTGGCCAACGTTGGCGGGAGTGAAACGTGGCCCCTGATATAGCAGCAGGTATATGAGACGGGGGTTACTTTGTTATTTTGTTCGTAGGCCCGGAAGGCAGCCCCAGAATGCACTGGAATCCTGTCGTTCCGTCAATGAGATGCTGAAATGTTATCTGACGGGAATGTACACGAGAACCCTCAGGTAGGTGGAATAAATCGCTGAATTCTCAATCTCTGCTTTTCATCAACCTCCTTGTAACTGTCTCTTCCAACCTCTCGACAATTTTAAAGTACAGTTTACTATTTATCATTTGTGCATTTTTCTTGTCTGAAGTCGAACCTGAACACTTCTGAGTTTCTTGTATTTTTATTTGAAGGGAACTTCAAAGTACGGCAATGAAACTTGTTAACATGTTAATAATACAATACATTAAATACAGACATATCTGGACTTTGTTTTTCATTATAAACTTTGCAATTTTCAGGAATGATCCAACTCGGGGTTGAACAAAATGTTTTGGTCTGTTTCCGTTTAAATTTTTCAGATATTTTTTTTTTCTGCACAGTGTAAAAGATAAATAGTTTTCTGTTAAATTTGACCAAAATAAATCAATATTAAAAATTTCAACCAAACACATATTCTGGCCCATATTTCAAAATCAGAAAGGTGCTCGCACTCTAAAGACAGTTACTAAACAACTGTTGACATAATGAAGGTTTAGCTTCGTAAATGCTGAATATTTTGTTAAAACAAATTGAATGCAGTTCGGGACTCTGTGTCAACCAGCCATTAAAGACCGCCGCGCCATTCCCGCACATCTTTGACCCCCGGATGAGCAAGGAGGGTTTTCTTCAAGACTGGCAACGCAGGGAGGAAGAAGGTTAGACCACTAACATCTTTCATTAAATACTATCAAGAACACAGTGCATTTAATTTGTCTCGCCTGAACGAAGATCAGAAAGAGGCTGTGCAAATATTATTTCTGTACGGAGTCCGTCCGTATGTATGTGGCATTTTGGTTAATGTTTCAAAAAATGTGACTTATATGCAAACTTGAACTCCAATTCTAATCAAACCCGGAACATGGATGGAATATTGTAATCTTCATATGATGGTTGTGTTAACCAGTTCGCGCCGGATGACGAATATAAACGCAAAAATTTCCCCAAATTCAAAACGGATGACGAATATATACGCCAAGTTCAAGTTCGGAAATGTATGTCAGCAGCGCGCAAGGCCGGAAATGCGTGGGTGTGCTACCCAGCACTATAGGCCTGAACACGCTTCGGATCGAGTTTCGTTAAAAATAATCCCGCCCGTCGGCTCGGCGATGTTAAAATAATCCCGGCGCGAACTGGTTAAAGGTCAGGTGGTAAAGGTCATTTGAGGTCAAGTTGTAAAAATAGGCTAGAATTGTAAAATTTGAAGTTCAATTGTAATCAATTACGGTTGATTGACCATGTTGACACAAGCAATTTTTTCCAAAAACTTCCTTGAATTTTCCACAGCGGTGGAGAGCCTACCCATGATGACATCACTCCAGACCTCCCCGGCTGCCCAAGAGATGCTTTCTCACCTAATCAAGGAGGCCAGTAAGCTGGACATTCGTAAATGTCACGGCTTCCTTGACGAAGGTCTCGAGCAGGATGAGTACACCGAGGCTCTCAGCAGTCTGGAGGGCTTGGCTCACTGCTACGAGCAGTGCGCTTAAAAGCTCTACGTAGTTCAGGTACCAGACTTGTGAGATACGAATTTGACTTCACAAAACATTCGCTGTGAACATTTTACGAGTTCGTAGCACAGTTGCTGAGACTTCGCATTCGCTTTCGCGCCATGTATGACCAGGCTTTATGAGTAGTCACCACAACCACAATTTAGTACATGACTTTTCGCAAGTCGACAATCATCGTTGTGTAAATCTTGGTTGTAAATGTTTGTCAGCTCTGTAAACTTGCTTTCCAGGGCTGCATTGCCATTCCACTCGCGTAAACAATGCAAACGTTCGCTAATGTTTTTGTGCACATCCAATGGAAAGTGGTTTGCATAGTTGGCAAATGTTGGCAATGTTCTCGCGAGTGGAACGCAGTCCTGGTGTGTTGTAATCGAACCATTGGCCAAGTTCGATCAAGGAACTATAGTTAACTAGTGGTTAGTTCGTGATGTCATTAGGGCATGCGCACTGAAGTTGAAGTGCGAACGACTCTAGTCGAACTATTGACCATTAACTGCCAAACTGGTCCTCTCTGTACTGTGCTATTAAAGCGGCTATTGGTTACCATCGATGCGACCAACTGCGGTAGGCTAGTCGTGAATAGTCGACTAGACTTGTCCAACCATCGTCGACTAGCCTGAGTTCGATCAGAGTTAGTCAAACTATAGTTAACTATAGTCCTTGATCGAACTTGGTCATTGTGTCTGGCTTAGATATGTTTCAAAAAGATGATCTAGATCTTTTTTTGTTTAGTGGGGGGGGGGGGGGGGGGACTTTCTCGTATTTATTGTTTCAAGACTGTTGGTGGTAGTGGCTGATTGTGCAATATTAATATTTATGTAGCTGCTAATTTTCAGTGAATTACAGGTAATGTGTGCATCTGATGAAATATGTATGTACATGTATAACTAAAAGAATAGTATTGATACAATTTTGAACAAAAAAACATGTTTATTATTTGTACATTTACTTTAGCTTTTAGCGGATGGGGTTTAGAATCCCCACTCTCTAAACCTTTTTTTTTCCTTACATGAGGGTTTGCAATAAATATGAAAATTATTTGGGAGTCATAATTGTAAGAATGTACTGTTCTAATTTTGGTTAAAGTTGAGAATGACCAAAACGATAAAACTGCTGTGATGCAAAGTTGTTGCTTGTACATGTTGTACAAAAAAATATAATCGGACTGATAAAAACTGTTCAGCAAACAGCCGTTGAAATCGACTAAACCTAGGACCAATTCTGATTAGTATCAAAGTCAACTGTTTGATGTGTGACATTGCTAGATCGTCTGTGTCTAATTAATAGTCGATATGTATCTTATCTCAGTTGACCTGAGACTTGTTAGATTTTGTATGGCTTCACAGATTGAGTTCAGTGATATACTTAAGATAATTTAGCTCCCCATCTTAAAAAAACCCACATTTTTAACCAGACCTTTTAAAAACAGTGTGTTAATAGTCAACTTGTTTCTCGAAATTCCTTAGCAGAAAAATAAAATCATCAAACAGCCATATTTCCTACACTTGTAACATCCCAAAGTAAAGAATAGTCTACAATTGTGCCTAAAAGTATACAAGAGTTTTGCTTTCATTGTTAGCAATTCAGAAATGAGTGTCCATATGCAGTGAATTATTTGTTGTATACCGGTACCATATATAATTATCCGCCGATAAATTAGTGTGGGTACAAAACAAAATTGTCTGCAGTTTATAGACTTTGTTTGATAATCATTTCCAAATCGTTCACATTTTGACTAGTTTTTCTGGTCGGAGGGTACTGAAAATTGGATGTTTTAGTTTTATAATTTTTAAAAAACAATTATAAACCACCCTGTATAAACAACATATTTATTTCTAGAACAGTTGTTTTAAAACGCTTAATTTTATTTTTTTATTTGTTTTACTTTCACCCATTAAGGTCATTGCACCACCACATTGCATTCTTTAAAGTATTTAATTGAGAGTATCGATAACAGTCAATTTGAAATGTCATTTGGCTTGGACAGTGCTAGTATACGATCTGTAGCAGTGACCCCCAATTTTTTCCCCGTAAAAAAACATGGTAAGGTCATCAATACATAGGCTATTGAGTACCATTCATGATTTAAAAAAAAGTTCCCTCCGGATTATTATTTTTTAAACACAAATTAGCTGGCCAATATACTGATAGTATATTTCATTGGTTGGTGATTTTGTAAATATGTATGGATAGGGTGTTTATTTTTCCATGAAATAACTTGCTGTGTGTTATGGCCGAGCGGTTAATAGCACGCGGACTCAAGCTCTGGTGTTTCTGATTAGCTGAGTTCGGGTTTGAGTCCCGGTCTTGACACGTGTGTCCTTAAGCAAGGCACTTAACCACTATTGCTTCGTCCTTTGGAGGAGACGTAAAGTCGTAGGTCCCGTGTTTTGTTTAATGCTCGTGAAAGAACCCTTATCGCTAAGAGGATGGGTTTGCCCAGGTGCACTGCACAAACCTTACATAATGGGTCTCATAAACTTCATTAACCTGTCTTTGAAAATCACAGAGCGCCTTGAGTACCAGTCTTGGTAGATACGTGCGCTATATAAGAACTGCTTATTATTCAAAAAGTACTTGTATATATCTTGCTAATGTGTATCTTTGTATGTGCCTCAGCAGTTAGAATTGTGAAGTACTAATACAGTCGTACAGTCAAAAGCCGTGATCAACATCATTATCCTTTTTAACCAGTTCGCACTGGAGGATGTATATACTTACGCGTAAACTGGTTTAGTAACTTTGGACAAAAAAGTGATCCCGCTTGTGTAATGGTGGCAGCTGTAGTACGTCTTTAAATTTGAACTTTTGACTTGTTAAAAAATCTTGGTTTTCATGGGCTAGATGTATATGTATTTTAAGTATTTTTGGTGCTATCTTGCTTGAATGTACAATCATTTAGGTGCTTTTATTGATTAAATTGTGTTGAATGACGCTGTGGTCGTAGTTGTGTATTATTAATGAGCAAGATTAATGTTTGTATTGTATTAAAATATGGTTAATTACACCGATTGTTAAAATGAGTGACTTCACATTCTTCAATTCTTAGGCAGTTTAACCATTCCTATTGGTCACATCAACCGACTCGCAACTTCATATACAACAACTGTACAAATGGTTGTTCAGTTTTATCTTCGATAAAGCACAAGAAAATGCACCCCCCAAAAAAAAATATTAAAAAAATTGAAAATATTTCAGCTGAGGTGTTAAATTGCACCCTGTTTTGGCCCATTACAATTAAAAGTATGCACTCCACGAGTGTAGGTATTGGAGCTATATTAAATTACCAGAGCGCTCACTTCTCAACCCCCCATGTTTGTAGAACAATAAAATTAGATGGACTGAATTTCTCATACCGTAGGTAAAATACATGTACAACATGCGTGAACAACATTAATCACTTATAAATTGATACACATGTATCAGTTTTATGAACACTACAAAAGACAGCGCTCTAGTAATTTTACAGAGCCTTATGGTTCACTCACATATTTTTTGTTTAAATATAAAACCAGTCACGACCATCCACAGACAACTTTAATACAGAGTCCATACAAAAATTGTGACCGCAACTGTTATGTACCATACAAAGTCAAACACAATTATTCTACAGTCGTATTTACAAACTGTAAGTTAAAAAAACACTAAACTTTTATATAGTATGAAAACAATGCATTAATTTAAATCAAAATTATATACATGTACATGTATAAAAGGCTTCACTCTGCGTAGAACATTCACTATATCAAAAAAACAAAAATTGCTGCACAAAATTTGGGGAACCTAGAGAAAAACAAAAACACAAAAGTCACTTTCGGTTCAGTGGAACACATGTCAACATTTTTTTATATTGACAATTTTCTAGTTTACACAATTTCTAACGCCCGTGTGTTTATCACACTGAATAGCTTTAAAGCATTTATAAGCCTATCAATTGCTTTATCCTCCCCCCAACAATTTCTTGAAAGGATTATGGTCTTCTACACAAAGTGATGAGTTGTTTTTTGGGGAGACACTCTCTGTAGTCAAGCAAAACTTCCATCGTTTACCTTATCGTGACTCGATGTTCACCTACATCGTTACAACTATTTTTATTTAATTTATTTTTACTTTGGGCTATGCTCCCCTTGAATAAAGTGTATTGTGAACTCGTACTTATCCCGGAACACCGCGCCGCACTGGTTACACTCAAACGCACTCCGCCGTCCGTGGCAACCCATGTGCAGGATGTACATGACGCTGTCGCTGAAGATGACATCGCAGTGCTCGCAAGTGTAGCTGGTGGTCTGTGTCTGGCCGGTGTCCAGATCCAAGCGAGTGTACGAGTCCCGCTTGACAGGGACACCAGACTTTGTCTCCTCCTCTGTCCCCGATGAGCTGTTGCCCAGCTGCAAAGCAGGGTCTGTGGCCGGCATGTCATGCGACAGGGTAGGTACATGTATCTGATGGTCATCTTTACAGGTAGACGCAGAAGCTTGCATTCTCTGTTGCCAGGGAATGCTGTTAGCGGCGGAGGAGGTTCCCTGCACCAGTAAGTGACGGATTAAGGAGTCGGTGTTAAAGTTTGACTTGTTTGAGCTGGAGTCGGACTGCCTGGGATTGGTGCTGCTTGCGCCGGGCCGCTTGTATCCTGCAAGTGTCTTGATATCCGGCTTGATGTCTGGCTGCTCCGCCAGAGGGACTGTCTGCTGATCTCGGTTGATTAAGGGCACAGTCCGGTGTGAGGTGCTGGATTCTGTTGAATGATTAGAGCTGACGTCATCATTGAGGGTGGTTGGCGGGCTGTGACGGCTCTCATCCGAAACGAGTCGGACTCGCTTCCGGGTGGGATTCGGATGGTCAGGCTGATGCAAGTGACTCGACTGAGGCCAGCGGAAGGATCGGACCTGGCGAGGTGGAGGATGGTCCTCCACATGTTGCTGGGTCGTCATGACAGGCTGGGTGTCCATCACAGACGTTGGGATGGTTGAGTTGGTGACGCTTTGGCAAGTAGATGTCGGCAGCTCGACATGCGATGTCAGATACTGACGCAGGATGTCCTGCTGGCCGTGACTGAGTGAGAAGTTGGACGAGCCCACAACACCAGCTACAGTTGCGGTTGGAACCACCCCAACCCCACTACCAACTCTATTCCCGCCCGGCCTGAGAGCCTCCGAAAGCCTGTTCAATCCAGCCCCTGAGGGCACTGGCTCGTTGGTCCGCTGCAGAAGTTCCCGCACCGAACTTCCACCAACCTGGCCCAGGGCTGCTCCAATTTGATGAATTCTGTGGCTGGCACTGATTCTGTCATCGGCATTAGCTGGCCAGTTTGTCCAGGAGGGATGTCTCTGCTGATCAGAAAGCGGTTCATCTGTTTGTTTTGCCCGCTTCCATGCCGAGAAGCCAGCTTCTTCCGGCTGCTTATTGGGGCCCTGTCTGGATAGATAGCTTTGACTTGTAAACCAGTTGCTGTAGTCACTGAACCTTAATTGCGGCCGGCGCCGAAAGCCCGGCTGCACAGGCGCAGTGATTTGAGGTCTGTGGGTGTTAGGAGGCACTTGCTGAAGAGGGGCTTGGTGCTGTAGGTCCCTAGTGTCTGGGTCCGTGTTTTGCTGTGAAGTTGTTTGGTCCCCAGTGTTTGGTTCTTGGATTTGCTCGGCGATATTTCTCAACATGGAACTGATCAAACCACTGGAACTTTCGGGTGGGGTCTCTTCCCGCATGGGTGCCCTGGGTCTTGGTGGAATCACCTGGTGGAAAACAAGGACTGGCTGGCCGCTCTTTTTGCCCTTCCTTGATTTGTCGTTGTCACCGTCATTGTTTGGCTGAGGGCTCTCGCTTCCATTTGATTCATCAAGTGGAGCCGTTGGACTAGGCTGCTCCGTTTGGGAAGAAGGGGTTGGCACTTTGGTCACTATGCTCGCGACTCTTTTTCTCTTGGCTTTTGGACGAAGCAGGGTCTCTAACCGCTTTCCCTCCATGTTCACAAAATTGACAGGCCTCCCTGTAAACTGTTTTGGAGAGTTCCGTGGCCGCAGACGTCTTGACCCCGGGCTGGTGCTGAGCCTTCCTGGACTGATACGCCTCGTTCCTGGACTGATGATGGTCCTCGTGTCAATGGGCTCTTGCTTCACAGCTGAGCCAACAAAATCCGAGGCTGAATCACACAGTGAGCTTATTTCTTCCCTCGGAGAATTTCTCACTTTGATTTTCACCCCAGGCCTCAGTTGATTCACAGGTTCCATTTCACTCTGTTCCTTTTCGCACAGTGATGAGGTGGGATTCTGTGAGCTCCCACCTTCATACTCAGTCTTCAGCTCTCTCTCTCTGGAACTGTTGTCAATGTGTACATATGAATCGTTCTTCGCTTGTTCAGCTTCTCCAGTTTGGTACGTGTGGCTTTTACCTCGAGCTGCATTTTCAAGTGCTGGGGATGCATGTCCGGAGCTGCATATTGTGTTTTCTTGAGTCGAAGCATTGGCACTGCTTGGAACAGTCTCAGCATCTGTAGGCGTACGTGAGACAACATCTACCTGACACTGGTCTGGGGAGGTATTTACAGTGGAACACGGTACCATTTCCGACTCGGAGCCCTCCGCTGCAAACTGTGTGTTTCTCTCTCTTACATCAGCACCCAACGCCTCGGATTTCGTCAGCAAGGCAAAAGGGTATCCCTGGGTTTGACAGAAGCTGTGCTTCTCCAAAGCACCAGGATGGTTGTCTTTTGATCCACATCCTGAATGAATCTCAAAGTCTTCACTGTGAAATCCCTGTCCACTGCTGTTTCGAGACAGTTGCAGTAAATGCTCCACGCTGTATTTATGGACCCCATGGCAGTCCCTTTCAGTCGCCGAATCTCCATCTTCTGAGCAACAGTCCCCGTACGGGGAGGCATTCAGTCCTGCCTGATCCGAGACCTCAGCGAATAGGTTTTCGCTGGTTGAGCACGGGTCTTGCTTTTCCTGGGCATCTTCACTGGTTGTCTGTCTCCTGTGGGTCACATTGTTCTGCACACAGGCACCGTCACAGCTAGCATTGTTAGTCGGCGTCACACTGTCGGGCAAGAGATCCTCCGGTCCCTCCCTGTGGGGTAGTTGGGTTAATTCCTTGGCTTGGTCCAGCTCTGCTTCCCCACCATTAGTCACTGATATCACAGGGTGGCCAGTGTTGTTGCTAACAGTGTGAGCATTGTTATCATCGTTATCCTCACTTGCAACATCCATTGGGGAAGGGTGCTTGACCTTAAGGAGGCGATGAATAGGCCCTCCTATTGAATTTTCATTATCACATGTTGTTTCCTCTGGACTGCGGTCATCCATTCTCATTGACAGGTGAAAACGTATTTGATCATATTATGTCACAGTGCTCCAGAAATTCTGCAATGTAGGGAGTTGGATGAAATGACAATGCTGATCTACAGTTGAGAACGGCACTTCAACTTGCAAGACAGCAAGGTGTAACACATACTTCGGTATCTTAAAGAACTGTGGAGCAAAAAAATGTACAAATAATTGCTTATTATATGGTTAGATTACTGCGGTTACAATTTAGGTCGTGTCTCGAAGAGTGATGTCATCAACTCTTGTATTGCAAATGGTCGTGATACTTGAAGAAAAAAACAAAACAGTTTTTATGAATGGATGACAAACGTGAACATTTGTGCACAAACCTATAGAGCCGAGTACCAGTTACAATTTTTATTTTTTCACACATTAAATACATATTTTTTTAAACCTATTAACCCTAACTCCCTCACCATTGTTATTAAACAATACAATTCCTTCAAAATCCTCCAACTTCCTTTGTTGTGTAAGGAGTTAGGGTTAATTGAGAAAAGTCATGAAAATTCTTTTTAGAGACCAGTTTTATTTAATATTAATATTATTTAGCTTAAAGGTAGTATACACCATTTGCAGATATCGAAAATATTTACTACTGAATTATTAAGAAATACCTTACTCAATTGAAACTAAATAATGATTCTAGGCATTCAGCAAAAGGATTGCGCTAGATATCCTGTAATTATTCCAAAAATATGAATTTTATAAAGAAAAATTCGCTCTCGCCGGACGGCGAGAGCGAAAAAACAAAGATAACATAAGAATAACTGCTCAACCCCGGTTGAAAACAAACGCTGTTTTTCGTGCTTTTCTCGGCAAATATGATTGTAAAACTTCGGAAAAGTCAGTTAAACGATATTTACTATGAAATACAACCCCCCAAATCTACCCATTCATGATAATTCAAGCAATTACCAATGGTGTATACTACCTTTAAGGGTCATTCCGAGTCAAATCCCCCAATGGGTTAAACACTACCCCCTTCAAATTAGTTCATATTTGTTTTATAGGGTTATTTTCGATGAACAATTTCAAGTTTTGGCAAAATCCGACTGGCTTTCGTGCTAAGCGTCTGCTGTTTTGGGTGATTTTGGCCAAGATGAGAGTGGCCAATAATATTTATAAGACTTTGACTTTGTGGATCACTCGACTTTGAGCCGACTCTAGGTTCAAATATATAACAAGTTTTTTTACAGGTATAATATGTACAATGTACAATTTTTTTTTGCTTCCAAGCTCATGTCAACGATGGCAAAATGTGATTTTCCTATGCATATGATGCAAATAGATGTATATTGTAGGTAAATTTATAGGAATATCACACTTTTCCAACTTTGAAATTAGCTAGGAAGCAAAACAAAAATAAATCTAATTTATTTATATAATGTAAAAAACATGTTTAATTTGAACCCAGAGTCGACCTACAAGGTCAAAGTAAAGGTCTAAAGGTCATTGCAGATCAAATTGTTTGACAAAAAATAATGCCCAAATTGGATTATTTATGATGTTTTGTTAGCTTTCAATACAATCAAAATCAGAAAATTTGGTAACAGGTTAGGGAGGTATGGTCCTTTGAATATTGGTGGCCACGCCCATTTTGGTTCAAATCACCAAAAAACAGCAGACGGTAGTATGAAAACCGTCGGATTTCGCTAAAACTTCGAAATTTTTGCTTTTTCACCCAAAATAAACCCTATAACTTATAAGACAAATCTGAAGTAATTTGAAGGGGGGTGGGGTTTAGCTTTAAAAATGGTTTGAGTGATTAGACACGGAATGCTCGTTTGTCATCCATTCGACCATGATGAGTCAACTCGGCCCCAAGTTGAGTCAACTCAACCATCGAGACAACAAGACTTTGATGTGTACAGCATGCATATACTAGCTCGCACGGTGCACGTGCGCCGTGACGTGTTTGTGCCCCGAACGGGCCGAAGCAAATTGCCACGGATCAGAGCACGGTTGCACCATGGAGGAATAACCATAGCTTATTCCTCCATGGTTGCACCGTCACTGGTACTATTAATTGTCCCGTGTGTTGTATAATTTATAATGTGTGTATATATCTTTCCCATTATAACATTATAAAATTGTATAATGCACGTAAAAGAACCCAGAACACTCTTCGCTAAGACTAGAGAAGGGGTTTGCCCCGGTGTTCCTGGCTGACACAGCCTCTGTCTACGGGTTTCTTCTGGCTTACGAGCTACAGTGCCTTGAGCGCTTTTGAAGGATCCTTGGTTTCATTACCACAATACCAGAAAATAATAATAATAATAATAATTATCAATATTCATGGTTTTAAAACAAATTTGAAGGGCAAAGTTAAATTGTCTCAAAGGTCGAGGTGTCTCGGCTAGCTTGAGGCCGAGTTGACTTGGGACTGAGTTGGTTTGGGACCTAGTTGGTTTGAGGCCGAGTTGACCTGGCTGTACCCCATGCACCCAAGGCCAAGCAGCAATAATGTCGATATTATTAATTTTGGTTTATTATTAAATTATTCATAACAAAATACAAATAAGTACAAAGCTGCAGACAATAAAATTGGTCAGTTTACACATTTAAATCAATCTTAATTCAAACTAATCATTTTCCGTCACACCCAAGTTGAAAATAAAAATCGAAAAAGAGCTAAAAAAACGACAGAAATTTACCGCTCTCTTTACGAAGATCAATCTTTTCGAGTTTGGACGCCATGTTTACCCATCAATCATCTCTCATAAGCCAGATACGTTATACCAGTTAGATCAATTGCTACGTTCACTCGTAGTCGTACCCGTGCACCAATTTAAGGGGAACCAGGGAATAACCTCACTAAGGCCTTTTCCCAAACCCCAGCTTTGTCTCCGCCGTGGCTTCATTTATAGTTGGGCAATCGTGCGTTTTGGTTTTGGCGCGCGTGTTTCTAATTCTGCGTTGCGAAAGTCTCAAAGTATTCTGCCTCCTTGTCCAAAGGTTGTGTGTTCGAATCCTCCGTATGTTTTTTTTCTTTCCTTTTTTTTTCTTTTCCATTTCTACTTTGTGGTTTTGGTGGATTTTGTACGAAGGGAAAATAAAGCCCAATAAACTGACGCGAAAGTAATTGTGGATGAATTTATAGACCTAAATGTGTATGGAATTTTGTGTATACGGCAGCTTTTCATGACTCTGGTAGTGTGTAGATATCAGACGGAGTTCATTGAATTAAGTTAGCCATTGGCTGTACTCTGAGGGATAGTGTACCAGTCTCCTAGTCCAAAGGTTGTGGGTTCGAACCCTCTGTATGTTTTTTTTCTTTACTTTTTTTTCTTTTCCATTTCTACTTTGTGTTTTTGGTGGATTTTGTACGAAGGGAAAAATACGGCCCGATAAACTGACGCGGAAGTAAATGTGGATAAATTTATGGACCTAAATGTGAATGGAATTGTGTGTATATACGGCAGCTTTTCATGACTCTGGTAGTGTGTAGATATCAGACGGAGTTCATTGGATTAAGTTAACGACATGCTGTACTCTGAGGGATAATGTACCAGTCTCCTAGTCCAAAGGTTGTGGGTTCGAACCCTCCGTATTTTTTCTTTACTTTTTTTTTCTTTTCCATTTCTACTTTGTGGTTTTGGTGGATTTTGTACGAGGGAAAAATACGGCCCAATAAACTGACGCGGAAGTAAATGTGGATGAATTTATGGACCTAAATTGTGTATGGAGTTTTGTGTTCGGTTGTTAAATCTTGTTGCATACGTTGTGCATCACTGTAACTCGGTTGTAAATAGTTTTACAATTGGCAACTTTTAATGAATCTGGTAGTGTGTAGATATCAGACGGAGTTCATTGGATTAAGTTAACGATATGCGGTACTCTGATGGATAATGTACCAGCCTCCTTGTCCAAAGGTTGTGGGTTCGAATCCTCCGTATGTTTTTTTCTTTACTTTTTTTTTCTTTTCCATTTCTACTTTGGTGGTTTTGGTGGATTTTGTACGAGGGAAAAATACGGCCCGAAAAACTGACGCGGAAGTAAATGTGGATGAATTTATGGAGCTAAATGTGAATGGAATTGTTTGTATATACGGCAGCTTTTCATGACTCTGGTAGTGTGTAGATATCAGACGGAGTTCATTGGATTAAGTTAGCCATAATGTTGTACTCTGAGGGATAGTGTACCAGTCTCCTAGTCCAAAGGTTGTGGGATCGAACCCTCTGTATTTTTATTTTTTTGGTGGATTTTGTACGAGGGAAAAATACGGCCCGATAAACTGACGCGGAAGTAAATGTGGATGAATTTATTGATCTAAATGTGCATGGAATTTTGTGTACGCACCCCCCCCCCCCCCCCCCCCAAATTACTAAAAGGTCCACATTTTCTGGATAAATAATGGTATTTTTATAAATAACTGTATAAATAACTGTACTGCAGGCACACGAAAAAATGTTGTCCCATTTTTGGTCCCATCAGTACAAATTCGCCCCCCAAATTACCAAAAGGTCCACATTTTCCGGGGTAAATTTTGATGTACAAATAACGATACTGGCAAGAAAAGTTTTGGTTTCATTTTTGGTCCCATCAGTACAAATTCGCACCCCCCCCCCCCCCCCCCCATAAAAAAATCCTGCGTACGGGCCTGAAATGGCACCTAACCACACTGAGTTTTTTTAAACAACTCGGATTTTTGTTATATAGCGCTTTTAACTCAGAAAGCGCTTCACATTATCATTCTAGTATTACCCCTGATCATTTGGCCTCCAAAACATTCAAAAATACCATCTCATGAGCTTCCTGGGGAGTATATTTATTTATTCTATTTCTTTACCCAGGGTGTGCCCAAACAGTTTAAAACTGGTTTTCATTGGGGCCCTGCATACATCAAATAAAATAACAGTACATATTATAAATACAAGGATATTACAGGAATTCAAAACATTAATACTAATTCTGATTTACGAGATAGGCGAAAACCCGCCAAAAAAAACACACCCTTTTGGGGGAAAAATAAGAAGGGGAAATTCCTATCCGGCTCCACATTATAGTGGCAACCAAGTTCTTACTCCGTAGATCAGCGCAATTGGCATAATATCTAACAGATGACATGTCGGAGCTCCGATTTAAATGTGCTTATAATGAGTCCAATGTTCGCAATTTTTCGGGCAGATTATTCCAAATATTTCCACCACTCACAGCGAAACTTGTGGCGTAGCATTCTTTTTTGGCGAAAGGAACTTTCAGTGCCGTGTGGGTTGATTGCCTTGTTTCGCGAATTACTGTAAGTGGTTTGAAAATATTTGTCATGTACAAAGGAGTCATTTTGTTGAGACTTTTGAAGACAAGAATAGCCTTTTTTGAATTGACTCTTTTTGAAAAAGGAGCCCAATTAAGACGAGCAAACATCCTCTGAAGGGGTGAGGAAGGTACATTTAAGGATTATCCGCGCGGCTCTTTTGAGACATTTGTTTAACATATTATCGTGAGATATGTACCTTCCTCCCCACACAGTACAACAATACTCTAATGTTGTACTCTAAATATGCAGCAATTCGGCGCAAAGCTAAATCAACAATTGAACCATCTCTGCACACACAGTACTGTTGAACCTAGGACGACGCGCGTTTTTTCTACTTCCTTATCGGGTAATTATTTTGCAAACATTTGTCTTTATATATTAAGCACTTTTGCTGATCCTAACAAAAATAAACTGCATATTATTAACAAAATAAATAGTCTACTCATAACTGCGCTTTACTTTACCCATCAATAAATTGAACACCAATTCTATACTCCAGAATTTAGTACTGTGGGTCTTTTTCCAAATCTGTCCACTTCGCCCGCCTCATCACTATTTAGTCACAAGTTCTTAAATTTCTTAAATAAACAAATTCTTAAATAAACCACATTAACATCCGCATATTCTCAACTCATTGAGAAATTTGTTTTTGACGCAATTATACCTTTAAAATAAAATCCGAAAACTCACGCCAAAGTAAATTGCTCTGTTTAGTAATTAAGTTTGTAACGAGTAAAACTTAAGATCATGAGCGGGGCCGGAAATATCAAGGTGTACATAATGTTACCCACAGATGCTGGCCTGAACCCATCTTGGATCGAGGTTCGTGAAAAACAATCCTGTGAGCTATAATAGCTGGGCCCGCGCGTCCATGTCAGTACATTTTAGTTTGCTTATTAATTGGGAAGAATTTTGCAATAAATGTATTTCCATCACAGAGCTACGTGGACGTACATGTATATTAAATTACTAGAGCGCTAACTCTTTATTCCTACGCGTGGATGATACTTTGAATCAATTCTGCGGGCAGACATTTTGAATTTATGTAGAACATAATCAAAATAGATGGATTGAATTTTGAAAGTGTACTCTAAATGCGCGTGCAAGTAGAAAAGACGCAAACAACTTACGCGGGTCGTGCAAGTTAAAACCATAGATAGGCCCTATAGAATTAAAATTTTAATTCTATATCTATGGTTAAAACACGGATACGCCGCACACGCATTTGCGCTCATTTGCTAATCTGATTTTATTTCGGTTTTGGTGGTATCGGCTTCGGTATATATATACGCACTGTATAGAATACATACGCAGATATGCAAATAGCCGTACAAAGTCCGTACAAAATGTTGAGGTTTCCATAGGTTTGTGCACAAACATGGATGCTCCCAGCTCGCATCACTTTGTACAGCGAGCTATGATTTCCATCCACATAAAAAAAAGTGGTTTTGATTTAAGTAGTAATTAATATAGAAAGCTTAAAGAGAATAATACCAAATGTAGGGGAAAAGAAACATTAATTTGGTGAGGATTTGCTTCCAGTAAACTTACTCATCATAAAGTGATGAGTTTAATTAAAACCAATTAATACTGCGCCCGAAGCCGACGGAACGCCCTCATCCTTTTGTACTCAGGCTAGTGCGTACAGATTCTGAGTGGCCTTTTCGAATTCCTGGCTTCGTTTCATCGAAGGCCTACAGGCGATATAGGCTCCAAAATGCAGGAACTTTAGGAATATTTTTTGCTTTAGAAACATTCAATCAGTTGATATGAACCCAAATATTTTAGTAGTTCCATAAATAACCCAAATGCCTCTCAGTAATTCGGAATTCGGAGGCACTTGCGAAGCCGAAGCAGAACTTAGTTTGGAAAACCCCTTTTGACGACGTGGGAAAAAACGGATTGGATTTCCCGCGGGGATTTCCCAACAGCAACAATAAATGCCCCAATGCTCGGGATTGCAATATCGATTATCGGAGTCAGTTTTTATACCACGGTCCGGTTTAATAGACAAGACAGCTTGGAACTTGCTAGTTGGAAATCCGAAAGAGTGTCGTAAAGCCAAGCACCAATTAAGCAGAAATTAGGTAGGGCCTCTAGTAAGTAAACCCTTCTTATTCCTCCATCATCCATGGTAATAATGGGATGGTAGTATAATTTAATATTCTCCTTGCAGATACTGAGTTTAGGGACTAGTTTGCGCATTTGCGGTAAACACCATCATGACATTGACAACTATGAATGATCTCTTTAGCTGTTGTTTAACTCGCGTTTTCGAATCATGGAGCGAACGGTCTGTACTACCAGTACCATGGAGCTGTATCTCCATGGTACTAATGACTACACAAATACACCACAACCCATGGAAAGCACAGACATCCCGCCGTATTGATCTTTCCACAATGCATGAAAACCCTAGTCTTAAATACCTATTCATTGTCTGATTGTTATTTTTTGTATGCTTGACTAAATCACCATTGGTGTACTGTTACTAGTCATGGCCGGAGCTGATGAGGTAGGAATATGTAGGCAATACTAGACAGTCTTGGTTGGGACTAGACTGGAACTTGTTAACAAATAACAGCTCTAACTAGTTGCGGTAATACACATATGAACTGGCAATGAGGTCACTAGAGCACGTCTATTCCCCCGAGGGACTGTGAGTGACCAGAAGGGGGATCTATTTCCCGAGGCCAAGGCCGGAGAAATAGGTCCCCCTTCGAATTCTGGTCACTCATACCTTCTTATTCCTCCATGCTCATAGTGACTGAATCATGCCAGTCCATATATATGTGTTTTATAACACACTTTGGTCCAAAATATAAAAAAAATCGTGATCCGATCCAGATGCCGCCATTTTTCATATTAAGATGAGCCTGGCAAACATCTTGAGGGCGCTGTAACCAGTCAACAATTTTAAGTCTATTGCCTGTTTCGGAAACTATTTTCCGCAAATTCATGGTGGCACAAATCTCATGCACTACCCTATTAGTTTAACCCACGTGACCGTGTTTCAGCCAACCAGAATACAGAACTAGCAATAGGTGTGTTATAAGTTAGCATATTGACTGATTGTGCAAGCATAGTGATAGGACAGATCCACCGATCGCCCCAAACTGTCTAGACCAAGGATTTATGTTTGCGTTATATCCATAATTTGTATTATGTTTGTATTATTAAAAGGGAGTCGACTGTATTATTATTCTTGTTTTTCAGAGTTCTGCAGAGTTTCGTGGACTTCTGAATGTTCTGCAAAATACCCACAGCCTGTGTAATTGAAAGCAATGGATGCCGATAGTAATTGCGAGTCCACAAATTATCAGGATCCTGCTGCAAGCTCAATCTCAAAAGCCAGTTGTCAAGGTGATCATGATGCCGGATACGTCAGTGGAATTGCCTCCTTACAGATCGGGGCCGTATCGAAGGTCAAACGAGACTCGCCCAGAGAAGAAGCAGAAGACGATCTCGTGGAAGTTGCAGCAGACAATCCCGCGAAAGGCACAGCTGCAGCAGACAATCTCGGCGTTTGGGGAGACAAAGACGAGGTTTGGGGAGACGTCAACAATTCTCGTACGTTGCCGGTCGCAGGAACTTTCGAAAAAATGTTCGAACCATCCGGGATTAAATTGGCAGCAGAGCAAGGTGTCCGCATTCCGCAGTCACAGTTCCTGCCAAAGTGGGGGCCGACGTTGGATGACGGGGCCGAGTCGTTGCTGCGGGATGCTTTCGTCATGCACGTGACGCAGTACGAGGGGGGCGCAATTGCCCCGAGCGAGGAATTTGAGGTCACGTGGGTTACTATGGAGTACGAGCTTGAAAAGATCGTTGAAGCCGGGCTTATACCACAAGACTCCATTGCCTCTAGTGGTAAAAAAAAATATAGCATTTTGTCTTTTTTTCCAAAACAAAAGCACGACTTTGAATTTGTATTCAAGATATGTTTATACTTAACCCCCTAAGGGTTTCCCAGGACTTTTCTGCTTAATCCAACACAGTCCAACTTACTAAGTTGTTGGGTGCCTTAACATATAAAATGACTTGCCTGCTAAATCCAATAGGATCCAACTGTGTCTTAATCGCTTTTCTATTTGGTGTTGTATCCAATAGAGTCCAACTTGGCTTTATTTACTAGTAATCCAACAAAATGCGATCCTGAATGCATTTCGAAAATATATCCAATGATTTGCCTGCTAAAAATCAAACAAGGCACAATGGAAATGTCAACTGATTGGATTCTGTTGGAGTCAGCAGATTGTCACAGTTTACTTTAGACTGAATGTACCTCACCTGGGAAGACTTTGTGATGGACTTTACTCCTAAGATGACTTTGCAAATTTCATTTTTCTGGCCAGGCTTGGACGAGGGCTCTTACAAGGCCTTCAAGTTGTGCGCTGAGGAGCTCCAGAGCAACCTCTTCGAGGGGAAGCTCTTGGAGAGCCTCAGCAACCTTCGAGGATTCCGCCGGCTTTTCTCTCAATCCTCTGAACCGTTCTTGCGGCACACCTTCCGCGGCAAGCCCCTGGAGGTCCTGCAGAATATCTTTTACGGCGGCGACGGTATTCTACCTGAAGACAGGATGATGCTAGCTGACCCGTTCTGTCACAAGGAGGCCAATTCAGGTGAGATTCTCATAAAAAAATACAAACTTCTTTTAAGTTGTTGGCTAGTTTGTGATCTCTGACTCTGTTGATCCCTCCCACTCTACTGAGTGCAATTTGTTTTTAGTTTCACATGAACAGTGAGGAATATTAGAGTTTAAAAACTTTTGTTAAGAAAAAGTACGGAACTTTAAAGAAATATAAAGGTGGCATAATCATGCAACAATTACCAACGAACAGAAACTAGAATTTTGGCCAATAGTTCACCTCCATGTGTATTCTTTCATGTACTTTACATATTTGTTGCTAATATTATTTTGTGCATAAAGATATCTAACCACTTATAAACAATTTTGTTGTTTTTATTTCGTTTAGATGACTTTAGGTTTGACGATTGAACCTTCTCATGTTTTCAGCTGGAGATTATACTGAAAATTCACAGAGTAATTGTGTTTGTCTTTCACTTTGGTAACAAGTTTTTTGTATCTACATTTCTGATTGGTCCATTTCATATATGTGACCTGCTCCCACAAAATCAGAGTAAAGTTGATAATTTGAGATATTGGTGTATTCCCAGATTCCTTTAATTCTTAGTTTTAAAATGATATATTGGGTATGGTATTGAAAAAATATCTAATATTGAGCAAAACCAGCGGTCAAATTTGTAATTAAGCTTATTTAAAATTGCAGAGACAAGGAATAACTACAAAGAAGCAATGATTGTTTTTAAAGTGGTATTTTTTTAACACTTTGGATTTTAATGATAATTTTAAAAGAAAATTGATATGCTAATATTCAAATAATGTGGCCTTTATATTTTACATTCTACAACATTTTGTAAATATTCTGAATAATTAATGCATTTTGTGCCAAGACAAACTAGTTACATGTGGTACACAGTTGTAATAAATATAAATTGTTAGCACTAAATTTACTTCTTCTCTTATCCATATTGTTTGACAGATGAAGTGCACTTACAATTTTTTTTTATCATTATGAATGGAAAAATTAGCACTTTAAAAAAAGTTTATGGAATAAATTATGTAAAAAAATACTGATACATTCAAATATAGCTTCGTAAGTTACTTCCTTCATGTTTTAGAGTCGCACAGCTTTAAAATCTGTAACCAGGAAAAACCTCAAATGTGTGTTACCCATGACCTTGAGAAATATCCCGGGGAGTTGGTATAGTGATGTGATCAGGGAGTAGGGGGTTCAAATCCAGCTGCTGCTGGCCACATTGTGTCCTTGGGCAAGCCACTTCACTCCCATTTGCCTCTCCCTACCTAGGAATATAAATGGGTACTGGCATTTGCTGGGGAGTAACCTGCAATGGACTGGAATCCAATCCAGAGGGAATATAAATATTCTGTCGTTTCCTGCTCCTGAAACCGGAGATAAACACTGGCCTAATATGGCCATATTGACTCATGACTGACTTTATAATACAACAATCTATTAAGATTATGTGAATCACTAGCTGACAAATGTCCTAGATATATAGGATCTACATGTATTTCAACTTTTCAACAGATAAATAATTACTGAAGACTAATATGCAATTCCCATCCTAAAATACTGATATTGGAACTTGAAAAAGATATTTGGTTTTTATAAAAAGAATGCTGTACTTTTATTATCCAAAAAAAGTAGACAATAATATTCTCCACATTGAGGAAGACAGTCTATGAAAGCAACCTGTACTTGCGTTTGTACTGTCAAAGTGACCAACATACATGTACAATAACGACGCTAGGGGTGTGCATATGAATCGGTCCTCAAGTACCCGACCATTGATGTCGGGAACTGATTCCAGATTATGAAATCGAGTACTTGACAAAATACATGGTAACTTCTCAGATGATCAAAGCAAAATGTTTTGAATGTCATTTGTTGGAAACTTCTAAAATGAAACCAGGCTACATAGGAAACAGATTATAGAATTCACGTGGATGACACTTACAAAATTTGCGGTTTATACCTTAAAGCACACTTCTTAGCGCACACGTCTTAACACACTGATGTAGTATTACCATGCAGACCCTTACAAACTAGCCTAATTTAAATTGAATTTTGGGGTAGGGTTCCCTTTTTTAATCGTGTACCCGGTTCCCAAACAACCTGTAAATGCACCTCCCCCCCTCATTAAAAAAATGTTGCTTACTAGCTACTAGATATATGTAAGTTTTCAAGCCATCGGCAGTAATTTCTTGCACATCTACGTTGCATTGCTTTCTCCCCTAGAGTTGTGCCTTCCATGGCGATGTCCACGAACCTCTTCTCATTCCGGATGAGCCAGTGAACCTCACTGGGCAGTGCGAAGTCATCGGTGACACTAAACATGACCGCTGGCATACTCTGCGTTACTCGTGAGGTAAGTTTGTCCCGGAAAGAGGTCTGTCGAAGCGGCGGCTGATCTGTGATGCACTTTCCGGAGAGATGGAATAAGGACGTATCATGAGAGCATTTCGACGGGAGTGGCATCAGAGAGAACGTGCTTCCTCCTTTCGAACCGTCTTCAGCCATGCCTGTTTGAGAATCTTCTCCGTCGGCGTCAGCAGAAGCCTCACTCTGCCCATTCTTTATCGTTTCGTGGTTTTCAATCGGCCGATTCTCACTCGGTCGTTTTCTGATCATTCGATCCGCGATTGGGCGACCCTTAATCGAAGGTGCGCTCGGGGACGGCAAACGCGCGTCGGATGGTTCAATGTCACAAACGGCTCGAGGGTTGCAAGAGACTCGATTTGATTCTGTCGCAGTTCCATTGCATAGAAGGGTCTTCCAAAGGTGAATCACGAATCGTCTGAAATGAAGAATATGAGAAGACACGATTTTAGAAAACACATGTAAAAATTATAACGCATTTTTTGGAGTTGACTCGTTTTGGGCAATCCAAAAACCTTTTATCCTTTGGACTAATTATTGCAAATAGTTATAGCTAATTCAATATTGGATTTTGCCCAACATATTTGATATTACGAGAGAACCATCGGGTGGGACTCGAACCGATAACCTCCTGTTTTCTATTGCAGATGTCTTTGCACTCAACCACCGAGCAAGCCGAGGTTGGCGGGCTGGTTCTAATCTTAATACATGTAGCAGCAGGTACTGTAACCAATGTTTCATAAGATAAAATTGGCATGTGTGATGTAAATTTAGGCCAAAACCCAATATTGCAGGGTTTCTAGCAAAAATACCGTGGAGGGCTATGATCAACGACTCCCAGGCACACATAATGGTCAACCTCTTCGTTGGACACAATCTGACGATCAACAAGCAGTTGTTAAGCATTATAATTTACCAACTCAGAATCTATAAATTGTAACAGCATTTACCTGTGATACCAAACGGCTTCATGTCCGGGGTAAGACGTCACTAGCTCAAGGATTAGCTGCAGCTCCTCAAGAACTAGACCCCCGGGCAAACCGGCGTCAGATCCTACAACCTGAGACCGAGGGAAGGATGGGCGGGTGGATTGGGAGAGGCCCATCAACGCACCGAGCAGAAACTGTCGATAATGGAAGCCACTGTGATCGGAGACGTGAGCAGACACCCATGGCTTGGTGGCTGCTAGCTCAGACTTCATGAACTATGTGATCACAAAAAACAAAAAAAATCTAAGTACATTTTTTTTAAAACAAGAATGATGTGTTGACAAACACAAGTGCCCCACCAACGCATGCTAGCTATTCCCATGATTCGGCACCGCCTTTGAATATTGAGTTCCCAAGGATCTATCAGGGACATTATATTGTCTAGGTTATAATATATTGATACATAAATAACCAGTGCATTCATTAATTATGTGCATTCATTAATTAGGTCTTAACTAAATTTACACAACTACATGATGAGCTACACTCTTTCATACAAAAGAAAACCTGATAATTTGTACCCAACCTGTGGCCAGCTACCAGCTAGGTACTCAACGACCCATATCCGATGGCTCCAGGCATTGTAGTTGCTCGGATACCGCCCAGCAGCCACAGTGCAGACGTGCATCTCCGCCCCGACAAGCCTTTTCAATCTCTCGTCTTCTCCGTGCGGTTGTCGCGAAACGTTGACTTCGAGTCGTTCTTGCGATCCCCTCGCAGCATATGGATCCAGTACATTTGAATTGTTGTCTTTCCTGCCATTTTTGAAGGTGGTGTCCTTTCGAGGCCTGGTCACTGGAAATAACTGTTGCAAGAGCCACCGTCTAGGGGGAATGAATACAAATTCTTATCAAATTCACCTGACTGTTTTAAATTTGTATCATCAAGAATTCACTAATGTTTTCCACTTTAACCCTAACCAGCTCAGCGGCCGATTTCACGAAATGGTAAGTCTCGTCGTAGGATAAATTTCAACAAAGTTGAGACAGATTCAATATGTCCTAACTTACTTAGCAATGCGGCTGAACTTATCCTAGGATTGTTTCCTCTAGCGGTACGAACAAACATAAAACAGCCATCAAATCGGTAGTTTTGATGCGTCTTTCTTAAGATGGGTTTGGTGAAATTAATCTCAGGACACCTCTTAGCCGAGATTGATCTTAGAGTGAGGACACGTCTCATGTCCTAAGATGAGTCACAAGATAAGACGAGATTTGTGAAATCGGCCCCAGGCTCCCTTGGCTAGGAACCATGCTCAATCCCCAATCTAAACTCAAGACGCTGCGCTCGGCTGTGACGCCTCACCTTTGGGTAAAGGTCTCTGGGCTCTTGGGATGCTTGGACAGGATCAGACGGGCGAGGTTCAATTCTTCCTCGGATTTTAGGTACTTGTCCAATACAAGTTGTTTCCTGTACAGGATATACAAAAATAAAACTAGAAAAAAATTGTTTAAAATAACCCACAAAAAGAAAATAACTTGGTGTATTATAGTAATTTTGAAGGCTGAACAAAGAAATTGACTGGAGGGGGTTTGAATCTGGGACCTCCGGATTATCATTCCAGTGCTCTACCAACTGAGCTACCCACTCTCCCACTCTCTATCATGCTTTTTTTCTCTTTTTTTTTCCCAGAGGAAAAGTTGTGGGGGGGATGTGCTCCCTACCAAATAATTAAAGGGAAGAGAACAAAATGAAATTGACGGACCGAGAATTGAGAAGCATGTCATGTTTTCAGAGAGGTAGGAAACATAGAGACATTACCTGAGGTTCCATGCAGAAAGGCATTCAGGGTTGAGAAGAAGAACTGCCATGCTGCAATCGCTCACCCTTTTCAAGTCTTCAAAGGAAAGAAAGTTTGGAGGACAGTTTAGTGGGACTTCATATATCAGAAGTATTTAACAATACTTGCAATAATGGATTTAGTTCAGTAACAATAAATACACAAAAAGTGCACTCATGCATATCAAAGCCACACAAAGGCATTATCCTCTTGCTAGGCAAGTTGTAGCAGTACACAGTCACCCTATCTTGCCGGCATTTGTGGGTAGAACACCCTGATATTTCTGGCCTCGCTCGCTCCGAGCCGGTCGCCGACAGTTTTTTCCAGCCTTGTTCGTAACGCGTTTATTCGCCATCTGCTTTGAATTTTGAAAAAAATGTGCGTGTATATGTGGTTTATGCACTTGTCAATTGTAATCCTGGTCCCAGGAGACCCGGAACTAGCTGAAACTTAGTCGGGGATGTAAAATTGGCCAAGCGTGACAGTCCTGGCCATGTCCCCGTTGCCACCCGGACGGGTGGGGCACTTGTTTTTTGTACATTTCTGGCTATACCAAGCCTCGACATGTGGGACATTATGTTACAACCCCTGCCTAATCCCGATCCCCTTGCCCAGTGCAGCAAGATCCATCAGGTCAAAATATCTCAAGGCCAAACTGTGGTCACCCAAGCAGCAGGATCCATCTCTGGCATTGTTCAATAGAAACTAGCTCTCATAGTCTTGGACTTTGCCATTTTGACAGCTGAATGCATCAAAGTGTAGCCAACTGGGTGCATAGTAGTACTGCGTCTGGCAGGGTTACTAAGTTAGGGTAAATAATGGGTCGGCCTATCTGTGTTTAGATGACCTGAATCTCACCATGATGCCTGTGTTCATGGTTGAAAAGTTGTGAGTATGTGTGGAAGTAGAGAGGCTTAATGCTCCATGTTTCGATTCCCAGGTTTCCGTCAACCAACACGATAGGACTCTTGTTGTACAATGGTTCTGGGCTGTAGACAAAGCCAAATTCACTTCTAAAAAAAAAAAAAAGTAAAAGGGTAAAAAAACAAACTTACTGCTCATTTTTAGTGCTGTGCCGGTTTAAAGGTAGGATACACCATTGGTAATTGCTTGAATTATCATGAATAGACCTGTAGATTTGGGAGGTTGTAATTTGTAGTAAATATCGTTTAACTGACCTGTCCGGAGTTTTACAATCAGACATGGATGCCGAGAAAAGCACGAAAAACAGCGTTTATTTTTATCCGGCGGCGAGCAGTTATTCTAATGTTATCTTTGTTTTTTCGCGATCGCCATCCGGCGATCGCAAATTTTTCTTTATAAAATCACATTTGTCAGAATAATTACAGGATATCTAGCGCAATCATTTTGCTGGCTAGAATTAGAAATAGAATCATTATTTACTTTCAAATGAGTAAGATATTTCTTAATAATTCGGTAGTAATTAGTATATTGTCTACAGTATATATTAACGATAAAGAGGGTTAATGGAAAAGCCAGGTATTTCCGACACACCGAGTCGATTATCACCGAACTGCTCAAGATAAACAAGTCGAAAAGTGTTGGAATAAAACATTTGATTCAGATAACAACCGTAATAATACCCAGGAATAATAATTAACTAATAACAGCAGCAATTATTTTCTTACATATTCTTTTCTCTCCGTAAAACGCCGCACAAATCTGACAAAATTCGTTCGGCTCTACTGTCGTTGGCCATTTCTAAGTTTGTCTTGTTTCTGGTTAAACGGCAGTACTTTCCTTTACGATTCAAACGTTCTTACCAGAAGTACCAGACTACACGTCTGGTACCCTAGAGGAAAGTACGGTTTTTCATAGGAAAGAGAGCTGTGCCAGGCTTGATGAATCTTGCGCGTGTTGTTGTTTTTGTGCATGTGTGACATCGACACAGAAGTGAGTCGAACTTGGAGTCTACTTTTGCGTAAGTTTAACAGGAAAAAAGTGAGATTCCACAATGATAATCACGGAGTAACTGTTGCAACAGCACGCAGTATAGCTGTGCAAACATAAACCATTCATACAGATAATTAATACTAACGTACGTTAGGTCGAAATATACATTTGACCAAATCAAATGGCAATGTCATGTCAATGTGTGTTGGCAGAGGGCGCTGTTGCAATACTTTGTTGTAGGATAGAACTGGGTTTGTCAATCATTAAATTTTGTTTGAAGATGCACTCAATTACTCTCTATAGACTTTGTGCACAACCAAAGCGGTAGGATTACTACATTCATGCGTTACTTTTTATTGACTCGGTCAGACTGCCATTTTAAACAAAATGTATTCATTTTACTCCACAGTCCACACAGAGTCCACAGACATAACCTTAACTAAGACTTGAAGTAATTTTGTATGATGGATGAAAACAAGAGAAGACGAACAGTCGGACTGTCTCAATGGGGTCGACATCCAGAGCCCAATTTCACGATTCGGGGCCTCGAAAGGCCGCATCAACAAAAGCAGTCTGAGACTTCTGTGAACCACCAACATTTAGATCAGTTTCTCTCGGGTATACGTGTTGAACGTGAGAAAGAAACATCCAACAGTGCAAACGCGAACACAGTTGGGAAGACTAACATGCCTATGATGAATGCGCCCTTAGGAATTCGTCAGGGAACCCCACCACCAGGCCTTTCGCTGCCTAGTGATCCGCGGTTGTGTCGGAATCCTTTCCCGGTTAATTCAAACAGACCACCTTTTTGGCAGAATCCACCTCCAGAGATTGTGGACAGTCAGAGAGAACAGGGTCAGTCTTGGTCTGAGAATAGCCAAAGTCATTGGAACCGTACCGACGTCGTCAGAAACGCTACCAAGCAAGATGCCCGAGATAGTCTACTGAAAGCTGAGGCGCTTCCACCTGTGCCCCTTCCAAATCAGTACCACGTAATGGATGGACCTGGGAGCGTGGCACAACATCACAAGATCACAGTTCATCCAAGATCACAGTTTCCTCTTGATAATTCATTTGGTCACAGTCAATACTTCCGACCGCATCAAGAACAATACCCCTCTGGACCACAGCCATCAGGACCGCACCCATCAGGAGCGGACCCATCAGGAGCGGACCCATCAGGACCAGACCCATCAGGACAGCTGCACCCATCTGGACCACACCACCCTGGACCGCACCCCCCTGGACTACATCCCCCTGGACCGCACCTCCCTGCACAACACCCAACTGGTCCGCACCTATCCGGACTGCATCCATCTGTGCTAAACCCATCTGCACCACACTCATCTAGACCGCACCCATCTGCACCGCACCTATCTAGACCGCACCCATCTAGACCGCACTCACCTGGACTGCACCCACCTGGACTGCCCCCACCTGGACTGCCCCCACCTGGACTGCCCCCACCTGGATCGACCCTATCCGTACCGCTCCCGAATGGACCACACCCATCTGGACACCATCCACCCGGATCACACCCATTTGGACAACATCCCCCTGAACCACACCCAACTGAACCACACCCAACTGAACCACACCCAACTGAACCACACCCAAATGGACCACACCCAAATGGACCACACCCAACTGAACCAAACCAATCTGCACAGCATCAGTCAGGACGACACCCATTTGGACCACCGGGAAGATTAAGTGCACCTTCCCAAGTTCACACTTTCCATCCACATCAGCAGTACCAAGTTCAAAACCGACCAAACACTTCTTTCCCAGGCCCACATCGTTTAGAACCACACCCATCAGGACCGCGCCCACATGAGCCCCAATTTCCTCTAATGTTCCCAACACCTACACCCCAGCGACGGCTGCAGCCAGAACGTGCGACTTCAGGCCCTTTCTCAGGACCACATTTGGATCGCCCAGCAGCCCCACCCTCCCAACAACCGTTTTGGCCTCGCAGGTTTCCTGAGCCACACCCGTTTTCACACCCTCAAGCGCCCGAGCACGAGAAATCTCCGCGAGAAAGAGATGAGGAGTGGGTTACCAACTGGCTGAGAAAACAGAAGATTGGCCACTCGGAGAATGCCACAAAAAAGAAACAAAAGCCTATCACGGCAAGTACTAGTTTGAAGTATTGAGTTGACACTTTTAAATTAAAATTGTTTGTAGCTTCATGGTTTCATAACAAAAATTGTAGGATGTGTAAACTTACGCGAATTATCTACGAAATATTGTAGAAACAGCGCACGTCGTACATTAAAGAAAACAGAATATTAGGCAAATAATTATTTATTTCAGATGTGTTCAAACAGTGTGGAATATCAAACTAATTTCATGTATTGTCCGTGAATGTTAGATACAATGAAATCTACTAAATTCGAACCTATTGAGCCCAAGTTTATGTAGACATTTTCTAGCTAATCCAGCTGAAAACATTTCATCGGTTCCATTTTTAACTTTCCATAATTTATTTTTAACAAAAGCTTTATTAAATGCATTTAAAACACGCAGTTCGAAGAGAGTCGGCAGTTAGTGAGAGATTTACATTTGGCACTGCACCAGCTGAAGGAACAAACAGATATGCTGGATCGGCACATCAACAAAGACGAGTCGTCATGGCAATATGAATGCAGAAGAGCTAATCGAACAAAGGTATAGTAAGATTGTACGCAGACATGACTTGCCTGCTAAATCCAACAGGATCCAACTGTGTCTTAATTACTTTTCTCTTTGCTGCTGGATCTAACAGAGTCCAACTTGCCGTTATTTAACCCTAACCCTCCCAAATCCTCCAAATTCCTCATTGCAAAATGCAGGATTTTGCAGGATTGAGGTCACTTGGAGTTTGATGCATTGCAGGATTTTGCAGGATTGAGGTTACTTGGGGTTTTACCCCTGCAGGAATATGGAGGATTCAGGTTATCAGGCTGAATGTGACACACAAGGATTTTGCAGGATTGAGGTCACTTGGAGTTTGATGCATCGCAGGATTTTGCAGGATTGAGGTTACTTGGGTTTTTACTGACTGCAGCCAGGGCAAGACTGCAGGATTTTGCAGGATACAGGCTGTATGGTCACCAGTGACCAATATTGGAGGATTTTGCAGGATTCAGGTTACTTGGAGTTTTAACAATTTAGGAATTGGAGGATTTTGCAGGATTCAGGTTATGTGTAAGTAAAAATGGGTAGGGAGTTAGGGTTAATTACCAGTAACCCAACAGAATGCAATTCCGAATGCCGAGTACGTAAAATTTGTTTAATGCTCAATCCAATATGGCCCGACAGAATTGTAAAACCTAGTTGAATCCTGTTGGATTTAGCAGGGTGGGGAATCATCTGAACCATTGCAGTATAAGATGCCTTGATGAACAACACTCTGTTAAATTGACGAAAACAAAGTGCGTCCAAACATGTCCTGCAATGTCTTGGTTCAATTATTGTATGCTGTCTTTGTGTTTGTTATAGGAAAGAGTTGAAACACTTAAGACGAGACTGTTCAGCAAAGAGGTTGCCAATAAACTGGAGTACAAATTGAGAAAGGCAAGAAAGAAAAGGGTGAGGTTTCAGCCTTTGGTTTTATCCCATGGACCTATTAAGTTTTATTCCTTAACCCTAACCCTACCTAATGCTACTTTTTACTACTAGTAGTAAAAAGTAGTATGCAGTACTCTCACTGACTTGTGTGCAATGCCTGTAGTAATTTTTAGTATATGATACTTCACCCCTTATTGCACTCGTAGTACTTTTTAGCATTGGGTCCCTCTGCTTGCCGAGTGTGCATGGCCCATGTATGCTGTGTAAGGTGTTCTAAACTCTACAGCAAATATTGTCACTTGGGACACAATGGGTCAAGGCTGGACTACTGCATTTTTTGCCAGGTAAGTATTACTGACCTGTATTGCCACTATTAGTATTTTGTAGTTGGCAGTATCTGTACTCTGTCAGTACACACCCAATCATCAGTCAAGGAGAGACCCAATGCTACAAAATACTAAGTAGTATTCTGTAGTACGCAGTTCTTTAGCCCAAAGGGTTAAACCAGTTCACGCAAAGTTTTCCCCAGATTTAAAACAGATGATGCATAAACACGTCACGAGCAAGGTCAGAAATGTCTGTCAGCAGCAAGCAAGGCCGGAAATGAGTGGGTGTGCTTCCCGTACCATCAGCCTGAACCTGCCTCGGATCAAGTTTTGTTAAAAATAATCCTGCGCCTCGGCTCGGTGATGTTAAAATAATCCCAGCGTGAGCTGGTTAAATTTAGTAAGTCCACGTTTTGTTTGCAATACAGTTATACATCTGCAAATGGGCGCAAGCCAGCTGGTCTGGTTAATTCCTAACTATACATCTATAAATTGCTCCGTTTCATCTAAAGTTGGATCAAGAAACCAGACTACGAGAACAGCATTTATTTCTTGTTCTTTTTCCCCAAATATCTACGAAAACAAAAGTCTAAACTGGTCAGTGTAATCATATTTGCTGTAAAATACTACCCCCCCCCCTATTTCTGAAAAAGAAACCACCTTCAATTTTGTATTTTTTTCCAAAGGCAAGAGTGAAGAGACATAGATTTGAGAAGCACCAGCTGCAACAAGACGTTGAAGCCAGAAGAAAGGAGATTCACCTGAGAATTGATGCTGAGCTGGCCAAGAGGTTGCAGGCCGAGCAAGAGAAGAAAAGGGTAAGGTTGGCACTAGCTAGGCGTAATTTCTTGGGGTGTCTCTCAGCTCATTGGAATAATAACTGGTGCGTCCAATCTACACTCCACCAGTATCTCACCAGCTGCACCCTCTACCATGCAGCCTGGGTGCAGCTGAATGGGCATTATTCACAAATCGGCCATATTTAATTGAAAGTGAGATACGATCTTAATCGTTAGAACTTACGTATCGAAATTAAAGCAATGACGTAAAGTTAATTAAAAATTAATACCAGTCTTATTTAAAAAAAAATCATTCAACAGCCAACAGCGATATAGCACTAATTACAGAATGGATAAGTGAGAGACGACAATGTGAAGAATATACAGTTTTAGAGGTGTGAGGGAAAACCCCAGAAGAATATTCTGGTGAAAACCAACGGAATCAGGCAGGGACTGAAAACCCAATCCACATATTGGCCCAGGCGGGGGTTCAAACCCGGGTCATAGTGGTGAAAGGCGAGGAAAGAACCCGATTTCCCCTTTTCTAATGAATAATTTAATATTTGAAATTTGTGATTGAACATACCACAATGTTTTAAGCCACATAAAACAAAAATGGAAGTGAGGCTAGAATGCAAAAAATAGTCTGGCACCATCCCATTCAACAGTTCACAATTTATAAAATACATTCAGGGAATACGACCAAAATGGCCTTTGTGAAAACCTTTCTCAACAAACTTTTCATAGATGTAGTATGTAAAGTTTAAGTATGTAGTATGTGATATTCAAGGTGACATACTGGGGTCAAAATTCATTTGCGGTCAAGTTGTATAAAGGGGTCTAGCGAAAGTATGCAAGAGGTGGGTCGAGAACCATCCTTGTTTATCCTTCCACCATTCTCTCCTTCTTTCCAATCTCTAGGAGGCTGAACTACAGGAAGAAGTTGACAAGACTCTGTACGAGGTCCGCAAGAAGAAACAGGAAGTCTCCCAGGCCCTAGAACTCATCAAGGGACTTAAGAAGCTCAGACTGCTCAGGAAGGAAGCTGCTCAGGCCAAGGGTAAGATTGCCTGTCAAATCAATAGGGCTTCAGCAGGCAAGATAAAGATTTGGGGCCCACCGTTTTGTGTCGCCTAAACAAAATCATAGTTGCAAAGACAAATTGTTTTTCCTCCCCACTTACCAATAAGCTATTTACGAGTTAAATTTGAATAACATCTGATATACTGACTTGCTCAAAATACTTGGCACATTTAAACTTTGAATTCTCCAGACCAAAGAGACTGTTGCTATATCACATGATTCATGGCAAGCTCTTACATAGTTACGTAAGAGATGCTGGGTGAGAATGGCACAAAGACACCAGACCATCCCGGAGCTGGGGGTTAAAATGTGCCAAGCTTTTTGAGCAAGTCAGTGCACCAGATGTTATTCAAATTTAACTCGCAAATGGCTTATTGACCTTGAATAAATCTTGTGAATATACTGTTTCTTAAAGGTGTCATCACCCCAAGAGATTCCGACATGAGTTTTGAGGAGAAGCTGAAACCCTTGGAGGAGTTGATGGGCAGACAGAGCATCTTGTATCGGGAGGAGGAGAGAGTTATGCAGGTAGGCGCTGTGTGCACAAATGAATCCTTAACGGTTACAGAGGGTCAGTCACAATGTGGAACATTCTGTAATTGACCTGTCCCTATTTGTGAGTTATTCACACCCCTTACACAACTTAGAAGTGGATGTGATGCAGGAATCATTGCTACATGCTCTCTCTGACTGGATATACAGGAGTTGTCTCAGATTTCGAAGACAACTTTGCCCACTTGTATATGCAGACTTTTGTGCAACCACTTTGACTTATTGTCAAAATTTGCATATTTCATGTATATTCATCACCAGGTGATGCTGGAGGAGGAGCATGAGGAGTACAAGGAGCAAGAGAAGAGGAGACAGAGGAAGCGGCTGGAGGAGAAGGCTATCAAGGACATGCAGACAAAGATGAAGTTACTCTTTGGCAAAGGTTAACCAAAACAAATTAGTCTTTTGATTCAGCGTAATAATGAATTTTCAACGTTTTTTTGTTTGTTTGTTTTTGTATGTAAAATAAGCATGAGACTTTTCACAATTTTGTCTGAAATCAGACCTTACGAATCTGAGAAAAAGAAAATATCTGAGAAAAAGAAAATATGTGACCTGTTCCAACGAAACCCGGACAAAGTCGACTTTTTAGTTTTTCAGATTTTGCTTTTTTCAAATTCTCTAGGTTCTCAGCTTTAAAACGATGTATCATTTACATATGTACCCCCACCCTATCTTCCCTTGGGTCTGGATTTAGTGATAAAACCCTGACAAGCTTTGAAGTTCAGAAAAGCGTATTATTTCTATACACAAATGTTTCACAAAATTGACAAAAAAACACACTTCTGGTAGACGGATTTTGTTCAAATTTGAGGAGATTGTAGATTAATAGTGAGTGACTTAGGAAAACCTAAAACCTCAAAATGGTAAAATCCATCCAGAAATGACTTCAGGAGTACATTGTGACAAAACACATTGTGCGACTTTGTCCGGGTTTCGTTGGAACAGGTCACATATCGTCTTAGGTTTCATACTCGATGCAAAAGCAGACTCAAATGCGAGTTTTTGCGCTGGGAATTCGCAAAAGTTTCAATTCCGGCGAATTTCACAGTAAATACTTTGTGATGTAAAATTCACATTTTGCGGCATCAAGTATAAACCAGCCTTTAGACAAAAATACATCTTTCGGACCATTCATTCCATTTTCATACCTATTTTTGTTAATTGACAATCTAAACTATCACTGTGAGGCCCAAAGACAAGAAAACCTTTTGTTGGAACGTGAAAAGTTTTAATTTTCACGTTTTTCGTTCCAACAAAAGTTTTTTTCCGTCTTCGGGCCTTACAGTGTACGGACATTACAAGTAACCTTTCTAGCAATAGAAAACATTCGTGCTGGTACATTGTAAATAACAACAGTCCCGTAATGTAAAAATTGCCTTATTTTACAGATGATTTTATAGTGAGACCAGATGACCCCATGCACCCCTTTCAGCAGTTCTACATGCAAGCGGAGAATAACATACACGCCCTCGTTGATATCAGGTACAGTACGTAATAAGCCTGCAAGTTTGCAGTTTTAAATTATCCGTGTAACCTTATGTTTTGCGATTACGGTTAACAACTAACTGTAACCAACATTTTAAAAATAAAATTAAAAATTAAAATTAAACACAAATTGTAGGGGCCTGCATTGCATATCTAATTAGCGCTGCTTCATCAAGGAATTTAGTGTGTGCGCGTAGTACGTGTTGATAATCGCAGTTCTGCGATTGCTAATTGTCTGCATCAAATTTTGTAGGCCGACTTATCAGAAATGTCTATACAAAATGTATTCAATTGTACTTTTTGTGACCTGCTCAACAAAAACCCGGACAAAGTTAACAATTGGTAGTTTTTTGTTATTAAAAAAATTAATAAAAATAAATTAGGTTAATCGAACAGGAAAAATGTAACCGTTTAAATGCATGCATTATTAACACTGACAAATTGTCTGCGCAAGTTGTTAATTTGCAAGGGAATGAGCCAGTCAGGTCAAACTTATTGTTTTTTAATTTTTCTTCAATAATTTAGACAGTCGAGCATGTTTTCATATATTGTAAAATAAGTTTGAATTTATCATCCATATTTATGGCTGTTTCATGGTTCAGATCCTCGTAAAAACAAAGTATTATAAAAAACAAAATCATTCACGGGCTCAATGGTGCCGGAAGTTCAATCGTTACCCGGAAGTTCAATCGTTACACGAGACTTATGGTCTATTCCTTAAAGATCCACTGAAATTGGGCTTCATGTCCAATGCAAAGTGACTTGTTATCAAAGGAAGTTTAGAAATGGATAATTTTACCCTGGCCATCAGGAATGAGACCATTTTCCTCTACCTTCACAGGTACCCATTTGTACTCCTGGGTTGAGAGAGGCAATACTAGTAAAGTGTCTTGCCCAGGAACACAAGAACCAAAGTTTGAACTCGCATACCCCAGCCTAGGAGTCATGGACTACGGTGCATACTTTGTGGCTTTAATGAAACCACTATTTTTCTCCATTTACAGGCACCAGTGGGACCAGTTCCTTGTACCAGACGAGGACCCAGAGGGTTCAGCCGTTCCTGTCCCCTGGGTGCTGCCAGCAGAGCCTAGTGGCGATGCGTGGGCTGCAGTGCTTGATTCGTGAAAATCGTACGCGGATCAAACAACCAAAACTAGAAAAAGGGCACTCTGCAAAATGCCCAATGTTAACAAATCGTTCAAAGTGAGCCAGATTTCTGATCAATTTGAAATCATCTTTGACCCATAAGTAATTTTCGGAGTTTTGTGCATTAAAACTTTTGGCATAAAAATATTTTTTTTTGACTTTCCTTGTGCCTTCTAAAACGAAGTTGTTTTGATTATACTGAATAATACATGGGGTCCTCGCTCCATGTCTCATCACTTTACTGGGAGTCCCGGTGTCGACACGTGTGTCCTTAAGCAAGGCAATTAAACCACTATTGCTTCGTCTTTCGGATGGGATGTAAAGCTGGAGGTCCCGTGCGTTGTGTAATGCACGTAAAAGAACCCAGTAACACTCTTCGCTAAGAGAAGGGGTTCGCCCCGGTGTTCCTGGCAGCGCCTCGGAATAGGCAACTAGATAGATGGCGCTTTACAAATGCATGATCATCATCATCATCATCATCATCACAAAAAGTTGAATAAAGCCAAACGAATCTTTTCTTAAGTTACAAAGTTTGGATTTATTTGTCCTTTCCATAAGAGCCGCAACTCACGTGAGTACACAAAAAGCATTTCTGTAAAATCGTCTCGTTTTGTCTGTACATAAAAAGTAACAACACAATATTTAAATCATAAGAATCGTACATCAAATAAATCTCAATAATAAATATGTTTACAAAATATATATTTACAAAGTATTTTGTTTACCATTTGTGAATGAATTTAATGAATGTAAACAAATCAGGTTAACTTTAACAACTAAAAATCATCTCAAAATTAGGTTTTTCCTGACGGCATGCAACTGGGTTCTCTTTCTCAACCAGGAAGCACTTAAATGAATTGGTTGGAAAATCAAAAAATACAATTTAAACTTGCACATTTGTTGGGAGATCTTGAAGAATAAGGTCGAACTAGGCAAAGACCATTGTGGAGAAAAATGAAAACAACAATTAATATTGTCGTATACACAAGAGGTGATGTTGATTACAAAATATTATTCACACTTTGTACAAATCTAAATTCTTCCAAATAGGCACTTGGGGAGACAAAATAGCGTAAGTTTTTAGGTAATAAGGAGACAGTGGCACTTAGGGAGACATTTCAGTGTCTCCCTAAGTGTCTAGCTACCCTAAAAAACAATACTTGGGAGTTATTTTGGTCTAAATAGCATAAATCTCGAAGATCTTAGAGAAAATGGTTAGGGTAAACAAGTTAGGACTGTTTTAAGTTTGTGTACATCTCTATGAGATTGTCTCCCTAAGTGCCTATTTGGAGGTATGTAAACAACTTTTGAGATGATATGGCCGGGTTATGACATGTTTATCGCAGTATATGTGGCATTATAAAAATAGGATTTCCTATGCAAAAAGATCTTGAGAATCAAGCCGTCAAAAACATTCTAATCTTCTCTTCGAAGATCTTTTGATACCAACTTGTAGCTTGCAAATTTAGAGAAAATAATTTTGTTCGGGAAAAAATAAAAATTACAACCCAGGTGAATGCATCTTAAAGTAACAAATGGGGCTAACCATAAACCCTATCCTCTCGCACTACCAAACCTAACAAATTTCAATAACTGCACACAGGTTTAGTAATTATTGGTACATTGTACTGAGCCTGCCAAAGTTTGACTGGGTACAGTCAATGCATGGTTCAGTGCAGTAATGAGTGGTATGTGCTTGAGTGGGAACATAGGTGCCCGTGGGTCACCCACGAATAAATGCCTGTGCATTCCCCCAAACTCAAACATTTTTACAAGTCTCATGCCTTTCTGCCCTAAATTTCATAGAATTCAACAGGGTCGTACTGAGTCCAACAAGTTGCTAATGTTTGGTACTGAAGTTGGAGTTTGATGGGCTTGGGGCTTGGGGTATAGTTAGGGTCAAGGAGTTGTTTAATGGTAATACAGGCATGCAACTATTCCACAGATCAGCTGATTCCCTCTTATTTTAACGTCACAATAATGCCACTGAAAAACACTGTACAAAGTCTGGTCATCTTTAGAATTTTCCTCGTTCTTTGGGTTAATTCCCAGTTGCATGCCTGATAATAATCTATTTATAAAGCAAACGTATCCACCAGTCTTGGTGCTACATCAGTATGTCTCAGAGATGCATTTTTGGAAATTTTCATCCGTTGGTTTCTAATTCGCAAAGTTGCTATTAAAGTTCTTCGGTTCAATCGCTGCAATCGGCAAGAACATGTCCTAAAAATGGTGCAATTCAATATACAATTCAGAAATTGAGATTCCGGAAAAAAAATCCTGAAAATATACAGCATTCGTCACAGACAAAACTTTATCAGGTTAATTCTCAAGCACCAGTTTTTACATTGTTAACACTTTTGCTGATTCAAACAGAAACAATTAAAATGCACAAATGATAAATAGTCTGCTGAACCTTTAAAGGTAGTATACACAATTTGCTTTTGTTGTATTTTTCGAAAATGAAAGGGTCGAGTGATTCATATTTTTTTTTAGTTCTGTGTTCATAGATACTGTTCTTGCAAGTCTGGTTTCTTGACTTCCTTCAGATGAAACATGTTAATTTAGAGACGTCGGGGAATTATCGGATAAGGAAACCAGACTAGTTTGCTGGCACCCATTCACGGATGTGTAACCGTATTGTAAATAAAATGCGGACTAACTCAATTGAATAAATTGGGGGCAGTGTTTGAAAATAGTGAAGTTTTTCCAATGATTGCCGGCTGGCAATCGTTAGAAATTGATACAAAATTCCACTTTCCTTCAAAACCACATCACATCGGGTGCCGTGATTTCACAGGATGCTTGAGACTGTTATTCACTTGCAGTTTAATAAGTAAAGGTATTTCATAATAATTCAGAAGTTTGGTTTTTCGATATTGTATATTACCTTTAAATGCTGCCAGCTCAGCAAGTAGTTGTCGGAAATGCAAGTTTGGGTCTTTCACATTTCAGCGAGTAAAGACATACCTTCGCAACGAACACGAAACAACCTCCTGTGATTCCTGTGTTTAACCCGTCGGCCATTGTGTTTAACCCGTCGGCCATTGGATTTACCCAAATGATGAACCCTGCTTGGGCTGTTTGCAGGGGGTAATTTTCAGGGCGGTACAGGAACTTATGGGTTAAGTTTCAAGGAGCTCTTAAATCACCGAGGAAAAAAAAGTCTGGCAGATGTGTCGCATGCTGGTATCTCCTCCATTGTATACGACACTAGAGATTCCTCGGAAATCCATTTTTGAAGTGCAGCGAAATTTGACAAACACACAACGTCGAACTTCTTCGCAGACGCAACACGTTGGCCCTTAAGAGTGTCGAATGCAAACTGCTACACCATTTGTCACGGCTGGCTTTCCTTGGTGCACCCATATATGCACCACTCCGTGACTTCCTGCTTTGTGACTCTTTGTCACATATGTCCTGGATAACCGAATATCCATTTTGGTTGTTTTGGTTTTTGTGAGTTGCATAACAATGTTCTCATGTGACCCGCGTTACGATGGGTTATTGCCACAAGGCGGCGTAATTCCCGGACAGTCCTGCCGGTAAAGGGCCGCCGGCAACAAATAGTCTGGTTCCGGACTTATCGTAACAGTGAGTGTACGCTGCGTTCTCGTGCTGCTCCCCGTAGAAATGCTGAAAATACATGTCATCGCGATTCTGAGTGGAAGAAAAAAAATACTAAAAGTATAAAATCAATTAGAGAACGTACCAAGGTGACACATCAGACTAGCGGAATAGTGCAGCAACTCCTAAAATTCTGACGCAGTTAGAACAGCAAATAATTTACTTCAGAATCAAAGCTGTATCAACCTTGCAAATCCCATCTGCATGAACCTTGATATAAAGTTAAGCAATAACAGGCTCCACAACGATCAATATTTATCAGTAAAATAGTTCATATACACTCGCTATGCCATAGTTGCGCCAAACTTGATGTATAGGGCACATACTTAACTTTGTGACACTTTCATGCAATGTGCCAATTAATTAATCCCATCTAGTGAAACCACCAGGTTTTGTTGGGATCTGTTAGGATGGGTACTGGTCCCCTAAGCTGACAGTCTTTTACACTGGGTTAGGCATACCTCCAGAATCAGAGTCCAACAGTTTGCCATATGGTGTTGGAATCTGCTAGGATGGGTACGATTCTTAGTAAATTAGGCAGTTTAGGGTTAAAATGTTGTGCGATGCAAAATGTTGCGCACTATATGCAATCAAATGTAGCGTGAGCGGAGTTACGCCATTTCCGAAAAGTCTTGTGAAATATTCTTACCAGGTGCCCTTGCCCTGTCTGTAGGATGCATTCTCTCTTCGGCCGCGTCTCGTCTGGTAGATAGCAGCGATTCCGTATATCAAAAAAGCGTATTGTGCCTTTGCCAGTTCCTATAGTTACAATTTCTTCCCTGAAGCTGAGAGAACGAACACCTAAAAGACAGGAAAACGTAGAGAGTAAAGAGTAGAATTTACCGACATAGGACCCGGTGGTCGAGTTTAGACTAATGGTACTATTGTATTCTGGGGCCAATTCCATGGAGCTGCTATTAAGCACAAACAAATAATGATTTGGATGAAAATTCTTGGCAAAAAAGGTTAACAAGCCAAATGTTGTTAGGAAATGCTTAGACAATTTTCTTGACTCTCCATAAACTTGTACACAACCCCTGAAGTAGTGTCAGGATACTACATTCTTTCAAATAGGGATTGCATAGTCTCTTTCTGAACTTCGTTCAGGCAAGAAAAACACAGAAGATGCAGCATACCACTTCCTCGTTCCTTGGAGCAGATGGACGCGACGGACCTCAGGGAGCGAGGATCGATAAAGGTGACGTGAGACTGCGACCCCACGGCGTACAGGGAGTAATCCCGGGACAGTGCGATACAGACATTCTCCTGACAGTACGTTAGATGCTCCACGTCTTTCTGGTCAAACGTCTCCATGTCAATGGTGTAAATAAATCCATTTGACGTCAGCACGGCAAGGTCCTACAAAAAGTTTGACAGGTTTTTCAGCGACAGCTTAGGGTTTTTAACAGGGTCATCAAAAAAACAAAAAAACAGAGTATTTTCAGTACCCTCCTCAGGAACTATTTTCTGAAACAAAGTCGGCGGTCAATTGGACAGGTCTTTTTATTGCTGTCCTGCTTCTGTTGATCCCTTGTCCAAACTGATGCTTGTTTTTAAAACTATTTTTAATCCAGGGCGAGAGTTTCAACCCTGGTCTGAAGCAATTTCTGGGTTAATAAAAGGTTGGCGCAGGGTTGACATTTTTTCGTTTTCAACCCTGCGCCAACCCTGCCCCAACCCTGCCCCAACCCTGCGTCGACGACCCTGCGCCGAGATTTGTCTAGTGTGAAAAAGAGCGTTTGTGAAAGACAGTACGAAGTAGATGCAACATCAATTACAGTTCAAACAAGTCCAACCACGGTGCTTAAACTTGCTCTTGGCAGCTTGTGGTTGGGGAGGGAGGAGGGGGGCGGGACCTCACCTTTTTAAACTCGTTCACCTGTAGCGCCCGGACTTTATCCTTGTCCGAGCAAAGCTTGCGGGCGAGGTTCTTTAGAGAGGTGTGGTTGGACACGTCCTCGGTGGAGCTGTACCCTCTGTCCTCGCTACCGCTTTGTAACTGATTGTATTCAAACCTCTCCGGTGAGGACGACCACGAGTCTTCGTCATCAGAGTAGCTGCGGGATGTGGACCCCCCATACCTCCCTTTGGAGAGGTAGAGGTTTTTGGAGAGCGATTTGTCATCGGGGCTTTGCGTTTCATTGATGGACCACAGTGCTATGCTGGAATCTCTTGATCCTGGCGACAGAGACATTGCAGTTTGTGAAAACAACTGATTTTGGACTTTGTTTGCTATTTACGGGAATGTAGTCACAACTAACTCACAAGTCCAGTTCACAAATCCACTCACAAGAAACGAATGCTTTGTCAAAGTTAATGATTTTAAAATGGAACAGGAGTTGTGATAGACTTGCAGGGACTTGTGACGAACTTGACACCTTTAATTTTCCCGCGGTCTATTCTTCTATTTTTTGTGTTCTTAAAAACTGAAATTTTGTGCTTTTTTAAACAATGACCTCTAATAGACCTTAGATGACCTTTGACCTCCGATTTCAAAAGAGTTGTGATGAGCCCCCACCCAAGAATCGATCCATCAAGTTACAACAAAATCATACATTATTTTAAAATGTGTTCAGTGGAGGGGCGACCACTGCCTCAATCTTCCAAAATCCTCCAACAATCACTGTGATGGGTCGAGTGCCGATGACTTTTAGAAGCAGTGCAGATGATATCGAGCTTAATGCAATATGCAGGGCTCAATTACGCATGACTGAACGTAAACAATGCTGGGCACTACAGCCTATAAACTCAACACAATGCATCCTCCGAAATCCACCAACACGTTTTTGCTATTCATACTCAATCCTTCAAAATCCTCCCAAAACAATCCACAATATGAATTTTGTAGAAGCTGATTTGGTAAGTTACCTGTTACAAAATACTGGTCGTCTAGCCACGAAATGGAGAATATCCAATCTTCATGACAATTCTGCAAGACACAAATGACACAGTATTTTACATTAAAGGTAGTATACACCATTTGCAAATATCGAAAATATTTACTACCGAATTATTAAGAGATATCTTACTCATTTGAAAGTAAATAATGATTGCAGGCACCCAGCAAAATGATTGCGCTAGATATCCTGTAATTATTCCGAAAAATAAAATTTTATAAAGAAAAATTCGCGATCGCCGGACGGCGAGCGCGAAAAAACAAAGATAACATAAGAATAACTGCTTGACGCCGGTGAAAAAAAAAAAAGCTGTTTTTCGTGCTTTCCTCGGCATCCATGATTGTAAAACTTCGGACAGGTCAGTTAAACGATATTTACTATAAAATACAACCCTCCAAATCTACCCATTCATGATAATTCAAGCAATTACCAATGGTGTATCCTACCTTTAAGCCAGTCTGGTATTTTAACTGCATGACAATGACTAAAGTACATGTTCAATGCAATCCTAGAATGCCAATCTAATTCAGAGGTAACAAAGAAAAATACTGAAATGCCAACTTTAAAAACCAGTCTCTCTCCATGGAATAGATTTTGTTTCTCTCTCTGCCACAACCCCCCATTCCATACTCACCTCACCGAGAAACACGGGATCGAATGAGGGCAACTTGTAGAGGGCGACGTTGTCTGGATTGTCCGCGCCGGTGGCCAGCAGCGACTTGCTGGGGTTCATGGCTATACTGTGGATGCCGCCAAAACTCAGCGACTGGGCATACAGGCAGTTCTCAAAGATGCGGCCTGTCCGACTTTTAATAATAGGCAGCCTGCACTGCTGTCCAGTATACACATCTAGCACAATCAACTAAACCGTAACAAAAAAAATTTAAAAACAAATTTAAAAAAAAGATAAAATATGCATTTCATTTGAAATAATTATTTTGGAATAATCCTCCAAAGTCCACTTGCGTTACAAATGCAAACAAACTCAACCATCCAGAATCCCCTAAAGTACCTCGTTGGTTTTGGAGGACTAAGGAGGGTTTATATAAGATAATGAACTATCAATCTTTTTTTTTCTTTACCTTATTGCACTTGGTTCCAAAGACAACTTGTCTGTCTGACAGCCATTCCGAGGCAAAAACTTTGTTGGTCATTCCGAGCGATATCTCCCTCTCTTTGAAGAGATAGGGCAACTTTTTGGCGGCAAAGGAGTCCAGCTTTCGAGAAATCTTCGGCAATTTGCCCAACTGTCTCTTTTGTGTGTACTGGAACACCGAGACTTTGTCCTCGAAGCCGGCATCCCCAAATTGCTCATAGTCCAACTTCATGGATGAAGCGTCCTCCTGGCTCTTTGACATTGTGGATTGGTGATGGTAGCGGGGTGAATTTCTTTCTGGATCTCAACTGTGCTCTGTTTGCCTTCAGAGGTCAGTTTCACATCGAGAGCTAGCTGCCTACATTCGATTCCGACATGCAGATAAAATACAAACAAGAAGTATTCATTATGTCAAAAAATATTCATTGTCACTGAATCTGTTGGCGTACACAGTGGGCGTTGGTCCGCGTACGCGTTGGTCCGCGTACGCGTTGGTCCGCGTACGCGTTGGTCCGCGTACGCGTTGGTCCGCGTACGCGTTGGTCCGCGTACGCGTTGGTCCGCGTACGCGTTGGTCCGCGTACGCGTTGGTCCGCGTACGCGTTGGTCCGCGTACGCATTGGTCCGCGTACGCATTGGTTCAACGCGTATGCGTTGGTTCAACGCGTATGCGTTGGTTCAACAAAGCGATTCGCGTACGAGTCGATTCGCGTACGAGTCGGTTTGCGTACAAGTCGGTTTGCGTACGAGTCGGTTCGCGTACGAGTCGGTTCGCGTACGAGTCGGTTCGCGTACGAGTCGGTTCGCGTACGAGTCGGTTCGCGTACGAGTCGGTTCGCGTACGCGTCGGTCCGCGTAGGCGTCGGTCCGCGTAGGCGTCGGTTCGCGTAGGCGTCGGTCCGCGTAGGCGTCGGTCCGCGTAGGCGTCGGTCCGCGTAGGCGTCGGTCCGCGTAGGCGTCGGTCCGCGTAGGCGTCGGTCCGCGTAGGCGTCGGTCCGCGTAGGCGTCGGTCCGCGTAGGCGTCGGTCCGCGTAGGCGTCGGTCCGCGTAGGCGTCGGTCCGCGTAGGCGTCGGTCCGCGTAGGCGTCGGTCCGCGTAGGCGTCGGTCCGCGTAGGCGTCGGTCCGCGTAGGCGTCGGTCCGCGTAGGCGTCGGTCCGCGTAGGCGTTGGACCGCGTACGAGTCGATTCGCGTTCGAGTCGATTCGCGTACGAGTCGGTTCGCGTACGAGTCTGTTCGCGTACGAGTTGGTTCGTGACGAGTTCGTAACGAGCTAGGCAATCTCCGCCGCTGAGAGTTGGTCTGGTCATTGGAGAAGCCATGCATGGAGGTACCTTCGTGGTCTGGTCTTATTGCTGTGCTGTGCTAAAACTAAAGTAATATAAATCGTCCACTTTTTTTCTAGAGAAGTTGAATGTACGTTATTATCATGGAGGAATAAGATTAGAAGTTTCCTCCATGTTTAACGCAATAACGGATTGTGACAATAAACAGTAAGGCTATCAGGTATTTTATAAAGTATAAAGTAAGATTTTGTAATTTATGTGAGTGTAATTTACCTGTTTACGAGGTGGATCTAGCACGCACAGCAGTAGCACATTCATTGGGCCTTGGCACGGTACGTGTGGTAAACACGGGATATGTGTACGTTCTCATTTTAACGTACGCTGTATATATATGTATCGCGCCGTATCGCGCGCTGACAATCCAACCTCGTCTCCTAGTCGCAACAACCCCATTCATTTTCGGGAGATTTTACCCTGATTGAAGTCGTCCCCCTGCGAACAAGTTCGTGTAACCGATTCCTTTCGCGCGCGCGCGCCCCCAACCGGCAGGGCAGCGCCGGCCCACATTATGGGTACCGCCAATACATGATATAGATATTCTATGATGTGAGGGATTTTTTTCCTTCAGGACGTCTAGCCTATGGTCCGGTTAATAGGACGATTTCTGTACATGAAATAGCTTTCTTAACATACTACAAAATACTAAGGCCGCATCCGAATCTCTATCTATTGCTATTGATCTGACTAGGTTTTCGCCAACAACTACGCGTGAGCTTATTTGATGCAGAAAACAAAAGATGTGGCCTCCAAGTTTTTAACAAAAACATCAAATGAAATACTAGAAAGGAAAATATTTGTAGTTTTTCTTTTTATATACAAAATTGCCAACAACTTTAAACATCCTCCACGCTTATCCTCAACAATATTTTGACTTACATTTTCAAATAGATGATTAGGTACTAGTTCTAGTTCTATGTGGATAATTGACGGCGTCCAACTGAATATCTTAATCTTAATAGTAATAATAGTGTTATAAAAGTTTGCAATTTTGTACAAATGTTTTCTTGCCTATTGTTTATACCTGGTACAAAAAATTAAATTTAAATTTAAATCCAAGTAAAAAATAATAGTTTCTTGCTTGTTTTTTGTTTAAAAGGACGATGCAGTCACTTTTTTTATACGGCAGCAAAAAAGAATGCGGATGATTTACAAGAAATTACTTATTTTGTACTTTTGCTTTCTTTATGTACTTTAGGAATTTTTGGTGAATCTTTGGTGAATCTTCATCATGAATGATGCTAAAGCTTCAGTCGTGCTGGATTGTGGAACATTGAACTGCAAAGCTGGGTTTGCCGAGATCTCCAAACGGGCCCCAGATTTTGTGTTCCCGACCTCCGAGTCATTTCAGAGCTCCAATGCCGACGAAGCGCCCACCAGCCCAATTCAGAATGGCCACATTGAAGACTGGGACAGCATGGAGGTACTTTGGGATAACATCTTTAAGGAAAAGATGAAGATCGATCCCTCTGAGTATTCCATCCTTCTCAGTGAACCTGAGGGGATCCTCTCAGAATCCCGCAAAAAGAGCCTCCAGGTTTTCTTTGAGAAATTCAAGGTGCCGGCTGCACATCTGGCCAACCAAGGGTTGCTGTCGCTCTATTCTGTTGGTCAGGCAACTGGACTGGTCATCCAATCTGGCCACGGCCTTGCAAACCTCATGACGGCCCGTGACGGCCACCGGCCAACTTTTGGAAGGGTGTCGCTGATGTACACGGGCCGCAAAATGACCGAGTACACGCAAGAGCTCTTAGCAGCAGCCCTGCGGGAGCAGTACAATCTGGACATGAAGACGGTAGACTTTAAACTTGCTGAGAAGTTTAAGGAAGAACACGGACACGTCCAAATAAAGAGAGAGGACAAACCTTCTCGCAAGATGGTTACATTGGAGGTCAACCACAAGAACTATTCTGTGGACGCAGGGGAAATTGGCGCCAAGGTTGGAGAGGCGCTCTTTGACCCATCCGTTTTGGGTCTTACCTGTCTTGGTACGTTAACAAGGCTGAATTGTTTGACTCAAAATTAATAAAAGGATAACTGTGGAGCTATCCTGGTACAATTCCCAGCGTTGGTTCAATTGTCTTTAACTTCAAGAACAAAAATCTGTCTTTTTTCAAGATCAGTTTCAAATATAATGGACCTTTCTTTGCCAATCCAAGGTTGGCACTTTTTGCCATTCACAGCGTTAAGCAAACTTATGGAATACTTGCAGTTATTGTTGTTTCCAAACTCGTCATTGGATTGTTTGAAATACAGCCCTAACGTCGCATTCATTTGGGGTACAGTGCACAGTACTACTACAAAATACTACTCAATTCTATACCTTATCGATTTTGAGAAGAGCTGCAAAGTTTGTAAACTGAAAACTGCAAATGCTATGCATTTTTTAAAAAGATTAATTTTTTAACAAAATAATATTGTACTCGGCATTTGCATTTTTTATCAAAATATTCTCCGTTTCCTTGATGCCAGGTTTGGACAAGGCTGTCATGGAGTGCATTCAGTTATCCGATGACGAAGATTGGATGGCAGAAATCTACATCAAGAACATTCTCCTAGCCGGAGGGAACACTGCGTTCAAGGGCTTGCCAGAACGACTTGTCACAGAAGTGGACAAAATTAAACACCAGCCATTCATGACGGTAAAAAAACAATAAGCCAGTTTGGTGCCTTGATGGAGTAGTCCGGGTCAAAAGTTATTTGGGATAAAATTGCAGACGTAATGTTTCTGAATGCCCATTCTGATTGAATTTGACGCAGACGCATTGTGCAACCTGTCACGATTGTACGGGGATCGACTCAAGTCTTATTAGCCTTAACTTGAGTCAAGTCGAGTCATTCTGATGAGGGACTTGAGACGAGTCGAGTCAAGTCATTTGCCTGCGGCGACTCGCGTTGAGTCGAGCATTTACCTGTCGAGTCGAGTCGAGTCGAGTCGACTCGACTCGACTCGACTCGACTCGACTCGACTCGACTCGACTCGACTCGACTCGACTCGAGTCACAAACAATTTGACTCTAGTCCGAGTTTTACAACTGCCTTACAGTTCTGAAAGTACTGCAATGGTGTCAAACTTTGACATCGTAAGATCGGGACCTTTTGTCATGGTTTTCCTCTGTCGGATTTTTAACCACATTTGTGTTTCCCCTCACCCCCCCCCCCCCCCCCCCCCCCCTCCCCCAATTTTCCTAGGTTGATGTAAAAGCGCCAATATACCGTGCCTTCTCCAGCTGGGTGGGCGGTTCTGTCATCTCCTCCCTTCCGACCTTCGACCCCTGCTGGATCACGAGACAGGAGTATGAAGAATACGGCTCAGAAATATTCAGGCGAAAATGTCTGCCGTACTAAACAAAAAAGTAAAGCAACATCGGCCAGTTTCATGGTGCAGCTTACCAGAAAATTATTGCTGAGAAAAAGTTTGTACTTGGCAAAAAATTGGCAGACAATAGCATATACCCTACGCCAAACAATTATATATTTTTTAAAATTAACTCATTGTAACTGAATGTACATGTAGTTTTCTTCAAATTTGTATTTATGATGGAATTGTAGTTTGCACCAGGTATATGTTTTTATATATTGGTGGATTTTTGATTTTTGTAGCTAGAAGTAGATTTGTAGGTACTTTTAATCAGTGTCTGAGCGCCACTGAGAAAAAGGTTTACAAGCTAACTATATGGTGGGATGTGAACCCACAACCTCCGGTTTACCAGTACGTACACTTGGTCTAATAAGAAGTTCAAGTCCCACCAAAGTAGGATTGTGAAACATTTATCTTGCTAGTCCTCAGTTTTGTGTTCATATGCTGGAACAAAATGCTGTTCCTGTAGTCTGGTTCCTTGACTTCCTTCAGACGAAATGGAGCTGGCTTGCACCATGGAGCACATATATGGAGCAATCCATTTTGCAACCGTTTTGCAAATAAAATGTGGACTAAATTTAATAAATGGGGAGCTGTGTTTGAAAATAGTCAGGTTTTTTTTTAACAATTGCCGTCCGGTTCGAATGCTAATACATGATGTAATTTTTTTAAACTAAACTATATAAGTGATTAAGTCTCTGACTTTTTATTTTTTATTTTTATCATTTGTAAAAAAAACAATTGATAAAAAAATGTCAATTATTGTCTATAAATATTCATCTACACTGTATAAGGTTTTAGATCAATGTTTTAGACAAAATGATAATGTTGATTAAAATTGTACTGACTAGTTTGGTTTGATCTAAACCTCCATGCAGGAGCTTTGATTAAGATATATTTTATTTAAAAAAGAATATATTTTTTAAATCAACAATCTTCACAATTGTTTTTTGTTTTAGGGCATTCATATTTAAAACACGGGTTATCTGTGCACACAAAAAACATTTAAGAATCTGGTCAGGTTTCAAGTTTAGGCTTACTAACCACAGTGCCTAGGATGCTTTTGAGGGACTCTTGGTTTTATACCAGAACAAAAATACAAACAAATTATTATAATCTTTAAAATACTGAAAATGTATGTTAATTAATGTTCTCTTTTATTTTTATTTTCGAAAATAAACATGGTGATTGAAAATTAAGAAGAGTTTCAATTTGTAGTTTTTGTTTTCATATTGATTACCTCCCCCCCAAAAAAACAAAAACAAAATTGTCCGCACCCAAGTCCCTACATATTTATAGTATACACGCATAAAGTATACGCATTTGACTATCTATGAGTAATGTGACGAAACTTCCTGCATTGTTCAGTGTTTGTTCGATGATCAAAGGCCGCCTAGCCCATAGTTGCATGACAAAACATAATCGAGAATTATCTCTCGATATATATACACACGCGCGCGATCGATATCGGCTATTATGCAGAGTCACATGTTAAAAATTACCATGACATCATGGTACGGGTACCCGCACAGCTTTGCATTAAAATCGAATGGAACGTTGTACAATGTACGGGAAACCATGATAGATTTACTTCCGCCTAGAGACGCGTTCTATTTTTATTGTCCAATCAAAGACTAGAATATTTAGCACGTGAAACTAAATAACCAATAGAAAGACCGTACGTCTGACTATAAAGCAGTCAGAACGCGATCCACGTATTAATTATTACTTCGTGACCGAGCTTCGTAGAACATATCGTCGAGAATTCAGATTGCCATTTTTCGCCAAACATTTGTCAAAGCGTAAGTGTAATTATTTCAAATTGGGTTAAGATATACGTTGGGGATTAGTCTAGTCGTGAAAATAATTTAATGAACATTATGCTTTTCGTTAAATAATGTAACTAAGTTTTAACACTAGCGAGCAAAATTCAAATTCGTCATGTTCGAACCCACAAAGGCGTTCGCATTTCTTTGTTCAATTGTTGTCGTGATGTTTGCTAACTTTAGTTTTTATGTTTTTCACATTAAAGCTCGTCGTTAAAATGAAATTATTTCGTTTAGTGTAGGCCCTATAAAAATGTGTACGACCTGAAAAGAAATTCCGTTTACATTTTCTTGCTGTAAGTTAGTGCGCCAAACAGCATTTCCGCCTGCCCATGTCGGGAAATGAATTGCAGTTTTTCAACTTGGTTAAATTTGTTGAGTCATCAGATGACCCCCATCAGATTACCCAATCTTGTGCAATCCCTTTTCCAAGCAGACTTTTTGATGAGAAATGTTCACGACTATAAGAATTGACATGTAGACATAGGTTCTCCTGCAGTCCTGGCCTAAATTAGGGTATTTAAATTTCCGTTTAATGCTAAAAATCCTCAATAACAATAATGCATTTGAAGAAAAGTCGATAGAGTTTTTTTAGCTTCTTCGTTGAAATGGGCCCGACTATGTTTTCCTGGCCCAATTTGAAAGTTTCATCAGTTTACATGTTCAAACATATGTAGGAGAACAGGTCAACTCGGACGCGAACAAACCCGTACGCGGGACAACTTGTACGCAGATTGGTCAACTCGTACGCGGTCCAACTCATACGCGCTTAAAAATTGTGGTTTACGGGTAACGGTGGCATTGATCAATTAAAAAGGCAGATACTCGGGGGCATCCAAGACGATTTTTTGGCATTAACCTTTTTGGCATTATTTACCTTTTTGGCATTATTTACCTTTTTGGCATTAAACATTTTCGTCAACAATTTTAATTCCATTAAATGTAACGATGTAAGTTGCACGAGATTCAGTCTAATCTCTTTCGGTTTTTAAGACTTTTCTTTTTACAAAGGCATTATTAGTGTAAGATTTTACTATTGTTTATTATACATCTTGGTTTGAATTTCGTAATCAGCGTTTGACATAACTTTTTTTAATAATAAATATTTTTAGACTAATGTTTTCCGTTAAACCCAAAAAGCATCCACACACCCCCCCCCCCCCCCCCCCCTTGCACATATCTTTCCTCTATGCTAAGTTATCGATAGTTAATCTTTAAGATGTAACGTTTGTCACACGGACACGCTTTTCTTTCCCTAACTATAGGGTGTTCAGTTCACTCACCGCGAGCTGAAGACATCCACACACAGACTGTCCGTGCGCCGAAAATCTAACCAATGTTTATCCCCAAAATTGTACGACTTTTCTATGTCAGAAACTGCAAGTAAAACCTTCATTTGAAACCCCTGACTTTCAGCTATCGAATAATGCTCATAAAATAGCAGTAGGGTGGATGTACGACAGCTTATACTTTTTGTGAATGAAGCCCTTTTGCTCCGCCCAACTTTTCCCGAGAAAAACCGGTCCACGCGTTCGGGCCCAGAATTTTCCCGTAAAAAAAAATACACATCGTGGAGTTTTAACTCTCCGCGATTTCCGAACCCCGGAGTGACAGTTGAACGGGTTTCATTTTGATCCCGAAGGGGTACTGAACACGTTAGTGTTTACTCGATCCCGATAAACAATTTAGAACGAAAGTTACGAGAAAAAGTAAAAATAAACTCAATTTTTTGAGGTGAAATCCTCAAAATTCAAGGTAGGAGTTATCATTTACATAAAGTTTACTTGTCTTGTCTACTATACCTGTTATTTTTAAGTCTCTAATGTGCGTAGATTCGGGCGGAAAGTGTACTTTGTAAAGCTAGATTCATGACAGCTACGCGAATGTATGTGTGAGCTCCGCGTTTCGCGTGCCGTGTGTGAGGCATGTTTTGGTGCCATTCAGGGATATACACAATGTATGTAGGGACCGTCTTCATCGAATGGGGTGAATTTAATCAAATAAAACAGGATTTCTCAAAAACTAATTATCCGATTTTCTCGATTTAAAAAGCATTGTATTTCTTTCATCAAGACCTTTTATTTGGTGTATAGTTTGAGCATTTTGGAGGAAGAATAATGTTTTACCTGAACACCCTACTAACTATAACTTAAAGCAAAATTATCCACTTCAGTAAATTTGTTTTAGTATTAAAGTACACTCAATGTTAATATTTAGCACATTGTCTGCGCTGCTGGTAGTTGGGATGCCCTCTTTGTCTCTGATCTTGGCCTTCACATTCTCAATGGTGTCAATTGGCTCACGAAATTTTGTGCAACGCAAATAAAAAGGAAATAGCTGGTTTATATTTGAATTGACCCAATTGTACTATAATTTCCTTTTCTAGAACCCCAACAGTCCTCAAGTCACATCAATATGATTTTGCACACACCCTAGGGAGTTAGGATCAAAGGAATGAACATCATTTGCTTTTGCTGTAATTATTAGAAATGAATGGATTAAAGGGGGTAGTATGATATAGCAAAAGTTGTTACAATTACTTATTTAATGTTTTCGGTTCTTAGATGCTCGAAAAAACAAAATCAATCCTGACCCTACTTAGAGCAATTTGTAGATGTTGGGAATTGTAAGGTAAAAAATCGGTTGTATCCCTTTACAGGTGCATGATCAATTGCAAAGAAAACGTGGAATAACTCGATATGAAACATTAGGAGCAGTACATGTATTTGCAGACGTTTTTTCCCAGCCCTAACTCCAGTAAATGTTTTGTGATTAATTTGATCATATAAATGTTCAACCTTAACAAATGTTTGAGGGAAAGTGTTGGTATTGTAAGGCACAAAGGTTGTTAAAATATGTAATGTCAAAAGCAAAATAATGAAGCTATCAAGATTTCAACTGCTTCATTTGATTATTTTTTTTGTAACCTTGTTTTTTATCTTGTTTCAATAAATACATTTTCGATGTGCGGCTAATCAGTTTTGAAAAAGGGCATTTTCCAGATTTTTGCATGTTAACTCATGTTTGCATTATTTTTCTTTTTTCTATGTATGCAGTAAACAAAGATGCAAATCTTCGTCAAAACCCTCACAGGCAAGACCATCACACTCGAGGTCGAGCCAAGTGACACCATCGAGAATGTCAAGGCCAAGATCCAAGACAAAGAGGGCATCCCACCAGACCAGCAGCGTCTGATCTTCGCCGGAAAGCAGCTAGAAGATGGCCGTACCCTGTCCGACTACAACATCCAGAAGGAGTCTACCCTCCACTTGGTTCTTCGTCTGCGTGGTGGTATGCAGATCTTCGTCAAAACCCTCACAGGCAAGACCATCACACTCGAGGTCGAGCCAAGTGACACCATCGAGAATGTCAAGGCTAAGATCCAAGACAAAGAGGGCATCCCACCAGACCAGCAGCGTCTGATCTTCGCCGGAAAGCAGCTGGAAGATGGCCGCACCCTGTCTGACTACAACATCCAGAAGGAGTCTACCCTCCACTTGGTTCTTCGTCTGCGTGGTGGTATGCAGATCTTCGTCAAAACCCTCACAGGCAAGACCATCACCCTTGAGGTAGAGCCAAGTGACACCATCGAGAATGTCAAGGCCAAGATCCAAGACAAAGAGGGCATCCCACCAGACCAGCAGCGTCTGATCTTCGCCGGAAAGCAGCTAGAAGATGGCCGTACCCTGTCCGACTACAACATCCAGAAGGAGTCTACCCTCCACTTGGTTCTTCGTCTGCGTGGTGGTATGCAGATCTTCGTCAAAACCCTCACAGGCAAGACCATCACACTCGAGGTCGAGCCAAGTGACACCATCGAGAATGTCAAGGCCAAGATCCAAGACAAAGAGGGCATCCCTCCAGACCAGCAGCGTCTGATCTTCGCCGGAAAGCAGCTGGAAGATGGCCGCACCCTGTCGGACTACAACATCCAGAAGGAGTCTACCCTCCACTTGGTTCTTCGTCTGCGTGGTGGTATGCAGATCTTCGTCAAAACCCTCACAGGCAAGACCATCACACTCGAGGTTGAGCCAAGTGACACCATCGAGAATGTCAAGGCCAAGATCCAAGACAAAGAGGGCATCCCTCCAGACCAGCAGCGTCTGATCTTCGCCGGAAAGCAGCTAGAAGATGGCCGTACCCTGTCCGACTACAACATCCAGAAGGAGTCTACCCTCCACTTGGTTCTTCGTCTGCGTGGTGGTATGCAGATCTTCGTCAAAACCCTCACAGGCAAGACCATCACACTCGAGGTCGAGCCAAGTGACACCATCGAGAATGTCAAGGCTAAGATCCAAGACAAAGAGGGCATCCCACCAGACCAGCAGCGTCTGATCTTCGCCGGAAAGCAGCTGGAAGATGGCCGCACCCTGTCTGACTACAACATCCAGAAGGAGTCTACCCTCCACTTGGTTCTTCGTCTGCGTGGTGGTATGCAGATCTTCGTCAAAACCCTCACAGGCAAGACCATCACCCTTGAGGTTGAGCCAAGTGACACCATCGAGAATGTCAAGGCTAAGATTCAAGACAAAGAGGGCATCCCTCCAGACCAGCAGCGTCTGATCTTCGCCGGAAAGCAGCTGGAAGATGGCCGCACCCTGTCCGACTACAACATCCAGAAGGAGTCTACCCTCCACTTGGTTCTTCGTCTGCGTGGTGGTATGCAGATCTTCGTCAAAACCCTCACAGGCAAGACCATCACACTCGAGGTCGAGCCAAGTGACACCATCGAGAATGTCAAGGCTAAGATCCAAGACAAAGAGGGCATCCCACCAGACCAGCAGCGTCTGATCTTTGCCGGAAAGCAGCTGGAAGATGGCCGCACCCTGTCCGACTACAACATCCAGAAGGAGTCTACCCTCCACTTGGTTCTTCGTCTGCGTGGTGGTATGCAGATCTTCGTCAAAACCCTCACAGGCAAGACCATCACCCTTGAGGTAGAGCCAAGTGACACCATCGAGAATGTCAAGGCCAAGATCCAAGACAAAGAGGGCATCCCTCCAGACCAGCAGCGTCTGATCTTCGCCGGAAAGCAGCTGGAAGATGGCCGCACCTTGTCCGACTACAACATCCAGAAGGAGTCTACCCTCCACTTGGTTCTTCGTCTGCGTGGAGGCCAGTAAATCACTCTGCGATGTTGCAAATCAGAAGCTTTATTATCTAATTATGCTTTGGGTCCTAATTTGAAGTTTTCTTTTGATCTACGCCATCTTGAAGTCAATTAGGCAATCATAAAAAATAACAAGTCACAGTATATGGGTGTATACATGTACATCTTCTGCACAAGTCACAACTTTTTAAGATAATTTTAATAGACGACGTATATAAAACAAAGGTATTCAACTCACTTTTAAATCCTGATTGCTTCACAAAAGCTAAAATTATTGTTCCAGCTTATAAGCCGCTTTGCATTTTTGATTGACAGTGAAGATTTCAACTTGTCCCAGATACTTTGTGTTGATTTAACTACTGCTCTTAATGCGAAGGCTAAATGACATTCATTCATTGTTTGTAAACAGGTTCATCTCAAATTAATCCACTCTTAATGGAAGCTTGTTGGACAACTACATGAAAAAGTTACTTCTGAAGACCGTTTAAAGTGAGTAAAACATGTACATGTAATTGGGGAAGTGCATTAAAATGTAAAAGAATTAAATATTTGGATTTGTCTTTTTTTCCTTTTTTTTTTTCATTTTTGGAAAGTTTGTCAAAAGTACTGTACATGTACAGTTTGTGCCCATAGACTGGTGCATGGATCGTGAAACCTCGGTTTAAAAGTGTTTGACTTAAATCTGCCCAACTATTAAACAAATGGTAACTCGCAAAATACACTAAATGTACATGTACACGTGTTCTATAATTTTTGCAAAAATTAAAAATCCCGTGTACAGGCCCGGCCGGCCCGAGTTTGGTAACATTTTAGGAAACCATTTCAACGCATAAACTGCTAAAGTATAGTGGGTACCCAACATTATAAAGAGATCATCATGTGGCGAAGAACGTGCAACGCTTAAAAAAAACAAAACCTGGATATTGGTGTTTTCAGGTGTCTTGTGGCTCGAACAAGTTTCAATCGTATTTTCGATTGTACAAAAGAATTAGTTTTTCTGCGAAAATTTTTCCAGAGATAAAACAAAAAATAAGATGAAAAACAACACTACGTTAACTACTTACAATTTTTCAAATAAATTGCATATATTGCATTTTGGCAGATGCTATAAAGATGTTAACCCCTTATTATAATTTTCAATTTTTTCAAAAAGTAAATTTTGTGCCAATTTAAATAAAAATGCAGGGCTAACCCTAGGGCTGATAAGTAAATTTTTGGCCAATATTTATAAAAATGCAAAGTTGACCCCTTGCATTTGTAAATGTTTCCAATAAGTCAATTTTGGGCAATTTTTTTTCTTCAAAAAGTCAATTTTTGACTAATTTTTATATAAAGCAAGGCTTATCCCTTGCAATTGTTAATTTGTCTAAAAATTCAAGACTAACTAACCCTTACTACTTTAATTGTTTTTCAAAAGGTCAATTTTTGACAAATTATTATCAAAATGTAAGGCTTATCCCTTACAATTCTTAATTTGTAAAAATTTGTAACAATTGTAAACAATTGTAAGGCCTTACAATTGTAACCCCTTACAATTGTAATTTGTTTTCAAAAAATTCAATTTTTGCCCAATTTAAATAAAAATGCAAGGCTTACAATTGTAATTTTTTTTCAAAAGGTCAATTTTGGACCAATTTTAATAAAAATGCAACGCTAACCCCTTACAATTGTAAATTTTCCAAACAAATCATGTGTTTGCCAATTTTAATAAAAATGCAATGCTAACCCCTTACAATTCTTAATTTGTAAAAAAAATATCACTTTTTGGCCAATTTTAATAAAAATGAAAGGCTAACCCCTAACTACTTTAATTCTTTTTCAAAAGGTCAATTTTTAGCCATTTAAAAAAAATGCAAGGCGTTGGCCTTACTATTTTTATTTTTTTGCCAATTTAAATAAAAATTTAAGGCTAACCCCTTACTATTTTAATTGTTTTTCAAAATGTCAATTTTTGACCAATTTTAATAAAAATGCAAGGCTAACCCCTTACTATTTGTAAATGTTTCCAATAAGTCAATTTTGGGCAATTTTTTTCTTCAAAAGGTCAATTTTTGACTAATTTTTTATATAAAGGCAAGGCTTATCCCTTACAATTGTTAATTTGTCTAAAAATTCAATTTTTGACAAATTTTAATAAAAATGCAAGCTAGCCCCTTACAATTGTAAATCTTTCTTAAAAGTAATTTGTTGCCAATTTAAATAAAAATTCAAGGCTAACCCCTTACTATTTTAATTCTTTTTCAAAAGGTCAATTTTTAGCCAATTTAAAAAAAATGCAAGGCGTTAGCCTTACTATTTTAATTTTTTTGCCAATTTAAATAAAAATTCAAGGCTAACCCCTTACTATTATAATTGTTTTTCAAAAGGTCAATTTTTGGCCATTTTAATAAAAATGCAAGGCTAACCCTTTACTATTATAATTGTTTTTCAAAAGGTCAATTTTTGGCCATTTTAATAAAAATTCAAGGCTAACCCCTTACTATTATAATTGTTTTTCAAAATGTCAATTTTTGACCAATTTTAATAAAAATGCAACGCTAACCCCTTACAATTGTAAATTTTCCAAAAAAATCATGTGTTTGCCAATTTTAATAAAAATGCAAGGCTAACCCCTTACAAAAATGCAAGGCTTATCCCTTACAATTCTTAATTTGTAAAACAAAATCACTTTTTGGCCAATTTAAATAAAAATAAAAGGCTAACCCCTAACTACTTTTATTAATACTTTTTCAAAAGGTCAATTTTTAGCCAATTTAAAAAAAATGCAAGGCGTTAGCCTTAGTATTTTTATTTTTTTGCCAATTTAAATAAAAATTCAAGGCTAACCCCTTACTATTATAATTGTTTTTCAAAAAATCATTTTGTTGCCAATTTTAATAAAAATGCAAGGCTAACCCCTTACTATTTTAATTGTTTTTCAAAATGTCAATTTTTGACCAATTTTAATAAAAATGCAAGGCTTATCCCTTACAATTCCTAATTTGTCAAAAAATTTACTTTTTGGCCAATTTAAAAAATAATGCAAGGCTTATCCCTTACAATTCTTAATTTGTCAAAAAATTCACTTTTTGGCAATTTTTTAAAAAAATGCAAGGCTAACCCCTTACTACTGTACTTCAATTGTTTTTCAAAAGGTCAATTTGTAGCCAATGTCCAATAAAAATGCAAGGCTAACCCCTTACTATTTTAATTGTTTTTCAAAATGTCAATTTTTGACAAATTATTATCAAAATGCAAGGCTTATCCCTTACAATTCTTAATTTGTAAAAAAACTTTTTGGCCAATTTAAATAAAAATGAAAGGCTAACCCCTAACTACTTTAATTCTTTTTCAAAAGGTCAATTTTTAGCCAATTTAAAAAAAATGCAAGGCGTTAGCCTTACTATTTTAATTTGTTTGCCAATTTAAATAAAAATTCAAGGCTAACCCTTTACTATTATAATTGTTTTTCAAAAGGTCAATTTTTGGCCATTTTAATAAAAATGCAAGGCTAACCCCTTACTATTATAATTGTTTTTCAAAATGTCAATTTTTGACCAATTTTAATAAAAATGCAACGCTAACCCCTTACAATTGTAAATTTTCCAAAAAAATCATGTGTTTGCCAATTTTAATAAAAATGCAAGGCTAACCCCTTACAAAAATGCAAGGCTTATCCCTTACAATTCTTAATTTGTAAAAAAAATCACTTTTTGGCCAATTTAAATAAAAATAAAAGGCTAACCCCTAACTACTTTTATTAATACTTTTTCAAAAGGTCAATTTTTAGCCAATTTAAAAAAAATGCAAGGCGTTAGCCTTAGTATTTTTATTTTTTTGCCAATTTAAATAAAAATTCAAGGCTAACCCCTTACTATTATAATTGTTTTTCAAAAAATCATTTTGTTGCCAATTTTAATAAAAATGCAAGGCTAACCCCTTACTATTTTAATTGTTTTTCAAAATGTCAATTTTTGACCAATTTTAATAAAAATGCAAGGCTTATCCCTTACAATTCCTAATTTGTCAAAAAATTCACTTTTTGGCCAATTTAAAAAATAATGCAAGGCTTATCCCTTACAATTCTTAATTTGTCAAAAAATTCACTTTTTGGCAATTTTTTTAAAAAATGCAAGGCTAACCCCTTACTACTGTACTTCAATTGTTTTTCAAAAGGTCAATTTGTAGCCAATGTCCAATAAAAATGCAAGGCTAACCCCTTACTATTTTGTAAATTTTTCCAAAGGTCAATTTTTCGCTAATTTTGATAAAAATGCAGGGCTAAGTCCCCCTAATATTTCCAATTTCCAAAAAGAAAAAATATTCGCAAATTGGAATAAAAATGCAAGGTTACCAGGCTGTAATCATGACATAAACAACCAGAAAATGAAAGGACAAAGTTGAGTGTGATACAAAGGTTGCTTTAATACACCACATTTTCCACAGATTTTCTTTCCATACTTTTAATTATAAAACGGGACAAAACAATTAGTAACATAGTACTATGTTATTGTACACACACATACTGTTTGATACTAGCTCGCAAGCTAAAACCAATTAATTTTGATCCATTACTTGAATAATCATAGCCATGCCTCAACAACTGCGTGTTCAAAATGTTGTTGAAACGATGAAAACAAAAAGAATGTTGCACCCTGCCACCACTTCTTTCATTTTTATTGTGTCATATCTTAAAGGTAGTATACACCATTGGCAATTGCTTGAATTATTATTAATGGGTAGTAAATAACGTTTAACTGACCTGTCCGAAGTTTTACAATCATGGATGCCGAGAAAAACACGAAAAACAGCGTTTGTTTTCAATCGGCGTTGAGTAGATATTCTTATGTTATCTTTGTTTATTCGCGATCGCAATTTTTTTTCCATCAAATTCTATTTTTTAGAAAAATTACAGGATATCTAGCGCAATAATTTTGTGGGATGCCAAGAATCATTATTTATTTTTAGATGAGTAAGATATTTCTTTATAATTCGGTAGTAAATATTTTTGATATCTGCAAATGGTGTATATCCCTTCAAAGATTAGTCTTTGGGGGAAAATGTTGAAAAAGACATGAATCTGGGACTGAGAAAAACTTTGTAAAATACTTTGAAAATGCACTGGACTCTCAATAAACTTTTGTACACAACCAAATAAAGGCTAGTTCTTACAAAGGCAAAAGAGAACTTTTTTCTCCCAAGGATAAGCATGCTTTTTGCTTATACTGTTTACAGAGACTGTGCTAAGCACGGAATTGGCTGTTAAACAGTGCCATGAACCCTGGTTATATACCTGATAATTCAACAACAAAAGAGTCCTAAAACAAAAAAGTGCAGCATTTGTGTCTGAAACTTGAAAGATTTTCTATCTATTTTGTTTTCTCTACATCCCTGGCTATTAAATTGCTTTTTACTTCTTTTTTAAAATATTTTTATTTCTTCTTATGTTACACATAAAAAAGTACAACACAAAATGACAAAGAACGCTGACAGATTTTTCCAGCTTTGCTCATGACGTGTTTATCCGTCATTCGTTTTGAATCCCAGATTTTTGTGTGCGTGTTTTCATGGCATCCAAATATGGATTTGTGTTCAGAGGAATGCCTTTTTAATAACAGTACTTTTCACTGGATGCCCTCACTAAAAAGAATGTTGAATTCCTCTAAATTTTAAAACCTCTCTACAAGGGTTACTGATAAGTTGTGGTCTAAAGTATAGAAGGAGATGAGCTATAACAGTTTTCAATAAACTTGCCTGCAGTTCAAATTGTTGAATGATTACACAAAAAGTATGCAAAGAGTTACATTGCCACCAGGGTCTACTACGCTAATCTCCTTAAACAGTTACAGGACAAAATAGATTTGGCATGGAAAGCTTCCACCAACACGTCCACAGTGGTCATGGCTGCCACCAAGAAATGTATAGATAGAGACTGCATGGTGAAACACCTGCCCTATTTTTCCTGATTTAGCACCCTAGCCAGCTTCCTGAAGGAGCTCCAGGTCGCCATTTTGCCACCGATCAGGAGGTCATTGATGCTGTGGACCACTTCCTGGTAGTCCAAGACAACAGCTTCAACACAGAAGGGATTTGTATGCTCCATGACCGCTGGATTAATTAGTGTGTTAATGTAGATGGGGACTATTTTGAAAAATAAATGTTTGATCTTCTAAAACTGACTTCTTTCACCTTGGGCCACACAATTACCAATCACGTACCCCTTAGTACAATGCATATGTTAAACTGAGGACTGGCAGTGTACACTGGAAAATTAAAGTACAATTTCATTTGTACTAAATTCTAAGTACATATATTTTTGTTTAAACTAGTAGGCATAATTAATAAACAAATACAGACTAGACATGCTTGATGCAAGTAAACCAGCTCACAAGATACGGGATACCCTGTTTAAAACAAAAATACTAATAAAAAGAAGCAATACAAAAATCTAAATGTAAACGCTTATTTACAACAACAAAAGAAAAGCATTTAAAAATGCTGGTTTCTGGTAGAATATAAATATGTCTAAACTACTGTAAGACATAAAAAGCATACATATTTCCTGCACTGGGATACCAAAAAGAATTGTGGACTACTAGTATATTCGCTAAAAATTAAAGCATGGTGGGAAATATGTACAGTGGGTGAATCTCGCAAAAAGGTTTCCGACTCTATAAATCAAATAAAAAATTTCAAAAATTGTAGACGTTCTAAGTACTAAATATTTTTATTTAAATAGCAAAACACTATACAGCACCTACATGTATGTTAAATAGCACCATAGCATCACACGAATAATGCATTATTTTTTTATTTGAAATTCGGTACCCTGTGGAGACCTGAGTACAATGGGGATAGTGGTAGTGAAAAGGTCTCCACAGGGTAATTTCTTTAGATGAATAGGTCTCCACAAGGTTTACACAAAATAGATTCATGAATTGTACTAAAAAATAGTGGGTTCGGGTTAGGTTAGGGTATAATATAGGGTATATTTGGTCCAAATTTCAAACCAGGAAATTAACCGTGGTTGAAATAGGAGAATTTTGAAGATAATTTTGACAGTTCAAAAGTTTGTACATGTAAACAAACGGGTGGTGTGTGTGTGTGTGTGTTTGTCAAAGACTTCATTCTGAATCTGTAATGATGTGCACTTCGATTTCAAACATGACTGGTTCTTTAAGCTCCTCGGGTAGCGCTTGGGCGACCTCCTCCGTCTTGGGCTTCAAGACGCCTTCCACCTCCAGCTTAAAGACAGCATGTTCCTTGACAGCCTTTAGGAGGCGGATCAGGGCCACGCCTTCTTTCTTGTCCTGGATGACAAAGTATCCGTCGTCGTTACCGCTGACCAGCGTGTAGCGCATGCTGCCGATCTCCGGAGAGTAGCCCGTCACGAATTTGGCAATGCGGAAGCGCCGGCGTGCCATCGCGATGGGGACGTTTAGATAGACCACCTTCCCCGGCGCAGCATGGACACCCTGGAAGTTCTCGTTTGTCTCTGTGCTGTTGGTATGACCTTTGGTCGTGTTGGTGCTGGTGCTTGGCTCTGTGCTGTGGGTCGGACTTTTGGTCGTGCTGGTGCTAGTGCTGGGCACGTCCTCCTGCTGCAACAGCGCAGTAGCCACATCGTCTCCGGGGATCTCGTTCAAGGCAACATCCACGTCACGGCGCTTACGGCCGCTGTTCCGCTGGCAGTGGTAGCAAGGCTTTGGCACCCCGCCAGCTGTTTGGCTGGGTTGCTGCTGTCCACCCTGCTGCTGTCCACCCTGGCCGTACTGCTGCTGTCCACCCTGCTGTTGTCCACTCTGGCCGTACTGCTGCTGTCCACTCTGGCCGTACTGCTGTTGTCCACTCTGGCCGTACTGCTGCTGTCCACTCTGGCCGTACTGCTGCTGTCCACTCTGGCCGTACTGCTGTTGTCCACTCTGCTGCTGTCCACTCTGGCCGTACTGCTGTTGTCCACCCTGGCCATACTGCTGTTGTCCACCCTGGCCGTAGCGGCCTTGGCCATACTGCGTCTGTTGATTTTGTCCGTACTGGCCATAATAAGAACCACCCTGTCCATATGTAGACACGCAAGCTCTAAAGGAAAAAAAATATGAATACGACAATATTGCTAATAATAATTTCACATAGTTCACGCTTAGTGTATTGAATGAGACTGGATGAGTCTTATTCAGAGATGGTTACTTAATAGCAACTAACCTGATGAAGATTTATCTCTGTGAACACTGCACATTCTGAGAAAACTATATTCTTGAATCTCGGTTACAATTCAGCATATTCTTATTCATCCTATTGCAGCTACTCAATATATCACCCGCTGAACCAATGTCAAATAGAAACTCTATGCGTACGTGTGCAGTTTCTATGCGCACGTGTGCAGTTTCTATGCGCACGTGTGCATTACGTCAATCATATGTCAACATCATTTACTGATTACAAACCAAAGTTAATTTCCCCCGAAAAAAAATGTTATTTTTTAGTATTTAAAATGACAGCACGCCAGAAGGAATAATTTTACATGGGGTTTAGTAGCGTCGTTAATTTCTTTACAACGTCAGGTTTTAGCGTCATAAATTTCTTTACAAGTAAACTTTTCACTAATAATTTAGTCGGGTTACTTCTTAAATAGCTGCAAATGGTACACTCTACTCTCCCCCCCCCCCCAAAAAAAAAAAAAAACACCCCACACCATTATTTGTTTCACGGTTCTTTTCAAAAATCTTGAGTGAATTCTTACCCCTGTGCCACAGTCACATAGCCTTGGGGACAGCCACACGAGAAGCTTCCAGGTGCGTTCTGACATCCGTAGGAACAGGGCTGGTAGCTGCCACCGAACCCAGCTGAACACTCATTGACATCTGATGATATAAGGACAAAACAAGGTTGATAATTACAGAATCAAGTGATAACTTGGCTTGATGAGGAGATATGGAACATCAGCTCTTTTCACACTAGACACAGGGTTGACAAACATGAGGAATAGGTTTCACACTTGAACAATTCAACCCTGCGCCAACCCTCTATCAACCCCTGCGATTGATTTCAACTTGAACCAAATCTCAACCCTGGTCTGAATCAGGGTCAAGTTCATAAACTCGACCCTGCTTCAGACCAGGGTTGAAACTCTCGCCCTGGATTTCAAATAGTAATAACTGATCAAAATAAGCTCAGTTTGCACGAACCAAAGATCCAATTAAAGTGAACTTCTACTTCAGTAAGAAATTAGTTGACAATTTAACAGCAATTTTCCAAACTACCACTTAATGAAATGTTTGAACCCAGCTCTGTAGCAATAGTGTGCAAGAACAATATCCTATGTGTATTAGTAATTACTGTTTAGTATAGTAAAACTAGCGTATGATCCTTCCTTCTAAAGTTGAGCCCTGTATATATTGAGGTATTCCTGCTTTTGAGACCAGAGGTCAATTTCACAAAGCTGCTAAGCACAAATAAATTGCTTAGTATAAAAGTTCTTCATAAACTGAAGCGGGTTTATAAACCACATTGTCTGGTGATGTACTGGTATGTTGTGACTGGTATTCACCTGCTTTTTTGAGTTTTAGGCTGGTAACCTGTTTTTACTTAGCACAAATTGTCTGTACTAAGCATATGTTTGTGCTTAGCAGCTCCATGAAATTGCAGGCCCCTGATAATAAAAGCCAATCACATACCTGTGCAGGCCATGCTCTGTTGATCAAAGTTGTAGCCGCCAGTGCAGCCACAGCGATATGAGCCCTCAGTGTTATAACAATTTGCCTGGCCACACATACCGGGCTGGTTGCACTCATTGTCATCTAGAAAAAACAAATAGCCATTTACATACATTCATAAATGTATATGATATTAATCGCACCAACAATTTTCTTTTTGTAAACATGTAATATAGCCTTATAGCACACACGTAGAGCAATTAATAAAATACAAATATATTCACAATATTTGATTTTATAACACTAAGTTGTTGGGTTTTTTGTGTGTTTTTTTGTATTATTAAATTAATTTTGAAAATTTAACAATGAAGTTTACTGGAGCGGGCCTTAATTGAACCTTCCAGATTAACATTCTGGTTGCTCTACCAACTGAGCTATCCAGCCCTATGTTGGCGGTTTCCAAAATAAGTCAATTTTGTTCGGGGGGGGGGGGGGGGGGGGGGGGGGACGGTGGCCAGGGATCACGCCCAAAGTCACAATACTAGCAGCATCAACAATGTTGCATTGACCTGGTAAATAGCAAACAGGGATCACTCAAAGAGGATACGTACACTTTGTTTTCAATACAACATTGAAATTGTTAAATATAGTCATGAAAGTTCACAGCAATAAACGCGATTATAAAACAAATTGTGTTAGATTAATGCATAAACCTCACTATGTACTGATTCTTACCAACACAGCGATTCCAATAGTAGTGTTGAGAGAATCCATCGGGGCAATTACAGCGATATCCGCCGACGGTGTTAAGACAACCGTACTGGCATCGATTGGGCTGAGACTGGCACTCGTCAATATCTGTCAGGAAACAACCGAGTTGTAAAGAGCTCACAATTTCTGGCAACTCGAGTCACAAAATTTGGCGACGCAACTCGAATCGAGTCATTGCATGAAAATGACTTGACTCGAATCGAGTCCCTCAGAAGACTAATAAGTAAAAGTTAATAACACTCAAGTCCCCAAAAATGCAAAACTTTGTTGAAAATATTTGCAGCGACTGCCGGTACCGTAAATGTATGTTCACGTCACTTTGTGAAAACAGTCGCTTATTGTGTACAAACATGCATCATGTCACGGACTACAACCTTGTGGTTCTGTAGCACACAAAATACTCATCTAGAACCGTTTACCAATTTGTGGTTTCACAATTGGCTTCCAGCAATTTCTTACTATAAATAATACTTTCTTTCTTGCAGTTTTTGTTCAAATATTCGTATATTTTCCTCGCCTCGCCTCGCCTCGCCTCGCCTACACACTGTGACTCGACTCAACTCAACTTCTTGACCTATTGACTCAACTTGACTCAACTCACTTCTTAACCAGTTCGCGCCGGAAGACGAATATAAACGCAAAGTTTTCCCCAGATTCAAAACAGATGACGCATAAACACGCCACGAGCAAGGCCGGAAATGTCTGTCAGCAGCGAGCAAGGCCGGACATGCGTGGGTGTGCTTCCCGGTACTGGCGGCCTGAACCTGCTTCGATCAAGTTTTGTTAAAAATAATCCCGCGCGTCGGCTCGGCGATGTTAAAATAATCCCGGCGCGAACTGGTTAAACAAAAATTGACTCAACATATTTTGTTTTAATCAGTACTCTGGGAAAACAAACCACCAAACAAGTGAACTCTTCAGCCCCATAGCGCCTAAAACCGCCCTAACTATTACTGAAACTCTGATCCAAGGAAAGGGAAACTTACCCACGCATCGTTTGCCTGTGGGGTCCAGCGTAAAGAAACGCTGGCAATCGCAGGTGTAGCCATCGGCCGTGGTACGGCAGGTACCGTAGGGACCACAGACATCGGTAGAAACGGCGCACACGTCAACGTCTGCAGTCAATGATGAAAGAGATGCTCAAACCTCAAACCAACATTATATCGAATTTCTTCGGCTTTGACAATTAAGCAATTTCTGTTTCCCTGGATGAGTTTTTTTTTAACGTTGAAAGTTGAAAGTTGAAACGCTTTTCTGAATCTGGAGGGTTTTCTGGATACAATTTTGTAATAGATCTCAGAGAGAAAAACTGCTCACTTAATACCAAGTTGGCCGGACCTTTTTAATTTGTTAATCTATTAAGTTACTAATATTGGCCGTTTCTTTTAATGGTTTGACAATTTTTTCCTGTTATACTTCAAATCATTTTTGTGGGAGCGAGGGCCGAGACCCCCTAGCTTCCCCAAAACTATACCTGTGGTTATCTTATCTCAAACTGCCACAACACAAAGCAGTGACTTTAAATCAATAAAATGACAGGAGCTAGGGGTAAACGATTGGCTACTCACGGACGCAGGAGCCTTCCTTGGGAGCCATACCGTCAGGGCATCGGCACTCATATCCACCCACGGTGTTGAAGCAATCAAACTGACAGTCGTGAGTGCCCACCACACACTCATTGATATCTGGTTATATTCAAGTTATAATATACCATTGGTCAGTTGTACATTTGTATTGTTTTAACCCTCCGTTAAACCAAGGGTCTCATCCGTGAGGCAAGTACTTTGATACTACAATTTGTTTTCTAACTAACCTTGTACCCCCTTGTCAATGCTGTAAATGTATGTTTGACACAGAGTTCGTTCACCCTTCAATCTAGCCCTGAGTATTCATTGTGTGGTTAAAGGAAAATTCTCTCTAAACTCAAACTCTGAAAATTCTTTCCACCTAAAATGTTCAACATCACCCTAATTTGTCTTCTCCATTCTCTTTCATTATACCCTAAACCCAATTCTACCTCTAGAACCCTTTACTAGAGACCCAAGATCTTATGGGGACACGAAAATGTCCCCACAACTCAGTCAGATTTTGTTCAAACGAAAGAAAGTGTCCCTGTACCTCAGTGTAGGCCTACTCACCTATGCAGGTGACACCATCAAAGCCTCTCGTGAAGCCATTCTGGCAGTCACACGTGTAGCTGCCCACGGTGTTCTTACAGCTGAAGGGACATGGGTTGATGTCTCGGCTACACTCATCGTCATCTTGAAACACAAGCAAGAAAACAAAATGAAGAAGTCAGGCTGCATCTCTGTATACTATGACTATGGCTATTAGGTTATTATGCCACTGGTGTACCACAGTTCAAGGTAGGATACACCATTTGCAGATATCAAAACAATTTACTACTGAATTATTACAAAATATCTTACTTATTTAAAAGTAAATAATGATTCTATAGGTTTTCAAAAGAAAATAATTCGCTAAATATCCTGTAATTGTTCCGAAAAACAGATTTTATAAAAAAAAAAAAATCACGATCGCAAAGCGGCGATTGCTAAAATAACAAGAACGACTGCCCGACACCGGTTAAAAACGAACGCCGTTTTTCTTGCTTGTTTCTTCGGCATCCATGATTGTAAAACTTCTCACAGGTCAGTTAAACAATATTTTCTGATAACTCAAGCAATTACCAATGGTGTATCCTACCTTTACATCCACCCATTCCTGATAATTCAAGCATTTACCAATGGTGTATCCTACCTTTACATCCACCCATTCCTGATAATTCAAGCATTTACCAACGGTGTATCCTACCTTTACATCCACCCATTCCTGATAATTCAAGCATTTACCATTGGTGTATCCTACCTTTACATCCACCCATTCCTGATAATTCAAGCATTTACCAACGGTGTATCCTACCTTTAATTGCCGCAGCAGAAAACTCAAATGTACACCGATATAAAATTCCAGTTTTTTTGAAAACCAATCACATCATGTGCCGTGATTTCACAGGATGCTTGACGTTATTCAATTACAGTCAAGTACTGTATTTCATAATAATTCAGTAGTTTTGTTTGTTGATGTTTGCAAATGGCGTATACTCCCTTTAAATACTCACCAACGCAGCGCGATCCGTCAGGTGTCAGCGTATACCCAGTATGACACTGACAGATGAAGCCCCCTGGAGCCGCAATGCACTGGCCGTTGGCACAAAGGCCAATGATGGTGGTGCAGGGGTCCATGATTGGGTTCTCAGTATTTCGGCACAGCTCGTTGAACTCAGCTAATAAAGAAAAAAAGAGAATGAGTAACAAGGGAAAAGAGAATGAGTAACAAGGGAAAAGGGAATGAGTAACAAGGCAAAAGAGATTGAGTAACAAGGGAAAAGAGAATGAGTAACAAAGGAAAAGAGATTGAGTAACAAGGGAAAAGAGAATGAGTTACAAGGGAAAAGAGAATGAGTAACAAGGGAAAAGAGAATGGGTAACAAGGGAAAAGAGAATGAGTATATAACAAGGCAAAAGAGAATGAGTAACAAGGGAAAAGAGAATGAGTAACAAGGGAAAAGAGAATGAGTAACAAGGCAAAAGAGAATGAGTAACAAGGGAAAAGAGAATGAGTAACAAGGGAAAAGAGAATGAGTAACAAGGGAAAAGAGAATGAGTAACAAGGGAAAAGAGAATGAGTAACAAGGTAAAAGAGAATGAGTAACAAAGGAAAAGAGAATAAGTAACAAGGGAAAAGAGAATGAGTAACAAGGTAAAAGAGAATGAGTAACAAAGGAAAAGAGAATGTGTAACAAAGGAAAAAGAGAATGAGTAACAAGGGAAAAAAGAATGAGTAACAAGAGAAAAGAGAATGTTTAATAAGTACTACTGTGAGTATAATATCAAAGCTTGCAAATGATGCTGGATTTTAGGAACTGAATACATACGAGAGGAGAAGTTGGGACATTCCTCACAGCGAGGCCCCCAGGCTAGCCCACCACTGCAGCAGCATGAGTGACGGGTGACCGGTACCGTGTTAGCTGGTGCACTGCAGGTCCCACTCGTGGAGGCATAACACACGCCGGAACGCTGATCTGTTTTGGAATAAAGAAAGCGTTTACACAATGGACAGGTTTAGATTTCTGAATCAAAATGGAGAATGTAAAAGAGAAGTCATGCAACAACCCCCCCCAAAAAGAAATTAAAAAAATAAAAAATAAATAAAAATAAAAATAAAATAATGTTTATTACAATTTTATCTAGAAAGATTCCTCGTCTATTCAAACTAGTTCAGTCGGATGGTACTAAAAATAGGTCGTTACATTTTGTGTACCACCCTGTACACATGGTATATGTGCCTTGGTGCATATTGCAACAAAAATCCTTTTATAGAAACTGGTGTGCAGCAGTATTTAACCAACAGTTTAAAAACCACCCATGTGACGGCCTCTCAACCAATAAGAATAGGTAAACTGTCTCAGGTATTTTTGAAAATACATTTACTAATAGGACTAAGCTACATGTGACCCAGCACGAGTAAATGAGACACTTTGCGGCAAAAATAACAATTGAGATTTTGATTTCATCCTTTAAAGCTTGTTTAGCTTTAAATGATGAAATCTAAATCTCAATTTTCATTTTTGCCGCAAAGTGTCTCATTTACTCGTGCTGGGTCACATATTAAATATTACATTAATTACAGCAGTGTCACGTGTGGTGCAGGGTCTCTACACAATTGCATTTGACCATTAATTTGTTAATTTGTACAAACCTTTGCACTGTTTGCCATCAATGCTTGGGATGTATCCCGTGTTACAGTCACACCTGTAAATCCCTTCCATGTTGATACACCGGCCGTTTCTGCAGGGGTTGTTCAAGCACTCGTTGATATCTGTCCAACAAAATCTTAAAAATTAACCTCAAATTTTCTCCTTGTGAGATTAAATCTTTTGCATTCGGTAAGCCGATATACCAACTGCAAAATGTTGAACAGCCCAGTACTTATAAATGTTTACTGCTGAAGGGCTTTCCTGAATATACCAAATACTGGAATATTTTATTAATAACCCGAATGTCAATGAAAAGTATTCAGGAAAACTTTCGGGCATTCTGGAAACTGGATGAACTCCCAGGCTCCAGTTTTGGTCACGTGACATTGGCGGCGGCGGCCGGACTTAATTATTCATCAGATATAGTCAGGGAACCAGACCAGTTTGTATTGTCGTCCGGATCCAACCTACCTTTGCACATGTTTCCGTTGCCGCCCATGACAGTGTAGCCCTCTGGGCACGTGACATTGGCGGCGGTGGCCGGACCTAATTATTCATCAGATATAGTCAGAGAACCAGACCAGTTTGTATTGTCGTCCGGATCTAACCTACCTTTACACATGTTTCCGTTGCCGCCCATGACAGTGTAGCCCTCTGGGCAAGTACACATGAACTTCCCAATCAGGTTCTTGCACATGTAGCGGCAGTTATTGGCTGAGGTCTGACACTCGTCCAAATCTAGTCACAACAAAATAACAATGAAAAACGTAAAATTTGAGAAAAATATAAGGACTGACCACCAAGCAATCGATGAAGAAATGAATAGGGATGTCAAGATTTCTGCAAATTTTTAGAAGGAAATTTATATTTTTACCAAAAACAGGGAACTGACAAATTTGGAAATTGAACTTCCGCATTGTCGGTGCTGTACCAACTAAGGTATCCACCCCCTCCCCCTTCTTAACCATTTTGATGTACCCACCGCTGCAGTGTCTACCATCATCGGTGATGATGAATCCATGGGGGCAGATGCAACGGAACGACCCAGGGAGGTTCTGGCAACGGAAGGCGCAGTAGTCGCGGTCACGACGGCACTCGTCGATATCTGTCAGTAAGAAGAAACGACATCTCAATAAGATTGAGAAAAAAACCAAAGATAATTCTTTGTGTATGGTAGGCTGATATGTGACCTGTCGCCAAACAAATAAGCTAAACGTCGGGAATTGTCATTTTGTAGGACAATGGGTCAAAGCCAAAATTTGAAGGGGTGGTCAATTTGTTTTTAAGTAAACCTTCATCTGTAACTCCAATACTATATCATTCTCCATTTCTTTTTGTTCTTTAAAACGTCTCTAAAACCCATTTTATCCCATTTGTAAGAAGCTGCGCTTGAACAGTAACACAACTAACTGCAAGATTTTTAAATGCCATTGTTTTTACAAGAAGGCAGTTTTACCACTTCTATTGAGCTGTTGGTCCATATTTCCGTTATTGAATTGGGCATCCCTTAATGTTGTATACCATTGGAAAGCTCTTGTTCTGCAGGATCCAGATATATAAATATCTCAATTCTTTAAAAAAAAATAAAAAATCAGCTTATTTTGTTATAACAGGTCACATATATTGCCTAAGTATTCTACCCTTAATAAATGATATACGTATTTCAGAAATGACCCACCACGATTCAAACTCTGCTCTTATTCAAACTCTGCTCTTACCGTGGCATTTCCCATTACGTCCTTGCTGGTACCCGTCACCGCATATGCACTCGTAGGAACCGGCCGTGTTTAGGCAGGTGGAGTTGAAGCCGCAGGCGCTCAGTGGGTTATCGCATTCGTCCACATCTGAGTACACAAAAAGGGGGAACATTTAAAGTCGTAAAAAGTGGCTGAACCAAACAATTACATGAGATAATTGTCTATTCTTTGATAAAGTGCATTAAAGGTAGGATATAAACCATTTGCAGATTAAAAAATGTTTACTACCGAATTATTAAGAAATATCTTACTTATTTAAAAGTAAATAATGATTGTAGGCATCCAGCAAAATTATTGCGCTAGATATCTTGTAATCCTGTAAAGGCTTACTTTGAGATTTACAGCTTTTCCGTCAATTGCACACACACAAAAAACGTCTGGCTGAAATAACACCTTTTAAAATTGCAGAGATCTCCAATAAAGTATAGTTTGGGCATACTTGAACTTATATCCGGCTGCCATATTTGTCCATTGCTTGGAATGAACAATGCATGCGTGTGACGTCTTCCACCAGTGACTCTGCTCCCTGAGCAGGGTCTGTGGCGGCCGACCTGGGTGAGCCCCAAGTATGACGTCAGAGCTAAACGAACGACCTGGGGCTAACCCATGTCAACCCGGGTAAGCAAAACTAACGAACCACCCATAGATTCATATTGCGGTTGACTATCTTCTTACCGACGCAGGTGTGACCAGTCGCATCCAAGACGAAGCCTAGGTCACACTCGCAGCGGAAGGACCCGTCCATGTTGACGCAGTAGCCGTTACTGCAGATGTTGGGGAACTGCTTGCACTCATTGATGTCTTCAAAGATGTCTGGGAAGATATCTGGGGCGTAGCCAGTGCCCTTCTTGCAGAGCTCCGGGTAGTCTCCTAGAGAAAACATTTAATAAAAATACTGATCGTGTGATCTGGAGCACTGTTCTTGTACTATATAACCCACAAAGGAAACCCTGCTGCTGAAGTAGCGTCAGGATACTACATTCTTTCCCCCAGAAATCTTCTGGAAGCGAGAACAAATAAATAAAAGATTTAGCCAATGTTTTCTCAACTACAGGAATACAAAGGAATGTCTACAGTACGTATGGAAGGTACGACTGTGTGTACATGTACGCACAAAATCCTCTGTGGTTCTTACGTGACTGAGGTAGAGGGCAGAGCTCGCAGGGGTTACCCCAGCCAGAGCCCATACTGCAACAGCACGATGCCATAGTGTGGTTGCCAATCAGCGCGGCAATGCACTGGCCTCGCTCAAAGCTTGTGTAGCAGGTCAGCTCACGCATGTCTACGACGGAGAAGAAAAAAGAAAGAAAAAAGAAGAGAAAATCTTAATTGAAAGCCCAGGTACATTGTGACCTCCTGACAGGTACCAAAACATTAAACAGTAGGCCTAGTATACAAAACAAAACAAAAAGCGATTTAGCTTCCTAGATCAAGCTGATCAAATTTCATCAAGATCGGTCAATTTGGAGCAAAAATTCTTATTTGTGGGGGGAAAAAACGACTGTCATCTTAGATTTTGTAGCCATTTTTATAAAAAAATTATAAATCGACTCGGCATTTTAAAAAAAAACTTAAATCAGTCAAATTCCAAATAAACAAACAAACAAACTGCCAATTTTGTAAGAAAATATTTTCATTGAAATCCAGGATATTAGGTGTAAACATTTTCAAAATGTATGTGTGGATTTTGTTTCCTCCCTAAAGTTGCTCTTGCTCTCGGCAGAATGGGGGCTTTTCCTCCCTGTTATCGCTTGGCATTAACCATTTCTCACTTTCTTTATTTTGATTAATTTAATATTTTGTTGACTCGCCCTATAGTATTAAGTTTAGACGGTGTATACATAGACTCACCCAGACATGTTAACCCGTCGCTGGTGGGCATATAGCCTGGCTGGCACTCACAGATGAAACTCCCCTGGGTGTTCCTACAGATGCCGTCTAGACAAGGGTTGCTTAAGGTAGCACACTCGTCAATATCTGCAAAATAACAGGAATAAAAAAAAACGAATCAAACAAAAATAATAATTACCGGCGTTAGGTCAATGTGGGAGACATTCCCAAGGACTTGTGCGAAAAATCTTTCCAACGTACCGTCAATCACCTCACCCGAGTTTATCCTAGCTCCGTGAAATGTGGTATTTGTACATTTGGACCAAAATCTACAAAGATCGCTGCACCGTTTAAAGGCCAATAGGTTGTGTGCACTGAAACATCCCACTGCTTAGCCTGTCTTGGATTCAAAGTTGGATGGACAGTCGCAAAAAGTTGGTTTTAACCAGTTCGCGGCGGGATTATTCTAACATCACCAAGCCGAGGGGCGGGATTATTTTTAAAGAAACTTGATCCGAAGCGGGTTCAGGCCAACAGTGCCGGAAAGCACACCCAGGCGTTTCCGGCCTTGCTCGCTGCTGACAGACATTCCCGGCCTTGCTCGTGGCGTGTTTATGCGTCATCTGTTTTGAATACGTCATCCGGCGCGAACTGGTTAAACGTCATGCTTGTGCTGTGTCGAATAAACAAAATCAAGTTCAAGCTGTATTCGACACGGCATAAGCGCGATTTTTTTAAACGGCCTTAGAGAGCTCACCCAGGCATTCCTGTCCATTGGGTGCTAAGAGGTAACCGTCGTCACAGACACACTGGAAGGAACCAATCAGATTCTGGCAACGACCGCCGGGGCACAGGAAGGTTTGCTTCACACACTCGTTAATGTCTGAGAGAGGGGAAAACAAGCGTATAATTGGTTACAGCCATCATGCTTTTATCTTTCATATTTCCATCAGATATTTTCAAGCATGGTGTAATTACCTCAGGAAAACATCTTATCTTGAACACAATCAATTTGTTTGGGTGGCGGCCAAGAAACGCGAGGTATTCACTTAAAAGGTAGGATACACCATTTGCAGATATCAAACAATTTTACTACCAAATTATCAAGAAATATCTTACTTATTTGAAAGTAAATAATGATTGCGCTAGATATCATATAATTGATTCAAAAAATTGAATTATGTTTTTTCGCGAAAAAAACCCAAGAAAAAACTGCCCGACGCCGGTTGAAAACGAAGACAGTTTTTCTTGCTTTCCTCGGCATCTATGATTGTAAAACTTTGAACAGGTCAATTAAACGATATTTACCATAAAATACAACCCCCCAAATCCACCCATACCATTGGTGTATCCTACCTTTAATAAATTGAAGAACAGAATGGAATGGGGAAAATATTAAATGAAAGGAGAGTGGGTTAATAACATTAGAAATGCAAACCTTCGCAAGTCTCGCCAGAGAATGACTGCTCAAATCCGGTGAAACAATCGCAGTGAAAACCCCCAGGGATGTTGATACATCGACCGTTAAAACACGCCCCAACACCTGTGATACACTCATTGATATCTAGGGGAAGAAGAAAGTGTTTATTTAAAAAAACAAATCCAGAATAAATCTCATTTTGTGCAGTAGACATTTTACAGGAAGACCCAAATTAAAAAGTATGCTAACATTTGTCAAAAAGGCAGGACAAAAGTCAGATTTTTCAGGCTTTTAGGAGTAGTTTTCATTGATACTCAACCATGTCCACAGCATCATCAGCCTCATTTGGCAAGTTCTGTACTCACAACACTTGTGCTCCATCCTCAACTAAGCTCTTGGAAGTACAGTTGCAGTACTCCTACAACCAAAGCCCTTTATTATGTGATTTACATGGCAGTGTGTAACACTGTTATGAAAAATATTTAATGAGATTTTTCTCTTTTTTTGAGGTGTAAAACAAACAAAAAAGTCGGAAATAGTAAGAATTTTGAAGAAGAAATACTTTAAAGCCTGCCATAGCAATGTTGAGGGGAGTACTTAATGGAGTATGGATGGAGTCGAAATTATTTCTGTGATTCATACTATGACAAGCATGGCATTCTAATTTTTGTAGATTTGGGAAACAGTTATATCAAAGATATAAGAAAAAAACACCTCAATATTACGCTGATGAAAATGATAAAAATTGTTGAGTTAACCAGTTCGTGCCGGGATTATATTAACATCACCGAGCCGAGGGGCGGGTTTATTTTTAACGAAACTCGATCCGAGGCGGGTTCAGGCCGATGGTCCTGGAAAACACACCCACGCATTTCCGGCCTTGCTCGCTGCTGACAGACATTCCGGCCTTGCTCGTGGTGTGTTTATGCGTCATCCGTTTTGAATCTTGGGAAAACTTTGTGTTTATATACGTCATCCGGCACGAACTGGTTAAGAGAAGAAAAAAAAATTGACAAAAGTTTCTCTCACCGACGCAGTCTTTATTATGTCCCAGCTCATAACCGCCGAAGCATTCGCACTCATAGGAGCCAAAGGTGTTGTGGCAGGTGCCGTTGCCACATACTCCAATGTTGCCAATTCGCTGTTGACACTCGTCGTTATCTGCGACAAATATCAAAAAATGTTTTCAATTCACATGATTATAAAAAACTGTTGGTGAAGCATTGTAGAATCATTTGAGTTGTTAGTCCATATTTCCGTTACTCAACCAACCGAAAATTGAACAAACTGAAACCGGTCTTAAATTGAAGCTGATGCCTGGCGTATCTATACTATGTACGATTATATTTGATTTTCTATAATCACGGCTTTAGCAACTGTTGCGTTTTTCAAGAGACACCCTGTAATTCTGTTTTAACTCACCGTCGCAGGACTTGCCGTCGAACGAAACTGCAAAGCCGATGTTGCAATCGCAGCGATAGGACCCCACGGTGTCAACACAGCGGCCGTTACGTCCGCAGAGGTTGGCCGACTCCTGGCACTCATTGATGTCTGTCAACAAAATAAACAAGTCAACAAGTAAACAAGATTACAATAAAAAGAAAATCAGGTTTGTAGAATTTGTTCTCGTTGAATAAATAGAGCTTTTTTTGCCAGACATATTCAAGAAAGTACGTCCACAGACTTAGAAATTTGTTGCACGAGAAAAGGGGCCAACATGTATTTTTTATAATTGCTATTCGTAGTTGGTTCAAAACCGAAATCTCGAAATATTATATTTTTACAATATACAGCATTCACAGAGCTAAAACTTTGTCAGGTTCAGTTGTTCAAGAAACTGTTGCTGCTTGAAACAAACAAAATGCACAAATGACAAAAGATCTACTGTAATTTTAGTGAGTGAGTGAGTGAGTGAGTGAGTGTGTTTTGGGTTTAGCGCCGTACCGGCATCAGTGGCCAAATATTCACGGCAGGGATGTGTACAAATATAAGACAATAGGTAGTAATAAAAAACAATCAATGGAACTGTGAAGAATATACAAACTTGGAGTCAGAAGGAACAATTATCACACAGGAGAACGTTTAAAAAGGATTGAAAAGAGAATTACGGTAGACTGATTCTGGGCAGTTTTCCAGGAGAATCTCATGGGAGGCGGGCTATGGAGGATCCCCCAGACACACGGCACCCTGTCTTATACCGTAATTTTAAGTTGGAAAAGTAGTGGCATCATTTTGGTACTCACTGATGCAGGCTACGTTGTTGGAGGCCAAGGTGTAACCTGCTCTGCACTCGCACACGTGGCTGCCGATGGTGTTCCTACAGATGGCATTGCTTCGACAAAAAGACATACCCTCACTGCATTCGTCAATATCTGAGAGGAGGAGGTAAGGTAGAGGGGCAAAGGGGTAAGAGGTAAGGAGTAAGAGGTAAGGGGTAAGAGGTAAGGGGGAAGGGGGAAGGGGTTAAGTGGTAAGAGGAGAGGAAAAAAGAGTAGGGGGAATCACAAAACATGAGTTTACATCAATATGTGTTGAGCATTAATTCTGACCACATGCAGATACTCTAAAAACCAACACGATAATTGTATAAACCTACAATCCTTGAAATGTATCACACTACATAATTGTTTTGCTTTTGAATAAATTCTTTTTGGTTTGTTCTTACCTACACACCGGAACCTGATGGGGTCGTATCGATAGCCAAGTCGACAATCGCATCGGAACGTCCCATCCAGATTAATACAAGCTCCATTCAAACACAGGTCAGATATCAGGCACTCGTTAATATCTGAAAACATTAAAAGTGAAAATAAAATGAAGAACACAAAATACCAGCAACTTGCCAAGTGCGTCCCTTTTTGGTAATACTTTTTTAGTTCGTATTTCTAAAAATTGGTGCATAATTTGGTTAATTTTGCCGAGTGTTGCAGAATTAGTAAAAGAGGTCGACACAAGACTCCCAATATTTCACCCTCTTAATGCTGTATGTTAAAGCTTATAATGTATACATATACTGTCATCTGGGTCAAATTTCATGTCTGTGCTAACCACAGAATTCCCTGCTTACAATCACCGTTTTGTGTTCAAAGTGCTTAGCAGAGAAATTCTTTGCTAACCCTGTAAGCACAAAAGTCTTAGTCATTGGATGTACGTATGCGCATAAGGTAATATTCCTGAATAACCCGTGAAATATGCTTACGGTAAGCCCAGAAAACTCTGCTCCAGTAACAGCAGGTATTCTTCACTATTAAATGATAAGCAAGCTGTGAAATTGGACCTTGGTGAAGGCTTCTCTTGCAGCCTTGCTATTATTTTTCCTTGACATCTTTGTATGTTTACACTATCTTACCTTTAGGAAATCCAGTGTTCGGATCGATGAGAAATCCAGGTGCAATGCCGCACATGACACGGAACTCCTCTGATTACACACACAAAAGCCAAAATGTTATTTTCAAAGATGGACCTAACACTTCTGCAGGCCAGCAATAGGCTAGGACGTGCTTTCTTATTCCAATGTCTTGTTTCTCAAATCATGACTCGAAAATCTTTAATGCTAAAAACAAGTTTTGCAGATAAATTTAAAAAAAAAAAAAAAAAAATTGCCGACTTAAAGGTAGTGAATTATCATGAATTTGTAGATTTGGGGGGTTGTATTTCATAGTAAATATCGTTTAACTGACTTTTCCGAAGTTTTACCATAATGGATGCCGAGAAAAGCACGATGCCGGACGGCGAGAGCGAATTTTTCTTTATAAAATTCAATTTTTCACAATAATTACAGGATATCTAGCGCAATCATTTTGCTGGATGCCTACAATCATTATTTACTTTCAAATAAGTAAGATATTTCTTTATAAATCGGTAGTAAATATTTTTGATATCTGCAAATGGTGTATACTACCTTTAACTATTTCCTTACCAGTCACAAACAATATACAAAATTTCAAAATTTCAGTTTGAAACCCTGTTTTTGCCAAGGAAGAATTTTCATGCTAAGCAATTTTTGTTGTGCTTAGCAGCTTCATAAAATTGCCCATTGCCTTATCCGTGTTTTGCATCTTGCAGAATAAGCCACCACAGAACTGAGGAGCCAATTACTTGTGATACCTGTTCTTTTTTCAACGACTTACCTGTGTACTTATCGGGGCATTTGGAGCAGCTAGGTGCGAGCCCCCAGCCGGCGCCTTGCAGACCGCTACAGCAGCACAACTTCTGGGTGATGTTCAGGCCGTAGGCAGCGCTGCACTGCTGCTGACCAGTCTCGTTGTGATAGTGGTAGCAGGGAAGCTGACGCATGTCTGCCCAACAAAACAAAAACAAATCCATGCGGGAAGTAAAATATCAGGAAGCCATATTGATATAACCACGGTGCTGAAATAACTCGCAAGATTATTTTTGTTTACATCTTTTGACATAAAAACGGTGATAAAATGAACAGGGGATGCCAAGAAAAAAAAAAAGTATAAAATTGTCATCTAAATGATGTGTTCATCCAGACCCCTGTTCATGATGAATAATTGTGGAGTGAAAAGTGAAAAGATCAATGAATGCGAGAGAATATGCATGCTACGTATATGTAATCTTGGATGTGCCGTGGCCTGGTGGTATGGAGCATTGAGTTTGTGGTCTGCGGGTAATTCTGCAGGTTGTGGGTTCAAACCCAGCCTGGGCTATCACACTTCTCCCCTCATATAATGGTAGAGGCATTATTAATGCCTTGCAGTGGACTAGTTACCCATCCCAACCCTATTCATACTGTGAATGGTGTCGGATATACTCAAAAACAAAAGTGATGAAACTTTGTTTAATGAACAATATTTTGAAATAAATTAGCTTCAAAATTTGAGACTGGGGAGGCCAAAGGCGTGGTGCTTACCCATACAATTGCGCCCACTGAACATATCCATCAGCATGAATCCAGGCGGGCACATACAGGTGTAGTTCCCCATGAGATTCATGCAGGTCCCTGCACCGCAGATGTAAGGGCTCAGTTCACACTCATTGTTGTCTGGAGTGGGAAGACAGGAGACCAGACATGAAATAAGATCATAGTGAAAAAAAAAAGGTTAACAATTGTTGACTGGGATATGATGGTTTTAACACCCGAGGGACACATTGCACCACATATGTGACCTGCTCCCACAAAACCAGACATAAGTGTGTTTGAAAAGTGGGATATTGTTATTTCCATTTAGTACACATCTTCAGCTTTCATTTGGTACTAAAACCACCTTTATATCATACTTACTTCCAATGTTGATAATCTGTGGAAAACTCGATGCATTTTTTTGAGATAATTTACAACTTTTAGGACACAGCTTGCCTCAATAAATGCATGATTTTTGTACTTTCTCATCAATAAAGTTAATTTTGTTTAACTGAGGGTTAAAATATACATATAATTTTTTTTTTAAATAACGAGAAAAACAAAATCGATATCCGCCAGACTTTTCACCCCATTTCAACTTTGACAAGCTGTATCTTGAAATAGCCTGTGTGACTTATGTCGGGTTTCGGAGGAGCGGGTCACATATCCCACATCATATATCCCACATCACAGCAGTCGACCATTATTTTGGACAATCCTAGATCTGCGGCAAGGTGATGGGTAAAATCCAATGATAAATATGCACAGTTGATCTTTGCGGCACCGTCACACATCTTTGTAGCCTGTTGATTATCACTTACCCGTGCAGGATCTTCCATCCTCTCCTAGGGAGTAACCCAGGGGACAGATGCACACAAAGCTACCTGGGGTGTTAACACACTGTCCTCCGCTGCATATATAGGGGTAGGTCATACACTCGTTGATATCTAAGACCACACAAGAAAAAAATGCCGGCAGACTTAAAGATAGTAAACAAATCGCCACTCTGTTGACGAAGTGACAAATCTAGTGCACACAGTTAAACCAACATTTGAGAAAGTTGTCCCAAATGTGTTTCTAGGATTAAGGAGGAGAGTCCGGTTGGCGTAGCGGTTCTTTCCACGCCTTCCACCGCTGTGAACTGGGTTCGAATCCCGCCTGGGCCAATATGTGGATTGGGTTTTCAGTCCATGGCTGACTTTGTAGATTCTCCCCACTTCTAAAACTGTACCTTCTTCTCATTGTCTTCTCTCTGCAGGTTTCTTTAGGCTTATGAGCTACATTGCCCTGGACACTTTTGAGGGATTCTTGGTTTCATTACCAGAATGAGTTCATTATAAAACAAATAATAATAATTTAAAAAAAGATAGGATACACCATTGGTAATTGCTTGAATTAACATGAATAGGTGAATTTGGGAGTAAATGTTTTTGATATCTGCAAATGGTTGTATCCTACCTCAAAAAAAACTCTCATGATTAAATGTTTAAAGGGAGTCTGAAGCTTTCACCTTCATCGAGCTTGGGGGGATTCAAAGGGTCCCCTGGGATGACAGTAGCCCCAGGAACATCAGTGGTGTCTGGTTTGTCAGGTACGGGTTCGAAGCCGCGACCGTTTGGGCACAGCAGTTTTCCTTCAGCTGCGGACAAAAAAAAATAAAAATAGAAGTGCATTTTATTATTTGTAAGCAGCAAAAATGCTCAGAATATAAAGAAAGGTGCTTGACAAACAACCTGATTAAGGTTTTAGCTCTGAAAATTGCTGCATATTCCAAAAAACATAATTCACAATTTGTCGAGTCACAATTTGAATTGCGACCACAATCTGCGTTTAGGGCGCATTCTTATTCAGCCGACTGCAGCTACTTGAGTGTCACGCACTAAACTGGCCAATAGTAGTAATTAAAAAAAAAATCTTTTTAGAGTGGGTCACATATACAATGTATAAACTTAGCAAGTTAAGGTAAACATTGTTGAACTCACTAGAGTTTAGGGCCGGGCACGGTTCGCAGGGATCACCCCATCCGGTTCCCAGGGTGCAACAGCACTTGTAGCGGGGGATGTCACGGCCCAGGATGGAGGTGCAAATGGCCCCCGCGAGATCACCGCGGTCAGGGCTGTCGGAGTAGCATACACCGCGTCTCTCATCTGAGTAAATGCAACGCCGACGTGAAAGTTAGGTATGAATACAGAATAGTTTGTATTTTACCTTAATCCATTTTTACGGCGTCCTCTAAGTACCAATTTATTAACTTGTGATCAGGATTGTAGTTGAGTCCGGTCATAAGTAAATCACCAGTCCATCATAAGTAAATCACAAGTCTGTCATAAGTAATTCACAAGTCTGTCATAAGTAATTCACAAGTCTGTCATAAGTTAATTACAAGTCCCTCCCAAGTCCTTTAACAAGTCCTTTAACAAGTCCTGTCACACGTCATTTCACAAGTCTGTTTATAAGTAAATCACAACTCCAGTCACAAGTCCAGTCACAAGTCCAGTCACATGACTATCACAAGACCATCACAAGCCCATTCATAAGCAAGTCCAGTCACAAGTCCAGTCACAAGCCCAGTCATAAGCCCAGTCATAAGCCTGGTCGCGAGTCCAGTCGCAAGCACTGGAGACTGGACGACTTGTGATGGACTTGTTTTGTACTAAAAGATGGACTAAAGTGAATGTTTTTTCATTGTTATTTCCAGACTCACCCACGCAGACAGAGCCATCAGGGCTGAGGGTGAAATGCTGTGGACATCTGCAGACATAACTGCCAATGGTGTTGGTACAACGACCGCTGACGCAGTAAGTATCCTGCTCAGCACACTCATCCAAATCTGATTATGGAGCAAAACAGAATGGAAAACTGAATAACTCATTTGCACTTGTATTACGTTGTATTACGTTGTATTACGTTGTATTACGTTGTAAATACGTTGTATTACGTTGTTTTATGTTGCATTACAGTGCATTACGTTGTATTACGTTGTATTACGTTGTATTACGTTGTATTACGTTGTATTACGTTGTATTACGTTGTATTACGTTGTATTACGTTGTATTACGTTGTATTACGTTGTATTACGTTGTATTACGTTGTATTACGTTGCATTTTAATGTAATGCAAGCCCAATATTGGTGTTCTAAAATTCTGACCTATAATGCTGCTCTGTAATTTGGGCAAGTGAAAGTTAAAAATGTGAACACAATTCAGATAAAGCTACGATTGGACACACCCGCACTCATGTAATTTTGCATTACGCTAAATGCATGCTGCAAATATTCTCATTTGGACCCAGTTTTTTTGGGTACACTGGTTTCAAAGTCCTCACCTGTGCAGTTTGCACCCCCGGCGTCCAGCTGGTACCCTGGCATGCATTCACAGCGGAACGTTCCTGGCACGTTGATGCAGTTGCCAAAGACGCAAATAAAGGAGATGGTGCACTCGTCAATATCTGCAAAAGTGGAAATTAAAAATCAGCAAACTTTTATATCCAGGATCATTTTGAGGGTTAAACTTTGAAATGATAAAAGAAGAAACTCTAAATAGAGTCTTTTAAAGTTGTTTCTGTTAAAACTGGTCGTTTCTTTCATCGACACTACAAAAATAAAATAAAAAACAAGTTCCTGCAAATTTGCAGTTACAAAATTATATCAGCCCAAAAAAAGAATAGAAGTGCAACTCAATATTTAATTTTGTTACTACCAAATTATTATGAAATATCGTACTATTTGAAAGTAAATAAGAATTCTGGGCATCCAGTAAAATGATTGCGCTTTATAGATATCCTGTAATTGTTTAGAAAAATTGAATTTTATTTTACAAACTCATGATCGCCGGACTTTATTAAAGTCAAAGTAGAGTTCAGTAATGTAAATGATCTGGCCTTGCATCCATTGCATGCGCAAACTTAAACAAAAATCTAAATTCTGGAACTCGCTTGACATTACTATAACAATCATCATCTCTTTCTGTTGTGAGATATATCGTATGATCACTACTTATTTATATTTGCATACATTCACATTAAGTTCGGCTCGTGACTAGAGTGACGTCTAAAACCAAGTCGCTCCTGAGTCGTTCTGCAGGTGCGGATCCAGGGGAGGGATCCTGGGGGTCCGGACCCCACATTTTTAGACTGGATTGTTGTTTTTGTTGGTTTTTATATATATATATATATATATATTTTTTTTAATATTTCTTTTTTATATCAGAGCAAAATAGCAGCGTGGTGCTTTCTGTAAAAGAATCCCAATAGATCAAAACAATCAAAATATATAAGAAAAATAGGCTCATAATGTCCCAGAATGCACCTCAGAGCTTCTAAACAATTTCGGGGGGAGAGCCCCCACACTCCCCGCTCATGGCTAGGACCACCACATTCATAAATTCCTGCATCTGCCCCTGTTCTGAATGACTCCAACAGTTAATCTTTCGCAATCTAGCGTGCCAAGTCACTCCTAATTGTTTCAGACATTAGACGTTTGACGTGCTTAATTCATGGTTTGGTGTGATTCCGGAACACCTGTCTGAACCATTTGTTACTCACCCTGGCAATCATCTCTATTCTCAGTCGGTAGGAATCCCATGTCGCAGTCACACTCGTAGGATCCTGGGGTGTTTAGACACTGGCCGTTAGGGCACAGGGCCGGGTTTCGTGTGCACTCATCCATATCTGCAATGTAAGAATACAATTAAACAAGGATGGTTCTCGATTCCCTTTAACAATTTAGCACACACATTTTCCCACCTGTGTGAAAGAAAAGGCATAAAAAGTTTTCCTATAAAAAAAAATGTTTTTCCTTCTTTTGTGAAAAGGTGTGAAAAGTTTGCCCACATGTTTATACATTTTCTGAAATGAAAATGAAATCCCTGGAAAGAGAAAAACAAATTTCAGGTTAACTTTCAATTGCAATGTACTGCAATTCACATTTGAAATTGTCTTGATCTATTCCAAAATCTCTGCTAAAATCCCTGACTTAACCAAATGCTACTGCTAAAATCCCTCAGACTTAACCAAATGTTACTGCTAAAATCCCTCAGACTTAACCAAATGTTACTGCAAAAATCCCTTAGACTTAACCAAATGTTACTGCAAAAATCCCTCAGAATTAACCAAATGTTACTGCTAAAATCCCTCAGAATTAACCAAATGTTAGTGCTAAAATCCCTGACTTAACCAAATGTTACTGCTAAAATTCCTTAGACTTAACCAAATGTTACTGCTAAAATCCCTCAGACTTAACCAAATGTTAGTGCTAAAGTCCCTCAGAATTAACCAAATGTTAGTGCTAAAATCCCTGACTTAACCAATTGTTACTGCTATTTTAGACGTATCCTACTCACCGTTGCATTCCAGCCCGTCGCCTGCAAAGCCTTCATTGCAGATGCACTCGTAGGAGCCCTCTGTGTTCATACACACCGCGTTCTCGCGGTCGCATTCGTGGATCTGCGTTGCGCACTCGTCAATATCTGTATACAGAACAATACCTCAGCAGTGACAATTTGAGTCACAGGAACCACAGGATGATCGCTAAAAATGTTCCAAATCGTGATCTCCATTTTGCACTACACAAAATGTTAACTAAAATCCTGTTGAATTTTGTGTACGATAAGTCTATGGGGTTAGGTTATAGTACAGGAACAAAGGGAAACACAATAGGGGATCTTCAGTCGTTATGGTAAAACACGACTTACAAAAACAAATTATAAATTTTTGTTTACCGATGCAGGCATCAAAGTTGGGGAAGAATCCGGCATTGCACTGACAACGGAAGGAGCCACGAGAGTTGACACACTGCGAGTGCATGGCACAGTTATGGACGCCTATGGTGCACTCGTCAATATCTGCAACAACAAAAAAGATAGACGGTGAAAATTAAAGATTTTTCCATGAAAAGGGGTCCATGCCGATCTATGTAGTCTTCAATCATCAAAGTCAGAGGAAAATCCAGGACTAGTGTCTTTCAATTGGAAAAGGTCCAAAGTGAGGCAGAACCAAGAATATTTGTAGTTGTAAGAAAGATTCTTGGAAGAAAAACATGGCTTTTTTTTTTGTAAAAAAATAAAAAATATTAAAAAAACACAAAAACACAAAAAAATTAAAATTGTCTTGAACTTGAACGGGGTGTCATCGCAATACGGCCGACAGATTACAGTGCCGAAGAGTTTGACACAAAAAAAACGAAGGTGGATTTCACTGACAAAACCGATGAATTAGTTGATTGTGAGAAGGGAGAGGGTGCGTGTAGAGGGGGTGTTGGGAGGTGTTAACCCTCCCACCAACTTACCCAGACAGCTTAGGAAGGAGCCTTGGATAGCATAACCCTCATCACAGCGGCAGTTGTAGGATCCCTGGGTGTTGATGCAGGTACCAGCTCCGCAAATGTCTTCAGCCATCGTGCACTCATCAATATCTGTGTGCAAATGTAAATTGGGAAGGAAACAATACAAGCTCATCATTTCCAACGGAGGATTTCTACAGGGTTACATTAGTTTGTTTGTCTTACCAAGGCAACTGGAGTAGTTAGGAGGGATTTAGAAGCCTTCCAAGCAGGTACAGCTTTAGGAGCCCAGGCTGTTCTCACAGATTGGAAGTCAACCTAGGGTTACATTAGTTTGTTTGTCTTACCTAGACAACTGGAGTAATCAGGAGAGATTCGGAAGCCTTCCAAGCAGGTACAGCTATAGGAGCCCAGGCTGTTTTCACAGATTGGAGGTCAACCTAGGGTTACATTAGTTTGTTTGTCTTACCTAGACAACTGGAGTAATCAGGAGAGATTCGGAAGCCTTCCAAGCAGGTACAGCTATAGGAGCCCAGGCTGTTTTCACAGATTGGAGGTCAACCTAGGGTTACATTAGTTTGTTTGTCTTACCTAGACAACTGGAGTAATCAGGAGAGATTCGGAAGCCTTCCAAGCAGGTACAGCTATAGGAGCCCAGGCTGTTTTCACAGATTGGAGGTCAACCTAGGGTTACATTAGTTTGTTTGTCTTACCTAGACAACTGGAGTAATCAGGAGAGATTCGGAAGCCTTCCAAGCAGGTACAGCTATAGAAGCCCAGGCTGTTTTCACAGATTGGAGGTCAACCTAGGGTTACATTAGTTTGTTTGTCTTACCTAGACAACTGGAGTAATCAGGAGAGATTCGGAAGCCTTCCAAGCAGGTACAGCTATAGGAGCCCAGGCTGTTCTCACAGATTGTAAGGCAACCTAGGGTTACAGTTTGTTTGTCTTACCTAGACAACTGGAGTAATCAGGAGAGATTCGGAAGCCTTCCAAGCAGGTACAGCTATAGGAGCCCAGGCTGTTTTCACAGATTGGAGGTCAACCTAGGGTTACATTAGTTTGTTTGTCTTACCTAGACAACTGGAGTAATCAGGAGAGATTCGGAAGCCTTCCAAGCAGGTACAGCTATAGGAGCCCAGGCTGTTCTCACAGATTGGAAGTCAACCTAGGGTTACATTAGTTTGTTTGTCTTACCTAGACAACTGGAGTAATCAGGAGAGATTCGGAAGCCTTCCAAGCAGGTACAGCTATAGGAGCCCAGGCTGTTTTCACAGATTGGAGGTCAACCTAGGGTTACATTAGTTTGTTTGTCTTACCTAGACAACTGGAGTAATCAGGAGAGATTCGGAAGCCTTCCAAGCAGATACAGCTATAAGAGCCCAGGCTGTTCTCACAAAGGCCTCCGCCACAGATGTCAATGCTCTCCGAACACTCATCGATATCTGAGAAGCAAATAGGAACAAGAACAACTTCACGAGTTTGGAAATAATGATGTGACATTAATAAGCAACAATTTTCTTTCTTTTTACAATCGTGAACATTTAAAAAGAAAATGCAAACAAAACTAATTTAAATCATGCATCACACATTATTGGTCAAGAAATATGCCTGTATTTCGGTGATATCATATTTTGTTGGTATCTGTAACTGTCTTAACCAGTTCGCGCCGGATGACGTATATAAACGTTTTAAAAAGTTTTCCCCAGATTCAAAACGGATTACGCATAAAAACGCTACGAGCAAGGCCGGAAATGTCTGTCAGCAGCGAGCAAGGCCAGAAATGGGTGGGTGTGCTTCCCGGTACTATCGGCCTGAACCCGCAACGGATCGAGTTTCGTTAAAAATAATCCCGCGCGTCGGCTTGGTGATGTTAAAATAATCCCAGCGCGAACTGGTTAACAATTGTATGCAAGACTTGATCTGCAAAACTTTTTGTTAATGCCATATCGCCACAAGTATCTAATCTATAAAAGCCAATATAAGCAAAGGGCTCAGAAGAAGTCAAATAGGGTGAAATAGGAAAATCAGGTGTGACTTGATATTCCTCTTCAAGAGTTCCATTGAGATATACTTTACCCCTGCAGTGCCTCTGTCCATGCATCAGACCGTAGCCTATGTCACATATACACTCATAACTGCCCGGTGAGTTGATACAAGTCTGCTCACAGCCACCATTAGACATGCTACACTCATCCATGTCTACAGACATTATCAACAACAAAACAAGGAAGGTACAGAATGGTTTTAATGCAAGTTTTACTGCCATCTGGCATCAAACAAAATAATGCAAAAAACACTGGGTCCACACAAATTCTGCTTTGTATTAAGTCATTCATTATAGCAATTTTTCTCGACCAAAATTCGGTACATTTGCTCGCAAAATTTGGGAGCTACTAGGTATAATCCGTAACCAAATGCTTGATAAATGTGACCTGTTCCAACGAAACCCCAAAAAAGTCGCCCAATGACTTCCTTAATCCCGAATCATTAATCTACAACCTCTTCAAATTTGAACATAATCCGTCACCCAGAAGAGTTTTCTTTGTCGATTTTGTGAAACAATTGGGTATAGAAATAAAACGCTTTTCTAAAATTCAAAGCTGTTTATCTCATAATTAGCTAGTCAGGGTTTTATCACTAAATCCTTTTCCCAGGTAAGCTGAGAACCTAGATAAATTGAACAAAGTAAAATCTAAAAAACAAAAATTGTCAACTTTGTCCGGGTTTCGTTGAGGAGGTAACAAATAAATATCGTTTGTTAAACCAGAGATGTTTTAATTTATACCATTTTATTTCACACAAAAAAAAGATCTTCACTTGAAAATTTGATCTGCAATCCTGTTGGTTTTTCAACAATTTGTGCTTAGCAGCTTCCTGAAATTGGCCCCAGATAACATACCTTCACAGGATTTGAAGTTCATGCTCGGTCGGAAGCCTTGATTGCACATACATCGGAAGCCGCCCACCATGTTCATGCAGTGACCGTTGGAACAAACGTCCTTACCCCTGGAGCACTCGTCAATATCTTAATAGTAGAACCCCAACAAAATAAAGCAAAACAAACAAGGTAAGTGACGTAGGTAATAAAAAAATAAAAAAATTGAAACAAAACTTCTCTATGATTTTGGAATTTTTATCAAAACAAGCCTTTACAAAACTGAGAGAACAGCCAAAAGGCAAAATTGCGATGGATGTACAATTTGTGTTTTGAGGTGGTTTTCGTAATGGCCCAGCAGTCATTTAATCTTTTTATATTTTTTTATTACACAACCCAATCCTGCCAGCTTCGGTCAAACATGACAAAAATGCCGGTGGGAATTCAAAAAATCAAATGAAAAGAAGAACACCACACTGAGAGCACGCATAGCAACATTATTAGGCTTTAAAGAAAAAAGACCAAATAAACGTGCTTGGGGTACTCTGAACTTTAATACATGAAGCCAAGGTTTAAGGTAAGTATGGCCTATCAAATAATGACGCACAGCCTCCTTAAAATGCACAGCCTCCTTAAAACACCAAGCCCCCTTCCTGAAGGCTGCCCAATTATATCAGGGGAAGCCTATATTCCAGATGTTTACAGCAACTGGTAGGAAGCCCCTGTCATAATCCAGCAAGGTCTGGGCCCACCTGGAAACTATCGTCTCGAAAATCATCACGAAAGAGCATCGCATGCAGAACCACTTTGGGCTTTAATGCAAGCTTCTGGTGAAATTCCGGATAACTGTTCTTAGATTAAAAACAAAATAAAATCTGAACCAGACTTGGAAACCTCCAATTCACCCCACTGCTAGAAGCGCCCTAAGATTAATTGGCATGTACCTTTGCAAATGCGTCCGTCCTGCGAAAGCTCCTGGCCTGGTGGGCAGAGACACTGGAAGGAGCCCACCGTGTTGATGCACTGACCCCCACGACAGATACCGGACACGACAGCACACTCATCAATATCTTAAAGGCACAAAAAAAGTGAATATTACACTAAAGAAACCAATTTAAATTAGTAGAAATTATTTCAATTTATATAATTTTTTTTGTTTTAATCCGAGGTGAGGTTTATGAAGTATTACGTTGCACCAACCTGTACACATCTGCATCATCATTGACGTCTCAAAGCCAGCGTTGCAGTTGCACATGAACCCACCGGGACGGTTCTCACAGGTTCCGTTGCCGCAAGCGCCGAACGCAATGCGACACTCATCGATGTCTGTGAGTGAAGGAACAAAAAAGGCAAATTGAACAGTATAGTCAGAGTTACAGTCAACTCTTGTTAACCCGTTCATGCTTGGTGCGAAAGTAAACATGAACGCAAATTTATGACGTCACATCAAGTTTTCGCTATTGCGCACAACTGATGGAAGATTGAACAAATTCAAAACAATTTTATTTTGTTTTAACGGCGAATTGGTTGAGACTGCAAAAACACGTCACACGTTGAGGTAAAAATCAACATTTACGATCTTTGGCTGTGCTTCGTGGTCAGTTTTGGGTCATATCAAGTTTTCGTAATTGCGAATTCTCAAAAGTTGAACACAACTGATGGAAGATTGAACAGATTCAAAACTATTTTTTTTTGTTTTAACGGCGAATTGGTTGAGACTTCAAAAACACGTCCCACGTTAAGGTAAAAATCAACATTTACGATCTTTGGCTGTGCTTCGTGGTCAGATAATGGGTCGTATCGCCTTTACGTGCCATCGACTCGACCACGTTGTAGCCGCGTCATTCGCAATTCAGCACCCCCGCTGCGAGTTAACCTCCCCCAAGACCACTTTGTTAACTCACCCACACAGTGGTAGTTGTACTGATCCTGGGCAAATCCCGTGTCACACTCACAACCAAAGCTACCAATCATGTTGCGACAGATACCATTGGAGCAGACATCGGGATAGGTGTTACACTCGTTGATGTCTGGCATGGCAAACATTTTGGAATCAAAATCAAAATAATAAATATTTTTGCTAATAGGATAAAATTAGGGGGAACAAATCAGGATAAAAGTGGTACTTTTGTGGGCTTTCAGCAGTAGTTTTCTTTGATACTATTAAAGTCCACAGCATCATCAGCCTCATTTAGCATGTTCTGTCTGATGCACAATACTTGTGTTCCATCCTCAACAAGCTGAAACTGCAGGTGTTTTTTTTAATGGCCAGATTTTGTTGTAACGGCCGGATTACTGCAGATCCTGCAGAAAATAATCTTGGCATGAACAATAAGGTATTGGGGCTTATAAAGTAAGTTGACACTGAACTCGCCTGTACATACCTGCATCATAAGCTATTAGAAGTAGAGTTGCAGTAAGCTTGCGCCCAAACCCTTTATTGTGTGATTTTGACAGTATCCAAACTAGTTTGGTGAATTTGTTTACTGCTTTTGGCTCAATAAGTTTGCCCAATTATATGACAAAATTCCGTTTGAGCACTGTGCTGAACAAACGGAATGGAACCTTTTTTTTCTTTAAACTTAGCTACATAGTTTGCGAAAATCGTGCTTCCTCTTACCGATAGTCACGGTGGATCCGTCCACAAGTTCTGGCGATGGCCTGGTGTCTGCATAGCCGGGACCTCTTGGGCAAAGCAAATTGTACTCGGCTGCCAAACAAATGTACAAAAGATCAAGAATAATTTACATTTTGAAATAATATTTTAACAAATTGTCTGTAATAGGCCCGTTTACATATTTACTCAATTTACTGCTGATAAGCAGATTTTGTCCAAATTTGACACGATAGCCAAGCCATGCCTAAAGCATAATGTCTAAAGGTTAGGATGACAGGCAATATCTTTTTACGGGTACGGTCCCCAACACAAACTGTAAGCGACAATTTCTTTGTTGCGCAAGTCTTACGCATGGCACAAGCTATGCACTTTTTCGTGAAATCGGCTGCAGAACTTTTGACCTGTATGTTTCATATTTCAGTAGTCAATACATATTAATTGTGTGTATTAATTAACAATGAAGTGAATGACCTAATATAAACTTGACCGTTTACTGACCTGTGCCTGGTAGCGGGCAGCCGAAGCACTGGCCTAGGCTCCCCCAGGCTTTGCCCATGGAGCAGCAACAGACCGCGTTGCGATACAGTCCCTGGATGGGATCATGGCACTGGCCCTCGGAGTAGTCCAGGAAACACTGGTAACTCCTCAGGTCTGGGTTTCCAAACAAATATAAATGACCAAACCAACATTAGCATTGAGCAGTCAAGTAAGAAGTTTTCCCCTTCTGAAGTGGATTAGAGAGTTGGTTTAATAGCGTAGTGGTTCTTTCCTCGCCTTCCACCGCTGTGACCCGGGTTCCAATCCCGCCTAGGCCAATATGTGGATTGGGTTTTTCAGTCCCTGCCTGATTCCGTAGAGTTCCCCAGAATATTCTCCTGGGTTTTCTTCAAGGAATTTAATTCTCACTGTCTTCATTCTATTGGTTTCTTCAGGCTTGCGAGCTACAGTGCCTAGGGCGCTTTTGAGGAAACCTTGGTTTCATTGCCAGAAAGAATTAATAGGACGACTTGCAAAGAGGGAGACAATAGAGCAGAAATGTTTGGTGTTTTTTTGCAATACCAAATTTTGAGTTCAAGTAAAACTATTGTGGGTACAAAATAAAGCATCTACAGTCATCAAACAAAGGACATAATCAAATGACTTTGGAAGAAAATTCAAGGTGCTGTTATAAAACAAATAATATGTTTGAGATACCCTTCAAATTACGGCTTGGTTCATCATCTTTTGTTTTCTGTTAAATTTCTGCGGAGTAATACCTTAACTTTTCGTAAAAAATTCAGATAATGTATGTTTCCATTTGTGTAATGGTAAGAATAATTTTATTTTGTTAAGAATCAAAGAAAGTTTTATATGGAATTATTCCATCTTTCAATTATTCCATCTGAAATTAATTTTTCCGAGTTCTGTTCAATTAAGCAAGTATTTCTAAATTTGATGAGTTGATTTATTCTGATTTAAATGATTTGATTCGTACCGACACATTTTCTTTACGTAGCATCCAACGAAACCACTTGTTCCCTGACATGCCAGTTCTCATTGGTTAATTTATTGCTTTTTTTAGCAATTTCAAAAAGTGAATTTTTTTCTGTTCTGTGATTAGATGATTTGCTTCTTACCGATGCAATTCCTTCCGGTAGTGTCCAATGACAGCCCTTGTTCACAGACACACCTAAAGGAGCCCACGGTGTTCTGGCATTCACTCTTCTGGCACACCATCTGGTTCAGCTCACATTCATTTATATCTAACAAAAACAAAACGTTAAAGTTAACTGAACACTTTCTGTTTTGTACAAAGACCTGTGTATAAAGACCTCAAAGATACAGTGGAGCACCGCTATACCGAACACGGCTATACACAACATTCAGCTATACCCAACATTCAGCTATACCCAACATTCAGCTATACCCAACATTCAGCTATACCCAACATTCAGCTATACCCAACATTCAGCTATACCCAACATTCAGCTATACCCAACATTCAGCTATACCCAACATTCAGCTATACCAAGCACAATCCTTGGCCCACGATTTGTGTGTATCAAATGATTGTAGGCAGTTTTTAATTCCCGAGTGTCAGTGCTTTATGTTAAGGTGTGACCGGGTAGTTATTATTAATTCCCCATCGAATAGAAGGGAAAAGCCAACCGTTGTTTTATAATTCAGTGTGATAAATACATTTAGAAACTATGTACATGTAATTACATGATTCAATAGTCGGCACCTGTTCAATTTTTTTTTAAACTAAGAAAATAAGATGTGTCACCCTCGCATTTGCCGCTCTTCAATGTGTATCCTCTCTGGCAATCACCAAAGGACATTGGGCAGGCATCGCAGGGGCTTCCCCAGGCCTGGCCAAAGGTAGCGCAGCACTCCGACTTCCTCATCAGACCCATGATGTCAGACTCGCAGCGGCCAGAACGGATCTCAGTCCAGCAAGTGCCCATGCGGTTGTCTGTCATGAGGAGCGACAGTAAATAGGGACACACATTAAAATATTTTAATAATTAACAAGTCGTTGAGCTTGAACCTTGTCAAGTCCATCGCAAGTTCATTTACAAAAATGAAAGAAACCGGAGGAAGCTCAACGAACAGTATGCCCTACACGTCATGCTCTACCCGTTGGTTTTCCTCCCACCTCTAAAACTATACCTTCTTCTCCTTGTCTTTTCTCTACAGGTTTCTTCAGGCTTGCAAGCTACAGTGCCTAGAGCGCTTTTGAGGGATCCTTAGTTTCATTAAGAGTTTTTACAGCAGCAATAGGTTACTAATACTGATGGAAGATTGAACAAATTTAAATGTCAACAAGAAGATTTTGTTCTCACCAATGCAAGCTCTGCCGGAGTCGTCCAGGGTGGTGCCCGAGATGACACACTCACAGCGGAAGCTGCCCTGAGTGTTCTGACATCGGCCGTTGAGGCACTGGCTGTCACGCAAACACTCGTTGATGTCTGGTAAATTGATAAGGATGACCAAACAACAAATCTCAGAAATATGGACACCAATATTTACCTCCCAGCGTCCAGTTAACTTGTATTGGGGTAAAGACATACATTTGCAAGGTACCGTAGTACATTTGTTCGCAGGCGGGCGTGTGGACTAGCGGTTAGGGTTTGTGTCTCATGATCACAGGGTCAGGGGTTCGAATCCACATTGCGCGCTTCCTGGCCCCTTAAATGGGAAAATTAGCATATAAAAGTCAGAGTTTTAGAAGTTATTTTTGGTAAAATTTATTTTCTTATTAAAGATAATCACCCTTGAAAAAGGCTTTTGTAAAATTGTTGCTAGCATCTCAATCGATGGAAAAAGATGAGATGAAAAAGAAATATACCAAAAAGTGACCTCTCACTTCTAGAAAAATCTAAAATACATGTGGACTCAAGGAACGAAGCACTCGTACAAAGATGAAAATCTATGTTAAATGGAAAACTAACATGTCTTGGGACACGTCACCATTTAAAACAAATTTACTTAAAAGACTCTTTTTTTCATTTAAATGTTGTACATTATTTCCAAGTAAAAAAAATGCCATTAACCATGTCCGCGTAGACATCAAACTGTGTAGAATGTTTCCCATGCTCAACTTTACAGATTGTTATTTTTTAAGAGCACATACCTCTGCACTGGACGCTGGTGATATCAAACCCGTAACCTTGAGGACACTCACAGGTGTAACTTCCCGGGGAGTTACGACAGGCCCCGCCGCTACACAGCAGTCGATTGATGGAACACTCGTTGATATCTACCAAGGCAGAAGGGGAATCGTACCAAAATATGTCAATTTGCTGTCGGTTTCTAGAGACTCTATGCAGGCACACCAAATGGGCAATCATAACATGGCTGTGGCTTGAATTTGCACACGAGTCTATGTGAAGTGGCTGAAGCCTCTACCATAGACTTGTATGCAATCTTAAACCGTAGCCTAGTAATTCAGACACAGTCTATGTAAAGTCCGTTCAGAGCCAATATGTGACCCGCTCCATCGTAATCAGGAATAAGTCGCTGAGGCCGTTTTACGCAATCAGCCGTTGAAGTGAACGCAAGGGTAAAAATCGTGACCAAGTCGATTTTCTGAACATTGTATTTTTAGGAGGTTTAGTTATAACAGATTATTGTCATTAATGTCTTGTATGTAAAAACGATCAATAAAGATGAAATTGAAGAGGATTTGTGTGTGCTGTCCGTATGATTTTGGTCAATTTTGTTCATTTCTAAGCTGTTTCTCGGAATGTGGATTCGGCAAATATATATACACCTGTCATCTTCATCAGATCATAACTCGTTAACCTAAAACAGATACACACTTGTGATGGGTATCATTAGAAAGCTTACGAAATTCCCTTTCTCACCATGTGCATATCTCAATTTGCGACTTATTCCTGATTTCGATGGAGCGGGTCACATATAGCCCGTCAGGCCAGTGTTAATCTCCGGTTTCAGTAATATAAAACAACTAAGAATATTGCTATTCCCCCTGGATTAGATTGGATTGGATTATGATGATAAATCTATACCCACAAAAAATGTTCTTAAAAAATCAAATTAAATCAAATCAAATATAATCAGTATCATCCCGTGGTATTTTTTTTAATCTTTCTCTTTCTTTGCACGTACTCACCATTGCAATCCTTGGCCGATACGTCAGGCTCAAAACCAGCGTTGCAGCGGCAGTGGTAGTTACCCACCAGGTCCTCACACATACCATTGGCACATAAGTCACCAAACAGCATGCATTCATTGATATCTGAAGAAAGAAAATGGTCAAATATGCAATGTCGCCATCCAATACCAACTCGAGAGATTCCCCACAAAACCAAACAAACCATTTTGTAATTGTTCTTTTTTCTACACATGTTTGGTTTCATTCTCAAAAGTAGAAAACAAAGTAAAATCCAGTTGGTTTTTTCAGGCAAAGTAAAAATACTGAGATTTATTCAAGCTTAAACCTACCGATTCCCAAACTTATGTCTCGTTCCTAGAGAATATCAGGAATTTCAAGGGGAAAATTGGGAAAAGTAGTAGCAATGTTAAAAAATTGTTTAGGAAATACAGGAATACTGAGATTTGTTCAAGCTTAAACCTACTGATTCCTAGACTGTCTCGTCCCGGCCCCTGGGAGCACATCTTCTCCCACTGCATGGTACCCTGCACCGGGCAGGGCTGACAGGTAGGGCCCCAGCCTGCCGAGAGATCCATGGTGACCACGTTGCAGCAACACTGGGAGATGGTGACCTGGATAGTGGAGCGGATGGTGCACTGGCCCTCACGGCTGTGCAGGGAGCAGTAGGCGTGACGACTCTCTGTAAATAACGCCCAAAATCCAGGGGCCAATTTCATAGAGTTGCTTAAGCCAAAAATGTTGCTTAAGCACAAAAAAACCTTGCTTAATAAATCAGGTAAGAAGCCAAAATTCAATGCGATTGTTATGCATGATAGACCCAGCATAAGCTTCAAGTTAGTTACTCTTACCTGAAATACAAGTGCATCACGGATACGTTGACAAATGAGCACTGCTTTTTTAAACAACTGGTTTTTGCGCTTCACGCTTTGCTAACATACTTAGTCTTGTTTGAAAGACGACCTAATTGTGGTACGCAGCGCACGTAGCTTTAGATACATTCACTCGATTGATGTGAACCCCAAAATTAGACTATTTTCATTTGCTTCTATTTCTATTTGATTCTCAGTGATTCGGAATTCGAAGGCGAAGCCGAAGCCGAAGACGAAACAAATGTTTCGAAAAGGCCTATAATAATGTGAGGTTTAAGAGTCTTGATATTACCTTCGCATCCACCGCCACCCATAGTGTAACCCATCGGGCAGTGGCAACGGTAGCTCCCTTGGGTATTGATACAATCTCCCATCTGGCCGCAGGGATCCAGTTGACCCTCTTCACACTCGTTGATGTCTGAGGGGGAGAGGGGGATGGGAACAAATAAGATCTTTAGCTTTAAAGGTACAGTAGACTATTTGTCAGTTGTGCAATGACCCAAGTTGGATTGGAATTAGACTTCAACTTTGCATATGAGTCCGGAAGGACGGACAGCCGGACGGAAGGACACCCCGACAGACCGAATATGTTTGTACACACGACTAAATACAGAAATTAGGATTGCATAGTCTCTTTCGGAACTTTGTCAAGGTGAGACCAAAAAAGTAGTCTTATCTTCTTTTCTTCAAAGATTTCGGACAAGAAACTCAATTTTGTTGATTTAGTTTTAGCCCAAGGATACAAACTCCATGTTCCTGGAAGGGTTCGAACCCAAGCACCATCGTACACGAGTCATCGTACACCGTAACAGCTGGACCATGGCATTCTACGAATTTGATAGGCCAACATTGAGGTCTTCAATGCAGAGATTTTAGCCACTCACCGATACACTGCCCCTGCTGTGAAGATTCCCTGAAGCCTTCCCGACACACACACCTGTAGCTGCCGCCAAGGTTCTCACAGTCACCATTGAGGCATATGCCGCGGCTACTGCACTCGTTGATGTCTGGTCAACCAAAATTACACAGAAACAGTCATTGAAGAGACATCGGACACCTTGTATACTTCTATTTATTTACTTGAAGTCTTCTTCTTTTGCTGTCAAATGTATACAGGTCTGTCCATAAATAAGGGGTCAATTTTTTGTTGTCCCCGTTACGTCCGACATAATTTTTATATTTCTTTATTTAGGACACATTCTTTGATGCCTTCTATCCCCAATAGCGATTACATAAAGCATTTTACATTAAACACAAATAAAAAAGGTTTGAAGTCAATTTCACCGACACTTGCATAGAAAATGTGGAAAAGTACACAGGTCGGGCATAACCGGGACACCAAAATATGTCAAACTTTTGGAGCACTTATTTATGGAGTAACCCATACAATTCTTTTAGATTGTATTTTGTGATTGAAAATCAGGGGGCGGATTGGGGGGGGGGGGGGGGGTAGAGAGAGAGAGAGACTCAAAAAGAAAAGAAAATATGCTGTTGTGACTCGAGTCGAGTCGTCAAAAAAATGTAACTCGAGTCAGACTCGAGTCGAGTTACTGACTCGAGTCGAGTTACTGACTCGAGTCGAGTTACTGACTCTAGTCGAGTCACTGACTCGAGTCGAGTCAGACTCGAGTCGAGTCACTGACTCGAGTCGAGTTACTGACTCGAGTCGAGTTACTGACTCGAGTCGAGTTACTGACTCGAGTCGAGTTACTGACTCGAGTCGAGTTACTGACTCGAGTCGAGTTACTGACTCGAGTCGAGTTACTGACTCGAGTCGAGTTACTGACTCGAGTCGAGTTACTGACTCGAGTCGAGTTACTGACTCTAGTCGAGTTACTGACTCTAGTCGAGTTACTGACTCGAGTCGAGTTACTGACTCGAGTCGAGTTACTGACTCGAGTCGAGTTACTGACTCGAGTCGAGTTACTGACTCGAGTCGAGTTACTGACTCGAGTCGAGTTACTGACTCGAGTCGAGTTACTGACTCGAGTCGAGTTACTGACTCGAGTCGAGTTACTGACTCGAGTCGAGTTACTGACTCGAGTCGAGTTACTGACTCGAGTCGAGTTACTAACTCGAGTCATTTACAACTCTAGCTGTCATCTTTACCGACGCAGTATTTAGAGTCCACTGAGAGCTTGTAGCCTGGGAAGCACAGGCATTCGTAGGAACCCACTCTGTTCTGGCACGTCCCGTGAAGACAGACGTTTGGGTTCAGACCGCACTCGTTGATATCTGCAGAATGGGAGAAAACAAATAATTAATATTTTAGGTTGACCTAGTGGTTCTCTCCTCGCCTTACATTGGGGCAAAATGAGATGGAGATAGGCTGTAGTAGATGGAGATAGGCTGTAAAAAATTTACAAATGTATTGATATTTGATATTTTTGATATGTCTTCTATAAAAACGTAGTTACAAAAATTAGTATAAAAAATGTGTAATAAACAGTGTTTTTAAATAAAAACAGTCTTGTATTTCATGAGAAACTTTAACGGCTTTTTCTCTACAGTATGTCAATAAATGCAACATTTTAAAGCCACTTGTCAAAAGGAATATCTGATCAGAGTGCAACAAACAGTACTGTGATGGATTATTATTTTCTTTTGTAATACCCTGAACCCTCATTTTGACCTCAGCCCAGTTCCGTCTCATTTTGCCAAAATGTCTCACTGTAGCCTAATAGGCTTTGTGCAGGAAATAAAGAAGGAAATGAGTGCGGTGTGTGCCATATGGAAATCAGGTGGAAGTTATAATTGTGAGGAAATGTGCGCTCAGAGCTGTGTCATCCTAAAAATAATAATACAGTGTACATTCGATGCCAGGTTGGGCTTTGATAGTAGAAACTCGGAAAATCTAGATCTAGATTTGATTTTTGTCATATGCCAGAAAGAATAATTTCACAAGGAGTTGAGTGTCACTAGTATTATATTTATCTCTTTCTCTATGGGGGCAATTAACTGTATGGCAGTGGTACATGTCAAATCACTCTAGCTACCCTGCATTAGAGGGTTCTTTGCACGTGCAATGAATAACACTTCTGTAGTTATTAAATGAGCATGTGGCTTTTCTTACACAGTCTAATACACCGTGGCTTTATAGCATGACCCAGTTAACCTTAGTTTCATATGGCATTCCTTGGAGTGATTTGGAGTGCCATGTAAAAAACATAGGCCTTTTTAAGGCGACTTTTAAAGTGGATTGGAGTGTAACCAAAAAAAGAGTTAAAACAAGTAGGCTTTTTAACAATAATTTGGTCAGTTACTTTTGGGATAGCTGTAAACCCAGGTGAAAATTCCAGTTGAAACCAGTTAAACTTTCAACTGGTTTCAACTGTTTTGAACTGGAATTAACTGGTATCCAACTGGTACGTGATGGAATCAACTGGCATCAACTGGTAGCTCAATCAGATTCAACAAAAACCAGTTGAAACCAGTTGTAAGCAGTTAAAGAACCAGTTACCAACTGGTAATTTGTGTGGCGACTTGGGGGGGGGGGGGGGGGGGGGGGGGGGTCGTCAGGTAAATACCAACTGGTCAAGTGAACAGGAACCAAATAAAACATTCTTTAAAAGTCTAATTATATCCCCAACAAAATCAACAGACAGCACATTTTCCCCAACTTTATTTATTAAAAATACCTATTGCCAAGAACCAACACCCCCCTCGACTTCCACAATACCAGTTGCAAAAATCAGTTGCAAGATTCGAACCAGTTGCAAGATTCGAACCAGTTGCAAGATTCGAACCAGTTGCAAGAACCAGTTGCAAGAACCAGTTGCAAGAACCAGTTGCAAGAACCAGTTGCAAAAACCAGTTGCAAAAACCAGTTGCGCCAAAACCAGTTGCGCCAAAACCAGTTGCGCCAAAACCAGTTGCGCCAAAACCAGTTGCGCCAAAACCAGTTTCGCCAAAACCAGTTGCGCCAAAACCAGTTGCGCCAAAACCAGTTGCGCCAAAACCAGTTGCGCCAAAACCAGTTGCGCCAAAACCAGTTGCGCCAAAACCAGTTGCGCCAAAACCAGTTGCGCCAAAACCAGTTGCGCCAAAACATGCAGTTAAAACATGCAGTTGCGCCAAAACATGCAGTTGCCCAAACCATGCAGTTGCAAAAGCCAGTTGCAAAAGCCAGTTGCAAAAACCAGTTGCAAAAACCAGTTGCGAAAACCAGTTGCAAAAACCAGTTGTAAAAACCAGTTGCAAAAACCAGTTGCAAAAACCAGTTGCAAAAACCAGTTGCAAAAACCAGTTGCAAGAACCAGTTGCAAGAACCAGTTGCAAAAACCAGTTGCAAAAACCAGTTGCAAAAACCAGTTGCGCCAAAACCAGTTGCGCCAAAACCAGTTGCGCCAAAACCAGTTGCGCCAAAACCAGTTGCGCCAAAACCAGTTGCGCCAAAACCAGTTGCGCCAAAACCAGTTGCGCCAAAACCAGTTACGCCAAAACCAGTTGCGCCAAAACCAGTTGCGCCAAAACCAGTTGCGCCAAAACCAGTTGCGCCAAAACCAGTTGCGCCAAAACCAGTTGCGCCAAAACCAGTTGCGCCAAAACCAGTTGCGCCAAAACCAGTTGCGCCAAAACCAGTTGCGCCAAAACCAGTTGCGCCAAAACATGCAGTTGCGCCAAAACATGCAGTTGCCCAAACCATGCAGTTGCAAAAGCCAGTTGCAAAAACCAGTTGCAAAAACCAGTTGCAAAAACCAGTTGCAAAAACCAGTTGCAAAAACCAGTTGCAAAAACCAGTTGCAAAAACCAGTTGCAAAAACCAGTTGCAAAAACCAGTTGTAAAAACCAGTTGCAAAAACCAGTTGCAAAAACCAGTTGCAAAAACCAGTTGCAAAAACCAGTTGCAAAAAACAGTTGCAAAAACCAGTTGCAAAAACCAGTTGCAAAAACCATGCAGTTGCGAACCCCAGTTGAAAAACCAGTTGCAAAACCAGTTGCAATAGTCGATGTTAAATTGTGGTATTTTGTCCAAAAATGCACTTTTGTGACATTATATGTAATTATTCAAACGATTCCATGATTGAATTTATATTTTTGTGCAAACATAGTTAAAAATTCCCATTACATTCCATTCGTATTCAAATTTTGACATTATTCATAAAAACTAGCTGTGACTATGTCGTGGACAAAAAAGTGTAGTATAAAACTAACTAACGACGGTGGCTAAGTGTGTAGTATGTATTTACATGTAGTAGGTAATATATAAGAGTAGGTTATTATTGTATGTATACCTACTTCCCCTATAATGTTTAATAAGTAAATTCCATTGGTATTATTTCATTACGGAATTCCACGCAGTTATATATCAGAACGTTCATTGAAGTTTTTTGGTTTCAAAACCAGTTAGCCAGTTAAACCAGTTCAATACCAGTTAAACCAGTTCAATACCAGTTAAACCAGTTCAATACCAGTTAAACCAGTTCAATACCAGTTAAACCAGTTCAATACCAGTCACCAATTCCCAGTTGAACTGGACCAGTTGAGACCAGTTCGACTGGTTTTAACTGGTCCCAACTGGTCTAGTTCAACTGGATTCAACTGGAATTTTCACCTGGGAATGGTTCACTCAACTTTTAAACACTCTATTTAATGTCTCTATTACAACAAATGTACTTCTTTGGAAGTATGAGATATACCGTTTCCAGTGTGCCCCCCCCCCCCCCCCCCCCCCCCCCAACAACAAACAATTAACTCATGAGAAATTGATGGGCACATAATAGCCTCATTTGACCACAAATTCCCCCCCCCCTACAAACCACAAAACCTGCATATTACTTATTGCAATTCACACTGCATATTAAAGTTCCCACATTGGTTTAGCAGCCACCGTTCAGTGATGCTTAGTCCCCATAAGTTGATTCTACTGGTAAACCGCAATACCGCAGTCACATAACTGCGGTCACATTCTAGTGGACTTGTTAGGCTGCAATTCTATCAACAGGGGACAAAAATGTAAGTTACCAAATCATAGACATATGGCAACCACATGTGACTCCTTTTCAAAGGAACCTTTTAATGGTCGCCAACAATACATCTGAAAAAGTACTCAGGTGATCGAGTTCCATTTCAAAATTATATTTATTGCCTCAAAAAAAAAATGGGAAATGGCACACAACATTTGTACATGATGAGCTTTGCAGTTGGTGCCCCAGAACTCGGTCAAGGATCTCGTACCAGACAAGGTATATATTTGATGTACAGGTATTGAAATTACAGACACAGCTGTTATTAAGTAAGCAAGCAAGGTTAGGGTTAAAGTTGTTAAAAACCGCTTGCATATATTTAAGAACTCAAATTTTTGGGGTATTAATGAGTACCAAGTAAGGTTTGTCATTAGATTTTTTTTTTAACTGTCAGGTTTTTGGTTTTTTTGATTTATTTTTTTGGGAGGGGGTTTGGGGGGGGTTGTTTTCGGTGTTCATCTTCCTTGACATCGCACTGGGTCAGATGGTTACCCTGACCCTAAAGGGAACGAATCAATGGCAAAGCAGGAAGTGTGATCTCCGTTCTTCGGTATCTTTTTTTATAATTTAGTTTTATCAAAACAGCTGGTCTCTGTTATTGTTCAACAACTTCCTGAGAAGGAAAGGGGGGGGGGATGTCTGAAACTGGATGTTTAGCTTTTTCTCAATTGATTTTCATCCTGTTGTTACACAGACGATAATAACATCACTACTGAACCGATTTGGAATATACACAGATAACCACGAGTTGTACGAGTTTGTTATTTAGTTTCGGTTGCCAGACGGATGGGTGTGCATTCCTCAACTTATTATTCTTTTCAAAACAAAACAAACTAATGTCATCGTTTCAGTTATATTTGACTACCCCAGTAAACAAAAACGACCTTCCAGTAGTTTAGAATCAACAAACTAACAAATTTGGCACGCTATTGTGCAAATGTCCTTGGGCGGTACATATTAACAGTATTTTTTGTTCACGAGTGCATTTAAGGAGGTAATGTACGTGCTCTTCAATTCAATTTTGGAAAATATTCTTATGAAAAGGGAAAATACTTCATTTGTTTGGGATGTTTACAGCCATCTGAAAATAATGTAAACTTTAGGTTGATTTGACACAAACACATATGGGTGAGAAAGGGATATATTTTTAAAAAAATGATTTTGCTGTAATTTTTATAACTGGATGGATTTGGGGGTTAGTATTGTACAGACAAAAATGTGTGTTCGTAGATGCTGGAAAAACCAAGAAAAACAATCCTTGACCTACTTAAGGCAAAACAAAGCAATTTATAAATGTTGGGGAATCATACAGTCAGGAAACCAGTCTAGCTGGCTTGACACCACTCATATCGATTGTTAACAAAATGCTGACTAACTGAATATGGTAAATTGGGGTATTCTTTGAAAGAAGCAAGTTTTTTCCAAAACAAGTCGGGTGACCAGCATTGGAATTTGATATACAAACTTTGTTTGACATTGACAACACACCAGGTACCATATTCTTACAGGATGCTTTGGACTGTTATTCACCAACAGCCCAGTAAGGTATTTCATAATAATTTGGTTGGGTTGTTTTTTATGTTTGTATTTCCCTTAACCCCAGTTCCAGCACAGTGCATCTGTGTTGACTGCTTGACCTTGCTGCACTCTGCACACAAGTCAATGTGACAAAGTGTGCAATCTGTTACGTCTGGCAGGGTTTCTAGCCAAAATACCCTGGAGGGTTAGGGTACGTAGCCCCAATTTTTGCACCAAGAAAACAAGATATTTTTAAGAAATAAAAGTTGTACCTACCAACACATGATATCCTATCGTCAGCAAGGTCAAATCCGGGGTTACACTCGCAGTAGTAGGATCCCTGGACGTTGCGACATTCACCATTGACACATCGGCCAACTTCAGAACACTCGTTAATATCTAACGAAGATAAATAACATGAAAATTAACAGCAAATTGCATTGCTTCGCCCAAGGGCACACACACACCATAGTTCAAGGCGGGACTTGAATGCACAACCTGCAGCTTTACCCACAGAAATGCTCTAGACAACTAGGCCACGGCACTCCACCTATAACCAAATATCTTTCCGATGACATACTCTGACTGTGTGCCACATTCCATGCTTGTATCATCAAAGGCACGATTCCATCACCTCTACACGTCTACTCACCGATGCAGATGTTCTGCGTCTGTCGACGGAAGCCTTCCTTGCAATCGCAGCGGTAGCGAGTCATGCCTAGCGGCACGCAGACACTGTTGGTGCAGATGTTGGGGTTTAGGCCGCAGGTGTCGTTGGCGATGCGAGGGGGGTCGCACTGGGCCGCGTAGAGAACTTCAAACAAAGTATACAATTGTTTCATTTACTTTTTAAAGGACATTCCAGTTTAATGAGCTTATTCAGTTCGATCGTGTGGCGTAGTGGTTAGGGTTCGTGACTCATGAAGGTCAGGGGTTCAAATCCAGCTGCTGATCATATGTTGTGTCCTTGGGCAAGCCACTTCACCCCAACTTCTCTCCACCAAGGAGAATAAATGGGTATACCAGCATTAGCTGGGGAGTAACCTGCAATAAATTAGCATTCCGTCCAAGGGGAATGGACATTTTCTCAGTAGTTTCGTGCTAGAGAAACCGAAGTTAAGCGAGACCTAAAGGAGGATAAACCATTTGCAGGTATCGAAAATATTTACTACCGAATTATTAAGAAATATCTTACTCATTTGAAAGTAAATAATGATTCTAGGCATCCAACAAAACGATTTGGGCTAGATATCCTGTAATTATTCCAAAAAATATAATTTTATGAAGAACAATTCGTGATCGCCGTCCGGCGATCGTGAATTTTTTCCCGCCTCTAAAACTACACTTTCTTCCCACTGTCTCCCTAGAGGTGTTTTCTTGTATTCCAGTGACAGTGCATGGAGTACTTTTGAGGAATCTTTGGTTTCCTTACCAGAAAAATACAAATAAAAAGAATAAACAATTTTCCTCTTATTCTGGGATCAGATATTAATACTTACGTGTTCCCTTTCTGGGGCAAGGCTGACAAGAGTCCCTGCTGGAGCCGAAACCCTGACCCACGCTTATGAAGCAGCAGCAGTTCTCCCGAGTCATGATTCTGGTCAGCTCGGAGGAGCACTGACCGGTGGACTGGTCGTAACTGACAAAGCAAAGACCCTGTGCAGGCACTATGGAGAGAAAAAGAAATGGATAGAATGTACAGCATCCTGTCGCCACTTCTTCTGTTGTGTACAAAGTCTATGGAGAGTCAAGTGAAAGTATTTTCTAAGTGTTTTTCAGTCCCATATTCATGGTATTTTTTTTCCAACATTTTTGCAGTGACTAACCTTCACTGTGATAATATGATGACAAAAGTGGGGGTAGGATGCAAAGATCTTTCAGAAAAAACAAACCAAACAATTTTTTTTAAATTGAATTTGGATATAAGTTTAAATATTCTCTGGGTTTTGGTGTTGTGCTCGAGTCCATCACAAGTCTAACACATAGCTTGGAAGTTCACCCCTGTTAAGAGTGCTTTTAGAGACCTTGGAGGAAAACAAAATCCTGCGAAAATTATAAAATTTGTGTTTATTTGTTGTACACTAGTTCTAGCATATCAATTTACATTAACTAATAAATCACCTGACGTGAAAGAAAAATATCATTCAAAAAAATTACCCCACACTTCCAAAAAATCTAAAATTCAGTTCGACCAAGCAGGACCATTTGAAACAGACGAATCTTTCTTACCGACAGGACCAGAACATCTCATGCCGTCCTGCGAGACAGTGTAGCCAGCTTGGCAGATGCATTGGAATCCATCGATGGTGTTGAGACATACTCCGCCAGCGCAGATGTTGGGGATAGTTAGACACTCATCAACGTCTACAAGGAGATAAGGTACCATGAACGATGAATAGTACACGTATTAATGCATGACCCCAAATTGTCAAAAGTGATCCGCAACTGTCGGGTTCAGTCCTGAACAAAAGCCAGAATTTGTTTCCCTTTGTAAATTGAGTCTGTTTGTGAGCAAATTCGGTTTTAACACGAAGGAAGGAAATTTTACTACGAAATAATGCCACTCGAACAGAGAAACTCTCAACATTAGCGGGTGTACGGCAAAAAGTGACCAGGGGCCAATTTCATAGAGCTGCTAAGCACAACAATTTGCCGAGCAGAACAAAAATCTTGCTCAGTAAAAACAGGTTACCAGCCAAAAATCCATTCTCAAAATTGTATCCTTGTGTCGACATCTCTTTGTTCTCGTGTACCAAATTATCTTGATGTCAAGGGCATTATTTTATTAAGTGGTCCTATTTCAACTATAGGGTTCATTTTGTGGGCTGTAACCCTAACCGATTCTTCCTTAGACCTCAAAGATCAATTTGTGACAGACAAACATGGCCTGGAAATTCCTCATTGTTGAGAAAAACTTCCAAGAATCTTTTTTGTGTAATCCTGTGAATACCTATTCATCAACAGAATTACACCCTGTGAAGACTTTTTGACTCCCATTGTGTTCAAATTTCCACAGGATACCGAAATCAGAATCAGCTGATGAACACCAGTCACAAATAATATACATCACCTTGGTTTGTACTTTGTATTGTGTATTGTAACTCTGTCTTTGCTAAGGAAGAATTTTAATGCTAAGCAATTTTTGTGTGTGCTTAGCAGCTCCATGAAATTGGCTCCTGGAACTGTCTCTATCACTGTATTTGTTCTTACCAACTGTTCCTCTGTTACACCTCAAACCATTTAGGGTCATCACGTAGCCCCCTGGGCATATACAATGGTACCCCCCCGGCGTGTCACGACACAGTCCACCAGAGCAGATGTTGGGGATTGTAATGCACTCGTTTCTTACTTTGAAAAAAAAAAATAACAGAATGATTATCATTACAAGATTATCACGCAGTATAACAATGGCAAATGAAACATAAATTAGTTGACAAAGCTACATGTAGTCACGTGGCAGGTGCCCAACAAAAACAAAAAACTTGATACTCGCATTATTATTTCTCTAATAATGCATTAAGAAACTTGGCTGAAATTATAACTAAGAATTTTGAAGATTCATTTCCTACCGGTAGGTCCAATATAGCAGCTCATGCCGTCTCTGCCGAGAGTGTAGCCGGGGCGACAGACGCACAGAAAGCCTTCTCGGGTGTCATGGCATTCACCGCCGGAACACACGTTGGGGATTTCTATGCACTCATTGACGTCTGTATAACAAAAATTTACAAGAGCGCAAAATTATGGCCTATTGAGAAACTATAAAGTTAAAGAGTTTGAACCATTCAACCCAAACATACGAAATGTAACCCAAATTTGCAGTCACAGTCTGGACATAATGTTAGGTCCGAAGTGCGACATTTTACGGTCCATGTTTAATAACAATGATATGTGTGATGTGCCACCTGGGCAACACTTTTGTTAACTTGTTGGATAGGGTAGGTAAAGGAGTGTGCTAAATCCCTTCATGCAGTTCCAATCAAAAATCCAGTCCGTCAAATATACAGCAATGCATCAAGAAAACAAGTTTTTGCCGTCAAAATTCAGACAAAATCCTGAAGTTGACAAATTAAAAAGGAAATGTTGTTTTTGTTTTCTTACTTTCCTCAGTTCCTCGATTACAGTTCATTCCGTCTTGACTCAGCGTGTAGCCGGCCGGGCAGATGCACTGGTAACCTTCGCGAGTGTCCAGGCACTGGCCGCCAGCGCACAGGTTGGGAATGGTCACACACTCGTTCATCTCTGGACAAAGAACGACAGAGAAACGAGTGCATGATTAAAGCTGTAGTACAGACAAATCCGATGAACTACGCACGGTGGGGGCCAGTACAAACTAGCAAGCCATCCCTCGGAATCTTGCGCCGTACACAAATATTTATGCACACTCAAGTAAAATGTTTGAGTATTTTTATTGTTTATTGCGAAAAAGTACGAAAAATTTATCGTTCGGCATGCTGTACAAAACATCATGTAAAATACAAGGAAATTCACTTGGATATTGAGTAGTTTTTTTTACCGTCTCCTACAGCGAAACAGCTCCTCCCGTCTTGGCTTAGTGTGAAGCCCGGTCTGCATATACACTGGAACCCTCCCTGGGTATTGCGACAGTCTCCGGCGTAACAGACGTTGCTGATGGTAACACACTCATCAATGTCTGGAAGGAGAAAAATTGACATAGTTGTATTCGAGTCCCTGCAAGTCTATCACAAGTACTACAGCCTTAAAGGGACTCAAATACGACCCTGGAAGTATTTGGGCTCACGACCTTGGGTTTTTGTTGCACATTCGAGTAGAGCTGTACATCGGAAATGGGTACTTAAGTACTTCATACAGGGGTACCCGTGTTTTATGTAATCGGGTGCCCCGTTCCCAAACTACCCATAAATACACACCCCTACGTCTGAGCCTTACTATTCAGCTTCCTAACCATATATAATTGGCTGAAATCTGCCTTCCTACCTTCGCATCCTTGGGTGAAGAGATTGGGGGCAAAGCCTTGCGGGCATTCACAGATGTAGGACCCGATGGTGTTGGTGCAGGTGCCACCTTGGCATAGACCCGGTATAACGTGGCACTCGTTGGAGTCTGCAGCAGGATCGGGAAAAACCAGGATAAAAGTCAGATAAAAGGAACTGCGGATGTTCTTGTCTGGAATGATTGGTTATGGTGCGATTGTGTAGTTACAGGCCCCTTTTTAGTTTGGGTAAAATGAGAGTCAACATTTTTTTAAATCTTGATTTTCAATAAGTAGGCTTCTTCCCATCTCAATTAGTGGGACGTACATCCCTGATCTTTGTCCAAGGTTTAAGGCTGAAACATACCTTTTGCAACTATTACTATTAAAAAGCTTACTGGTTGTAACAATATTACAGTAAAGATACGACACTAAACTCTCTGTGAAATTATTTTTTCTGGAATGGTGTAATATCGAAGAAAATAATATAAGAATGTCATTTCCAAAGATCCGTCTCAGAGACGCACGTTGAACATTCCCATCAGTAGTTGGTTTGTTAAGCCTGAATGGCGCTTAAACAATGCACAGGGGTATGTGGGTGCTATTATTGGTCGGTTCAGTGTTTGAGGTTGGCGTAGCTGCCGATTGTGGTTGAAATTCAAAAAGTGACTAGAACAATTTTGAAAACAAATCAAAATCTTAGAATATTGTTTTCTCGGAACATACAACATTCACAGAGCTAAATCTTCATCAGGTTGTTTGTCAAGCACCATTCTTTCGATATTTGAGCACTTTTGCTGCTTTAAACAATAAAAATGCACAAATGGTATACGACGTCTTTAATTGTTTTGGTCTACCTGTACACTGGCCAGTCCGCGCATCAATGACGAACCCCCTCTCGCAGGGGCTCTCAAACGTCAGGCAGGCCTCGCAGGGATTTGAACCCCAGCCCTGGCCGATGGTAGAGCAGCACAGGGCCTTGGTGCACTGCAGGCCAGAGATTTCACCCACGCAGATGCCCAGGTTGAACTGGCTGTAACAGGGTCCAGTGCGGAAGTCTGAAAAAGGAAAATTTGAACAAAATTAAAATTTTATCTGTTACCGATCGACATATGTGACCCGCTCCTACAAAACCTGACATAAGTCGCACAGGCTATTTCGAGATACAGCTCGTCAAAGTTGAAATGGGGTGAAAAATCTGGCAGACATCGATTTTTGTTTTTCGTTATTTTTTTATTCTTTTATATGTATACTTTACCCTCAGTTAGGTTAAACAAAATCAACTTTATTGATGAGAAAGTACAAAAATCATCCTTTTATTGAGGCAAACTGTGTCCTAAAAGTTGTATTTATCACCCAAATACATTGAAATAAAATCCTCATAAAATTGGAAGTATGTATAGTATAAAGGTGGTTTTGGTACCAAATGAAAGCTAAAAATGTGTAAAATGGAAATAACAATATCTCACTTTTCAAAAAAACAGGTCACATAATAAATGTTGGTCGAGTTCCCTTTCAACATTTTTCAAATTTGTTACGTTCACCGTAAGCGTGGCACGCTGTCAAAGTTGAGGTTACGGAAGTGGGTTTATTCGTAATGTGCAGTCATTTGTTGAAAAATAAATAGTAATAACACAGCTAGTACGAGCTTTACAGAAACCATGGAGAGTCAGGGGTCAAGACTTTAACTAGGCAGTGATTAATGTGCAATGCCAGTAGACTATAGGCTTCTTTAAAACAAAACAAAAAAACATCCAATATATGTTATACTTCCACCTGTCAAAATTTCAATGTGAATAGGGCACAAAGGCCAAACAAAAAACCACATGCCAAATACCTTAGCCAGCTATGAAAAGCCAGTGGGGAATATGGTTGTTTTTATTAGTTCAGCAAATGTTCAGCTGGGTGCCCTAAGTTGTAGAAACCTTGAATGTGATTTATTTATATAACATGAAGGAATGCAGGCAGCTTATAAGCCTCTGGAGGCAAAAAGAAACCACATAATTATCTAGAACTGAGTTATACAGAAGTCGCTAACTTTGACAACATTTGTAAGTGTGGGATATGTACAATAATTATATTGAGCAGTTTACAATTGTTGTAAACAAAATGTTTCGGTTGTTTCAAATATTCGGTTTTCCAAATCAAAACTGAATATTGAAATTCAAACCGAATATTAAACAATTTGGTTTAAAATTCCACCACTTGTCAAATACTCGTCTTTTAGATTCTGCACAGATTCTTTAATCTGAAAGTCCTGTTTTACTTCTTCTTCTTCTTTTTTCTTTTGTCAAACATCTTTGAAAACCTATTTCATCCCATTTTTTTATTATGTTATCATACCTTCACTTTAACACAACTGTAGAATTTTAAATGCCATTTTCTCAAAAATAAGTGGATGGTCTAAACTCAGAACCCCTTAAATAATGTTTTATAGGCTACCATTGAAAAACTCTTGTTCTGCAGAATCCAGTATTATATATCATTATAAAGTCCAACTTTAAACTCATTTTATAGCGACAGGTCACAAATGACAATATTATGGCATTATGTACATACCAGTTTCGCACCTGGTTCCCATGAATCCAACTGGACATGAGCACCTGTTGCCACTGAGACACCTGCCTCCATTCAAGCATTGAGGGTTACAAATTGCTGTGGGAAAAGAAGGAAAAAGACATCAAGATCAAAACCATATTTTATCATGGTACTTCCTGCCATATGTTCCTCAAATAATAATGATTCAACAGACAGTCCAAGGACTGTCCAAGTCTACTTTCCATTATCAGCTGGGAAATAGTGTGACTGGAAGGAGTCACCACCGACCCTAATTTCAGCTTGTCAGCCATGATGGCCTTGACAAATGGCTGTCAAGGACATTAATTCATTTTTTTTTTTGGGGGGGGGGGGGAGAGGGGGAGAGAGGCCAGGGGGAATTCCAGCAAAGCCTTTATTTTTGTTCTGATTATTTCCTAAGAAATGCTCTTCTCAGTACATATTTCTGCACAATTTAAAGGAAGTCAACAGATCCGTTCATCGGAAGAACAATTTAAAGGTAGGATACACCATTTGCAGATATCGAAAATATTTACTACCGAATTATTAAGAAATATCTTACTCATCTGAAAGTAAATGTTGATACTGGGCATCCAGCAAAATGATTGCGCTAGATATCCTGTAATTCTTCGGAAAAATATAATTTTATAATGAAAAATTTGCGATCGCCGGACGACGAGCGCGAAAAAACAAAGATAACATAAGAATAACTGCTCGATGCCGGTTGAAAAAACCCGCTGTTTTTCGTACTTTTCTCGGCATCCATGATTCTAAAACTTCGGACAGCTCAGTTAAACGATATTTACTATAAATACAGCCCCCCAAATCTACCCATTCCTGATAATTCAAGCAATGACCAATAGTGTGGTGGGTGCAATCAGTAAATCTGCACTATCACTCGATCCTGCAAAAATGCACTTGCAGTAAGGGAATCTTCCATTTTACTTTCTGTAGTCAATTATAGTTGAGTGTTATTTTGTGAAAGGGAAGTAAAGTCGGAGATTTCCAACCAGATCGACCAATCACACAAGTACATTTCTGCGCGATTGAGTGATAGCGCAGATCCACCAATCGTGCACAACAGATATAAAAAGTAGAACTGTTCATCCAAAAGTTTTGCATCTGTAAAGACTTTGACCTATAAGGAGGAGTATCTGGAATCATTTGTACTGGTGTTACAAACTTAATATACATGTACTACCAACCTATCTTTGGAAATGAACAAACCTTCTGTTTCCTTAAAATAATGGCTGTTGCAATGAAGTCCACTGTGACTGTGGCAATTTTTCTAAAAACTGGACTAATACTAAAAAGAGTTTTTCCAAGCATGTTCTTTCCACGATTACAAGCAAAAAACGAGTAAAACCTGTTTTTTTTAAGTACTTGTGTAATGCGTTCAAGAATTGAGTACACAGAAAATTAACTGAGAATATGTGATCTTTTATTTACAAGTTTACAACAGAAATGTATCTTTTATTCCTGAGAAGTAATACTGTCCAACTTTCCTCGAAGATAAATTTCCTTAGTACTTTGCACTCAAATCTAAAAATCTTTTTTTTATCAAGCAAAATAAGGCTGCATGAGTATGCATAGTTCCATGGTGTAATTACCTATCCTATCGTTAGCTTCCTTAGGATTATCATTTCTATCGAGAGAAATAATTTTGCAACGTTTGCAAAAAAAAAAAAATATCAAACTAGAATATCTGTGCCCAGTTCTCACAATGCACTAGCCTCAAGGTTACTTGTCTCACCCAGATTGATTTCAGTTATTCTCACGATTACAAATGTGGTTTGTGTTTTGGCCCATCATATGGCATCTGTAATAATGATACCTTATGGTTTTGTTACGTTTACAAAAACTATGTGCATATGACCTACTAATGAGAAATAAAACCCATTTAATCTAGTACAGCAAATAGCTGATGGGAGGAGTATGCCTTTGATGATTATAAGCATGGAATTTGGCACACGATGGGTAGAGTCAGGAGAAAGATATTTGGTTTTAGTATGGCCATCACAGATTTCTCCTTTTAAAGAGCAGCCATTAAAAAAAAAATTAAAATTGCTTGTTATTCTACCTCTATTTTTTCAAAGGACAAACCTGCAATGGCCCTGTATATAGTCAAATATCTTTCTCATGGCATACTCTGACTGCATGCCCAATTTCATGCTTGTATCATCAAAGGCACAATTTCCCCCAATTATTTCCCCTATCTGACCCACTAATCTGTCCCGAGAGATATAGAATTTTTCTCACGAAACCCAATGCACTCCAAACTAAATCCTCGATGCTTTAACCATATTTGATACAAATGGAATCAATTTGAATTTCTTATTGTTGATTACATTTTTTTGGCAAATTGCCAAAAGTGGCCAAAACACAAAATTAAAAACAGACAGAGCTAGCCTTGTAATAGACGCACCTGATCTTTGTCCAATATGATCCCCTTCTCTGGGAGTGATGTGCGTACCTGAAACTCCTAAATTCCTGGCCTTGCCCTCACCAAATAAAAGGTCAACCAAATTTCTTGAGGTTTAACATCTTTTACAGATGTCTAGCGAGGCAACATTTAATTTTTTCACTACTGAAAAACAACCACGAGTCAGAGTTGTGAGACTAAAAAATAACCTAGAAAAAGTAGAAATTTCAAGAAAAAGTAGGAAGTAGAAATGTGTATACATATGCATGTACAATGTACAATTTAGAAAGCTGGAATACAAGTACATGTACTTCAAAGTTGAATGACAGAGGTTCAAAACAGCTGAGTTGAGTGTGATGAAGATTAGAAGTTAAAAAGTAAACCCTGGGAATCTTAAGAAAATTGCTTTCATCTTGTAAGTTTTACAGTCAGGTCTTTGAGGGCTCAAGTGGCATTATATTCTCATGCACGTAACTTGTTTTATTTTCTACATTTTTCCAAGCTAAACATAAGCTCTGCAGTACCAAGAATACAGTAGTCAACCCTTCTTCCTTTAAGCTTTGAAGTCATGAATCATGTAATGAACTCCAAATACATGAGCACATCAGGAGGGTCTTTGTAATCTCAAAATTCCAAAGTAGTAGTCTGTGTACTTATAAACACCGAAATGACCGAGTAAAAGTGGGGAACACAAAGACAAAAAAACACAATCTGACAGAACTGACACCACACAGCACCCAGAGGAGCAAACTACAACCCTAGCCCTGACCCCCATAAATTAATGTGATCCTCACCCACAGAAAATCGGAACTGAAAAGTCCTGACTGGGAACAAATTTTCACATGGAAATCACATCAGTAAAATTGACTTTAGTGGGTTTCGGATATCTCACCTCACGACCCCCATCGAATTACTCCCCGACCCCCCATAATATATCCTCCAGTACCAATGGGTTGTATCCAAACAATGCTCATACTATTCATACACTTTCTACAGCTGGCTGAGAACTTGAAATGAGATATTTTTCTCTCGGGGTTGTTTACTCTGAAAGAAGTGCCGGACTAAAAGGGATTTAATACTGCGTGTTAATACTGCAGTCTTCTTCCTGAACGAATTACATTTTACCAGTTGGAGCCGATATTATTTTGACATTGACCGGCCCCAGACGCAAGATTGTTTTTCACGAACCTCGATCCGAGACGGGTTCCGGCCTCGCTCGCTGCGAGCCGTTCACTGACAGATATTTCCGGCTTTGGTCGTGATGACATGTTTATACGCCATCCGTTTTGAATTCTGGTAAAACTTTGCGTACATAATACACGTCATCCGATGCAAACTGGTTGGTTAATAGAAAGTTTACTGTATCCTACTTTTAAGCAACTTTTTCCTCTGTGGTGTAGCATGCCTAGGAACTCATAAATATATATTTTATAAAATTCACACAAATGGCCATTTCATTTCCAGGAAAACAGCTAAAAAGTCACAAAATTAGTTTGTACGTGAAATATACAAGTGCAATAGAATATATGTTTGGTGCAAACTATAGAATTTTAGTCAACCAATCAATCATGCAATTTATGATTTTAAATTTAGAATACAAAGTGCAGTTGATAAACATATTAAATATAGAAAATTGCAACTTTCTAAAAGGGTTAAACACTGCAAAGTAAACAAACGTGTTAAATGTCTCACACTCACAGTGCTACCGCAAATTAGTAAAATCAAATTTCTGCTAGAAAAACTTATTAATAAGAAAAAGAAAACCAGAGTTACATGTATAAAGTTTGCTTGTCACACTAGGAAAGGGTATGAAGTGATTTTGTATTCAAAGAGGACACGTCATTAGCAGGATGTGATTTCAGCAAAGTTGTTAAAATCCAAATTGGACACGTCATTAGCAGGATGTTAAAGTCGTTAAAATCCAAATTCACATCCAGTAGATCTGCGAGTTTGGATTTGAATTACTCAATCCAGGAACTGAATTTGGAAGAGGGGGTGAATTTGGAGTATTTGGATGTTATTTTGGAAATCTTTTGTTGAAATCACATCCTACTAATGACCGTGTGTTCTTTGAATGCAAAATCACATCATGCCCTTTCATAGTGTGATAATTGTTTTACTACGCTCACATACATGCCAAGTTGACAATGAAATTTCAAGCTCAATCTGTAATTAGCATTTCCCCATTTTTAAGGGATTGTAAGAACTTTAAAAAAATCTTCAATATCGTGTTCTATTACATAAGTATGTGGAATGTTTAGGTGCAACACAGACAAAAATAATTTGGTATAAAGTATTTTGACGCCCAAAATACTGATGAAATGCCCCCAAAATTGCGAGTAAAATTCAACTTTGGAAAAAGAAACTTACGATCGAACGGGCCAGGACCAGGCAATGGACCCGGCCCTGGGTATTGGCCATCCAAGCGCACCTCGCAGTTGGAACCAGTGAAACCTGGTGGGCACTCCACTATCCCACCACCACCGCAACCGGTATCGCCGCAAAACGGCAGGTCAGGGTGCCCGTAATCACCGCCCACGCCACCATAGTCAACAATTTCACCCTCTACACCCAACGCTTGATAGAAAAAGGGTATTATTTTTTTTAACAGAAACAGGGGTGCAAGGAGGAGAAGAAAAAAAAACATGCAGCAATAAAAGACTTTGGCAAAGTGGATGCCTTTGCGTTATGAAAGGTTGTTACAACTGACAATGTATCACCAACTGATAATGTCACCGAAAATGTATCAAAAAATGTAATGATACACTATTGGTCATTTGTTGTTACATCAAGGTTAGTGAATAGTGATACAGTAAACTATCAGACAATTTGTGTGACATTATCATTTGGTGATACTAAATTATCAGTTGTAGGCCTAACAAAGGTTAATAATGTGAAATCTGCACCCACACAATTAACCAGTTCGCGCCGGAGGACGTACATGCAAAGTTGTTCCCCGATTCAAAACGGATGACGCATAAACACGTCACGAGCAAGGCCGGAAATGTCTGTCAGCAGCGAGCAAGGCCGGAAATGCGTGGGTGTGCTTTCCAGTGTCATCAACCTGAACCAGCCTCAGATCGAGTTTCGTTAATAATCCCGCGCCTCGGCTCGGTGATGTTAAAATAATACCTGCGCGAACTGGTTAACACAGAAATAATAATGGTCAATTAAAAGGTAGTGCAACTAAAAGAAGTAAAAACATAATCTACTGCAGTGCAGGTATAAAGTGAAACAATGTCAGTTCAGACAATATTCGCTGAAAAATAAAAAAGAGTGGGAAATAGAATGTAAAAGCCTTAGGCTAGGTCCATCAATAGTCCGAGTTACTGGACTCTAGTTATCGCTTTTTTAACATTTGGACATCATCTGGCGCTGCCAGATGATGTCCAAATGACTCTAGTTATCGCTTTTTTAACATTTGGACATCATCTGGCAGCGCCAGATGATGTCCGTCCAAATGTTAAAAAAGCGATAACTAGAGTCCAGTGAGTAACTCGGACTAGTCCATCAACAGGCTTGGGTGTTTTCTGAGAGCGACTATAGACGTGATATAGAAGTGGTTTTAGAATGCTTTTTGATGGGGTCAAAATCCTACCTCCATGCTAGTCCCACTAGTGTGCCCCCGGTATGGGGCACAGTAGTGGGACTACCTCCATGCTAGTCCTAGGCCCTTTTTGTTAGGGGGGGGGCATTTTTTCTGCCTAACGTTTATACAATTTTCCTCACAATTTGAATGTAGGCCTACCTAGGCCTTAAACTCGATCGATATGTTGTTAGCTTAGCCTTTAAATGAATGATTATAGAATTGGTCTAGACAGTTTCAATCATTATAGAAGTGATTAATTATTTTTCTCATAATTTGTGACAGGCACAAAATAAAAATCGTTCTCATTACTAGTCTTACCCGTTTACCGTATACGTTACATACCGTTTTATGCCAAGCAGATTATGTGCTTGCACAAAATTGCGCGGTACTCGTACCCGGCCGGCACGAAGATTCGTCTGCTCGGCTCGGTAGGCCCATCAATGAGGGTGTTAGTAAAAGTCGGAGGTGGTCGGAGCTGGCCGGAGCTAGCCGGAGGTAGCTTAATGCTGTTGTATACGCGTTGTATACGCTTTGTATAGTTTCCCATACAGATTACTGATTACACTGAATACAATTAATACCTCTGGGTTTCCACAGACCATCAAAATTACATGTTGTCTGTATTTTAAAATAATATTGTTCACTCTAACTATAAGATCCTCTCTTTGGTTCGCGTCAGGTTTTCATTGTAACGGTTTAATGCGCGCGCCCTCCGGCTAGTAGCTTCCTTCTTATTCCTCCATGCCCCGACTACCTCCGACTTTTACCAACACCCCATCAATGATCATTTGCAAGTTGACTTTTTACCCGTTGACTTTTGTCTCTTTTCCGCAAATTAAATCTCTCTTTTTTCAATGAGAGGGCATCATCACCACTTATTGGAATATATTTTTCAATAAAATTTGTTCTACTACAGTACTAGATTTCATTCTCGTTTTAAGTTTTACTTTTGGGGGTTAATGAGAGACCTGAAATCGAAGGAACACAAGACGTTCAGAAAACTTAAAGTCAGTCAACCTTCTCCCCGCACCGTACCTATGGCGTAACTATACCACGGTGTTTCTTCGAGAATAAGGTTGAATTGCACAAAGTCGTCTGCTAAAAATCCCGTAAATGTGAGTACTACGGAAGCCCGTTCGTGCCAGGTTTTAAAATTTAACAGTGAAATATATTTTTATTGCAATACTACATTGGCATGCAAGTTTTATTTACATAAATATTAACATTAACTTATCTTTAGTAAAAAGACAATTAGTAAAAGAAGAGGGCAAAATTGTGTATACTTACGATTAGTACCGACCCCGTCACAGCTTATTCCCCCGTAGGGGCACCCTTGCCCAAGACACGTGTTCGGGGTGCGGCAGTAGCCCGACGTGCATACCCGACTGCAAATAGCTGCGTGATTTTTGGCGGGAAGAAAAAATATGCTTGTTTGAAATGGATCCCTGCTCTACACAAATTGCGTCGGTGGTGTCGTTAAACTTTGGCTTAATACATAAATTTATTGCAACAGCATTATATCCTTTTCAAAACTGAGACGCAGCCTTGTGAAATTTTTGTGGTAGCTGGATAAAACCATTTTTGTATGCCCTGAATTGTTAGAAATGTTCGGAATTCTAGTACATGTATTGGTTCGTAGGTGTGGCGTCGTTTAAACTTAAACCACGCCTACTTCGTGTTTAATAGTTCGGAACCGAAAATTAACAAGCTACTGAGCGTTTTTAGCCAATGAACGCTTGTATTCAGTGGTGCGTGCGCGTGGATCATGTAAGGAGTCACCTACATTATATTACTTCAAAATTAGTTCAAAAAAGAAAATCTAAATTTTTAAAAAGCACGAACAACTTTAATGAAATCACTTAATAGCTTTAAAGGTAGTATACACCATTGGTAATTTGTTGAATTATCAGGAATAGGTGGATTTGGGGGGTTGTATTTTATAGTAAATATCGTTTGACTGACCTGTCCGAATTTTTACATTCATGGATGCCGAGAAAAGCATGAAAAACAGCGTTTGTTTTCCACCGGAGTCGAGCAGTTATTCTTATGTTATCTTTGTTTTTTCGCGCTCGCCGGACGGCGAGAATGAATTTTGGTTTATACAATTCAATTTTTTGGAACAATTACAGGATATCTAGGGGCCTTATTTTGCTGGATGCCTACAATCATTATTTACTTTTAAATAAGTAAGATATTTCTTAATAATTCGGTAGTAAAATTTTTCGATATCTGCAAATGGTTGTAAACTACCTTTAAAACAAAGGTCGAGCTATCATTGTCTTTCTTCAGATCAGACCATAGTTTCCTAGGTCGATACAAATAATCGTGAAGGCAGAAAATGGAAACAATGATAGTTTTAAATTACATAGTCCATTTTTAAAACTTACGCTTTGAGCACTGTTGTAAGCCGGGGTGTAGTTGCCAACCCGGACAGCAATACGCGTATAACCTACGCCCACATACGTTAGGACTGCAACGAAAATGGAAGTGAACATGATAAATCGAATTTAATAAAACCAAATAAGCAAGTCTTTTTGCAACAAAAGTGTTTTTGAAGGATATTACCAGGGGGGGGGGGGGGGGGGGGGGGGGGGGTGGGGGCGTGTGTGTAATATACTGCGACTTAATTATTTTGCCCCTTAATTTAATCAACCTGATTAGGGTTCCTACAACTCCTGTCCACACTCGGACAATATTGGGAAATTTCAAACAGGCAAAATATGCGTTGCTCGAGTCCCCCACGGATATCGCGATATAGATAGACTGGTGCTGCCGTCATACGTCAGTGTAATGATTTCATTATTAAACACGCCTTTCGGTGCTTCAAGGCAAATACCACAATTATCTTAACAGTTGTAAACAGACTATCTATGAAAAGGTTGTTTTGCGAATCATGACAGAGTGTGAGAAAAATAGGCCTTATTTAACCCCCAATTCAAAACCTTTAACTCTGTAGCTTTAAAGACAAAAATAGGGAGGAAAATCTAGTCTTTTAGAATTCCAGTCGTGTATTTTTATCCCAAGGTAATTTTATATTCTTATCTTGATGACCCTAAATTGTTAGAATTTTGAAAATCTGCTGCCTATTAAAAATTACCTTATAGTTTTTGCAACAAATCCACTCAATCCAGATTATTTATTTGACATCTCGCTGACAAGATCTTCCCCACTCGAAGCACTGAAACTGGTAGCCACAAGCTTGACATGCCCTAAACCTACTATACATGACATGTAATCGAATGATTGGGGCACGCACGCACAAGCTTTCCACGCTTCACTTGTACCTTTATCGGCGCTCTACAAATATTTCATTACGGTCAATAATAAAACCATCAATCGCATAATTAAGTATACCGCAGGGAAACCGAAAAGTCATCTATCACACATTCCAACGTGGAATAGTTGAACTATTACACGCTGTGAGTTTGAGTGACAGATTGTCAAAAAAAAATGATAGCTATCGCAGTTCTGGCCAAGAGGCATTTCTGAATGGCCGGTCGGTGGTAAGACTTACAATCTGTCATAATGAAAGCAGAAACTGAACAAAACTTGACTTAAAAATAAATAAATCTAAGATCAAGTACAGTAAATAATGAAAGTGCACTCAGAGACTTCAGCGCGGATTGGGGATATTAATGACATCCGCGCCGGAATGTCAAATAACATTTATAGGCTATATAGACCCGGACTTAAACACCTTCATGGTAAGTTGAAACGGAAAATGTCTAGACATCAAAAATACTTACAACGCCACGAGCATTTTCTTGCTGCATATAAAATACCTATCTAAATAATGTATTAAAATCAATCGCAGGATCTGCAAAGAAATTTGGTGCACGCATGTTAAACTCCTGTCATGTTGCATTTTGCATTTTAGAACTTTCCGTGAGCGTTCGGGCAAATCAGGGCAATTAAAAATAAAAAAACAGCAACAACTGTGTTGATTCAATGGTTCAATCATGGTTCAATCGTAGAACTTAGCTCAGCCTCTGTGTTTTAATAATCAGGGAATTTGTAGTGATTTACAGATGTGTCCTTGGCTGAATTGCATGGGTTTGCCAGACTGAGTATGCGGTCACCCTAAAAATGTAAAGAATGTCGCATTAAATATAGAAAAAAAAAACTATTAAATAGTACCTAAATGGAAATGTAACCAGTACTGGGTTGTGCCCTTCACTGAGCCAAGGTCACTGTTACGATTTTTAACCCACGATCCACAAAATCCGGTTGATTCGTGGACTATACTCGTAGCGGCATCTTGATGAATCTTGATGAGTCCTTATGAATCTTGGCTGGTCGGAAAACTCCCCGAAAGTTTTGAACTGTTAACAATTGTCGTGGCGGTGCTACGTTGGAGCAGTCGCAGTGCGATCGTAACTCGATCGCGCACTGTCGTAGCGCCATCTTGTAGGATTCGTGGCCTTCTTCTGTGGCTTTCCGTGGACAATCGTAGTTTCGTTATCACGAATCACTACGAATATCTACAACTGTTCTACGATGTATACCATTGAGACTCACGTCAAATTAAAGCTTATTATTTTCATCATCTTCAAGTTTCTGTTCAATTTTGTTGGGGCAGGGTAGGGGACCGATGAATCTTGGAAGAAATTTCCATCCAGGGTGGGTCACTCCTAAAACAGTATCGTGTGAACCGTCGCCATCTTGAAAATTGACGCACACGCTCCATCAAATAGAGCACTTTTTTAGGACATTTCATCCGAAATTCACAGTACAATGTAATACAAACAGTACACCGTACACGGCTTTCACATAAGTGTGGGTCAGTGTTAATTCAACAGAGCGGAAATATTACTCTTTTGCACATCATGTGTGCCATACCTCCTCACGATGCCGCCATAGGCCGCATTTTTCTGGTGTCAAAAAGAAAAACGTGCGATAACACTATGAACATCTAACAAAAGAAAAACGGTGCCAACAACGACATTCCATTGTTACTTAGCACTAAATCCATTGTTACTTGTTTCACAGTATTCTCGGCTTTCACCCACGTGACCCAAACCTTGACAACCGTTGCTATCCGCCATGTTGGTGTCCCTTCGAAGCGTAAACAAAGCGCCATTGTGAGAGACACGAGGGAACGCTAGCCATGGTTTTATGCATTATAGTTGGTTGTTCGATGAAAAGTGGAAAGCACAAAGATGTAAAGTACTTTCGAGTACCAGCAGTGATAAGTAATCAAGGAGAACAGACCGAAAGTATTGTTCCGTCGCTCTCAGTCACAATCCAAATCGGAATCAATGGGTCATTCATGCGTTGGGAATGTCTTACTTTCGCAGATACAACATGCTTACCGGAAACAACAAGGCCACTAACTGAAGTTACGAATCCAGAAACCATTTGGTTGAATGCCTCCAAACTTTTGTAAGCCTTGAACTGCTGTTTGGTGTAGTAACTGGTCTCCAGAACCAAATAGGATAGCACATCAGTGGCCTCAATCGGAGGCAAACATTCGGGGTTAAACTGCTCACTTGGGACAGTTGCCGGGTCAAGTCCTATCAAAGAGATCTTCTCCAGATATCGCCGTTTTACATGTGCATCAAGACCTTTAGCGTACTCAGAAAGCACCGGAATACGATCACACAGATCCTCCACGTCTTCCTTGCTTTTTTCAGGCTGTAAATCGATAGACATTTCGCGAAATTCGACTAAATATAGGGAGTACTGTATCTTTTGGCATAAATACTACTAAAATTTCACGCACTGAGGGACACCAACATGGCGGAAACCCATATATGGAGCGTGTTATTTTGAGTGTGACGTCACGTGAAAACCGAGAATAGGCCTAAGCGGTTTTGTTGGTTTGGTTTTTTGGGGTTTTTTTTGGGGGGGGGTATTTTTGTGGTTGTTGGGGGTTGTTGTTGCCCAACTATAACCTCCCAAACATTAATAATAATACGCGGTAATCCATTATACTAATGCAACAGTCAAGCAAGTCTAATTTAGGTCAAGGACGGTACTTTAGGCGCAGTTCATGAAATTGTGGGACATTTTTCAAAAGCCCCATATATACCCCCTGTTATTCAAGTCTACCATATCACTGCATATCAAACTCGGCAACCAATGACTGTTATTGAACAAAGATTTACTTAGTGATGATTGACATAACATTAAGACAAGGCAATACAAATGTGGTCCCAGACTAACCAGGTATATAGCCATGTTGGTCAATTTGGGGGCCAAGATTAGGCTTAAGCAAGTATAATGTGCAAGTGAAAGTGAGATCATAAGTCAGACAATGAGTCTAGAAATCTGTACACGCCAGAAAAACATAAATAATGTATGTTATTGTTATACAAAAAGAATTATACTTCAGTTTTTGACTGCGTATATGGACGTTGCGTGTCCATTTTAGAACACCACAGCGTATCCTTTGCAAGAACAAACTATTTTAACACATCGGCGCAACATATACCACAGGCGACTGTTCCTTTCTCTGTGGTATGTGCAACCGCGATAACCTGTCTGTGGTTCGGCCTTGACTCTCATTTCATATCCGGTTCTAAAAAGGTGAGCTTACCAATAATATTGAAGACGGACTTTTGTTCAGTTTGAACAAGAAAATAATGAGCAAATGTATGCAGAACATTAAGTTGTTTTAATGCACTTCTTACGTGATTTCATGAGAACAACATAAGAACTACTGCCCAGCGCCGGTTGAAAACAAACGCCGTTTTTCTTGCTTTTCTTAGCATCCATGATTGTAAAACTTCGGACAGGTTATAGTTAAACGATATTTACTATAAAATACAACCCCCCAAATCCACCCATTCATGATAATTCAAACAATTACCAATAGTGTATCCACCTTTAATTCACGCCTATCACAAACCACCTCTTGCGTTCAGAGCACTCGTTTACATGCGGTATCATTGAAGTTTCAAAACCCTTTTGTCATTATAGGACTTCGTCGACACATCAACCACAATTTCTCACGGCACGCTCGTATTTCAAAAGACGTTCAATCTTCACGGCACACACAATATTAATACCTTTCAAGTAGAAGTAAATTCCTTACAAAATAAACACATATCAAACTGAACATTAAATCTTCACCGTTCACGAACCGTCGTCAAGTGTTGGGGGAAAACACATTACACCCGATGTTCTAAGTTCGCTCCCTTGACCTATTTTGTTTGACATTGAAAAAATATAATAACAAACATAAATGGAACTTTATCATAACAAATCCACGCGGGGTTCGCACAGCGTGTTGGTTTTAAGCAGATTTTCCAATTCACTTGGCCGACTCTTTGCTCCGTCGTGTCCCTCAGAAATTAAGAAAGAGAGAGGGTATTTCGTCAAGGGACAGTGTGAATAATCCTGGTCGGTCTGGTTCGACTCTCGCGGGGTTGCAGCTGCCGACCAACAAACGCGGTAGGTGTGTAATTTCCCACCCCGGCCGCGATAATGGCTGCCCATCAGAAAACCAGTTGGTGTTGGTAAACACGGAGAACTTAGTGGTAATTTTACGGTTTGTGTCAAATGACACACAGGGATAGTTAGCTTTGAGGAAACCTTACACTTCCAGTGAGGCCCGCAGCGAGCTGGAAGGAACTGTATGGGCTTTATTGACAAGTCGGCCATATTAATATATTATTTAATTTAAATTCAGGTAACAATCTTCATTTTTTTGAGCTTGCAGATTGAATTAAAATGAACTTGAGGTAAAAATCTTCAATTTTTTGAGTTTGCAGTTTAAAATAAAAAAGCAATGACCTAAATTTAATAACAAATTGTTACAAGTCTTCTCTAATAAATAATTAAAAATGTATGATTAGCCACATTAATACAAATATTAAAAGCGAGGCTAGAATGCCAAAATAGTCTGGCACCATCACATTCAATTTCAACTGTTCGACCAAAATGGCTTCCTCGTGAATAAGATCACAACCGCCAACAGAGGAATGCGATGTTTCCGAGCCATGTCGCATAGCCTAGCCCCCCCCCCCCCCCCCCCCCCTCCCCCTCTCCTTCCCCAAACACCACCACTATACAATTTACTGTAGTCAAGAGCTAGCTTCAGGAATTAATAACACTCGATTTATATGCAGACGGCAAGATTTATGGGTGTACGGTAACAACAGCACCAGCTTAAATTTCCTGGTCTGTGGGGTTTGCATTGCAAAGCCAGTGTTCATGGACATGGCTTTGTGGTAAATTTGTTGTACAACAAATACACAACATTTTTCGGGACCCGGCCCCCACGCCGTAATTGGCTTCGCGCTCGCTGGAATCACATTTGATGTCTCCACAAGGATACAAATTTGAGAATTTACAAACTCGTATGAACATTGCACAGACACAATCTAGTGGTACTATTCCCAGGCAGTGTTATTATCGACGTGATAGGCTTAGAGGTTATGCCCATGGCCCTGTTTATATTTTAATTGTAATGTCGCGTGGCGCTGAGATCTCCGGCGGAAATGGATTTCTCAGTTGCTCTCAGAACCACAGCAGACAATTCGCCTTCTGTGTACACTAACATGCAGTATGGTAAATGATTTGCAAGAATTGGTTTAACCTTGGCGAAACTGAAGGTTGTTTGAAAATTGCTCCTTAATTTCTTTTCATCAAACTTTGCCTAGTTGGGATCTCCAAGTTGTTTTTTGTGTGTCTAATTATAAGCAAGGCGTCACATGCAATGTATTTCCAACAGAAAAAAAAGAGCTACCACTACGAGTTGCGTGTTTCAGATATATTTCGTATTTAGCACATTGTAACGTGAACTAAATCGTCAACGGAGCTGCATCATAATAATTATCTACTTTAAAACAAATCTTTAAAAAAAAAAAAAAAACCGGACATGCATAATTTAACAGACTTTCACGACCCTGAGACCTAAACTAAGTATACCAATAGATAGAGAATCGTTTTAGAAGAAAAGCGATACCAAGATTTGTCGATTTGAGCCAATACCACAACGGAAAGGTTAATTCAGCGAGTGTCCTTCCCAGGTCTTCTGCCGGCCCCAGCCGGGGGACGAGGCTTAAACGAGTCTAGCGCCACCAAGCGTCAAGAAGGTACCTATTATTGTAAGTTTTTTTGTAATCAACACGGGGTTTTCCCCTTTACCAACGTATTTATTATAAACACTATTACTAAGGGTTGTCACGAAAAAATAATAGAAAGACAACAACACTCGGGTGGGATTGGAACCTACGACCTCCTAGCTGCTTTCTATTGCAAGTCTCAACTTGTGAATTTACACCACCACGACGCAAATTCTTTTGAAAGACAGTTGTGTCCAACAGGATCCAACTATTGTACCTATTTTACATATTCCAAAAAGCATTTAGAATCGCATTCTGATGGGTTACTGCTAACAAAAACCGCCAAGTTGGATTATCGACTCTGTTGGATTCAGCAACAAACCAAAAACTAAGGCACAGTTAAATCATGTTGGATTTATCAGGCAAGTCATTTTATATGTTTAGGTACCCCACAACCTGATGTGTTGGATTGTGTTGGATTGAGTAGGAATGAGTCCGTTGGACTCTGTTGGGTTTAGCAGGGAAGTCTTGGGGAACCATTTAGGGTTAGGGTTAATATCTTACCCGCTGATGACTCTGTACTGGCCGCCCCTCGCCGGATTAGTGCCGGCCACTTGCTGGGTCGGCTCCTCTAGCCGAGGTTGACCGACCGGTGCCACCGGAAGATAACCCTGCTTCTGAGCCAGGGCCCCCGTCAGTACTACCAGGCATAGACACACCAGCCTCGCCACAACTCTTCGTACCGACTGCATATTCCAGGCAATTTACACGGAACTTTGCTGGTTCTCAGCCTGAGGGTAGAAATGAAATGAAACTAAGATGCCAAGACCTCTGATTTTGCCTATGCGCACAAGTTTATAAGCTTTAACTTAAACCTACTAGTAAGAGCTTTATAGTTCCGGTGTCTTCATTATAGGGCAACACCGTAAACAAAAACAAGGATGGTTCTCGAACCACGTGTCTCGCCTACTTTGGCGATTACAACTTGACCTCAAATGATCTTTGACCTTAGTATTTAACCTTTGACACGATCATCTTATAAAGGCTACAATATTACATCTATGGCCTAAGTTTATTGCAGTTGGACTTCAAGTTTTCAAATAAGACAAATATTACAATTTCAGCCTCTTTTACAACTTGACCTTTGACCTCGGTATTTGACCTTTGACACGAGCATATGAAGGGTACAATATTTCATGTATAACCCAAGTTTGATTGCAATTGGACATAAGACCAATTTTTCGAAACTAACCAAAATGACACATACATACATGTACATACACACAAGTACACGCAACTGACGGACAGACGGACTACATACTACGTACATAAATGGCGATTGCTATAGTCTCTTTCTGGACTTCATTCAGGCGAGACCCAAAAAAAAAAGATTTCGGCGCAACATAATCAATCAATTGCATGTAGCAGAATGTTCTGGTCACTAAAAAGGGATCCCCAACACTTTACTTTAATTCGTTGTGCATAATTTTAAATGTGATTTTATTTCAAATTACCAATGCAACAACGTGAGAACAGATAATCAATTAATTCGTGACATATAACGAGGAATCAAATGAAAATTGTAACTTCTAGTGCTCGGCTGCATAGCTAAGCTTGAGCACAAATTGCCTGGTTTGTTTGTCATCCATATTACGAATATGAAAAGGTTAATTCATAATGCGTGACCTCCTTTCCTTCCGTCAATATTCACTTCGGCTGCCCTCTGTGTATTCGGATTAGGCCGTCACAACTGACCTGGGAAGCTGGCCGACCCCCCGCAGTGTTCAGTGTCTGCACATTCAGCAAAATTACATTATGGACACACTTCCCGGCCGGTAGCGTATTTATGTATAGTTTAATCGCTATACATACAATATGGGGAAATAGTGTGACACAATGACATTGTGTACATGGCCAGTCAAAAGTGTCGAACGACACAATAGAACGAGCCTGATCACAGTTATAATCATACCATTTGTCGTTTGAAGCAGTACGAGTTTTCAAAAGATATAGAATGGCGCTTGGCAACTGACGAAGTTTTAGCTCTGTGAATGCTGTATATTCAGAGGAAATAATATTCTTCGATTTCGATTTTGAACCAATTAACGAACATTTCAAATAAATGCCTTTCGGAGACGCATTTTTTGTACTTCTTTTAGTTTTATTATTTTCAAAAAAAAAAATCAGCATATGCCAGAAGGAAAAATTTTCAAATATTTTGAAAAATAATTTGCTTGATTACTTTTGGGATACCTGCAAAAGTAATAATACTATCACTTTAATATTGCACCGGCGTCTGCAACATTTACAATGGCTAAAAACTGTTTTTACAGAAAAAGCGAGAATTAACTGCACATGGGGCGTACTATGTTATGCATATATCAATAAACAAGCCTCGAAACCTGCTCGTACACAGACAGACTGGCATTGGTCAAATTACCTTCGTTTGTTTCGACCAGTAATAGAACTAAGACCTAATGACGTCACTCTTTGTTTACATTATGCGCTTTGCCCCATGGTATGTTCCTATTAGTATACTTCGTCTGAAAGCGAATCAAAGTACTATAAATAAAGCCATGGCTAATTGTATCAGTTGGTATATGGACCATGGAGGAATAGAGGAACATCTCTAGTAAATGTTGCTGGTCAACCAACTAAAGCAAGGTAAACAACAGTTAACAACAGCTACAGTGCAGCCTGAAGAAAACAACTGGGGCTTCCTCCTTAAACGATCAAAATGGAAAATACTCTTTTTTGTACGGTATACCTATTAGTATTAACCTGCACGTTCCACCCAACGCAGTGTATCACACTGATAGAGCCATGTAGTCGTGGTGTCAGTGTACGTGTATGTACTTTTCTCATCACGCCAACAAAATAATCAACCAGGAAGCGATGTTTATAAGTGCGGTGATTGCAAAAACATCTACGAAAATTGTACTGTTGGGAAAACAGGGGGCGAGTGGGGTGAGAGCAAGCATTCGTTACCTTGGGCCGGGTGGGCTACGTGTTTTGTGGGGTACTGTTGCGGACATGAACTACGTGAAGTTCTTATCGTAACTGGAGATGACAAAATAATCTCCGAGAAACAGGCGGGCCAGATGGCTACGCGCTTGACCGCGTTGACTCCACGCGGTATGATTCCGGCGCGCGCTGAAAGAAATATTCCGGACTAACTTTTTACTGAAGTTTGAGGTAACAACAATTTTTGGAAATCTATAGTAAAGCGCCAACCGAAGGCACACCGTTATAATAAGCTGTTTACACTTCTCCACGGAATAAGTGAGGATAACCATTTAAATTTGAGAATCACCTCATCAACGTGTATTATATATTTTAGCCAACTTGAGAAAATGGGAATTCGGAATATTTACGAATAATTTATAAATTTATGATTGTCAATCAACGTACGTGCACACCGCGGCGCCGTCCATTATTGTGTATTTCGAGTGGCTAATTTTAATCCCAATATAATGCACAATCATCACAGCAATAACAATTACCTTTTGTTTTTGTCTTGTTTTTGTCTTGTTTTGGGTTTTCTTTGTTGGGGGAGGGGGGGGGGTGGCTTTTTTCAAAAACATCGTAGGGCAATAGGAGACATATTTGAGGGAATTGTGCCTTTGGTGATACATGTACAAGCATGAAATTTGTCAGACAGTAATTTTTTGCCACTAGAACGATATTTGGATATACGAGTCATAGGGCCACCGAATATTTCTCCTTTGAGAATAAAATAGGTAGAATAACAAGCAATGGCATTTTTTTGGAAAGTGCTTGTATATCTACCATTTTTTACCAATATATTTTTTCAAAGGACAAATTTGCGATGGCCCTATATCCAAATATCTTTCTCATACTCGGACTGTGTGTCAAATTCCATGCTTATACAAAATGTTTCATCAAAGACACAATCTCATAACCAATCTGCCGTAGTAATAGTTGATCAGTCCACTAGCTTGGTATACTTGTAAACTCCAACCAATGTAGAATTACAAATTGAACAAAGAAATTATCACAAAAAGCAATAACTTAAACATTCTTATTCTTAGAGTGACATATGCCCAAACCTAGAATAAAAATCACTGAAATCTATGCATTTCTTAGAGTTGGGACATAGCGTGCGCGAATTCTAGAATGCTATACAACTAAGTTCACGGTATTGGTAAGCCGAGGCAAATACATGTATTTTGCATCAACGAGATTGCAATGCGGCAAATAAACGAAATTCATCACTTTCTCTGATTGGGGGACAAAAACGGGAAATACTCATGCCCGCTCAACAGTTTACATTTGTTGATACCGTGTACCTACAGCCTTTCCTATTTTCTTAGAATGTAGTTAAGGGGGCCTAATATTTCAATCCGTTAACAAGATCTCTTTTGGAGGCAAATCAATTCTTAAAATGTACTCAACTTACCACAGTCAACGTGTATCCCCTTTCCAAAGAAAGTTTCGGCTGCACGGGGGTTGCACGGCGACACGCGTTTACACCGCCACAGAAAGTTTGCTAGACCGAGTATGCACTGAGCTAGAACATTCCGCAACCTTCACCTGCATAAACTTTCACATCCAACACTTGTAAAAAGTCAATCCAAGAGCTGCGCTGGTCAAAGTCCCCAAACAAAGGTGTACATGAGATAACCACAGCCGCAAATTGTTTGACTCACTGGGCCACAGGGCTCGCCTGACCGACTCGGGTCTTGTCACTGCGAGCAGCAGGTAGCTAGCCAACTGTACACACACCTAACATTGATACCAGTATTACCCCACGCAGCACCAAAACTGGACTAACTTGTTTTCTAAACACCCCGGAGCTAGACTGAAGGCCGCGCAACTCACGCGTGCTGGTGCCGTGTACCACCACGGTCTGAGAATCGTACACACATCACACGCATCACGTTCGTATATCGCACGGGGCCTGCGCGTCGATGTCGTGTGGACCAATCACAACCACTGGCGCCACACCTCGTGTCGTGTTTCGTGGCCCTGAAGTCATTATAAACCATAAAAAGCGGGGGTCTCTCGCTCAAGATGCTGGCATCACCAGATTGTTCCGATTTTGAGATAAGAAAAGGGGCAGGAACAGACATTCCATCGAGTTCTCCCGGACTGATGAGGAGAGAGTGTATAATTGGGGAAATCATGAACTTATACGAAGTCTGACTACAAGTTTAGACATGAGATTGTTTCACGACAGAGATACGAATCTCAGATTCTTCAAATGACATAAAAGGTATCATTTTGTAATGGATGACATGCTTTATAAATCCACCTAGTACTTCTAATGAGTGAAACCCCACGACCATGCCAACAATATTGCCTCACCCATTATAGAACATAACTGCACCGGCAAAGTTCCTAACCCCACGACCATGCCAACAATATTGCCTCACCCATTATAGAACATAACTGCACCGGCAAAGTTCCTCCTTTCCAAACTCATAAAATCTAGGCAAAAAAAATATGTAAAACTAGCTGGGCATGTATGTGAATCGAGATGCTGAATCGTACTATCGATATGCGCTGGAACAACATTGACTCACTGTAAGCATTGGGCTTCCATGATGGGACACTATTCCGAAAACCACTCACACAAACTTTGAGTACCGGTAGTGAATGTTGATCGTTTCAAATTGCACTAGTAGGCCTACACAACTGATCTTGATATTTGTTTTAATAGGGTAGGGGGTGGTTGGGATATGGGGAAGGGTCGATATGTTTTTAGCGAATGCGTAGAATTGCTTGTCTGGATTCAAGCAACTTCTGTTTCAAGTATAGAGGTTGCATAAATAGGCCCGTATTGCCGATACGCGGGTCAAACCGCGATTTGCATATCCTCAATTATTAGTTGCCATTAGAGCATTTTGCCGTTCATGAACTTGGGGGTTTATTAACTTAAATGGTGGAAGCCGTGCGCAGGACTAAAGTTCTGGATCATTTTTCTGGTGATAGGTAATATACAGAAACACTTTTACTAGGGATGATCGTTATTAAATATCATTTTCTCTTAAAATTTATTGATGTTCTCACCCCCCCCCCCCCCCCCCCCCCTCCCCACAAAAAAACATGGGCCCATTAATAGCCGGTCTATGGAAGTAATGACTGATCCACAGCCGTAAGTACGGATCATCAATTAGTGTTGTCATCCTAGTATTATGTTATCCAAGGTCTAATCGAATTCTTAATGACCTATTAGTCATTATTGCGCTTAGGTACGGTGTAGCATTTTGAGAAGTCAGACAAGCCTTCTGATCTGAACCTTTTGTTACCACAAACAAAATGTTTTCTGCCGCGGAACCGAGTAACGTTTCTTCAAGGCCTTCTCAGTGTGTGCAGAATCAATTGTAAGAAGGATCGTCTGGACTCTAGAAACAGGCTGGTAATCCAACGAGTTTGCCATACTACTCGGTACGTCGCGACTCCACCTAGCTAGCTATTGTCTGCGTGCCCATGTTGTAAACAATTGGTTCTATGGATAAGACTCTATAAGTTCTATGTCTCTTAACCCTACCCCCAAGGGTGTTTGAAAATTCGTAATAAATTTATTCTATTGAGGAGATCAGCCGATCACAATGCTGCACCTCCACTTGGTTGTTTGACAATCGGATCCCACACATAATAAATAAACTTCCACTACACCCAGTCCACTACCGAAATTCAAGACAAAAACCTGACATTAAAGCTTATTTCATCACCATTCAGTTTCTGTTCAATTTTGTGGGGGGTACCTGATGCCATTTTGGAAAAATGTCCATCCAAACCTGATCACTCCTAAAAGTTTGTCTCGTCACCATATTCGCAAAAGATGCCTCCGCTTCATCGCAAAATAGAGCAATATTTAGGGCCTAATTTTATCTCAATTTCACAGTAATACAAGCTGGCGCAGTCCGAATACACACCCACCACCCCCACCCCCACCCCCCACCCCCCCCCCCTCCCCTCCCCTCCCCTCCCTCTTTGGATTACTTACAAATCCTCAATTCATGGCCCACCGTATAATCCAAAACTTTACCGAGGTAATTATTGGATAGGGGGCGCTCGCTCAGATCAGCTGAATGGTGCATTTGTGCGGGGCAAATAATGATGCACGAAGTATGGCAGCATTTTTGACCAGGTGTGTTTCCTGGTTGTACATGTACATGTATAGCTATATTAAATTAAATATAATTTAATATAACTCTATGGTACATGTACATTTTATACATGTACACGGTATCAAATATCCTACAACAGAGATGCTACACGGGGAAGAAAACAGCCATTAAAATATGCACAAAACCAAAAAGCAGATTTTTGAGGAGTGCCGAGATCATAGTCATACAGTTCTACACTGTTTCCAAATACTGGAAAACCTTCTTTTGGCCATAATGGGCCATCCGGGCCAAAATATTTTGGTGAAAAGTGCTGCCACAAATCGTGCTTGGTCTGTTCCTTGCTTTATCTATGGTATAAGTGGGCCGGGGTCAGAGTGGGGGGAAAATGCACAGTAGTCTGGTGAACCCTAAAGGAATTTATAACGCCTAAAGTGTATACACCAGTCGTGTTCCCAGAATAATTGCAAAACACATGCTACTCGTCACCCGTACAACATACAGTAAAGTCGTATCGCACTACTTCGGCGCTTGTTTTTCTGCACATACAAATCGAAAACTGCATCTTCATTCAGTTTCAAATACTTAGTAATAAACCCCTCATACTTCAAACAATGGCTACGGCAATTGGTATTTTCCTGCTTTCTTTGACAGCCATCCCAGTGACTTACACCCTGAACACGGTGCAGTCATTCTCCGAGGATCACCGGGCGGTGTTCGCTGTGGCCTGCCTGATTCTACCGATCATCGTGCTGCTGGCGTACTTCATCAGCCGCTGGGCCAATCCCAAGGATTGGTTCTTCTACAGTAAGCAGACAGAATGTAGTAGTAATATACCCTGCCGCCAGTGGCTGTGTACCCAGTCTATGGAGAGTCGAGGACATTTCCCAACAAAATTGGAAATGTTTGCCAGTCCCAGATTTAACAAGATGATCTATTGATTTTAAATATGATGGGGGGGGGGGGGGGGGGGGGGGGGGGGGGGGGGGGGGGGGGGGGGGGGGGGAGGGTTCGTCAGTATGCAACATTTTTTCCTTCATCATGAGACCTGGGAATCGGACCAAATGTAATTTCAGACTTTATTTTCTTTTTTCAAAAGAATTCCTCCCAAGCGATGAAACAGAACAATTATAAAATTAGCTTGAAAATTCCAGGCCCAGCTCACGACAATGGCGAATTCTCACGGTCGGAGGCTGTTCCCTGGCTGTTCCACCTATTGCACATGCCGTTGGGCAAAGGGGTAGCCCTCCGTTCAATTTGTACAGGGAATTACGTGTTTTTTATGTTTTTGTACAGCAATAAAAAAATGCATACTTTTTTTTTCGGTGTATCGTGGGAGATTTTGTTACTTTATAAAACAATGAAATTTTAAAATATTTCGGAGTAGTGTTTAATAGATATTAGACAATAATTAATTATTTAGATTTTTTTCACATAGACCACAACACTATTTATTGCTACTCATTCCCCTTTGAGTCCAGAGGGGGTGATAACTAACAGCCACCACTGACCAATCAGAGACAAGAAACAGGGCCCGGTGACGTCATGCCGACCGCGAGAATGTCATGAGCTTTAGACTTAGAGCTGGAATTGTCAAGCATTATAAAATTAGGATTTGATTTCAGTCTGAAATAAGTAATTCTTATTTGGTTTGGGGGATACAAAAAAACTAAAACAACACTCAGAGGGGTTGAACCCCCTGTGGCAGCGCTGCTGATTACGAGCTAGGAGTTTTAAACCACTCCACCATGTGCGACTGCTGGCAATATATTATATCATAATTGTGACCTGTCACCACGAAATGAGCTTAAAAAGTCAGAAATTGCCATTTTGCAGAATAGAAGGCAAAAGCCAAAATTTGAAGCATACCAGTGGTCCATTTTGTCCAGGGGTCTCAAAAGTAACTAATTCCCTGACACTGGGCCCGAAAGTGTGATTTACTTTGTGATTACCTGGTTTTGCGATTAAACCCCACAGTGTTTTCCCTGTTTGCTTGGACCAGTGTGATTGATCTCATTCTTGCTTTATCTGCTGACGGGGTCATCGCCAACTTTGTTGAATTCTATCTCAAGGAGGTAAGACAGAGACGAAAACAGACAAGAAATGATATGATTTATGAATTGAATGTCTTATTCTAACAATATTCATTTTCACATATTTTGTATATTTTTTCTTTCCTAATTATCTTATTCATACATATACTTTTACTTAACCTAACCTGGAACCCCAAACCCAAGATACCCCCCCCCCCCCCCCCAAACAAAAAATGGATTTACCCCCCCCCCAAACAAACAAAAAAGCCCCCAGAGCTATTAACCCAAGAATTTAACAACTCCAAAAACAAAAACCACCGAAACCCCCAACCCCTCCAAAACAAAAACTCCTCAAATTCCTCCAACCTCCCAAAAAAACCTACAAACACACCCCAAAGATAAAAAAATAAAAACAATTATTGCACAATACACATTTGTTTTTCAATCTCACCACTCCCCAAATTTCAAAAACATCTAAAATGACTTTGAACAAATATCCCTACCACAAATCATACACAACCAGTATCAATTTTACCAGATTCAATAATGGTTTTTGCAAATTGCTTTTGCAGCTGAATATATAGTATAGTGACTAGATTTGGTTTGGAATGGCTTCTGAATTGTCAGCAAATATAATTTGCCCATGATAGCGTGAGCTTTTATCATATCAGTCCTCTAACCATCCGCTACTATTTGTTTGCCCAATCTGGGATGTTCATGGGCATTAATTATTAACCATACTATACGTACATCCATGCAGAACTATTGTGCACTGCCTGGCTGTGTGTTCTGAAATTACACACTATTGATTGTAAAACGCTCTATGGAGTTGTAACTGTAGAGTTGTAACTAATCCATCTTGCTTTATGGCCCCTGCACTTGTATAAAACTGAACGGCCTACTATCTGAAATGGAGACGGGAATTTTGATGAAATTGGACCAGGAATTTGATCTAATTTGAATTGTTGTAGAGGATTTTTTTTTTAATAGAAATTGCCTTCCTATACTTGTGGGCAATTTTACGAAAAACGTGGACCTGGCTTAACCCTTCTTAACCCTTCTTAGTCAATTTGTGGGTCAGTTGTTCAACTGCACAAAAATGCACACACTGTGTTTTTGTCCATAGTAATTTGGCATTAAAGCTGTAAAAAAAATTGTGTTCCCCATAGGAACACATGCAAAAGCTGGACTCGGAACATTTGTGCATATTTGTTCAATAATGTGGTGTCAAATTAAATGGGACAGAGATATTTTTGTATCTTTCTTTTGTTTTATTTTGTTTGAACAATTATTACTATTATTAGTATTATTAGTGGGGGGAAGTTACTGGAGATTTTAGTAAGAAAATTACAATTATTTATTACTTTACTTTTTTTGTATAGAATTCCTCATACCATACAAATTGAAGTAAATAACAACCTTTGGCTGTGAAATGCATAAATCACAAAAAATGACCAAACAAATTAAACGCTTCCAAACAATGTTTTCCTAGTATCTTGATCGCAGTTTTTCACTGTCTTGTAGAATGTATGTGTGGAGTTTTTTTCAGCCTAATGTCTAATGTTGCCTTTGTTTGTAGCAGAATGAGACTTTTCCTTGCTGTTATCGCTCGCATTAGTTACCATTTCGCACTTTCTATATACTTTAGGGCATAATTCTGACGCGTTGTGCACCATCGCAGCGCTGTGTGAAATTAGGTGCGGTTTCACTCATATCGTGTACCTGTCATGACTTCAACACGGGTAGGTGGTACAATATGGTGTCAAAAGGCCTGTATTTGTTATGGAATTGTTGGTTTGTGTTTTCGTAGGGAGAGCCATACTTGGGCACGGCCTATGGCTTAATGATCAACTACTGGGATGGGTCTGGTCACTACTTTATGTACATCGTGATGATAACTGCTATCGTCTGGAAGTAAGTACCAAGTAGTTAGAGTATCATTTGTTAATTTTGGAGCCATCTCCGAACCAATGTCTGATATGTAATTTTTTTGCTTTATTCCTATTTCTTAGTGAAAATTACCGCGAGGTTGGGCTATATTGGGTGGGCTCCATCATGAACAGTATCATCGTCTTTATGCCCGGTAACATCCTGGGCAAGTACGGCAACGAGATTCGATCGTCTTACTTCCTCAACGTACCGTATGTCTTCTTACCAGTGTATGCCGGGTACCGGTTCCTACACGAGCGAAAACCGGCGAAGGTATTTGTCCTCAAAGCTGAAGTATACCGTACCGTCTTGATTATAAGTTATGATTTTTTTGGAAGACGTTCAAGAAAACAAAAAGCAAATTTACATATCATACATGCATATCAATTTATTTTTTATAATCCTTGAGAATGTGCCTTCAACTTTATTTCGATTATATTTTAACAGGGAGTCAGGTTGGTGTAGCAGTTCTTTCCTCGCCTTCCTAAGCTGTGACCCGGGTTCGAATCCCGCCTTGGACAATAATGTGGATTGGGTTTTCAGTCCCTGCCTGATTCCATGGGTTTCCCAAGGATATTCTTCTAGGGTTTTCCTCCCACCTCTACAACTGTAACTTCTTCTCACTGTCTTCTCCCTACAGGTTTCTTCAGGCTTTTCAGCTATGGTGCCTGGGTCGCTTTTGAGGAATCCTTGGTTTTGTTTTTATTGCCAGAAAGAATTAATAATGACTGCTTGTTTGTCATCGATTTATCCAGATTTTTTTGTTATTCCAGGGGTCGGTCAAGCCCACTAGTATCTTCTCCCGTCCGATAGATCTCTTCTTTGTATTCTACCTTGTAGCTGCTTCATTAATAGCCTTTGTCCGATTCATGGTAAGAAAGTTGCTCCTTGCCGCAGACACCGCAACCCAATCAAATCGGAATTAACAAACTCTCTATAGGCTGATGGCATTCGACATGGACAGTTGACTATGTGATTGGCTATTTAGAATTGTCCCTTAACTTGACAGGATCTTTATGTAATGCTGTTCTTGTTCGGTGAAGTTATAATAATCAAGATATAATGATCGCCGGAAAATGTTCATTCTGTGTCAAATCACCCAGTGGGTTAAACCCACCTGCTTCCAATTAGTTCCCATATAGACCCCTCCCATAGACACCCATCATCTTAGGAAAACTATCACTGTGTATTCTGTGTGATCAGGTACGCGTGCGCGGAGCGTTGAAACAGTTCAAAACACGCTCGTTTGTTGCTTGAAATGTCTTTGAAATGCACGTCATAAAACTTGACTCCCAAAATGATGATGATGATGATGCACATGACATTTAAAATAATGATGTTTTCTTGTTTGTAGGCTGCTCTTGATAGTCCCTTCCCGTTTGCACAGATGTACCTGAAGGACTATGAGCCCTATCTCCATGACCCTGTGTCCTACCCAAAAATGCAGGTATAAAAAAAACAATTAAAAATCTGGTGAAAAAAATGAGCATAGACAGTTTTTTTTTTATTAGGGGTTGGATTGGGACAGGACGGAAGGAGAGGGGGAGGGGAGGGGGGGGGCGTTCAAATAAATAATACAACTAATAATAATTTGAATTTATAAAGTGCAGGTATTCACCAAACAGGGGACAATTTCACGGAGCTGCTAAGCACACAAATTTGCGTAACACAAAAAAGTCTTGCTCATTAAAAACAAGTTATCAACCAAAATTCTACGTGTTTTTCATGCTAAGCAAAAAACCAGCTGATTATCAATCAAAAACAATAAAGATCACCTGAAAATTTGGTCTGTAACCTTGTTTTTACCAAAGACAAATTTTCATGCTAAGCAAATTTTTGTGCTTAGCAGCTCCGTGAAAATGGTCCCAGGTGCTCAAGGCGTTACAGTAACAATTTTATAACCCCTGCTCACTGGGCCCATGAAACATTCTAAATACCATTTTAGCTCCCTAGGTAATATACAGCTTGATGCAGCCATTTTGGCGCAAGGCAGCTAAAATAATTCACAATAACCATCCTGGTACCCATTTAGTTCTTGGTGGGGAGAAAGGAAGTCACAAAGCACCTTGCCCAAGGGCGCACGCACCATAACCCCAGGCTGGACTCAAACCCACAACTTGCACAATTATTCCGCAGACCACGAGGCCATGGCAATTCACAAAGACCATAAATTTCAAATCCAACGATATTTCTTATGTTCAATTTATTAGGTTTACCACCAGAATTTCCCCCCCAGTAGAAAGACGAAATTCTCAAGACGTCCGTTGGGAACTGTTGGTGTGTGTGGGTTAAAGGTGTTCACTTCAGTGAATCTTACTGCTCAGGACATCTTGGAACTAAAACCTAGTCAAAATAAAAAAGAATAAATATCTGTATATTGAAAAAGATACAATTCATTCATTTTTGACACTGGACTTGGCTGATTTTTGTCACAGATGCTAAGCTTCTGGTTTTACTACGTTCCCTACTACGTTGCCACTGTCTGGGCCCTGCTGTACCCTGGGGCAACTTGGGTGTCGGACTGGGCGATAATACACGCAGGGGCGTCGGCTCAGGTAATTTAGATACTTTGAAGGTAGTTAAAGGTAGTATACACCATTTGCAGATATCGAAAATATGGGGCACTGTGGTCCAGTGGTTACCGTGTTTGACTCCTGTACGATGGTACGTGGGTTCAAACCCTGGCAGGGAACATGGTGCTTGTGTTCTTGCTTTGCTACAATTGCCTCTCTCCACCCAGGAGTATAAATGGGTACCTGTGAAGGTAGAGACCACATGCGCTGATCTTGAGCTGCTGCAGAAATGGTCTCGTTCCTGGTGAACAGGGATAATAGTTGTAAAGCGCTTTGATACACCCACATTGTGGGAGTCTAAAGCGCTATATAAAAAACAAACATTATTATTATTATTATTATTATTATTATTATTACTACCGAATTATTAAGAAATATCCTACTCATCTGAAAGTAAATGTTGATTCTGGGCATCCAGCAAAATGATTGCGCTAGATATCCTGTAATTATTTCGAAAATTGAATTATAACATAAGAATAACTGCTCGACGCCGGTTGAAAAACAACCGCTGTTTTTCGTGCTTTTCTCGTCATCCATGATTCTAAAACTTCGGACAGCTCAGTTAAACGATATTTACTATAAATACAACCCCCCAAATCTACTCATTCATGATAATTCAAGCAATGACCAATGGTGTATACTACCTTTAACACCATTTGCAAACATACATTTTTTAAATAAATTAAAAAAATACTGAATTATTATGAAATACCTTACTTAACTGTAAGTGAATAACAGTCCTAAGCATCCTGTTAAATCACGGCACCTGGTGTGCTGTGGTTTTCAAGAAAAGTGGAATTTTGTATCAATTTCTAATGATTGCTGACCAGCAACCACTGCCCCTAATTTATTAAATTTAGTTAGTCCACATTTCTTTGGCAATACGAAAACACATTCGTGAATAGGTGAAAGCCAACTAGTCTGGTTTCCTATTACTCCATGATGTCCGTACATTGCTTTGTTTGTCAAAAGGAAGTCGAGGAACCAGACTGCAAGCACAGCATTTGTTTTCTGATTTTCCCAGCATCTACAAACACAACACTTTAAAAACAAGTCGGTGTCACAATAAAATATGAATATGAATCCCCTATTTTAAACCATATCCAATTTCGAAAATTCTATCAAAAGCAAATAGTGTATACTACCCTTAAGGATGATTAGCCCCAAAGTTATTATTATTAATTCGTAGTTTGTTCGATTGTTGTGTTTTGTGTGTGTTTTTTTAGGCTCAGATTTCTCACATTGGCGCTTCACTCCACTCTAACACACCCTACATCTACCGGGTCCCTGAAGAAAGCCAGACAGTCTTCCTGCTCTTAAACGTCGTGCTATTGGTTGTACCGCAGCTGTTGGCATGGCGATGCTACTCGGTAGCCAATAGCAAAACCTCCAACAAAAAAGACGAATAAAATTGTTGCCATAGAGACTGCAGAGGTATTCCTTCCCTAAAAGAATCATTTTTACGAAATACAAAATAGTTACAATAGTTATTGTTGATATTTTATACAATTTGGTTTCAAAATGCGAGTTTTTCTCAAAATTTTATTGTGATATATTTGTACTTTGTTGGGTTTGATTTGAATAACCCATTAGGATTTTGAACAAATTATTGAAAGTTATAATTCTCCCAACAATTTATTTTAAAAAGAAAAAAAAAAAGTTAAAAATTATTTACATTTTTACAGTCGGGCTGTTCCGAATATACCAAATATCAGAATCTGCGATCACCCACCGAATAGCATTTTACCGAACGGAATATTTGTAAAACATAAGATGACCCAAAAATGGCAGGTATTCAATTTTATTTGTATGTTGGTTTTATTGTTTTGTAAAATGACACATTTTTTGTAGGCAGACACTTTTCACATAATCTGAGAGCTTCCGTGAGAAATATAAACTCAAATTTGCATCTTTAAATTTAGTGTCTCTAAAAAGTGCAGCACAAATGCAAGTTCTAGTAATTAAAAACAATAAAATGTACGACACTGTTGGACAGTAAATATAAACTACATGTAGTAACCTGACCAAGTATTAAAGGTAGGATACACCGTTGGTAATTGCTTGAATTATCATGAATGAGTAGATTTGGGGGGTTGTATTTTATAGTAAATATCGTTTAACTTACCTGTCCGTAGTTTTACAATCACGGATGCCGAGAAAAGGACGAAAAACAGCATTTGTTTTCAACCGGCGTCGAGCAGTTATTCTTATGTTATCTTTGTTTTTGCGATCGCGAATATTACTTTATAAAATTATATTTTTCAGAATATTTACATGATAATATAGCGCAATCATTTTGCTGGATGCTTAGAATCATTATTTACTTTCAAATGAGTAAGAAATTTCTTAATAATTTGTTAGTAAATTTTCTCGATATCTGCAAATGGTGTATCTAACCTCTAAGAAACAAATGAATATTATGCATTTACCACCGAACTGCTGCACAGACCTCGAGTTATTTTTCAATTTTGTTAAACAATTTTATTTCTAAATGTGACTTTACCAGTAAAACCAACTTAACCAAAATATTTCCTACATTTGAACAATTGGACAGCTGAATTTAGTGATTTTTTTTCTCGGGGTTTTGAAAAAAGAGCAAATTAAAGTTACTGTGAATTGCTGTATAATTAGGGACAATAGTGTGCAGTACAACAAATTTCATTATTTTCTACAATTTAGCATTTTAATGACAAAATGAAGCAATGCAATTTTTGTGTTATTCAGGTGTTTGAAATTAGTTTGTCAAAAAGTGCTGCAATTTAGTTTTTAACCTTTGTCTATTTTTGTAGCAGTTAATGTAAATACAACCTGCATCACGGCGTATTTCCAAATTTGGCATCTCATTGTTAACTTTGTTAACTTAATTCATGAAGACGTCATTCATCCAATCAGCATGCTTACAAATGACATAATGCGCACACTACAGATTACTCCAGTCATGAAGTGTGTACACAAACAACCACACGCGACTTCTGGTCATTTTTGCTGCCACTGATTGGTGGTATGGTAACATGTGACAGGATCATGAATATGTAATAAGATACCATATTTGGAATTACACAGGACTGTAGCTCTAACCACTTTTAATAATTTTGTTGGAAATTGGTTTGAGAACTGCAGTAAACTGATTATACAAACATGCCTTTCCACAAAGGACATTTTAGGCAAAGTTTTGAAACTGTGTTAAAAAACCACGTATTTCACTTTATCTCAATTTGTATGTATGATTCATAAAGCATGCATCAAAATCGTAGAAAATTAATACAATAATATGTTTATCTAACATTATTTTATTTTATATATTTACATAAATCACTTTTATGTCATATAGATTATACAACAGAGTTGTTTAGCTGCATGAGTTATTTTATTGATCTGTAAAACTTGAATTGCAATAAATAGAAAAATGTTCCCAAGCTTTGGAGTTCTCCCAAGATGGTTGTCAAATTTTCAATTATTTGTTGTAATAACAGAATGGGGCTTGAATTGGTGTTTCATCTTCATTGAAAGTACATTGTAAATGTTTTTATTTAAATTTTAATATTGAGGGTGTAGAAATAGCCTACATAGGCTAAATCGCAACATATGGCCTCAATTCTGTTTGCTACTGGGGAACTTTGTAAGCCAGGAACTTGAGGATTTGTAAAAAAGGGAGGATACAACATATTTCTGTGAAATTTGGCTCTTAAAGTTGGTAAATTTAGCATTGGAGTGGGCTTCAAGACTACTTTTAGAGGGGGGTTGCCTTTGGATGGAATTTCCTCCCCAAAGTTAGTGGGTTATCCCTAAAAATGGAGCAGAAAATTTAAGATTATAAAGAGAAAACTTAAGTTTTCGGGACCGTTTTGAAAACATGTCATGTCAGTCTAGGTTATTTATTTAGATGTTTTAGTTGCAACTTTTCTGTGTACAGTAAGTGCGCCCTCTAAGTGTGAAGTTATGTAAAAGTCTCTCAATATTTATTTATGTCACGTGATAAAGTTGGTGTGACGTCGACCGTCTGTGGTATATTTTTAGCTGGTAATCATCAGTCATTTAATTGTTTCCGCCTGCGAGCAATAACAAAAACGTGAAGTGGTAGAAGGAAACCAGTTGGTTAAGTGAGCTCATTATGCATGGCGGAAGACAGACCGGTCGTATATTTACTTGGGAAATTTAGGCTTTTCTAAATCGGCGAAGGCTTTCAAAATATGATAAAAGAGAAACCGGGTAAGTTATCGTACGGTTAGGTTATAAAGTGCAACTTTGTGTAGTTTGTGCAGTTTTCCGTTTTATTGTTTTGCAAATTGCGTTTGTTTATCGTCTCATTTTTGGTCCGTCCACGTCCAACATTCAACATGTCCAACTCCAACATGATCAAAATGATCAAATGTTTTGTATAGCAATAATTTACATGTTGATCGTGGCATCGAACACACAGATTTCACTATTTCAAAATCAACATTTTTAACATAAAAAGCAGCAAAACCTTTAAATTGTATTTTGTGTATACCCCTATGGGGATGGGGCTCCAGACGCAAGCAGCGCATGGCGGAGCGGGTAGAAGGTTTTTATAGGTTAACATAACAATGTTAAACCGCATAGTTTAGGTACACAAACCATGCATGCACAAATTACGTGTAATTACTCCCAAAACTGCTGCACAGTCTACCTCCAAAATACTATTTTATCAACTCGCCCAGAAATCAGAATGTGCGCTAAAAAATACCTGTCGAATCTTGCCCAATTTTTGTAAAAAAAGGAAAAACTATTTTGTTCCGCTAACGCGACTGTTACAACTTACAAGATTGTGAATAACGAAGTTTATCAATGAACTGTTCGTACCGTAACCCCGGCCGGGGTCAGTGCGGACCAATCACATGGCTTCTGTCAATGATGTCAAGGCTGTTTTCCAAACCCTGGCTTCGGTTCTGTTGTGGCTCTGACGCATTGCTAAACTGTATTAATGAAGCTTCCGCAAGATGAAGCTTGTGTTTAGAAAACAATCCATGTCGTGCCCCAAATTATACTTGGATGCGGCTTCAAATTACACAGGAGTCGAGTCTAAGGTACAGCATGTAATTACACTGGTGCAATTGTGCGAATAAACTGGTTGAAGTAACTGAACTGAAAAACCACAAATTCCAGCCACAATGGAACTGTCTGTTCTGCCATGGCCGGATTCTCTGAGATTGGTGGAGCAGTGAAAATCACTGCCCTTTAACCAACTCCATCAAAACCCATGCCATCATTTTTGGGAGATTTTGCCAGATAAGCCATGTGTAGCAAGTTCATCAAAATCTAGCAGCTGCAGCAGCACTGGTAGATTTCAATGGATTTGATCCTGAGGCTTTCTGTGATGCAGTGTGCGTGATGGATTTAGAAGGGTTACTAAGGGAGTTAGGTAAATGTACATAGTGTGCATCCAAATATATATATCGGTTGGTTACTCCTTTTTTCTTTAAGCACAAACTTTTTGCTGCTCAAATGAGTTGTCGCTTGGGGGAGGGGAGGGGAAGGGGGGGGGGGGGGGGCTGTTGACTGGTGACTGGTGACATTGTGCAGTTGTGAAAATGAACTCTGCCAAATTCCCAGCAGGAGTAGTGCGTCCCAAGGCAGCAGGACTAGAGTTACAACTTTTAAAACCAATTAACCACCAGGTTTGCCTGTTTAGTTTTACTCCGAGAAATGGCATGCCCCCAAGTTAAATCCTTGTTTTACAGAAATGGGTACAGTGTTCATTCTGAAGTCTCGGGGGACCTTAACTTGTTTAGAAATCGATTCCTTTTTCTGTTTAGGAGTTGTGATTCCATTCAGGTTCCATTCAGATATGAATCATGTGTTCAGTTCAGAGTTGCCATTCCATTCAATAGTTGATTCAAATTTTCCCAGTTGAATACATTATTGTGAAAACCACTATTTATAACATGTTTGGTTCATTAGTAATGAGGTCATTAGCCCTTCTACTGGTAGAACTGTCACAAACTGTCAGTAAATGAACCCACTTCCTCAAATCGCATGCATCAATATCAACTCATGAACCTTGACCTCAAAAGGCTGCTCATGCACCCACTTACAAATATCTCAAGGGTAGGCTTTCTTGACTGAAATCAACACCGCAGTTTTTAAACCACACCCAATGTTATGGAATCCGTGCCCTACAAATACAATTGTAAAAACAATCAAGTGAAATTGACTGTCATGAAGTGCTTGGTGGTTTTCTACATGTGTACAAATGTATAGGTGTATAGTTGAGTTATCCTGTATGGTAAATCAATCAGTCATGCTTTGGTGTAAGAACATGTGTTACAGAGACTAAAAGTGTCTGCTTTTGTTTGGGTGTTTATTCACTGATGTACTGCAGCATATGGAAAAGAAATTTACAGCAGGATCAGTGATTTTCTTTTGCTTGGATTATCCAGATTAATTGGTGTTTTTAGATACTGGTACATGCAACATGTTTGTGTGATCGCTTGCATCGTTCATGTTTGTTGTTCAAATGGTACGAACTTACAAATGTATGTACATGCTGTTAGTTGTTTTTGTTACAAATATATTACTGTGTGGGAATTCCCAGAAAGAAACAGGAAAACCTACAGATACTACAGGGGCCAGGAGAAATGTCAAGGAAATATCTGCTTTACAAATGTAAATTGAGTGTACAACGTACAAATTGATTAGAACTAGCGCTATGTAGATTGATGTGCAAAATCTACTGTCAAACTTTATCAGGTTTGGCATTTTGTTGTATTAAAACAAAAAATGGTTAATATTCACGTATACCGTACAATGTACACCCACACACGTGAAGTATTTTTTTTTACACTTTGTTTTTTAACCAGTCAATTTGTTACAAAATGTTTTTTCAGGTACTGATTTTTTACAGTATAGTCGTCTACATGTACATCTGTGATTAGATTTTTTGCATCGTTTGACCTTTGAGTAAAAAAAAAAATACCAGACAAAAAGCACCACAAATCCCATTTGTACCCACCGTACCGTACATTTAAAACCCATTCCCTAAAGGATGGGAACAAACAAATAGCACCCGATATTATAATATTCATTGGTTTTTGTGTGTTTGTTATCCAGAAAAACACATCATATGAACCCTGCCGTCCCTAAGGCTACCTGTCAAATCCATAAATAATAATCCTAATATCATCTTTGTAGTATTTGTATCAGAATTTGTATTTTTTCCCTCATTACCAACGGGATAAATATTTAAAAGATTTCCAAAATGAGATCTATTTGAAGACGGATGTAAATTGTACAACTGAATTAATGATTATTATTTTTTGTTCTCCTGTCATGCAGATTTTAACTTTGTCAGACTTCTGTTGTGATGCCCATCGCTGGAAAAACCGAACGTCAAACAGGAAATGATCAGATCTGGGGACAAACTGCAGGGAGTCGTTAATTTCTGTGCAAAGTCCCAACTGCGCGGTGCAGAGCATCGCATTTGAAATTCTCGTTTTTTCTTTTGGGCAGTCGCGATCTTTCCTGGATTAATATTGGATATAATACGGTCTCTTTGGAAGGATTCTTCTTGGCATGCGGAACAAAGGTAGCTGGGGTTTTCTCTCTTTATTAAATTTTGTTTTTGGGTGTGGGGGAAGGGTGGGGGAGTGGTTTAAGTGGTTTGAGTGTACGACTGTACTTCAGGTTTTCATTTTGCTTCTAGAACGTGTAAGTCTCGCGGACAAAGGTCACAATTAAACTTCCTGGCACAACCGAGCTGGCTTTAGGACTTTTACGTGTGGTTAATTTTGTTTTCTATAAATTGAAATACAAAAAATAAATATTTATTTAAATGTTTTTAGCTACCTTTCAGTAAAAAGTATTGAGGGGGGTACTTGTGCACGGAGCCCTCAAGCGGTCCAACACAACAGAAAGCGTGACAAAGAAAACGCATTTTGTTTGTCAAATTTCTTTACTCGCACACTGTGAGCATGCGCATTTCTTTTTATGAACGATATTGGGGCCAACTTCGAATTGGAATTGTATTTGACATGGCAGTAGCACGACATTTGAAACCGTGCTGTGCTAAATTAAATCAGCACTGCAGACCATTTCGAGCTTAATTCTTTTGCCGAGCCAAATTTGTTTCAAATGTTATTTATTTTATTTGTATAAGTGCGAAGTTTGAGACAGGCCTTACTGTACACAATTTTAACTAAAACTTTTAAGCATACATGAACAGACATTTATAAAGTTTAGTTTTCTTTTGATCTGAGGTTGCTAAATGCGAACCAAAACTAGCCTAGCCTTTGTGCTAGCCTTTGTTGCCTCAAAAACATTTTTGTTTTTTTACGTACAGTATCCATCAGCACACTGTCGCCAAATTCCTAATCTCCCGGTGTTACAAGCAGTATAAATACCCTATTCTTAGGACAAACTTGATATTTGACTGGTTCCCAAATAGTGTAATAATAGACACAGCATGGGTCAAACTGGTATGGCACCGATGGTATGGATTTCTTGGATTGTTGTTTTTCTTTATATTCTCTTGATTGTGGCGCACAGGCCTTCAGTGTAAAGGTGAGACCGAAAAAATCTTTGTGGTTTCTTAACTTTCAATTGTTGTGTGATTGGTTGCTCGCTAGGCCAAGTATAAATATATTTCTTGTCTGCCCTCTTACTCTTTTTGTTACCCTACTGCTTCTTCCTGATTAAAAAAAATAAATATCCTAACTCACTCGTGTAATTTACTCCGAACCGTACCCATCCTGGCAAATTCCAAAAAAAATGGCAAAGTGTACACACAGACTGTTGGACTCTGATTCAGGAGGTACGGTATGCCTAGCCCAGTGTAATCAACTGTTTAGGGCTACCATCCTAACAGATCCCAACAAGACCTGAGCCCAGCCATACTGATGTATGTTGGTGATTTACCCATTTTGTGAAAAAAAATATTAAAAAATTGACTTTTCCCAGATTGTAGCCAATGTTTACTTTATGCAACTGCTTGGTAAACAGTACTAGCCTTCTCTTCATTGTAGTTTGTTAACTCCAAATGAATGGGGTCCTTTCTCTAAAGAGCAAGATCCATTGTCTGGCTATGTAGGACAAGAAGAAAGCATTGTTTACATTTGGGGAGAAATCTATGATAGTGTTGTTTACTTTATATTAGAGGTTGTGTATTTTGGCCTGAACAGGGAAAGGGCTTGGAAGAAAGGTGTTATGTGTATCATTGTGTGAAGAGATTCTTGTATGAAAAGGAATATTTAACGCTTCCTCTATATGAGACTTCTCAATAGCAAGTCAGTGGTACAAAATGTACTATGCCAAATCAGTCCAGCTGCAGTGTGTTGAACAATTTTTTCCATGTTTATTGAATTCCACTTGTGTAGTTAGTGAATGGGCATGTGGCTTTGCTTGTCAGTGTGGTGTACATGGTAGACTCGTCATGACCTAGTTGACCTGCGGTTTCATATGGCATTCCTTGGAGTGATTTGGAGTGCCATGTAAAAAATATAGGGCCTTTTTGGGGGGCCACAGTTAAAGTGCTTTGGGGTGTAAACAAGAGCAAGGGTTAAAGGTTATGTACTGGTAGCCGTTATTTCGCTTTTGCTGTAATTTTCGAAAATAGATTCATATTTTATAGTAAATATTGCGATGCTGACCTGCTTTGTGTTCATATATATGTTGGGAAAAACAAAGAAAAACTGCTGTTCTTGGAGTCTGGTTCCTTTTACTTTTTTTTGGACAAAACAGAGCAATCTATACAGGAATTGCAAATTGCAAATAATATGTGGACTAACAAAGTTTAATAAATTGGGGGCAGCGTTTGAAAAAAGTCGGGGTTTTTCCTGAACGATTGCCAGCCAGCAGTCATTGGAAATTGATACAAAATGTCACTTTTCTTTGAAACCACAGCACATCAGATGCTGTGATTTCACAGGATACTCAAGACTGTTATTCACTTACAGTCAAGTACCGTATGGTATTTTGTAATCATTCAGTAGTTTTTATTTTTTATTTTGACAAATGTTCATTGAAAATGTTTGTAAGTTTGTAACATTTTAATAAAAATTAGCAAACAGTAACAATACAGCCAAACTATTGGCTTAGGCACATCATTCATGTACAGATGTACATTTGTTGTTAAAACTTGGTCTGTGGTCGTTTAAACCCGGTTTGGGCAATTCAGGCTCATGTGTCCAACAATGGGGAACGTGCTCATATTACAGGCCAGATGTCAAAATTGCGGTGGTCTCTTTCCGCAAGTTTGCAAGCTGAGTCGAATAACAGTCTCCAACTCCAAGCCCGATGGGAAAATGTATGCATTTATTCATGATGTGAATGCATGTACTGCCCTGTGGGACTGCGGGGTGCAGTACAATAGTGGGCTTAAAGGGGTACAGACCTGAAATCTGCAAAAATATCATGTTTTGGATTGTTAACTTATCCTATTTTAAACATACATGTATGGTTGAAAGTAAACCAACTTAATGTCTTACCGTTTGCGAGAAAAGACGAAAAAAACCCGGTTGTTTACATCGGACATGACAGTGGACACATGTTTTTCTTGTCGTTTTTTATTCAATTTTTTATGCACAAATGCGGTTTCTTACAATTTCCGGCTGGAATTGCTACTACACAGAAAAGTGACCCCAGAAACTCAATCTACCCAAGAATAACACCTAAACACTCAGTTTTTAAAGGATGTTTGTGTAGATGTTTAAATGCTCTTTCCGATGATCATAATTTTGTTCAAAATGTTTTTTGTAGCTCATTTGGGCGATTCCAGTTCATGTACATGTATGTAGTACCCCTTTAAAATGTACCATACATACTGGTATAACATGTACAATACAAACCATACACTTTTATATCTTGTATTTTGTACTAGTTGGGGTGCATGTGTACATGTGTACATGTACAGTACATGTACTATGCTGTATACATGTATTGTGTACAACTTGTACTACATGTACACTATGTACATTGTGTTTCACTTGTTTTTCATGCAATCCAAGGACAGCAACAAATAAAAGGAAGAACAACAGACTTACAATTTACTGTGTTGTACATCATTTGTTGAACCTCGAATGCAAGTGTGTGCTTAGTCTATGGGACTGGGAGAGTATTATTTTATAAGCGACCAACAAGAAGGATAGAAAATGCATTGTCCTCGGAAATAGGCCGTGTCCTAGTTACTTGGCAACGACTCAAAATTACACATGAATCTATGGGAAGTGGCTTCAGCCATTACCGTGCGCGTTATATACTGTACCGGTACCTGTAAATCTATGCGTGTGTAATTTTAAGCCAAAAGACCTTTTCACGGTATCTTCCCTTCAAACTTTGCTGAAACCAACCCGGATCCAACCTGGTTCAGCCTAGGTTGTTTTTGTCACGGATCGCGGAGATGCAATGTTCACACTGTTACGCGAACCGACCGCTAAATGTATACACATGTAATGTTCCATCAGGCTAGTGCCCTCTGTGTATTCACAATACGAATCGCGTTCGGCACGGCGCGCTGTGATGATTTTCATTTTCTCGATCCCACAATGCATTGTAGATCTGCATGAAAAAGACATCTATTCAACAAAATATCCACAGTGTTTGAGCAACCTGGGCCATTTTCCAAACTCCGGCTTTGTCTTCTTCTTTGGCTTCATGTCACATTCATGCAATTCAGGCCTTTGAAATAGGATAAGAAAAAATCCCAAACTAAATTTTAACTCTAACTCTAACTGCCTATTGTACCGGTAGTTTACTAGGAACCATACCCATTCTGGCAAATCCCAACACTATGACAAACTGCACACACAAACTGTTGGACTCTGATTCTAGAGGTACGCCTTTTTACCCAGTTGAAAAGACTGTCAGTTTAGGGGTCCAGTACCCTTCCTAACAACAGATTCCAACAAAAACCTGGTGCTGGAGGATTGTTAGGGTTAAGGGACTTCAGGTCGATATTACATGTAACCTCTAATACTTTTCCAGACTGGCCGATCTACATAAATTCAAATTCCTTTCTCTTTTATTATAAAAACTAAAAACAATGTCCTAAAATACTATTGTTATCTTGCCCATGTCTTTACACTGGCCTTGGCCTGGTGCACAACTCCCCCTGCTAATCTGACCCACTGGTGACCTGTTGCCACGGTAACCAAGTAACAGCAATCTGGGTAGTTATATTGTGTTACCCCACATAGGCAAACCTCACCTCACTTTTGTTTTCTGTCCAGCAGTGTACATAAAATACATCTTCTTGACCTGGTCTGTGCAATGAATTTTTCTTAGGAATGCATTTAGTGCAACTTTCTAATCACTCTTAGTCTTAACTCGCTCTTAACCAGTTTACGCCAGGATTATTTTGACATCGACGGGGCCTAGGCGCAGGATTTTTGTTTTTTAAGAACTTTGATCCAAGACGTGTTTAGGCCAGCATCTGTGGATACGGGCTGTTGCAGTAGCACAATCTGATATTTCTGACGCTCGCTCGCTGTGAGCTGGTCGCTGACAGATATTTCCGGCCTTGCTCGTGACGTGTTTATTTGTCATCCGTTTTAAATTCCGGACAAACTTTGGGTGTGCATGTATGTCACGTCATCTGAACTGGTTTTCTGTTCAAATTGTGAGCCCCAAATTTGATCATTTTTTATTTTTCGTAATTTTGCAGTGCTCATTGGTGTACTGCCATGTACTGACACAATGGAAAAAACACTAAAGAATATAATATTTTTTCATGATTGGTCATTATATACACATGCATTGCAACATAAAGTTTGTAAATGATTTCCGAAATCAACAGAATTTGTTTTTTTCTTTCTGTTTACAGGAGAGAACTGCCACATGGCTTTCACGCCCAAGGAATCGCCAATCTATGTGAGTATTAAATTAAAAAAAAATTGTAAGTCCTTTCTTTCTGTGTCTGGTTTGTTGCAGTATTGAATTCACAATTGTTTACAAAGTTTTTGTTTGAACAAAAAAAGTTTCCATCGTCTTATTGATTGCATAAAAGAAAATTGTACAGAATACAGATTTGGTTACCACATCCCCCATAGCCTTGTGTGCATATCTTCCGCGTTTATCTTAAGATACAAAATGCGCAGTTGGAATACCGAACTGGCCTATTAGAGAGAAGGTTTTTTCAATAAAGCGGTATTATATTTCTGTGAAATAACCAATGTCGCTACACATCTTTAAAAATATATGTAAATGCTAGACTTTTTTGTCGAAAATCTATACTCGTCCATTTAACGTTAACATTAATACTGGTACTGGTGTATGTTATTAAGTTTCCATGCCTAGTTCCCCATGCCAATCTTTCATACAGAATCACCTGTGCTCAGTGTCATTACATTTCGGTTCCAATCAGCCGATCGATTCCTATCAGAATTTGTCCATAATGAATAGCTCTTTGCTAATTTTCTCTCGGGTGGCGGCAATAGGTCGGTTATAGCTTGGGGCACATGAAGGTGACTGTAATGTCTGCGAGGGCAGTGACCTCATGGGGGTGGAGAGGGGGGGGGGGGGGGGGGGGGGGGGGGAAGGAATGGCATTAGTTGTATCACACATGTCATAGCTGTCATGTTCAATTTAGTGATGAGTGCCTTTTAATGCGTTTTATGCCTTCATCTTATGACGAAGATTACGTCAAAATGTCGTGCTGCCGTGGTATTTTCTGCAAAGGCCAAAGGTTCATGTTAATCGTCTTGAATTGGGGGGTCAGTTAAATGTATCAAATAATGTTCGACCGTACAAAGCTTTGTACAAAACTCAATGTGTTTTTGCTTGTAGGTGTGGACAAATGAATAAAAAAAAAAAGAAGTGTCGGTAAAATTTGAAAATAATTTACTATTTTACATGTATCAGTACATTTCGTTTATTGTTTAGAAACCATTTGTAGCTGATATGTACTTTTTCTTTTTCCTAACGCTAACTTACTACACCATTTTTTGGGTTACACATAACCTGAATCCTGCAAAATCCTGCAATTTCAAAGTGTTTAAACTCCATGTATGTAACTTGAAATCTGCAAAATCCTCCAATTTGTTACTGGTGACCACTGCCTGAATTATGCTAAATCCTGCAGTGGGTTTACCATTGAGCTATAAAGCAGCTAAATATTGAACAAACAGCTGCTAAGTGCCCTATTACAACAAGGATCTGCACACATGACCCTTGGTAGGCAAATTTTGTTTACCCTTGACACATAACTGGTACCACTAACTTAACACCATGACATAATCTCTAAGGAGAATGTGCATAGAGCATGAGCAGTGTGAAAGTACAAAGTAACAAATACATTCAATCCTCCCAAATCCTCAATATTTGAATAAATACCCAAGTAACCTCAATCCTGCAGAATCCTCTGATGCATCAACTTCCAAGTGCCCTCAATCCTGCAAAATCCTGCATTTTGCAAAAAGGAATTTAGAGGATTTGGGATGGTTGGGTTAAACTTTTCATTTCTTAAAAAAATATATAAAAAAATCACCCACTAAACAAAATTCACTTTTTCTACTGTATTTTTTCCAGTACACATGTACATGTATCAGTGTCATTTCTGTGTACTTTTAATATAATGTTTTTATTAAACAGTTTTGTTTTGTTACAACAGCTGGTGGCCAACTACTTAATATTTTGCCACACTCATGTAAATCTTTCTTTATTCCTTTACCCTTCTCTATGTTGCACCATCACAAATATGGTGGAGACTTATCAGGCAATTAAAATACTTCCATTGAATAACACATTCTCCCACAAACCATGAAACTTAGTTGGTTTATTTCGGGTGATCAGGACAAGTACACCAACCCTCTCTCCTGATACTGACAGAAACTTGAGAGAAACGGCTTTTGTTTTTAACAACTGCCACGTGTCCACAGATATAACTTGTCCTGATTTTGTTTTTATGGTTGAAGCCAATCCAGATGTCTTGTAGTATCAGAGACGTCATCAGCGTGCCTGACATTCTCAGTTTCCAAATAAAATAAAATATTGCACAGGAGAGGTTTATCAATTCCCCATTTCAAGTGTTTGTCAATTTTCATCAATCTCAAAAACTATGTTACCCCCCCCACCCCCCACAAGGGTAGTATTTATGTCAAGAAGTCATTAGTTTAGATCATTTCCAAGATCATTGAAGACTTGTCCTTTTTTTCAATTCCCGATCTATGTAAACAAAACGGATCTTTATTTTTAAAACTTGGTGCTCTCTTCAGGCATGAGATTTTTTAGACTTGTCTAAAATAAGACTTTTGGAATCTCAGAGAAAGACATCATGTGTATAAAAAGACACTTTCAGACATTTTATCAATTTTCAGACTTAATTGACAATCTTATCACTGGGTATTCAACTCTGCATTTTTCATTTTTCACTCTTCATTTGTGGAATAAATTCTGGTACATGTACTTAAAATTGATTTAATGGTTTCTAAAGATACTCCTGTGACAGAACTCCAAGTTTTGAGAAGTAAACAAGTTTGTAATTGTATGCTGTCTGTCACTTAGTCATTTGCTCTGTCACTCATTCAGCCATTTACGCTGTCGCTCAGTGAGTCACAAAGTCACTCAGTTATTCAATCAGTCATTCAGTCAGTGCGTGGCTTAGTCTATGGCTCAGTCCATTGCTCAGCCTGTCGCTCTGTTCGTCGCTCAGTCTGTTGCTCTGTTCGTCGCTCTGTTCGTCGCTCTGTTCGTCGCTCTGTTCGTCGCTCTGTTCGTCGCTCTGTTCGTCGCTCTGTTCGTCGCTCTGTTCGTCGCTCTGTTCGTCGCTCCGTTCGTCGCTCTGTTCGTCGCTCCGTTCGTCGCTCTGTTCGTCGCTCTGTTCGTCGCTCTGTTCGTCACTCTGTTCGTCACTCTGTTCGTCACTCTGTTCGTCACTCTGTTCGTCGCTCTGTTCGTCGCTCTGTTCGTCGCTCTGTTCGTCGCTCTGTTCGTCGCTCTGTTCGTCGCTCTGTTCATCTCTCCGTTCGTCGCTCTGTTCGTCGCTCCGTTCGTCGCTCCGTTCGTCGCTCTGTTCGTCACTCTGTTCGTCGCTCAGTCCGTTGCTCTGTTCGTCGCTCTGTTCGTCGCTCTGTTCGTCGCTCTGTTCATCGCTCTGTTCATCGCTCAGTCTGTCGCTCAGTCCGTTGCTCTGTTCGTCGCTCTGTTCATCGCTCCGTTCGTCGCTCCGTTCGTCGCTCTGTTCGTCGCTCTGTTCATCGCTCTGTTCGTCGCTCTGTTCGTCGCTCTGTTCATCGCTCTGTTCATCGCTCAGTCTGTCGCTCAGTCCGTTGCTCTGTTCGTCGCTCTGTTCGTCGCTCTGTTCGTCGCTCTGTTCGTCGCTCTGTTCGTCGCTCTGTTCGTCGCTCTGTTCGTCGCTCTGTTCGTCGCTCTGTTCGTCGCTCTGTTCGTCGCTCTGTTCGTCGCTCTGTTCGTCGCTCTGTTCGTCGCTCTGTTCGTCGCTCTGTTCGTCGCTCTGTTCGTCGCTCTGTTCGTCGCTCTGTTCGTCGCTCTGTTCGTCGCTCTGTTCGTCGCTCTGTTCGTCGCTCTGTTCGTCGCTCTGTTCGTCGCTCTGTTCGTCGCTCTGTTCGTCGCTCTGTTCGTCGCTCTGTTCGTCGCTCTGTTCGTCGCTCTGTTCGTCGCTCCGTTCGTCGCTCTGTTCATCTCTCCGTTCGTCGCTCTGTTCATCGCTCCGTTCGTCGCTCTGTTCATCGCTCAGTCCGTTGCTCTGTTCATCTCTCCGTTCGTCACTCTGTTTGTCGCTCAGTCCGTTGCTCTGTTCATCGCTCAGTCCGTTGCTCTGTTCATCGCTCTGTTCATCGCTCTGTTCATCGCTCAGTCTGTCGCTCAGTCCGTTGCTCTGTTCGTCGCTCTGTTCATCGCTCCGTTCGTCGCTCCGTTCGTCGCTCTGTTCGTCGCTCTGTTCATCGCTCAGCCCGTCGCTCAGCCCGTCGCTCAGCCCGTCGCTCAGTCCCTTTGCTCAGTTCGTCGCTCAGTCCGTCGCTCAGCACGTCGCTCAGCACGTTGCTCTGTTCGTCGCTCTGTTAGTCGCTCTGTTAGTCGCTCAGCCAGTCGCTCAGCCCGTCGCTCATCCCGTCGCTCATTCCGTCGCTCAGTTTGTCCGTTTATCAGTCCGTCGCCAGAGATCAGTAGGCTTGCTGTTCTGACCAAGCAACCAATTATTATAATTTGTTTATTCCTCCTTTCCAGGGTGGCAGCCATATTGTAGTTGTATTCTCCAAGACCAGCGACCTTCCCAGCGAAGATTCCGAGATCTTCTTGGTGTTTGAGGGTAGCAAGTCAAGGCACGTCACCGTGGCTCACAGGCATGATTACAACTCTGTCAAGGCTTTTATTCCAGGTAAAAGAAAAATCAGATTTTTTTCCAAAACTCATGATACCTGTATCTCACTCGAACAAAAGACCTTTGTTTTTCTTTTTATTCTATACCACATTTGAGGTTGTGATGCTTTTGTCGTTCATTAGATTTCACCCACTTTTAGCTCATAATGATGGATTTGCATTTGAAATGAATGTTTTTATAGTCGTCTGCGAGGCAGGAAGTAAAATTAGTTTCGCTGACCCAAATTAAATTTGGATAAACCAAAAGCATTTAAACGTCTATCTTTCAATTTAAAAAAAAATTCTAAACCAATGTCAGTCTTAAGGGTAAATGTTGTTTTTGTAATTGGTTTACACAACAAATTGCATGCACATTTTTGAAAACAAGTAAATACCGGTACATGTACTGTATAGCAAATGTACCAATATGGTATAATTTTTTTTTTTTAGTGGCATCCATAATGTGTGTTTTAATTTAATTTAAAACACACAAGTACACGTGTACATGTACTGGTACACGCATGCACGGCTGTAGTGATACGTGTGCATTGAGTGCAGTAACACCCCTCCCCCCCAAAAAAAACCACCAAAAAACCCACTGAAATTATAATGCATTATTTCCTCTCTTGTACGCATAGTTTCATTGAGTTGTTGGGTCTTTTTTTTTGAGGGGGTCGTGGCGTTTAAGGGGCTTTTAGAACAACCCAAATTTGTTGAACAAACCCGTAAATTATGTAAATGCACTCATTGATGCACTCAACATAATCACATGTTAATAAAATTCAGGGAGCTCGACCAAAAATGGCTTCATTGCGAATCACATGGTCTATAGAGTATGGTACATATTTTGTCAATTTGTTTGTGGTTCAGGACACGACTGTTTCGAGACGGTCCGTCTCTCCTGCTATGCCGCACGCGATGGCACGGCACCGGACCTGCTGGCAGAGGGCGCCCTCTCTTACGTCCAGGATTCCACCCACTACCTGGCCCACTTCTTGGCCTCCAGCGTGTTTGACCCGGAAGCCCTGGCCAACCCCTCGTCCATCCGGACGGAGCGCTTTGACCTGTGGCGCGAGGATATGTCCACACTAGACTCGCGGTTGACGGCGGCGTTTAAGCACCTAGAGCTGTCGGCTGGCTGGCGGTTGGTGGAGGACACGTCCCGATTGGACCAAGGTCAGTTTCAAAATAATTTAGCCCGTGTGAATCAAAAAACATTTTATTAAATAATAAAAATAAAATGCAGAGCTGTCAGCCAGACTAAATACAAGCTGGACAAATTTGTTAACCTTAAGATGACGAAATACTACACTCGAGGAGGCTGACATAAATAGGTCAACAGTGTAACACAGCCCAGATAATTGGTGTAGGTGTAGTTCTTGAGCTTTATCTTAGTATACACTGTTTGCAAACATACAAACAAATAACTAACTACTGAATTATTATGAAATACCTTACTTGACTGTGAATAAAAAGTGAATAACAGTCTCGAGCATCCTGTGAAATGTGATGAATCAATTTTCAATTGTTGTAAAAATCCGCATGTTTTTAAACACCGCACTCAATTTATTAGATTATGCTGAAAGAAGTCAAGGAACCAGACTGCAAGAGCAGCACTTTTTTTCTTGGTTTTTCCAGCTTCTATGAACACAAAACTTTAAAAGGGTTAGCACTTCACATTATTTATTATAAATCCCCTAACCCATCCATTTTCGAAAATTACAGCAAAAGAAAATGGTGTGTTACTACCTTTAACCTTTACAACTAGGTCGGGAAGGGGATGGGGGGGGGGGGGGGGGGGGGGGGGGGGGGTGGGGGGGGGGTTGCATGCCCTCAATGCCTTTACAAATGTCATTGAATTTAAATCTACAATCCCTGGACATGTTGTAATTAAGATTTTGAGAACAAACGCGTGCCCGGGGTGGTCTGTGTCTCAATTGTTATGACGTTATAGCGTGGTTTACTTGGGGGTAATTTAGAGGTTGACTTGTCTGGAATCCAGACTAAAGAGGCCCGGGAGACTGTTTTCGTGACGTGAATTGTAACCGTCTCCGTGGAATGGAGATCACTGCTCAGCAGGGCGAGCGACAAATCAGACATTGATGCGTCATTCGGAGACGTTTTGACGGATATTTGAGCAAGTGGCACATTATCTGGGTTACAACCGATGTTTGCTGTGATGTCTGTGTAGTACATAGTTTTTTGTACATGTTTGCTCAAGGGTTGCAAATGGCAAAGCTAAAGGCATCATTTGTTCGTCTGTCGAATGAGATTTAGTGTGGTACCAGTACCACCAGCTACTTGCCAATGCCCCTTTTGGATAGTGTGAAATCTAGGAACTGATCTTTAGGGTACTACTTCAGTGGCGTGTTTCGGTGTGCGAAACCAATAACTCTTTCGGTCGTCGGTCATTGGTTGATTGTTTTTAAAGCGACCTCGGTTGTGCTATGATCGCATGACTGTTCCATAGTTGTCAAAGATGGCAGAAAGGTAATATACTGCAAAAATAATTAAGCTGTTTGTCAGTAAAATATCAATGGCTATTTTTGTTGTAAATTACACAAGTACAGAACATACCCAGTGTAGTGAGGTTTATGCGGAAGTGGACAAGCGTGAGTATCAATGAAACCACAACTGAAAGTCATTCTTTTATCTTGATTTCGTCGTCCATAATTGTACTTTTCCCTTTTTTTTTTTTAATTTTTGATCCTAAAACATGGCCCCTAAACATGAACACAAAACGCTGGAAATATCGCGGGAAAGGAAAGTCATGAAATTTTGAGCATTTTCACCATTTTTTTTCATTAAAAAGATATTTATTAAAGGTAATAACAGTGCGAGAACCCGGTTATTACTGTGTGATAATGACCGGGTTGGGAATGACCGTTGGTAATGGACCTCGCCTTCGGCTCGATCCATTACCAGCGGTCATCCCCCAACCCGTTCATTATCACGCAATAATAACCGGGTCCTCGCACTGTTATTACCTAAATATCTTACATGTACCGGTACTTATTTGAAAGTAAATAATGATTGTAGGCATCCAGTAAAATGATTGTGGTAGATATTCTGTAATTGTTCCGAAAAATTAAATTTTATGGCGATCGCATAAAAAAAAGAATAACATAAGAACAACTGCATGACGCCGGTGAAATTACAAACGTTGTTTTTTGTATTTCTTAGCAACCATGATTGTAAAACTTCGGACAGGTCAGTTAAACGATATTTACTATATTCCTGATAATTCAAGCATTTACCAATGGTGTCTCCTACCTTTTAATGAAATTTGCATACGCTCCAAAGTATTGGATACTTTCACCCACGTTTCGTGGAAAGATACAAAAACATCTCCACATTGCTGTGTGTGATGGGGGGATTACACAGCAAACCCCCTCTAAGACCTGTTGACGGAAAAGATCACCTTGGAGATTTTGAGATTTGGGGATTTGGGGATTTGGGAATTAGGGGATTTGAAAATTATCCCCAGATCATACAGTTAATTGCCATTCCTAAGGGTTTGGCTGTTACAAATGTCTCCATTTGACCCTGACCCATAAGATGTTTGTTCATGTGGGCAGAACTAGAGGTCAACACTGAGGAACTAATTGTTTTCATGACAAGTTATACCAGTACTGATGATCAATTTTACAACTGCTTTGCAGTTTTTGAACAAGTATGGGCTTTTTTGACTCCCTGACTTTGTTTTAGGCTTGAGGCAATTTTAGAATCCCAACTGAGAAAACTCCAGCCACATTCTGGTGCCTGTGAATGTTATGCTTCAGAAATATTGCTTCTCAGTGATTCGGGATTTGGCGGTGAAGCCGAAGCAAAGGTTTTGAAAACCTCACGGTAGGATACACCATTTGCAGATATCGAAAATGTTTACTACCAAATAATTAGGAAACTTTTTACTTATTTAAAAGTAAATAATGATTGTATGCATCTACGGTAGCAAAAGAATTGCACTAGATATCCTGTAATTGTTTAGAAAAATTAAATTTTATAAAAATATTAATCACGACCGTTGAATGGCGATCGCAAAAAAACAAGAACCACTACCACTGTTGAAAACGAACGCCGTTTTACTTGCTTTTCTCAGCATCCATGATTGTAAAACTTTGGACAGATCAGTTAACACTTTGAGTGCCAAAGACGGAAATTTCCGTCTTTGATAACACAACGCTTGAGTGCCAAAGACGGAAATCTCCGTCTTTCGGGTTTTTTCATGGTATTCGACAGAGGGCGGTATTATCCATGTCTGGTAACAATTTGGAATTCTCCTTGTGCTGCGCTGCAACGTGTCGTGCACTTTTTGTAGAGGGCGCTACCCGGAAGTACCCGTGAATTTCAGAGTAATCAAAATGGCGACGGCAAAGCGATGCTTTTCAGTTGCAGAAGCGAATGAAGTATTCGCCGATTCCGATTCTGAGAACGATTATTTCCCCAGTGATGATGAAGATGTAAGTTCACTTATTGTAGGTAGTTGTGTGTACAATGATAAAACGATAATGGCACAATTGGAGCTAAAAAAGTACGATAAATTGTAAATAGCCAAGCCCAAGTTCACAACATTTTTATGGCTCCCATTTTTTTTTTAGTCACATGTCACATGTCACATGTCGAACGAGACACATCACCTTCTGCTATTATTGTGGCTTAGAATCCTCATAAAATATAAATAAGAGTTTTAGAGTCATGTAAATGCATTTCCGAAAACAAAACAGTTTTTTCTCGGTGTTTTGTTGAAAAATCTTATTAGAAGATTGTTACTTTTGACAATTTCACTCAGGAAAGCACAAAACGCTATTTTTCTCAGCTTTTTGTGTTTTTTTGTGTGAAATCGTAAAAAGTGGCAATCTTCTAATTAGATTTTGTATATTATGTTTTACCTTGAAAATAAAACAAATGGTATCAATGTCAAGCTGAAGACTTGATCTTTATTCTGGTATATAGTAATTGATGATTTACGTATCTACTTATTCTGAAGGATCTATGGAAATTAGGTAAAATTGACTGAAAAGGCTGGCCCACGGTGATAACTTTAAAATTAACCCCTGGCACTCAAAGTGTTAATAAACAATATTTACTATAAAATACAACCCCCCAAAGACACGCTGTATGTATGCTGTATGTACGCTGCATGGGAAATGAAACGGGATACTCAGCTGCACACAATATAATACACTTTGCCCAGTGGCCGTTGCCTTGTTTCTGATATAGGCCTACTGATACATGTATGTTTCTGATACACGGCTGGTTTCACTGGGCGCCGCCATTTTGACAAAACTTCACAAAGATACCGGTAGTTGCCCAAATCAGTTCCGCTTTTTTATTCCAAGTTTCACCAAATTTGCCCACTACAAACCAGTTGTACCATAGAGCAACCAATTATGGGGACCAAATAATCACCCGGAGATACACTGTACTTGAAATGTTCCTGCCACCAAGTCTTTTACAACAGAAAACTTTCATGCTTTTCAAAATCATGATGTACCGGTACGGTACTGTTCCGGTATCTAGTGATAAGTTGGTTGGAACTTGCTGGCCTGTGATGCTCTATTGTTGAAATAGTAAGCAATTGCCTTCCCTCCCCCTCCAGCAAATTTACCCCTCTGTGTTAACAATGTATTGCAGGCATGTGTGTATTACAAATTGTGTTCCTGTCAGAAAAACCCACAATATTGCCATCAATCATGGTTTGACCTCGGGCAGACCTGAGCTGTCAGATTTGTAATCCTTTCTGTATCAAGGTATACATGTACATTACATTACATGTACATTACATTACATGTACAAGATGCAAGTTACGTTTTGACAATCCAAGGAAGGCATATTTTCCTTCATCATTGGCGGCCCTGTTTGTTCGTGTGCGAGCGCTTCACTGTATGTTTTGATTGAATTTGTATAGCAAGTTAGCAACCACTTCAATGTACGTGTAAGTGTTACTTTTCTTTGAGTTTCGAGTTGACTTTTCAACACTAAACTAAAATTAAAAAAAATTAAAAATTAAAAAAAAAAGACAAAATAAAATTATTTACCCACCTACCGGTATGTACCTAGATTTTGTGTGCATGCTGTTAACGTAAACACACCATTTATTTTGCTTGGCTTAATGTCAAAGTTCCCCATTGTACCTTACACATGTAAATGATACATGTATACATTGTATGTATACATTGTGCAGGACTAGACTCCAGACGATTTGATGCTGCGTTGCACCTGGCCATCAGCTGTTTTGCAAACAGCCAATCCTATGGTATGGATAGCCTAATTCCACAATTGGAAATATTTTCTTGAACATTTGTTTTGTTAGAGAAAAGTCAAAATGGTAGAAGAAAGGGTCTAGAATGGTCAAAGTTATAGTATACGTACATGCACCATTTGTCAGTTGTGCATGTTTATTATTGTTTTATTATTAGCAAAAGTTCCCAATCCAAAGAATGGTGCTTGACAAATTCTAAGATTTTCAACCAAACTGCTTATGAAAATTATGGAGTTTTTTTGGTTTTTTTCTCGAAATGACTGCTTGCTGATCTTCAACATGGTATCTTAGTAAACTATTAAAAAACCTAAAAGTTAGTTTCCCAGCATGTTTCCAAGGTAATCCCCCAATTTTTTTCTTTCCAACAAACCTTAAAAATAAAAGTGTCCTAAACTCCACGATTACCCCAATCTTGATGTTGGCAATGGGTGTTTTTCTGTTCCTTGTAATCTTGACAAAAACATTTTCATAAAAAAACCTGAAATCGCTTCCAAAAAAGAAATTGAACCCCATGAACTCCAGTATATTGCATAGACCTACATGTAGACACACACAGGGTGTGTCTATCGGGGATCGATCAGTTTTGTCGGGCATGTTTGTTCCCCCCCCCCTTCCTATCGAACAGTTTCTATTATAAACTCTAACAGTCTTTCACTTAATAACTACATTACTGTCAATTGCGAAATGGCAAATTTATCATAATTGCTGCTCATATATTACTTTTAAAAAAGAGGGGGGGGGGGGGGAGAAACTGTTTATCCAACGCAGCCGTTCCACGGCACGTACCGCGTACCGGTACATGTCACAACTTGAGTGATTTTTATCGATTTGGATGAATGTCCTAAGAAAAATCGAGAAGAAAAAAAAGTCGTCTGTCGGTTTGTCTATGAGAACAGAACATGGGCTTTTTCCCGCATTAGAATTTTGTGTTAAATACTTTGTGTGGATTGGAATGGGTTGAACCCTATTTTTTCAAATTGGCACCCTCTGAAGTTACAAAAGCTCCGTGGTCGCCATTCTGCCTCGGATGATGAATTTATTGATGCTGTGGACCACTTCCTTGGGGCCCAAGACGACAGCTTATACACAGAAGGGATCCATATGCTCCATGACTGCTGGACTGATGGTGTTAATGTAGTAGGGTACTATGTTGACAATTTAGATTTTCTAAAATTGACTCCTACTTTAGGCCACAAACTTATCAATCACTGCCATTTTGAACTTTTGTGTACACAATACGAACATATTCATGTGAAACAGGCACTGGTTATTACATACATTTACCGGTACACACTTTATTACAGGAAATAAATGCTCACAGTAATCACTCGCATTTCTGCGTACGTACGTGTACGTGTACATGCACAATCCAACGCCCCAAATTTTCTCCAACATGAAACTAAAGTCCGCCCTCTAATGCATGGAAAAACTTGTCCTGGGGTAAACTTGGGAAATAGTTCTCCAGGGGTCTTATCTGTTTGATATTAAAAACATTTCTCCACCCTCTTGAACCATGAAGCCCCTTGCAGAGTGCGTTGACCTACATGTATACACATGTAGGTGAATCTTGTTGAAAACGTCTGATAAAATTTTTTTCGGGAGGAACAACGACGTGAGAAAAACTTCATGCCCAGCAGCTAGCTTCGTTATCAACAATTTTCAAAACATTGAAAAACATTTGTTTTTGCGTAACTGCATTACATACATGTATGTACATGTATGTAGCAATAAATTAAAGGGGGGGAAAGTACATTTTGTTAAAAAGCTTACTTGCTGTAAAGCTATTATTGATTAAATGGCATACTGTCATTTTGAAGAAAAATACAAAAAAGATGTAATTTTGAAGATGCACTTTTGGAAATGTTTGTGCACGCAATTGCGCAAGTGTTCGAACGAGGCACGGCGCATGCGTGGGCACTATTGTTGGCCTGTTCAGTGTGTGACATGTGCGAAGCTGCAATTAACTGGATGAGAACGTTCCCTGAATGCAGATTGTGGTCGCAATTCAAATTGTAACTCAGCAAATTTTGAATTGAATTTGAAATCTTAGAATATTGTTTTCTCGTAATATGCAGCATTTGCAGAACGAAAAACTGCTAAAAGGTTGTTTGTCAAGCACCTTTATATTTTGAGCACTTTTGCTGCTTCAAACGATAAAATTTCACAACCGACAAAATTGTATATTGTCCCTTTAAAATATATCACACACACACACACACACGCAAGTGGGTAAATGCCGTCAATAGGGGACGGGGCATTGTCCGACCGTCTTCCCTCTTTTGTTTGTACTCTAACGTTTTCGGATGATCGCCATAGGATTTGCACACGAGTCTGAATCGGGGACCTTTGCGGAATAGGGGACCCCATTGTTCCCTTTGTCCTACGTCCCCTATTTCAATCAAAAACAAACTCACACACATCCAAGTGGGTAAATGCCGTCAATAGGGGACGGGGCATTGTCCGACCGTCTTCCCTCTTTTGTTTGTACTCTAACGTTTTCGGATGATCGCCATAGGATTTGCACACGAGTCTGAATCGGGGACCTTTGCGAAATAGGGGACAACATTGTTCCCTTTGTCATACGTCCCCTATTTCAATCAAAAACAAACGCAGCTATGTTTTGACCGGCAATCGTGGACGGGGTATTGTCCGACCGTCTTCCCTCTTTTGTTTATACTCTAACGTTTTTTGATGATCGCCATAGGATTTGTACATGGGAAAAGATCGTGGACGTTGTGTCAATCGTGGACCCATTGTTTGACTCCCAATTCTTTTTTCCGACGACCACGATTGCCGGTCAATACAAACGCACACACACACACCAAAGCTACCAAAATTGTGGCTAATTTTCTAAAGTAAAGATTTGTTTTGATTGTCTGGGTGTTGTTTTGAAGCTTGTATTATGAGCCTGTAGTCGAAACCAAATCAACTCAATGACTTTATTTGTTTATATTGTGACTTGCTCAGGTGCCATACCGTGACAGGCCAGCAATGCATGCCCAACATGTCATGCAGACACACCACACAACTACATGTAACTAATTGTAACTGTACAGACTAGTACAGCTGGATTCATATGATTGATGGACTTGCGGTTGGAGATGCCATTTTTTTCTTGTAGTTTACAATGTTTATTGGACAAGTTTACACCATTGGTTGTTTATGAACATTTATATTGGACACAATTTAAAGGAGCTATGCCATCATTTTTTCTTCTGTAACAAACAAGAACTGAAATGATTTTTCAAGTTTGCATCATGACATGACATGGCATACATTTTCAATTTTTTAACTACGGTGTTGTACTTTTTATACTTAACCTCTAACCTCTAATTGCTGATTAGGCCAAGAAAAAAATAGTTCTGCTTCCGGTTTACCTAACCAACTCAAATTTTTCGGCACCCACCCTAAACATTTTATAAAAAAATTGAGAAAAAAAATATATATACATAAATAAATAAATAAATTTAAAAATAATTAGATGCACAATTATTTGTGTCATTTCTTTCTTCACAAAATGACTCTCTACAACTTAGTTACATCCAAAATGCTTGTAATTTGTTTGCCGACTTATGTACATGTACATTCGATATATTTTTAGAAGAAACCTCCGTTGTTTTTTCACGTTCCCTTAGCAATTACAATTTCCCTTCAGTGTGCCATCACGGTGATAAAAACCTGTGCGTATTTAATGCAGTAATGCTGTACTAGTTCCCGCCACACGCCCACTGAAAGTGCCAAAGAAGGCATGATAGAAATGCGGCAACCAGTTTATGCGTATGCCCATGCCAACCAATCACTGCAGAGTGCACTGCGGTTGGTCGGATCTGACATCGTAAAAATGGCAAGTAAACATCGACGGAGAAAAAAGATTTCTGCGAGTGTGCACGACCTACATTTTTCCTTATTTTATTGAGAATTATCAACCATCAACATTTTTGACATGAATTAAAGCAAGTTTTTATCACTTTTTGTGGCCATTTTTTATGGCTTTCGTAGCGAAAATGGAAACATTTGGAGCACGATACATGCGACATGCGGCAGCGACTCACACCGCGAGATTTCTTGCTACAAATGCGTAACTTGTAATTGCGCATGTAAATAAATCCGCAATGCGGTTACCAGTGTATATAGTGTGGTGCTGCTCGCACATGCCATAAATTTGTCATGACACGTGTTGGGTATAATACACACCATTCAATCGGCACAAATATTTGGCAAAAGAAAACAACTTTTCGACCTACATGTACCCACCCTATTTTTGAAAAGCATGTAATCGAAAGCAAAACTATTTTGTTGTTGTTGTGCCTTTACATGTATATCAAAGTCATAAAATGTGTATTTCTACCATCCTGTCAATTAAACTAACCTCACGACTCCTCATTATTTTTAGGTTAATGATTTCTGTTGTACTTTGAACCTACTTCTAAGTGTCTTTACTTAGTCTTACATGTAAAACAAATATTCATAAATGCCCAACGCGTGACGCTTCTTTTTTCTATTGTGATTTGCCTAAAGTACAGATTGTTATCCATATTTGGCATTTTAGGGAAACACTGCGCACTTTGATACCATTTTGTTTGATCTGTCGACTGGGCCTGTGCAGTGTGTGAGGTTTTGTGGCTTTTTTTGTTCCAGTAGGTCATTGGAGGATCAGGGAACATTGGTGTTTAGTTTCTACTCGTCAGTAGATTAACCTGCTTTTTGTTTTTAATCATGTGTCTTCGGCATCGGAGGGCTACTGTGTCGTGTCTCGCAGGAGAGTTGTGTTCTCAGTTACAGTAATAACGGAGCAGAAGTTGGCTGGAAGCGGTCTGGGAAAGAGCATCACCGGGTATAAGACTCATTCTGTGGGCGCTTTTTTTTGGGGGGGGTGGGGGGGGGGGGGGGGGGGGGGGTTATGGTTTGTTGGAGCAGTGGCTGGAGATTAAGTGAAAAGGTAGGAAGTCCATACACGACGAAGAAAGGGTCCAATTTGCCTAGCAATGTCTCTTCTTGTGTAGGATGCGCCCTTTACAGGGTGGGCTTATATGGTAAGGGTTAATGTAGACCTGCATGTCGGTTTGTGAAAACCCAAGATTACACATTACCAACAGTGCAGGCGTAACCCAAAAAAGAAGAAAAAAAGGGGACCAACATGTGTTAGTGGCAAAGAGATAAAAAGTTCTTTTCCTTTTTTCCCTTTTTCTTACTCAGATCCACCTCCCAGAGAGACTCTCCTGCATTTTGCCACCCGCCTCAATCTGCCACAGTTTGCCGAGTATCTATTGAATAAGCCCGGCAGTGATGTCGCTCTGAGGTTACCCAATCAGAACGGAGAATTGGCCGTGGCCATCGCCCGGTCGCATGGGTTGGATGACTTGGCTGATCGCATGAACGAGTAAGATTTAATTTTTTGAATCAAATTCGTCTACTGTAAAAAAGGGCTAAAAATTGCAAAAATGTGTTTCTCGATAAAGATTCATTACACTGACCTTTTAAGGCTATTATTTTTTTTTTTTAATAACAGGCAAGCTTTCGGTGACAGTTCGCATCACGTCGCAGAACTCAGTCGGATGCAGGGCAAATCCGTGACAGTCCAACGACACAGCAACGGTACAGCAACAGTTACATGTACTTACAACACATCGGAGACGCCTCGAACGTTAGGTAAGGGCAAGAAAGAAAAAGGGGGGTGGTGGGGTTTAGTATGGGTAGTTTGGCTAGTTTGGCTCAGCCAAAGGAAAAGCCTTTTAGGATGAATGGTTTATCATAGGACTTGTACAATTAAAACTACATAGCAACAACAGTATTTGCTGCAGACGATTGTGAAATATAACGCCGTCTTTTACTAAAATTATAAACAATATAATAAAAATATGCCAGATTATCTGCGACTCTCTAGCAACAAAAAATTGTGAAAGATAAGATATTACTGTAACAAAATCTATCAAAAACTCAAAATAGTAAAATTCACTGTTTTCACACCCATTTTATATTTTGCAACTTGTTTCGGGTTTCGTTGGAGCAGGTCACGATTGTATTCTATTGTGGCTGTTCGTCCTGTGTTCTGTTTTGATTTTTGTTGTCCTCTCTTTTATCACAGACGACGACATTCAGGCGTTGAGGGATTTAGTCATGGGTGAAGAAGCTGACAGTCCCACAACCAGACCAATAGCTGACCCACCTAGTCCAGACTACTTCACAGTGGGTAAGCAAAATTTAGTTTTTGTTTGTCTCGCCTGAACGAATTTCAGAAAGAGATGATGTATGCAATCACTATTTCTGTACGTAGTGCGTACATGTACAAGTACGGTTTCCACCTTTTAATTCAACATTTCTCCTTTACACTATGCGTATTTCAGGCAGCCTCCCGGCGCGGTTACCCTCTGAAATGCTATCACCAACAGCGCCCTCGCAACAGTCCAGTCAACAGTACTACTCAGCAGGTAAGAATCCTGACGACAGGCAGAGCATACTGTTCAAAACGTTGAGTTCACTCCGGTTCTTTTCAGAACCACACAAACTCAAGAAAGAAAATTACCACATGATAATCAAGTAACTCCTGAGTCGCTCTAATGACTCCAGCAGTTGATCTTGCTCCATTTGGCGAGCCTAGTCGCTCCTAATTGTTTTAGACGTCGGGCTTTTGTTGGACTTAATTTATCATTTAGTTTGGCGCGACTTGGTAACTGTCTGAACCAGGGGTTACTGTCTTAATGTAGGAGAACACCATGTTGACAAATAAATGTTTGATTAAAATGACTCCTACCTTGGGCCATAAACTGATCAATCACTCCGTATCACGTACAAAGAAGCTAGGTGCAATGTCCATAAGGTGACTTATATTTTTCGGGTGGAAATACTTACGCATATGCCGCAAAATGTTCTCCGCATCCGAAGCAAACAACGGTGCTTTTAACCCCTCGACACAGCGGCACTCGGCAATCCGTCAGGAATGCTGTTGTCAGCTGTGCTACGCTGTAGCCACGGCCTGTGTGGCGGGTGTACATGCGGGTCCATTGTGCAGTGCACCTGCTGGACTAAGGCTGCTGTGCAACTATGCGTATAATACAGTGAGTGAGTATTAATACCGGTGTCAACGGGTTAAATACGAAAGTGAACAATCTCATAAACTTTGACGATTTCAGAATGAAGTGTCCCATTTAACATTGAGTAGGGTACCCATTGGCAGCCCCAACCTTTATGCATACAAAACAACACAAAATCTCTGTTTAAGGTAGACTGCATATCAGACAATGTTCATTTCTACAAGTATTTGGAAAGATCGAAGATAACCAAAAAATGTTGTTCTTAAAACCCGAACATATACACCTTTCTTAACCTCAAAACACTGGCATGCCAGACATCATAGATTTTTTTATTCTGTCAAATTGGGGCTAAAAGTTTGTTCCAATCTGCTCGTGCTCCAACTCTTCCTTAACACAGATTAAAAAAAAAAAAAACCCTTCTGCCCTGACGAGCTTCGGCCAGCTTGATTTAATAAAGCAGCCATCAGTATGCCTGTAGGCTAACAAACAGGCACTTAACTCAACTGAACACACACACACCATTGCAGATACTTACTCATTATAGTCTTGCCTGTTGGCTCGAATCAGATCGCTGCCACTTTGTGCCCGAGGACAAATGTACCGGTTTATCAATATTCACACGGAGATGTGGGGGTATGATACCAAGAATCGCTGATTTTTATTTTTATAATTAGTTTTACAATCATTTTACAATCATTTTCTCATTTCTGGCTTTTACACTGTGCATTCCACACAGGTGCATCAAGTCGTGTTTTACATAACAATCGAGGATACCTTATTGTGTTTCCCTTTGTTCTTGAACTATAACCTAACCCCATAGACTTGGCGTACACTTTAACGACCCAGGACTGAAAGGATCTATGTTAGCCTATTGTGCTTCTGTCCTCGGGGCCGTACAGGTATTAAAAAACACTCTAGTTATGTGTGACAAATGTTTGCTTTTTGTCCTCAGCTGATTATGACTTAGAGGATAGGGGAGATGAAGATGACGATGAAGATGACGAAGATGAGGATGAAGATGAAGAGGAAGAAGAGAAGACGACGACAAGACAAGACGACATTCCCGAGGAACCAGTACTAGGTGAGAGAAAAACCCCAATGGTGGTTCGCCGACCATCGTTGGAAATTGATACAACAACTCCACTTTATAAAAAAACGACGGCACACCAGGTGCCATGATTTCCATAATAATAATAATAATAATAATACTAGATTTGTATATAGCACACGTACATGTACCTTCCAGGACTTGTACTCAAGACGCTGTGTCATTATTATCTCTGCTCATTGGGCCCAAGAAACATTCCAAATATCATCTCAGCTCCCTGTGAAGTATACAACTCATTGTTGCTGTTTCTGTACACAACAATATGGTTTTTGAGGTAGATTTTTTTTATGTACCGGTAAATAGGTTGCTGAGAGGCATTTTGTGAAGACAGTAAGGATAGGATTATTATTATTGTTATATATTCTTTGTTTAGTTTGCCGATAAAAAAATTATTGGTCGGGGCCTAAAATTAAGGTGGTCAGGTTACCGTAGGCAGAACTTCTTTTTTCCCTAATGCACCACTGAATGCAGTCTTTAGTGCTGCTATTGCAAAACAAAAAGCCAATTTACGCTTCCAATACGAAGAAATATTGAAACAGACGTGCACAAAGATTTTAACACCTTGCCGTTGCAAAATCCCAAGTGACAGAAGTGAGTCTACGCATGCATTACCCTGAGTGCTTGTGTCAAATGGGGAATTTATCAACCATGTCGTTTCGCCCGCAGTGGATTCGATGATTCAGTTCTTATCTTGTCGACCCAGTTGCTACTCAACATGACAATGAAAACCTGTTTGGCGGTTGACACAATGTAATCTGCGATTCTTCTGTTTTTTGAGCAAACATTTCTGTTCGGAGGACAGCCGGAATAGATGAAAACCGACTTCCTATAAACCGATGAGCCTCTTTAGCAGTTTTGTCAAATATGAAACGAAAAATACGTCTATGTTGATTTGTAATTGTACAAGTTGGTACACGTGTAAAAGAGTACCAAAAGTTCAAGTACGTTGATTCGTAGTTGTACAAGTTGGTAAATATACATGAGAAACAGCTATTCCATGGAATTATAAACCTTAACTCTAACTTCCTCAGTCCTCCAAAAGCCTCCGGGCGTAAAAAAAGAAAAGAAGGATTTTGGAGGATGAAATGTGTTGAGTTCCTAGACTGTACCCAGCATTGTTTACGTTCAGTCATGCATAATTGAGCCCTGCATTTATACGCTCGATATCATCAGCAACTCCACCCATTACAGTGACAGGTGGAGGATTTGGGAGGAATCACATTTTTACAGGGTGGCAATTGGAGGATTTTGCAGGATTCAAGATGTTTTCTAGCCAAAAGGGCCCAGTGGTTGGGATTAATAAATTGTTTTCACAATTCTAATTAAACAAATGAAACATGCATCATTTTGAAGCTTACATTCGATTTTTTTTAATTTTTAACCGAAAAATGTATCAATAAGTATGCCAAAATTCACTTTGTCTGGGTGCATCTGGCACTGTGAGGAGACTAATTTTTACTAACAGGACAACAATTTCAATAATTTTACATGTACCCAACAACATTTTTTCAAAATTAAATTCCAAATGAAAAAAGTGTTTTTAATGAAAAACAACAGGCTTTTTTCATATCACATCTTTTTCTCAACATTTAACTTTGTGGCATGTTGATAAATGCAAACTTTAAACAGCCATACATGTAACTTGTTAATGGAATGTCAGATTGAAGTGCAACAAACAGCATTGTAAGGAGAATGTTATCCTCTTTTCTATATACCCGAGGAACCCTCATTTAAAGTTCTTCCCAGTTCCGTCTCATTTTGCCAGAACCTCTCACATTTATTATGAGCAAAAGTGTGATGTCATTTCGGACAGAAATCTCAATGTTTCCTTTAGGAGACGGGGACAGATCCTTGGCATTTAAAGAGGTTGTGGGGGTGGGGGGAGGGATGGTATGGTGGGGGGTGGGATAACGTCCATACATGCCGGGGCAGCGTGAACCACATACAGGAATCTTGTCAGAATGCCCACCCACAGGGGCTGCCAAAAGGTCACAGCAATGGGAGAACGTTGACAACAAAACCCGGCCCATGGCTAGCAATGATTGGCTCAAGGCATGTGGAGCTTTGTGGACACTGCACTTACACTAAGATCGACAATAAGTCTTATCCATTCTCGGATTTGAAAAAAAAACAGGCTTGGAAAGAGAAAAATGAAAAATGAAATAAATAATAATACATGTACATGTACTGCATAATTGGTGCGCGCTGATGTGTTGTGCCACTTGAAAATTGATTTGAATCTCTTAGTGTAAAACTAAAGGCAGTTTTGCCACAACAAAGGTTTAGCCCAAATAAAATTGGGGATAGATATAACTAAAATTGTCATACAACTGTACATGTAGCACCTGAGAATTACCAAGCCTGTCACCCAGAGAGGGGGTGTCGGTACAGTGGGGGTTGTTGGTACAGTGGGGGTTGTCAGTACAGTGGGGGTTGTGGAGGTTGAGTTGTTGGAATATACTGTAGTGTTGTCGGAACATAGAGCAGTCACCTTTTCACGGATGTAATGTATGTTAGTTTATTCTCCCTGTATCTTCGTGATTGTAGCATTTATTTGGCCTCGGATGATTGTTCTACGACCGGTAGCACTCTTCACTTTTCAGAGAGTTGCTCTCAGAAACGATGACCTGAATAGTAAAAAAAAAAAATATTGAAGTGCGGTATGAAGGTTGATAAGAATGAGAATGACCACTCACGGGGTAGCTTAGTTGGCATGCTGGGTAAGTAGAGAGAAAAAAAAAGTCATTAGCCGTTTCATGTACCAAGGTGAATCGGGGAAATTAGAAGGAATGCGTGAGAATAGCTGGACGGAGCTTGCACAATCAGCTGTGCTTTAGGGCAGTGCACGCAGTGTGGCATATTCAAAGTCTGCCAGTTCGAGGGGTACTCTGTTGTACATGTACCAGGCAACCCAGTGTTCTGATGCTGTGATTTCTTGTGGAATTGCTGGCTTTTTTTGGGGTAGTGTCGCGGAAGTGTTTTGCAGGTGTCTTTCCATTGATGTAAAACTACGGATTACGTTTACGACTGCAGCGTTTGGATTATGTGGTGTATTCCTATACCCTTGTTATACCCTGGTTGCGTTGATCACCTTTGATTACCATTTTGTACTTTTTATAACGTGTTTCTAATGGAGATTTACATTGATTGTTCTCACGGACTGCGGCACCAGGATGCCACTCACTCTGGAAACACTATAAGACAAGTTTTTATTTTTTTCCAGAAAATATATTGAAGAATTAACTTCATGGAACATTTCCATTGGAAAACAAATTGGAATCGACAGGTGATGATTTGTTAAGCCAAATGGTTAATGTTGTGATATAAACCCAGTAGTGTCTTCAATGAAAGTACTTGTTGTGCAGTCTGCCGCATGATGTCTGGCGTTCGACGCTGCCAAGATGAAGTCAGTAACCTCTTTGCCATTACGTATACAATCTATGTACGTTATGTATACATGCGCGGGAGGAAAGCAAGCAATTTCATAGAACAGCCAGTGCGACGTCTCGCGGGCTCTTAAAATGCACATCATCAAGGAATATCGCTTAAACGGAAATTGGGAATTTGGAGAGCTGGCTGAATAATAACAAGACGTGAGAAGTTAAGAGTATTCACTACGTGAAATACTGCTACGGCTGTTGCATAAATATTAAATTTTACGTCAAATGTATGGATCAGGTTTTTAAAGTAATGTTTCGTACTGTGGATGACTTGGAATACCAACATTTATCGTCCATGTTTTCAACAGTCTTACTCCTTCAAAGGAATAACCTATAAACTTAGCGTCAATCTTTCAACATTTGTTCACCTGCATTGTCGCCTAAGCACACAAAGGAAATCAAATCCTCGTGCCTTCAGTGTTGCATTAATACAAACTTTACAGTATCCACATCTGCATTTTGAAAACAAAATTGAAACAAAAACTATCGCATCTTGGAGTAGGGACCAGCACAGCTGTGATCGCGATCGACGGAAACCTGTAAAATCTTTCCTAACGTTGGGTAGCACACCTTTTTAAAGGAATATTATACGATCAAAGTTAAAGTGACATCATGGATAACTGCGTGATTGCAAACGGCGCTCTAAAACGTAGTTTTTACCTCTCGCTTTCAGAAGAGAGCATGACGCATCTTCACTTGCTAAACACCAAAGTTCAGAGGCTACGAGCTAACAACAAGGAGTTTCTGACAACAGAGGTAAGACTTTGACATTTTTGTTTTCTAATTTACAAACCCGGTCAGCTTTTTACAAACGAAAGAACCTGTCCCCACAACTAGGTTATGTTAGAACACCCACACCCTTGAGTTAGTCTTGCATACGCACTGTGGACCTCCGAACAATATAGGTCCACACGATGCGGGAAGAGGTTACGGATTGTGGACTTTCCCAGGTCCACAATCCGTTTTTTAGTTTCCGAAAAAGAGCGCTAGAGGAAAAAACGGGTTAGGGTTATATATAGAAAAGATAGAAGGGACAGCTGAGAGGCCCAGAATTAAAATTTGAGTGTAAATTTGTTTTGGGGAAGCGAGAAAAATGAGTATTTAGTCAACGTTTTTTAACTACACGAAGACAAAGGAATGTCCACAGTACGTATGTAAGGTAAAGCCTGGTGTACAAACCTTTCCTTCCTAGTGCCACTTTCACATTTAATGCCAGTTCATGACAAACTGGGCTATATTTTTAATCCACTACGGAGCAAATTTTTAAATAGAATGATATAAAACTCGCATAACCAACAACAACAACAAAACTACCCAAACATATATATATATTTAAACACCGGCAATCGTGAACCCCATACTGTCCCTCTTTTTGTTGTACTTTGTTTCTGGAGGCCTCTCATAGGTTTTGTACACGATTTTTTAATCGTGGACGGTCGGTCAATCGTGGAACCTTGGTTTATGCCCTAACCCAATTGTCCCTAGTCCACGATTGTCCAGGTGTTTACATACTCGCACACACACACTGCTGACAGAATGACCAAGCCTGAATTGGAATGACTGGGTTTTTCCTTCAAAGGGAAGTTGCGATTTTGAAACCTCCCTGTAGTTAACCGAACATTTCCTTCACTGACCTGGTGGGTTTGGTCCTGGCTAAAACAAAAACAAAACAAAACAAAAAACTCTCTCCTCACCTTGAAGGATGTTTAAAATTAAAAAGAAATATTGGCCCCTAGTTACTGCTCTGAAATCCTTACTTGTTTTGTTTGATTTAAATACTCCCATCTTGCAAAGGATGTACTTAATACTTGGGTGTGTGGGAATAGCAGTATCCTGGGTAGAGAGATTTCTATTACGATCGCTCTCTGTCGGCAGCATGCAGGACGAAGGATATGGACTATGGATTATACGTAGTGTTCAAAAATGCGTAGCAATATTGCTGGTAAGACACCGCTTGTACCTTAAAAGTTATACTATGTCAGTTGTGCAATTTTAGTGTTTTTTAGCAGCAAAATCGAAGGATCGATGCTCGACGATTTTACGAAGTTTGAGCTCTATGAATGTTGTGTATTCTGAAAAAATAATATTCCAATATTTTTTCGATTTTAATTCAAAATTTGTCGAGTCACAATTTGAATTGCAATGACAGTTGGCTTTCGGGGCGTGTTCTTATAACAGCCAAATTCAGCTACATGTGCATGCAACGCATTATTAGACCAATCAGAAATTATTGATAGACTGATCGATAAGTGTAAAAGATTTATGTTCATGATGCAGCCAGTACAAAGACCGAGGACAAAATATCTTGTAGTCTGGTTCCCTGACCCTACATGTAATTCAGACGAAACAAAGGAAATTTTGGAATTATGGAGTTAGGGAACCAGACCAGCTGGATCGCACCCATTCACAGATGTGTGACCAATTGCAAACGAAATGTAGACGAACTAAATATTTTTAAAAAGTCAGGTTTTTCCAACGATTGTATTTTACTAGCGTTTATTGCACATTGCATTCGGCAACCACCCAAGTCAACAGTGATATTTAGTTCCGAGGCGTTTGAAATTTCACAGAACTCCATATAATTATCTGCTGTCTGGCTGCTGAATATCAAGATAATGTCACTGGGTAAATTTCAAAGTACATGTCCAATTCCAGTAAACAGACCAATCTGATGAACAATAATCCAAGGGTCAGATCTGCTTAAGGTAGGGGAGGTCCTAGATTGGCCGCCAGTGTCTGGTGGACATTAACCAGTTGCCACAATTTGTTGTAGATTTGTAGAAAGCGTCCCTTTAAAGGTAGGATACATCATTTGCAGATAACTGTTATTTGTACTGAAATTATTACGAAATATCTTACTTTAAAAAAGTAAGTAATGACTCTGGGCATCCAGCAAAATGATTGCGCTAGATATCTCGTTAATTGTTCTAAAAAAAATAAAACATTATAATTATCCGGAATGGGTGGATTTGGGGGGGTACATGTATATATGTACCGTATCTTTAAAGGTAGTATACACCATTGGTAATTGCTTTAATTATCATGAATGGGTAGATTTGGGGGGTTGTATTTCATGGTAAATATTGTTTAACTGACTTTTCCAAAGTTTTACAATCATGGATGCCGAGAAAAGCACGAAAAACAGCGTTTGTTTTCAACCGGGGTCGAGCAGTTATTCTTATGTTATCTTTGTTTTTTCGCTCTCGCCGTCCGGCGAGAGCGAATTTTTCTTTATAAAATTCAATTTTTTTGAATAATTACAGGATATCTAGCGCAATCCTTTTGCTGAATGCCTAGAATCATTATTTACTTTCAATTGAGTAAGGTATTTCTTAATAATTCAGTAGTAAATATTTTCGATATCTGCAAATGGTGTATACTACCTTTAACAACGCTAGAGTATGTAAACTCACATACATGTAATGTTTCTGTAGTACGTGGATATATTCCAGTTTATGAATATGGCATCATGCCAGCTGTTTAGATTCCAAGCCTGGCAGGGTTGCTAGGCAACCATAGTCATCGAAAGACTGTAAATTATAGAAGCAGAATATTACAGAATGTTTGCATTACGATCCTTACCCTACTCCCCCCCCCCCCCCCTCTAGAAACCTTACTAACTTGCAAAATCCAACACCATATGGTAAACTCTACACCCAAACTGTACCACTCTGATTGTGGTGATATACGCCTGACCCCATTTAAAGCATAATTAGTTTTGCTAGTGCAGTACCAACTCTAACAGATTCCAACAAAACATGCAGTTAGATTTTGAAGGGTTTGGGGTTAAAGGTACGGTAGAGTATAGTATTTGCAGCTGAAAAGCTCACAAACATTTTAAAAGATACTCGCTTTTTAATTATTCCTTCTGGTATGCTGTCATTTTGAAGGGAAAAAAGGTCCTTTCCAAAGATGTGCCAGAGAGACCCATTTTTTGAAATTTCCGTTGGTAGTTGGTTTGTATACACATGTGCATGAGTGTTTACACAATGCATTTTATGTACCTAAAGTTGCTATTATTAATCAGTTCACATTGCATAGCTGCTATTGACAGAAATGGAACGAGAACATGTTCCAAAAGCTGATTTTGGGTGCAGCTCAAAATATGACTCGGAATTTTGAATTGAAATATAGATCTTAAAACATTTCGTCCTTGGAATAAACAGCATTCACAGATAAAATGTCATCAGGTTACTGGTACATGCATTTGTAGATTTTAAGCACTTTTGCTGCTTCCAATAAAAACAAATCACAAACTTCTACTTTTTAACAGAAGAATATTAATTAGTTTATAAAAGAGAAAGGTGAAAATTTCTTTTTTTCAGAACCACACATTCAGAACCTTCCCAAAAGAGATTTCCACATAGTGCATCCGCAAAATTTTACTACCGATTGTTCATACTGCCACCGTGCAAAGCTTAAAATATTTAGGAATATAAATAGAAAACAAATTAAACAACCCGGAATGCGTCAATTCGAGCTGCATGCTTGGTGCACGCTCCTTAAAAAAACAAAAAAATATAGAAACAAAAATCCAATCATTTTCAAGGAAAAAATAACAATTAGGTGCAGCGTCTACGATTGGGGGACAAATTCTCGTTGTGGATTGCGTGCGGAGGCAGACACAACGCTCGGAATGAACCACAGATCAGCCCCAAACTCAGCAGGGGGAAAAGATTGCTGGCATTAGGCTGTAATCGTATATGATCATGACCCAGGCGATGTTTCAATATCAACGTCACCGTGGATATGCCGGGCAGGATAACTAGGCCCCAAAGCTTGCCATCAGGTTTATACTAGATTGGATTTGGTTACGCTGATGGAGCATCAGTTTCGGATTTGATTTCATTTCGTTTTCTTTTTTGGAGATTCTATGTCAATATTTTGACTGGGCGCTTATCTGGTTGTGACAAATGATATGCTGTGCAGCTACTGTGGAAGGTTTAGGTGCAAATTTGTACATCGGTATCTTCCAGAGTTGTATTATAGTCCAGTAAAGAGTCCTTTTATGAAGCCAGTCGCAAGTAACTGGTTAAACAATGACAAAGGAATGCTTTTGTTAACGGTTCATTTGAATAGCTGTTCACTTGACTTGAGACATAATGACTTGCAGTGACTCGAATACAACCTTAGCATCTTCCTTAAAGGTAGGATACACCATTTGCAGATATTGAAAATATTTACTACCGAATTAATAAAAAACATCTTACTCATTTGAAAGTAAATACTGATTCTAGGCATCCAGCAAAATGATTGCACTACATATCCTATGATAATTATTCTGAAAAATGGAATTTTATAAAGAAAATTTCGCGATCGCCATCCGGCGATCGCGAAAAAACTAAAATAACATAAAAATAACTACTCGACGCCAGTTGAAAACAGACGCTGTTTTTCGTGCTTTTCTCGGCATCCATGATTGGAAAACTTCGGAAAGGTCAGTTAAACGATATTTACTATAAAATACAACCCCCCAAATCTACCCATTCATGATAATTCAAAAAAATACCAATGGTGTATCTAACCTTTAAACCTGGACACAAAAAAAAAATTAGTAACCACTGGGCAATTCCACGTAAACAACGTGACACTTTTATAGAAGAAAATTTCATATTTCAAGTGCAAACAAAAATGTACACCAATTTATTTGTCTAGTTGGTCTACTACTACTGCAACCACCTTTAACTCTAACCGCCCTGAATCTATCAAAATCCATTCCCTGTTTGGTGGATTCAGGATACCTGTATATTGAACAAACTGAGGGACTTTGATGGATTCAGGATTTTAAGCCTAGCATTACTGCAGGATTGTGCAGTACTGCAAAATGGATTTTGAGGTGATGGATTGTGAAGACTATGTAGAAACAATGCAAAATATTACTAGCATGGTCAGAATCCATCATACCTTTGCTGGTGGATTGTTGATGAATTCAGGATTTCTCCAAAATGTATATGACAAACTTAGTGGATTTTGGCGGATTCAGGACACTTCCTAGTAAAATCACTAAAAGGGCTGTGGTTAATTACAACAAAAGAAAGTCATTCTGATTTGTTTAATATGAATAATAACAAGCAGGCTAGGGTGTAACAGCGTGACGCTGTAAGGACATAGGTTAACTCGTTTATCCTCCAAAATCAACCGACACTTTTTCGCCATTCATCCCCAATTTTTCGCCATTCATTCCCAATTTTTCTAAATCCTCCCAGAGGATTTTGGAGGATTGAGGAGGGTTAGAGTTAAGATAATAAATTTTCCAGCATTATTATCTCAGATCAAGTATCAGCAAGGACATTTTTCACAATCTGTAACTAAAACGACCACATTTTTAAACAATTTTTATTTTGTTCATATTTTTTCAGGATGCAAGAAGGGAGTCCTTGTCGAGATTCAGCTCATCTTGCCCAGTGCTAGCCGACCAGGATGAAAAAATTCATGTTTCAAGTGAGTCACCGCAATTGGTCTATGCCCCACTCTGCCCCCAAACTCCAATCAATTAAACACCCAACCCTTGTTCTCCTGAGACTTTTTAGCCCCAGTCCTATGGATGTGATTTATGGCCTACATTTTAAAGTTACAGTATACTATTTGTCTGTTGTTCATTTTTATCCTTTAAAGCAGAAAAAAGTTCTCAACAAATAATGAGATATCCATGTGAGGATCTGTAATGTCCTGCTTTTGAGCATGTATTGGCACATATGGAGACATATGGAGACTTGTGGAGACTTTGTTACCTTCTTTTGTTTTCCTTTGTCCTATTGTAATCCTATTACTGCTCTGGGGTAAATTTATCCTATTGTCCTATTGTGTTACCTTCCCCATAGGGCTGCGTGTATACGAGCATTCGTTTTAGCACGGCATACATGTACATGGCTAACCCGGCTAAATTTACCCGTCGTAAATCACATTCAAATGCAGAGTTGAACAGAACAGTGGAATGGCACTAAATATGAAATAATGACCCTCCTGGAAAATTGGCTATAAAAGCCAAGTCTGCTAGAATTGAGAAAGTGCTTTTTAAATTAAATATCTGGAGGCGAAAGAAAATGTAAAAAAAATATAAAAATATCTCCCGAAAACCTTTACGCATTTTAATAGCTGTTTTGAACAGATAGTCAAAAATTAATTGAAAAGAGAGGTAACATACTGGTTTGTTTATTTCATGGAGATTTCTAAATCTGAGGGAGGGGGGGTTTGAAGGAAATTAAGCTGTCTTCTTAGAAAATTGGCTTCAAAAATCCAATCTGCCATTAAGGGAGAGCGAAGATGATAAAAGTGCTTTATAAAAAAGGCAAATATTTTCAAGCAATTTCTGTTGAAACGCCCACGTTTTCTTTGCAGCTGTTCCCAACTTGTCACGAATGGCTACATGGAAAGGCAAATTCCTCCCATTTTTACCCCCCAACCTCACTCCTGAAATAAAATTATCTCCGCATTCGGCAACCAACTGGGAGATTTCACAGAACTTCAGAAGCTTGGCTCCATCTTTTTAAAATTATATCAGTGATATGTTAGTGATTTTTTGTTGATTTCTGGGGTAAAGTAATAATAAGTCGCATTTAGTCAAGTTTGTGTACATGAAAATTGCCACATGGCTTGACTGAAATGATGCTGAAACTTATAGCCCATTTGTTTATGCTGTACATATGTACAAAGGTGTAAAGAAATACCCATAAATACCCATGTGCGTTTTAGTGAATTTGTTTAGGTTACTACCCTCATATAAACCACACATCTCATCTCAACCGCTTTAGATGTCATTTTTAAAATTATATTTCACAAGCACAATGAGTAAACCTTAGGCTTATTTGAACAAAAATGTTTAAAAAAATTCATGTTGTCGCTCATGCTGGGTCAAAGGTCAAAGTTTACTGTGCTTGACCTCATGCTAATACTATTTGTATCATAGATTCATGTAATTTCTTACATGAAGAGCTTCAATTAAAGAAAAAAACGTTTTATTTGGCATTCCTAACCAGAGATAAAAAGTAAAAGTGAACAATCACAGGGTCAAAGGTCAATGACCTGTATCTCACAAAAAAAAGTCAAATTTGGGTTTGGTAATTCCAGCAAATTTAAAGAAAATATTTGAGATTAACGTGGAAAAGTGGTTGATTTGACACGGAATGACCTATTTCTATAAAAATAGCAACTTTAAAGAATTCAATTTTAATTAAAAATAAGTGCAAAGTAATAATTATTCATGTATAAAAAGTGCACTCTGTCCAACTTCCAAACTCACAGTGGCCGCATTTTAAAGCCTCTCTTCTGTTCATATCAAGAACAACCCTAACAAAAACACCTGCAGACTTTGTCTGCATAACTCTTTTTTTGTGGTGGGTCTGCTTGTAATATGTATTAAGATAAGTAGTGTGCGGTAACACCAGGGTAATACTCGTTAGTGAGTTGTGTGGTTTGGAAAGAATTGAAGGGAACTCAACGTTTCGGACAGTATCCCCTGCCCATAGTCAGGAGACTGAGAGATTCCATGTATCATGTACCGGTTTGTTACAGTCAACATGAATTACTGTAAATTGTGCCTAAATCGATTAATTAAACACAGCTTGAATAGACAGGGTAACCGTTGCGGAGGTGAGAACACATCACCTGCGCTTGAGGGTCCTTAAACACGCCACACAGACTGACAGACCAATTGGGATGTTAAACATACACACGAAACTGACATTGTCCTCAATTGATGCATCTCCATGTGTGCACAACAGAAGCAATTATTGTTTGACATTTGGTTTTCGCCCCCTCTTTCCGCCCTCTAGGGCACAGGAAAGATCTTACAAGGATTACATTTTGTTGACGGGATCCAATTCTTCCCAGTTGATATGTGGGACTTAATCTATGTAATAACATGCAAGTCTCCGTTTGTTTGGATGTTTGTGTGGGTGTGTTTGTCCAGGTTTATTCTTGGAGGTGGCAGGTTGCATGGTGTTCAAACTTGGTGTGTGTGGGTGAGGCTTGGTACAACTTAGATTTTAGTAAAACGTTTGTTATGAGGACTTAGGAGGAGAGAATGGTTTTGGGACTTAAAGTTACTACAACCACTACAGTGGTTGGCCGCATCAACTTGGCAACAGTTTATGTACGCGTAATAGAGTACTGAAGTCTGACGTCAGTTATCATACTAATGGTTTCATACATTGTCTTGTCAAAATGGTTGAGTAACTTTTGTGGGGAGCCAATGCTTTGGCAACAGGAAACAATATGACGTATTGACTTAGGTACATGTACTCTATAAGTGTAGAGACCGTGGCATGACAGCCATATCAAACATAGTTGAGTTGTAAAATACTAAGAACACGGCACCAGACTACTCTTAATATGATCATGAGAACAAGGGCCGTTTTCCAAACTTCGGCTTCGTCTCCGTTTGGGCTTCATTTTTGCGCATGTTAATGACACATGTTAAGGTATTTCTAATTGTTTTTATTTTTTATTTCTACAAAATCCGAATCCGACCCCTGTCAAACCTCCAGGTGGTTTGGCAGGGAATCACCAGAAAGCCCTCGCAAGAAGATTCTCTGAAAAAAACCCCCAAAATGATCAGAAACGATTTTTTGTTATCCCATCTATATCCCCCAGATCAGCTGTGAGATTTCAAATCTAATTTCTATAAGCATTACCCCCCCCCCAAAGTCACACCATTGAAGTCACACGCTCCCAGTGCGTCCAGAGCTACTAAAGCATCCCTGCCAGCAATTATACAAATTTAACACATCGTATCTTCTCTCGATGTCTTCCGCATGGCCTGTCGCTGGAGAACGTGATCAGCAAGCTAAATATTTTATATCCCCTTGCTTCAGGAATCTGTCAGTAAAGGATTCTGCCGTTGCATTGATAATTGCCAAATGAGGAGTGGGAACGATGCCTCAGTGTACTCTCTCCTGACATTTAGATAGTGTTTTGACAAGAAAAAGCACTTTAAGAAGGTACAACAAATGAAGAAGAGAAACAAAATAGGAAAAAAAGTACATTTTCATCCAGCAAAAAACTTTGAAAAGATAACATTATCGTGTGTGGCAAGCGTTGTTTTTGTAACCAAAGCCATCTTTACTCTTCTCCTTCCACATGCCCACATGCCCCGCCCCCCAAAAATACTCAGAATATTTGACTTTTTTGTATCATTATTTTTTATTAAATAACACCTAAATTAAATTGAAAAGTATTAAATATGTTTTAAGGCTGTTTCTAATTATATATCAAATATTTGAATATCAACTTAATATTCGGTTCAATTTCTATTTACTGCGCTCATTCCTTTGTTACAAAGATGCAGTGGGCTGGTACTACACATCACATAATGCCTTGTGCTTTTAGAGGAGAGGTATTTTGTTGCAGATCTTGACAAATCCCGGGCCTGGACGGCACTGGGACAACCACTCCAGGGCCGGCTCTAGGCAACCAGAGTTTCCCATACCAACTGTATTGCACATGTTTTTTTCAGAGAATCAAACTCAATAATCATGTACCAGAAAGTTACACAGATCAGCAGGTACATGTACAAGCAACAATATTCACCCACAAATAAAGTTTAATATCATCGCCTTTCAGTATAAACTTCGTATTCCCCCCAAATTAAAATACCTTTAAAACATTTTCTTATTTTTTTTTTTTTTTTTTTTTTTTTAGCTCAAGTTTTGACTATTCGGACATTCGGTCTGCTAATAATAATATATTTTGTTATTCCGAAGAAAGAGTAAATTTAGTCCTGAACAATGTTGACATTGGCGGTTCTTTTTGATTTGGTCCTATTACTGAAAATTAGCCAACTATAAACTACTTTTTTGTCAGATTGGCTCACGTTTTTTGGTCCTACATGTAATACTTTTGTAACGCCATCCTGTAATAATCTTCGAACCTCTTTGTACTAGACAATTTCTGTCTCAGCCAGTGGTCATCAATGGCCTAAATGTATTTGACTGTGAGTCGTTTTATGAGCTGACCTGGACTTCCTGGGGATACTTTTCACGGGTCATAAAATTTCTATTGAGTGTTTGGCCAGTAGGATTCATATGATGGACTTTGTAATTGGTGGCATTTATTGCCCTTCATATACTTTATTGGCTTAAGAGTGACCTACATATGACCAGCTATTACAGCTATGACCAGCCTGAATTTAATTAATGCTATTACATGGTTTGAAATGTAACCTGCTCAAACTAAATTTGCACAATATAAGTTAATAATAATAAATCAGATTGTTTTTTATATTTTTTATTACACGGTTATTTGCAATGCCCTTCCAGGTTTTATTTTCATTCTACCCTTGACCATAAAAGATTCAATTCTTTCCAACAATTTTGCACTGATTGACCTTCATTGAGGTTATATTAAAAACCAGTGTCAGTTTGCAATATTCTTTCCGTTCAATATTGAATGGTTGTACAAATTGTGCCGTCGGGAACAAATGGTAAGGTATTTGTTGATTAATCTTGTTGATTGTTGTTTATTTTCTCACGTTAGGAATCGTGTTGACTCCGCCTCCATACTTGCACATGTTAGGTAAACCCACTTCTTGACGTTGCGCATTTTAAGTTCTGCACACCATTTTTACGCTGAGCATCATTACCATAGCTTTAGCACCGGATAAACACCACAGTATCATGCGCAAAGTCGCAGCCTTTTGCATGGGTCGGTTTGATAAAAAGAGGCTGTGAAATTAGCATAGAAACCAACAAATTATGTTTTGTGAATGCAATACTTTAGTGGCTTTGTAGTGATACTAAACACAGAGCCAATTGTCTCTAATACAGGGCCGCACCTAACAAAAGTATTTGATTACAAATAGTTAAGGGTTTCAATGCCAGGCAGTAGATTTTCATGTTTCAACTGCACGATTAATATTCTAGTAATGCCGCAGGCCTTGCGTGACATACAGTACAGTGCAGTTGAAAGGTAAAACTAGGAATAGGAAATTTTGTGAGAAGAATTACCTTCTCCATTCACATTTCCTTCTCCCAATTTGCATGCAAATTTGTCCACCTGTGATAAAAAATATGAAAATATTGTCCCACTTTTGTGAAAAGGCAAGGCGTAATAATTTTTTCCCATTTATATTAAAAAGCGTTGAATAAGTTGTGAAAACTTTTCCCACTTTGGTGAAATGTTTTCACATTTTGTGAAAATGAAAATAAAATCCCTTGGAAGAGAAAAAGTGTTAACAGAATTTATATTTTTATGTTAGCTTTCAATTGCTCTGTACCAGCCAAGCGACAGGAATAGTCAAAACATCTTGGTGAAAGGGCCCTTGCTTATTGACTATGAATTTATAGTCGACATTACAATTTAGAAATGCTGACGTCTTCAGAAATTAATTTTGAAATAGCTTTTGTAGCGAGCCGAATTAACTAGAATGAGTAGATATAGATGATATCATGTTTGTTTCAGCATAGTTTGTAGACATTTTATGTAATTTAAATGAAATGCTTTTCTGGCAGTGAATTTGTAGAATATTTTTTTCAGAGAGTTTTTTTATGAGAATGACATCTGTACTTCTGAGAAGCTTCAGACGTATGTATGTTGCATTAAAAGATTGGGATAACTGAACATGCGAAAAGTAAAAAGATGTTGTATTCCATCAAACACAAGTCGGCACTGATTCTCCATACAAACCACGCATTTAGTGGCTTAATTTGTGACCCAGCACGAGTAAATGAGACACTTTGAGGCAAAAATAAAAATTGAGATTTTGATTTCATCATTAAAAGCTAAACAAGCTTTAAATGATGAAATAAAAATCTCAATTTTCATTTTTGCCTCAAAGTGTCTCATTTACTCGTGCTGGGTCACATTTGTCCACAAGGGTCTAGATAAGTGTGCTGTTTCAGCCCTGTCAGTCGTGTCAGAGAACAAATCAGAAACCTGATTAAGGCTGCATCCGAATCTCTTGTCTATGGCTATTGTCTAGGTGTTCGCCTATTACAAATACACGTGAGCAGGCTGACAATAGACGTAGCCGTAGCTCTAGAAGCCCGTTTCGGACACGGCCTTAGATGATAATCCTCGGAAGCCACCGAGTAAAAATTGAGTGAGAAAAAGTGTTAGTGTATGTACAAATTGTGACCTCCATTTTTTTCCTGTAATGCACTGTGTAAACAGTGCATAATGTCATTAATACATAGAGCTATCCTTTCATGAACTAGTTGGCCCTTCAAAGCTTAATGCAGTGGAGCAGAAAACTGGCAGTCCGCACTTGAATATTTTGAGAGTTTTCACCACCTGTCCGCTCCGAGAACTGTCTCTGTAAACCTTGACAACAGTCTCTGTTCATTTTATTTGAAAAAAACCAAAAAAACCAAGGCTAATAGATCAGAGTTTAGCTTAAAAAAAACACCTCTTTTATGCAGACCATGCATGAACATCAACAATAAACCTGCTGGGGCCTTGTAAAGATGCCATGTTTTGGGCTGCAACTAGCAAAAGCATGTTCATTGAAGTAGTATTAATAGTAACTGTACATTTAATTAAAAACTAAACATTGGAACAACCTTCTTTTTTTCTTTCTTTTTTGCTGAAATATTTTTGAATATCAAAATTGTAGAAACAGTGCCCTCACGCATTCGAGCGAATGATCCATTATGAAGTAAGTTGCACTGCTCACAAGAGGGGGCTGTTTACTTAAGGCTGTCTGTGGGTTGCTCAGTATTTGCTTCCATTTCTATCTGCTTCTCAGTGATTCGGAAATCTGTGGCGAAGCCAAAGACCGAATTAGGCAACGGTTTTGAAAACCCCCATAGTTTAAACTATTAACTCCTGTACTACTTTGTCCTACATTTTATTTATTCACTGGCCAGATGGATCCATAGGATTATGATAGTGCTGGAGGCAAATTTGGTCATTTACTAGGAATAACAAACGGTCAGGGCGGTTTTGGGCAGTACAAGTATTTGGTCTACGCTGATCAATTGCAGAAAAAAAACCATACATGTACTTGGGATTACAAATCGAGTGGTGGAAAAACATGTGCAATTATTCCTTTTATACTGGGATTTACAGTTGTCAGATTTTCCCCACCTACCTGCCTTTACCTGGCTGTTTGCACATTCCTTGGAGGACACGGCCCGAAGAGACACCGTCAGTTGCGCACGACAACATTCACAGTCTCGTCTTCCCAATAGTCTCGTGTTCCCGACACTTTAGTCCAGCTAGCAGCATTATTCTAATAAAATAGTGTGTTTTTTTGGGGGGGGATACTTTCGGCATTGTTTTTTATATGCGACTGCTGACTCTATCATTGCTTTCCATGGCTACGCAAAAACAAAATGCTATCAATATTTACTGCAGCTACACTTAAAATGCAAAATTCTGACTAAACAAAATGTATTTGGCTATTAAATAATTCCTTTTTTTTTAAAATCATTTCATCAATTGTTTTTGTTTATTATTATATATTTTTAAAAGAAATTCCTGTCACTTTTTTTTGAGAATTTTAATTATAGTATTTAAACATAGAATAAATGGAATAATAATGTATAGAATAATAAACCGATGGTACTATTTTTAATCAGGAAGGTCGTGGGGTCAAATCTTCAGTAATCTTGAGTTTCTCTTTTTCTAAGCATTTGGACAACTCTGAATATACGGTCGTTAGAAAACTTGGTCAGAGAAGCCTAAAACCCAATTTAAATGTATTTGTTTTTCCCTGTTTCTTGGATGGTCCCACACAGACATTCCAATGAGGGAGCAAGCGGCCGCCGGTACCCGTTATCTTCAGAGCGACGAGGAGGCAGAGCAAGAGGAAGTAGTTGAGGTACCAGACCAGGAGACCGAGGCCCGATCCCTGGCCCAGGACGACAGCTCTCCATCGGCCCATGAGGTCACCTCTCCAAGGAGCGAGTTTTCAGAAAATGCCTTGGGTATGGATGCTCTGTTCGATTCTTCATTCCTTTACCCTTCCAAATGCTTCAAACTTTGGGCGCGTTCGTTTAGCTCACCCGAATCGACACGGATTTAGCCCTGGATCGTTCGTTTAGCTCTGACGCCATATTTGGAGGAGTAATCAAACATTGAAGGGCATTTAAATCCACACAATGAAACAAATAAACCCAAAAGGGATGTTCAATAGTTTTCATAAAGAGGAGTTTAAAATTGCACAAATGAACCCTTTTAGTCTTTTAGTCTTATATCTGTCTTTCCTATTAAAAGTTTAAAATTATAGTGTTTATAGATTAAATTACAAATAGAATTTCCGGCCAAACATTTTGACAGATTTCAAATTGACGCCTAATCTTTTGGCTCTAGGTTTAGAGGAACCTCCGCCGGCAAAGGATGGGTTGGCCACACACTCTGTCCAGATCAACGTGAATGACGTCAGTGTGAGTAGCGACCCCAGCAGGTCAGATCAGGTCAGCTCGGGTCAGATGTCGTCGTCTAGGTTAGACGAAAGCAGGTGAGGGCAACATGAGTGCAACATGATTTAAAATCAATGGAAACAATATTAATAAAACAACTTTATTTATTTTATTTTATATTTATTTATATTTTCGGCCCTCGGAACTTTTTTAATTTTTATTTATTTTTTAAACAGTCAGTTAAATTTGACTGTTATAAACTTAAAAGCGCTTGTACTCACTCGAAAGGGTTGTATGATGCCAGTTTCTTGAAACAATGTTCTAGATAAAATTGTGTACAATACAATGCATGTATGTACTACCTACATGTATAATGCAGATTTATTAAAAACAAATTCATTATTTTTATCAGCCCTGTTCTTTCCGTTTCTTGCCTTATTTCTAGTTCTCCCGACGATTCCTCGGAGGACCTATTAGAAGCCGAAGACCCTCAGAGGGTGCGTCGACACAGCTGGGGTCCTACAGACGAAGTGGTCATCAGTCCCTCCCAGGAATCCCAAGTTTCGGATAACTTACACCTCAGCTTAGCCTTGAGATGGTACAGAAATGTTCCCTCTCTCAAAATAGATTCTATTTTTTTTACTCTCCTAATTGTGAAACTTCTCACTTCTGGTTCCCCGCTGTGCATTGCAACAACAGGCGCAGCTGTTGATTACCGGTGAAGTAATCGTGTTTGATTTTGCACATGTATGTCAGTAAATGTTGCAAGAGAGCGTTTGGGTAGCCATCACATAATCTGTGTGTCGGCCATGGGCCGTTTTCAAAACCCCAACTTAGGCTCTGTCTTTGGCTCTGTCTCCGTCTTTGGTCCCGGCTTCGGATCTGGCTCCAGCTCTGGCTACAGCTTTGGCCCCGGCTCCGGCTCTGGCTCTCGCTTCATCACCATTGCCAAAGACGGAGACGAACCTTTAGTCAAACTATGGCAACAATCACATTTTTTACTCTACGTTGTTTTATGCTTCTCACCCTTAATTTTCTTGAGTTGGCTCACATTTGTAATAATATTTAATTTAATTTTTTTAAATTAATCCCGCAGTAAAAGCATGATTAATCTGGATGGGAAAAACGAGAAGGAATTCAACAATACCAAAGAAATGCTGACTCCAAAGTCGCCTATGCAGTCGAAAGAACTCTCTCCGGATCAAGGTAATGAGATTCGTGAATCATGCTGTCTTTTGACCAATTACAGCTGTGATTATAGTCTGACGTGTTGCGCATGCCTATAATACACGCCTACGGCTCGGGTCATTGGATGCAGTGACCCTTGGGTGGGAATTCTTTATCGGATTGATGAGGTCAAAGGTCATGTGGGGTTGATTATTAGAGGCCGTTGTTCAAATATGCTTTAAATGTTTCTTTGTCTACATAATTTGATGTTTTTTATGTAACTTAGATGGGGTGATCCTTGGGTGGGGGTTCATCACAACTCTTTTGAAATTAGAGGTCAAAGGTCATCTAGGGGTCATTTAAGGTCATCGCTTAAAAATGCACAACCTTTGACTTTTTTAAAAACAAAACATATAGGGATTGACTGCGGGAAAAGACAACACTAGCGATCCGAAGATAATATACTCGGTTAACCCAACTCTCTTCCTCCTCCCTATTTTCCTTTTTGGTAGGTCCTTGTGCCACGTCATCTCCCATCGACTCGAGGGACGCCGAGCCGTGGACGCAGTCCCCCGACGTCATCGAGGTAAGTAAGAAATGATACGCACTGCAGTAGCAACTGACGTCATTCTTGTCTTGCGGTCAGAGAGTTACTGGCCTCTACAACTGGTCCTACTGGGATCAAACTATGCAGTCTGTCTTCAAAGGACTATCCGTTACAGATGAACTTTACTTAATATGTTTTATGTAACTGTTAACATAATTGTCGATGTCCTGTGTTCAAATAGTAACTATAGACTTCTAAAAAGAACCTAGGACGCCAACACGCCTATACTTTTGTATGCAGCATCCTAGACCACATGTGCATTAGTCTGGCTCCGCCTGTTTCACATCCTTTCAAAATAACATGTTTGAGCAAATAAATCGAGTCTTCATGAAAACGACAACAGTGGATTTTCCATTTTCATCATGTTTACGATTGCAGTTTTCTCTACCAATTTTATGAAATTCTGTGTCGATCAAAGAAAATAAGGAGGATTGTGCATTGTGAGATCAAATGGATTATACTTGATAAAGCCGCGTCTGAGTTACTTGGATCTGGCTTGGAATGACACACGGGTCTATGGGTTCCCTGCAATAGAGCCGTAGCCAAGTAATTAGACACTGTGTTAGTCTTGCCCAGGCTTTCCTAGTCTTGTTTCTGTGCTTTGACCCAGACGCGACCAAAATACCTCAACTCTGCCTCAGACATCTGGTTGGATCAGCTGGACTGAAGCAGGAAACCACTTCAATTCAGAGGCCAGTTTATTTATATAGCAAAAGTAGACTTGCATCCAATCTCCTCCACCTCCAGTCGAAGGGCTGGTTTATTTATAGCAAGTAGACTCGCATCAGTCCCGCTCTCTCTTTACAGATGCTTTGTGGACTCTCTTCGTTTTAGTCTGTTGGCTCATGGACAACTTAATTCAATATTTGATTTTGCACGTAGCGTAATCTTTCACGCAGTGCGCGCCCGCCGCTAATGACATATTATAGACGCTTATAGACCAGCTCCCTAGCTCAGCTCAGGTGTCTTTGCAAACTGCATCTAGCGGTTTATCTTTCTCCTTATTTCTCCCCAGGCTTTCTGAGAGAGCCAATCAGAACTGCGATTATTAGCACGTACCTCGCGCGCACAAAATATTGCAACACAGGCCCGCGCGACCGCTGAATGGGTGGTTGAGTGCGTGAAGAAACTATGCCTATTCGAACACCCCATTTAACAGAGTTTCAAAGACCACTGTGCGAGTTAGGGAGCTGGACTTTTCGTGTCGTTAGCGGGCGCACTGTCGAATACAGTGGTCTTTGGCAAAGACTAGCTGGATCACTGCTCTGAACGTCCGCAGAGAATTGCCGTCTTCCACGAGTGACACCACTCGTTAGGCTCACTTGATCGACAAACTTTCCCATCCCCCCTCCTACACCCCCCCCCCCCCCCCCCCTACACCCCCCCCCCCCCCCCCCTACACCCCCCCTACACCCCCCCCCCCTTACACCCCCCCTACACCCCCCCTACACCCACCCCCCTACACCCCCCCCCCCCCTACACCCCCCCCCCCCTACACCCCCCCCCCCTACACCCCTCCCCCCCCCCCTACACCCCCCCCCCCCCCTACACCCCCCCCTACACCCCCCCCTACACCACCCCCCTACACCCCCCCCCAAGCCTGATTCCTGGGTGATGTGTCATCATGTGTATATGTGCGTGTAGGAAATCATTGTGGTTGGTAAACGCGACGGTACTTCACCCGATGGTGATGCTAAACGGCGCTTCCGTTCCCGCAATGTGGTCCAAATTACGGCTGGATCTTCCGAGGGCAGACACCGAAAATTAGAAGCTGCCGAGAAGTTGATCGCTCAACACAGAGGAGCACTTCTGTTTTCTATTTGAAGGACACAACATCTACATTCCTGTATGCATATCCTGCTGGGCTGTTCAAAATCGATGCCTGCTCAAAGTGATCTTTTCGGATGGTTGGAGTGAATAATTTGCCTTAAATCCCCCAAACTTTTGTTCATCGGTTGGTTACCCAGTCAGCTTTCAGTGTAATGCCCTGTGACACTGGTTGATGCGAGCCCACAGTGTGAATTTTGTGCCCGCGAGTGTTCTTCCTGAAGTACAAATGGGATTGTTTTGTTTGCAATGGATACCCTAGGGTAAGCATGTAAGTGTTTTTAATCTGTAAGAATATAGCATCGTTTGTCCCAGAGTGAACTCTTCTAACTGGAGCTTTCTATATGCTTATTCCCAAACATGCTAAACATAAACAACAATAATTTTTTTTAAACCTGACGCTTACGTGAACGACGCAACCCCAGCCGATTTGACAAAACAGTGCGTCACTTTAATGACATGCGTAAAACTTAAGCAATCATTTGTTGCGTGGCTGCATGAATAAACTGTCGATTTCACGAAACGTGACGTAGCTGTGCAAAATTGGGAAAATTAACATCTTGGATGAGAATAATGACAGCATTTTAAAAAGTTTTTTTGTATGAATTTGCTCGGTCACGACACTGTTGACGAATCGCCATTTTGGCAAACGATTTGCCCGGTTTTCTTCGGAATCACCTACATGTAATAGCGACTATAAAAATTCACAAGTAAAAACACAAATTCGTTAAGTATTCATAGATATTGGAAAAATTAAAGAATTTTTTTTCTTTTCTTGTAGTTTGGTTCCCTGCTCCTACTTTAGACGAAACAGTAACTAAAATAATTATTATTTGGGGAAACCAGACTATCAGTCAGCTGGCACCTGTTTACGGATGTTTGATATTTTTATTTTTAATGTGGACTAACTAAATTTGATAAATTTGGGGCAGTATTTGGAAAAAGTCGGGTTTCCCCTCAACAGTGGTCAGCCAACCATCGTTGATACAAATGGATACAAAATTTCACTTCTCTTGAAAACCACAGAGCACCAGGTGCTATGATTTCACAGGATAATTAAGACTATGGGCCTTTTCACATCCCTGGCTTTGTCTTGAGGCTTAAGCCATAAGCTTTAAGGCTTTAGCTTGCATTAGGCTCCCAACTGTGAGTTCCAGCCACATTCTGGTGCCTGTCACTGTGAACAAGTAACAATGGATTTCCATTGTTAGTGCGCCATGTTTCTTTCGTTAGATGTTCATACATGTAGTGTGTTGTGCTTCAGAAACATTAAACCGAATGAAATGAACAAAAACTTGGAATACTTCCATTTGCTTCCATTTCTATTTGATTCTCAGTGATTCGGAAATCAGAGGCAAAGCTGAAGACGAATCAAAGGTTTTTAAAAATACCCTATTATTCAATTACAGTCAAGTAAGGTATTCATAATAATTCAGTAGTTTCGGTTTTTGATGGTTGCAACTATATTTTACACCCAAACATTTTTACTTGCACTGACAGCAGCCATGTTTCTTTTTGCCAGTCACCACTAGCATGGTCATTACTATGTTAGCCTAATCAGACAGGAAAGAGTGCATTTCCTGTCATTAATCTTGTCCCTATTTTGAGAGTTACACATGTACATCCCTAAGCAACAGCTGAAACATTTCACGTCAGACTTTGGCAAGCGGAGAGTCGAAATCTGCCAAGTGGTTTGGACATTTGCGATACCTTTGTACAGTGTTGTAGTAAGTGCTCACACTAGTACTCAAAGTACTCAGTACTGAAGTCCTTTAAAATACCTATTAGAGATTCTTATATTTTTTTACCCGAACATAATTGAAGAACAATAACACTAATTGGAAATTTAGAAACAAAATGTCACTGGACAGTTTCTTGCAAGTCTCTGCAAAATTTTACAAATATTTTTCCCAAATTAAAATTCAAGCCATATTTTATAAAGATAGCCCATCGTATCACAAGTTTCCAGACCTTTGAGCAGCGCTTTGAAAGAAACACATAACTGGAATTATATATATATATATATATATATATACAAACAAAATACGAAAGAAAGTTTGGGCTAGTAAATATTCAAAACAACCGGTACCCAGCACCCATGGACTGCGAGGATAAGGCTGTAGACATCCTGTGTTACCAGGGAGACCACTGCGGGACGGAGCCGCATTTCCTAAATGGATTAAAGCTGCGAGTTCAAAGACCTTTGGCTTTTCAGTACAACTTGGGATCGGTTTTATTTAGTTGGCTGTGAAGGAAGAGAATTTGACTTGCTTTTGACTGGCTCTTCATTAGGTGGGAAAGAAAGTGGCGTCCTGACATTATGAAAATACATGAATCTGGAAAAGATAAATTTTCAATTTTGTTAGAAAAATAGTTGAACTCGACTCTCCATAGACTTTGTACACAAACAAAGAAGTGACGGCAGGATATTACATTTTTTCCCCCAGCTTTGTGCAATAACAAACATTTTTTATAAACATCACCCTATTCCATCATCAAAAAGTTGATAATTATACACTTTTCCATAACTGAACTGATTTTTGTTTAAATAAACTAAATAATCACTTTAAAAATGTGTCTACCTGAAATGGTTTCTGCTCAGCTAGAAATCAAAACGTAGGACCCTCTCAACTTTTTTTTATGGTTCAAAAGTTCATCTATAATCGCGAGCAGGAGAACATTAAAAAGGGAAAAAATCTAAGTAGGTCTCAAGTGACCCAGCCTTTAAGAAGTACCTGGGGAATCAGGTTGGAAGGAAGGGGCCAAAGCGGAGGGAGAGAGATAATTTTATCTTGAGCCAGACAGAATGGCAACAGTGGCGGTCACGGGTTTAACAGATTTGCAAACGGGCTGTTTTGCGATGGCCAATCATGTACATGTACTACAAGTATGTTTAAGAGTTCCCTCTCCGCTCTTAAACTCGCAGTTTTTCAGCCTCAACCCACTGCCTCAGTGGTTGTGAAATGGTGGCAGCGGCACAATTTGCACTGTTGTCTTTTGAGTTGTCGATGTCTTTTTGGATCCGGGGCTTGTGACCTTGGCCCGGTTGCCACACAGCACGGTAGGGCAGCACCTGCAGAAGGTGGTTCCTGGAGTTAACAGCTGCAGACGTTGCTTCAGTGCTATGAGACCAGTTGCAGCTGATCCATCGCGGCTGCTACTGGGTGACGATTTTCTGCCAGTTCTTGCACAGGATGTTAAAAGCACTCGTCTGGCCTTATTTTGTCTTGATCCCTAAACTCCGGAAGGTTCTGTGCTAACAAGCTGCCCTGCATTCACTTCTGCTTCTGACCGTTGCGTGCCACAGCTTGGGTCTCCACGAATGCCTGCTGGACCACTAGACATTGTCCGTCCGCCATTGTTCCGTTCACCCATTGTTCCGTGCACCCATTCCTGCAACAGTCCTCTTGGCGATGGTTTTCACAAGAACTGACGAAAAATGTTGTTCTTATAAAAGTCCAAATCGTGAACCTGGAGAGATGGCATAGGTCAGTCAACCTTTCAAATTCCTTCTCGTGATGCGCCGTCTGCAGTGAAAGGGGTCGCTATGTCCAAGAAGATGAAGAAAATGCGTGAGCTGAGTTCTGCGCTCCAGACTCTCTGCACTTGTTACCATGCCCGGAAGGTGAAATGGAAATGTTTGGGTTTTTTTCTTTGTTGCTTTAGATTCGTTACATTGTATATTCTACATTGTATATTTTGTTGCTTTGATATTTGTCCAGGACGACAAGCTCGATCTGACCTCCAGCGAGTTTAATGTTACCGACATCTTGCCGCCGGATAACGCCCCCCAGGTACCGACCCGGGCCGAGATTGAGGCCGTCCCCCGCCGCAAGAAGAGAGAGGAGGGCATGAAACTCACTCGTAAGCAACCACAAAATAATCAAAGATGTAACAGGAGTTACTATGTAGTAGCAACAAGGCAATTTTACGCAAACTTAAGTGTGGAGTTTCAGAAGCTCCCTAAACACTTTTTTTTTAAAATCACGATAACACTTGTATTTTAAATGTTAAAAAAAGATTTTAACCTTTTAACGAAAACTACCTTTTAACCCACTTTGTTTTTAAGAAACCAAGTGAAAAACAAAAACAAAACATTTTAGTTTGCATCAATAACCTGTAATTTTTTTTAATTACATTTCATTCCTTATTTTGTTGTTTTTATCTACTTTCAGGTAACCGGCAAGCCCATTCTATGTTTGTCAATCCAAGGTAAACAAACTTGACCTTTCTTTCTTTGCTCTTTGAACTCTAACCCTTGATAACCCTAGCTCTAGAGCCAATGATTTTCTGTAAAAAAAAAAATAAAAAAAAATAAAATAATTTCTTTATCCTTTACATGTAGGCATGGCGTAGAAAAAAAATAACCAATGGTGCAGATTCTGATTTTTGAAAAAAGAACCCTTTCAGTTAGCTTAGGGATAGAAGTTTCTATTGGTTTCTTTCCCCTTTTTTTGCAAAAGATAAAAATGTTTTGGAAGAGTATTTATTTTAAAAAAAGAGCCCATTCCCTTGGATTACAGGACGGACGATAGCACAGGAGATCCGGCGAGCGAGGAATTACCCCTCACGCCGGATGAACCAGTACGACCCAATTCACCTCGCAGTGCACCGCCGATAGTTATGCTGTAAGATTTGCACAATGCAGAAAAAAATTCCAGTAGCGTTCCTTTTGTTTCCCCCCAAACTCCTGTCGCGTGCTGTGCTTTTGACCGTAGCTAACGAGTGCTCCCCCTCCCCCACTCCCTCCCTTACCCTTTCACACTCCCTCCCTTACCATTTCCCCCACCCTCTTCCCCACCCTCTTCCCCACCCTCTTCCCTACCCTCTTCCCTACCCTCTTCCCTACCCTCTTCCCTACCCTCTTCCCTACCCTCTTCCCTACCCTCTTCCCCACCCTCTTCCCCACCCTCTTCCCCACCCTCTTCCCCACCCTCTTCCCCACCCTCTTCCCCATCTCTTCCACACCCTCTTCCCCACCCTCTTCCCCACCCTCTTCCCTTCCCCATCCCCAACCACCTGTCCTTCCCTCACCACCTGTCCTTCCCTCACCACCTGTCCTTCCCTCACCACCTGTCCTTCCCTCACCACCTGTCCTTCCCTCACCACCTGCCCTTCCTTTACCACCTGCCCCTCCTTTACCACCTGCCCCTCCCTCTACCACCTGCCCCTCCCTCACACCCACCCCCATCCCCTTCCTCAAACCTGCACCCTGGCATCTGCACCCTCTCACTTTCTGAAGCCCATTTCTGCGCCACCCTTTTTGTTCTAGAAAATTTGCTGTGTTCTGGTTTCGCGTGCCTAATGTCGCATATCTTGGTATGGATCGGTAGAATTAATAGAGTGGAAAAAACCCAAATCCTCAAACTATGGCCAGTTAATATTGTGCACTCCTGTCTTGTTTTGTTCGCGACATACATGTACATGTTATTTTGAAGTACTAAAAATGAAAAGAATGTAGTATTCCGACACTATGGAGACTATTTTTTCTAACGAAATTGGAAATGTTTCTCAGTCCCAGATTTATGTTTTTAATATTTTTGCACAGACTGACCTTCATTAAGATTATAATGATATGAAAAAACTAACAAACAGCGTCCGGTTGCAACATTTGTTCCATAAAAATAGCCGAGAAAAATAGCTTGTTGAGGCTAAGTTCCCACGACAGACTGTTTTGGGTGGAGCCAGCTAGCTAGCTATCTACGGGAAGTAACCCTCCGCCTAAACCACTCAAAAGAGTTTCCTCACACGCAACTGTAGTACATTGTGTCACTGAAGAATAAATAAATGCATGGTGCAGTTTTAGGAGCTACGGAGAGTAATGGGTCGGTTTCGGGCGCTACAATGACTTAAGGATTTAGAGAATTAAAACCTTTTTGTAGTGTCTGTTGCATTTTTGTGTTGTATTTGTTGCAGACATGTATAGCCATTACAATTGCAGATGTGGAAATGTGTGGGTTTTTTTTGTAAGGTCATAATTATTTAGTTTAGAGTACATGTTAGTATGAGTGAGTTAGTCTTGCATACGCACTGTGGACCTCCGAAAAATATAGGTCCACACGATGCGGGAAGAGGTTACGGTTTGTGGACTTGCCCAGGTCCACAATCCGTTTTTCAGTTTCCGAAAAAGAGCGCTAGAGAAAAAACGGGTTAGGGTTATATATAGAAAAGATAGAAGGAACAGCTGAGAGGCCCAGAATCAAAATTTGAGGGTAAATTTGTTTTGGGGAAGCGAGAAAAATGAGTATTTAGTCAACGTTTTTTTAACTACACGAAGACAAAGGAATGTCCACAGTACGTATGTAAGGTAAAGCTTAGTGGTGTAATTAGTTTGTCATAACGTTAGGTGTAGCCTTTAGACTACTTTAGCAAAGATAATCAAACCTTTAGTTAGGTTGTGCCAAGCTCATGCACAATTCGTTAATCTAGTTTGCGTAGTTGAGGATGCTTCTTTAACGAATAATGTTTGTAACTTGTAAGATGATGCATGCGCACCTCCAGTTCATCAAGACAGACATTTGGACAATATCACAGCTTGCCTAACCCTAAACCCTCTGGATTGATTTACTGAGAACCTTCCTTATTTTTGCATATTCCAACAGAATGTAGTAAACTCCCAAACCGTTGGACTCTGATTCTGGTGTTATGCCTAATCCTGGAGCAAGTTCGATCAAGGAATATAGTTAACCATAGTTTGACTAACTCTTATCAAACTCATGCTAGTCGACCATGGGTTGGACTAGTCTAGTCAACTATTCGCGACCAACCTACAGCGGTTGGTCGTACTGGTTATCAATAGCAACATTTTATGGCATAGTGCGGCCATCAAAATGTATCATTTGCAGTTTTACATTTATAATTTGATCAGTCGCAGGATACAAAGCTAACCCCCCCCAAGACTAAAACAAAAATGGTAGCCGGGGGCTTTCCTCATATTTCTTATCAGGTGTCGGTTTGCATTTAAAATTGATCTTTACTACTTCTACGTTTTACCAATTTCTCTCTTTCTCTTTCTTAATCTCCGATTTGTCCATCCTTTGCACCAATTGGCCCCGCCCCCCACTTTTTCCTCATGCCCCTCCCCCTCTCAGCACCCTTACTACACCCAGAGCTCGTCACCCTTTTCAAACAGCTGAGGATTCAGACAGCGAGTAAGTTTTTGCAAACATTTCGTCTCCACGAAATTCCCCAAACCACGCTCTCATCTCGCACACACGCTTAGCCTTATTTCCAGCTGTAGAAAACAGAGCTTCAAAAAGTTGCCCCCTCCCCAATTTTCTTTTTACTTGCTTTAAAGTCCTGTGCTATTGTAAAAGGCTAACTTTTTTGGTTTTCCTCTAAATAAGAATAACGCATATTTATTTCGCCTTCATTCACAGAATATGGGATGCGATTTCATTTAATGTGAGGGGTTCTGACAAAATGAGATTGAACTGGGCTGGGGTTGAAGCGAGGGTTTTCAGATATTGGACAAGAGGGTAAAATTCTCCTGAATGTACAAAGCTGCTTGTTGCACATTAATTGGACATTCCATTGACAAATTATAGCTGTTTATAATTCAAGTTTGCTTGACATGTCGCAAAAGTAAAAGTTGAGATAAGAGCCTTTGAAGATTCAAGTTTTGTACATGTGATATTGAAAAATGCCAATTGTTTTTCCTCAAAATTACCTTTATTCCACTACTCCATACTATTTCATCACAAAATATAGTTAGTAGGCTTACCAAAAATTACAAATATCTATGAAGTTAAATTGAAAAACAAAATTGTCATTATTTTGAATTGTTTTCCACAATAGCCAGTTCCGACTCATTTTGCCAGAATGCCTCACAAGTTCATTAAAATTGTTCTCATGAATAACTTCCATCCGCAAACTAAGAAATCACTGCGAAATATATGTGACCTGTCACCACAAAATGAGAGTAAAGTCGGAAATATTGAAAATTGAGATATTGGTATTTTCAAATTCTTGCGAAAGAGAGCTTTCCAATGGTATATAACACTTGGTTTTGCGATAAATACTTTTTACAGCGCTCCAGAAAGTCATGGGTTACACAAAACGTGTTTGTGAGAAAACTTACTTTAAACATCTTAAACAAAACACGCAAAAGATTACAAAACAGGACAAGTAAGGTTCGGTTGAGCTTAGCAACGGCTATGTTCTAATCATCATTATTTCTTCTTGAAATTGTCCACACATACAAACTATTGTATAAACAACAAAATATCAAAATTTCGAAAACGTGGGATAATTACGAGGACCTGATTTGCATATTTAATTACCGTGTTAATTAGACCACTAATAGACTTTAATCCAAACACTAACTACGCAAACACTATGCAAAATCGCGTAATTTAAGAGGTTTCGATCATCTGATCTCACCCAAAAAATGGGAATATGTAGAGGAGAATTTGGGCTTTCCAAATTACGCAAAATCTCAAAATTGACTACCCCTTCATATTTTGACTTTGGATGGCCATATCTCCGAATCACATTGTGCGACTTTACTCTCATTTTGTGGTGACAGGTCACATATTTGTTTTCATCATAACCATCATATGAACACTGAACAAACACTCATCTTGATGTAATGCACCAAAAATCACTTTCATTATTGGAAACATAATAAAAAACAGAGTAGATTATACCATTTTGAAGCTATCCAAAGAAAGTAACCCACCAAATTATTGTTGAAAATCATACTTGCTTTAATGATATTAATGAGATTAAACTTCCTGGCAATTTTTTTTTTTCATTCGGGCATAATGTCATTTTGAAGGAAACGGTAAAAGAAGGTTGTTTCCAAAGGTGCATCTCAGAGACACATTTTCAAAAATGTCCATAAGTAGTTGGTTTGTAATAGGGCGGGTTTGTGAATAGGTGTGCGCAAACGTTGACACAACGCACGTTGACACAACGCTCACAAGCGCATGGTTTATACTATTCGTCGGTTCAGTGTGTGTGACATTGCAAAGCTGAAATCGGCTGAATAGGAACATTTCCCAGATGCTGATTTCAGGCATATTTTAAATTATGTCTTGGCAAATTTTGAGTTCACATCGAGATCTCAGAAATTGTTTTCTCGGAATATGCAGCATTCACAGAGATAAAAACAACAGGTTATTTGTCAAGCACCTGTCTTTAGATTTGGAGCACTTTTGCTGCTTCAAACGAAACCAAAAAAAATATGTCCAGTATTGACATGGTCTGCTCTACCATTAAATAATAGAGTAATCAATATATTTTGTTATGAATTATTCTTTTTAAAGCAAGATATTATTTTAAGATTGACTTGTTTTGTTTCCGTAAAACCTTTCGAGATTTGGGTATTTAGACATAAACTTGTAGCCTAGAAAAGAAGTAAAGAAAGCATTAACACTCTTTTTGGCCAAAATACTGCAGCCCCTTGCTTTGCGATATATGCAGATAATTTTTAAGCAATACAACAATCCCTGGCATCGGCAAAGCTTTTTTTTACTTCTTTATATGCCCTGAAAGTTAAAAAATAAGTTGGGATTGATACAAGAGGGGATTGATAAGTTTGTGGCCCAAGGTAGTAAGAGTCAGTTTTAGAAAGTAAAACATTTATTTTTCAACATAGTACCCTCCTACATTAACACACTTAGTCCAGTGGTCATGGAGCATACAGATCCCTTCTGTGTAGAAGCCGTCATCTTGGGCTCATCAATGTCATCATCTAAGGCAAAATAGCGATCACCAAGCTCCTTCTTCAACTTATGGTAGAGGTGCTTGTTTGACCAGTTTAAGTCCACATTTCTGGGTGGCAGCTATGGCCACCGTAGACATGTGGGTCAGAGCATTGCACTCTTGTCAGTTTCCCACGCCAAATCTGTAGCTGTTTTAAGAGAGTACCAGCTGGCTTCAACCGTTCCCAGAAGGAGCTGGTGTCGCCTAAACTGGCTTCTCACAGGCCATTCACACAGGGTATTTATTGCGAGAATCCCTGAAGTTTATGACAGCGTACTGGCCACATGCTACACGAGTGGCATATGAAACTAACATCTGAGTGTAACTATAGGTCTGCTGATCAGACCGCAAGCCACATTGTCAATGAGTGCCCAATTAGAAAACTGGACGGTGGCATTGCTTGTCTGGCCAGCTGTGACCCAATCACATTACGGTGGCTGTCGGATATGGACCTTGACATTTGATTCAGTGTTACATATATGAGAGAGAGAGCGCAGTAGGCCCCAATGATAACTTGACCCTTTCTGTGGAATTCAGCGAAACCTTTATATAGCTTACCTCCTCCTACCTTAGGCCACAAACTTACCAATCCCCCCTCGTCCATCAACTTGTTTGAGCAATATTGAGAAACAGGAAAATTATGCTGCTTGAAAAATGTACGGTCTCTACTATGCGTATCTGCTAAGCATAAAACTCTTTTTTTTTGGCCAAGTAACTTGTTTTTGTTCTTGGTAAATTACTTTGCTAAGGAGTTTCATGAAATTGGCTAGACTCAATTTTGTATAAAAAAACTCCATTATTTTGTTTTAATGTTTTTCTTGTTTAAACAAAGTTCAGAAAGAGACTATTGCAATCACTTTGTTTGTACGTAGTCTGTATGTACTGTATGTGTAATTTTTGTTAAAGTTTCAAACAATTGGTCTTGTATGCAAATTTAAAGTCCAATTATAATTGCACTTAGGTCATGGATGCAATATGGTAACTCTCTTGTCATGGTTGTGTTAAAAAGTTAAGTACTGAGGTCAAAGGCCATTTGAGGTCAAGTTGTAAAATGGGCTTGAATTGTAAAACAAACTAATTGTAAAATTTGGTTTCATTTGAAAACTTAGTTCAATTGCAATCAAGTTTGGGTCATAGATGCAATATGGAAACTTGCTTGTGATGGTGATATTAAAGGTTACATACTGAAGACAAAGGTCATCTGAGGTCAAGTTGTAAAAGTGGGTGGTACTTGTGGTTTGGGAGTCATCCTTGTTCTATATTAATTTGTTTGGATTTTCGACAGCACGGAAAACAGTAGGGAATCGGAACAGGACGATGGACAGCCGCAGCTGAGCACAGCCAAGCGGAAGGCGCGCCTCTCGCTGACGGAGTTTCTCAGTGACCCGAGGAACTTCCAGGAGGATCAGGTACAGAAAGCGGAGCAGCCACCGCAGCAGCAGCAGCAGCAGCAGCAGCAGCAACAGCAACAACCGCAGCAGCAGCAACAACCGCAGCAACAGCAACAACAACTACAGCAACAACAGCAACAGCAGCAACAGGAGCCGATGCAGCCAAGCAGTAAGTTTGGTTATGAGGTCCGTAGCTGACCAAGAAAAGGAGCAATTTGCCTGGCAATGGTGCCTTGTCTGCACAGATGAAACATTTTTAATCGGAAATTCATATTTAAAAAAAAATATATTTCCAAAATTCAGATTTTTCTTTTCCCACCAAATTTTTGCGAATTTGATAATAATGGCGCATAATTTTCATCTGGTTCTTAATATCGGGTTCTTTGTCATACATGTGCATGCAACACCGATTACTAGCGCTCATTGAGTCAACAAGTAGCAATGCGTTAACTTCCGACACCAAAGTTTACATTCCACTCTACGTACTACTCCACCCATGCCATCATATGGGATTTTGTTACCACTCGGCTTTATAGGAGAGCTCAATGTGCCTAAAGACAATTTTATATATACAGTTTTCTTCCCCCCCCCCCCCCCCTCCCTCCTTCATTTCAGGGGTGTCGATGTTATCAAGTAGCGAGATGGAAACCAATAAAATGAGCAGACGATTTAGCTTCCTGAAGAAAAACAAAGTAAAGGTAAATTTAAAAAATATATAAAAGAATACAAAAACAACAACATAGAAATAAAAAATGGCCTACCACATATTTATTCTGTTATTAATCTTGTTTTTCTTTCTTCTTTCGATCTGTAGAAGGAAGACAAAGACAAGAAAGACAAAGACAAAGACAAGGAGAAAGGAAAGCACCAATTTGTTGCGGTTTCTTTCTCCAACGCCACCAAGTGCGATTATTGCGACAAGTCATTGTCCAATCGAGACTCGCTACAATGCACAGGTAAAGAGTTCTGCAACTTTACGCAATGGCACAAGTCCCCCTGCGCCACAATTTATCGCTCAAGTTGTGCAACATTTTTTGCTGCGTAACATTTCAGTTACGAAAGTTTGATAGTGCGCAAGTCCACGACTTGCGCAATATATTATGGCGTAACTTGCACAGTCAATTTAGGTGGCGAAAGTTGTGGCGTAGCGACTGAAAATGACCTATTTTACCAGCAAATCGTGACAGCTGTAAAGCCTGTCATTGCTTAACCTTGATGAAGTTGTTAAGCATTTGGAGGGAAAAGTGCTTAATAATTAGTGCAATTTATTTTTTACTCTCACTTTTCATCAGTTTTAATCTTATATTTTATTATTTGTTGTTTACAGTGTGTTTTGTGAACGTTCACAATAGTTCCTGCAAGGATCACATCCAGGGCTGTGCAAAACCCCCCAAACATCCTAAACAGGTACACAAACAAAATGATTCCAGCATTAAATTGTTCTACTCTGGCAGGCTTTCAAATATTCCGACTTTTTCCTATTTTTTTTTTTTATTTTTTTTTTTACTTTGGTCCTACTCCTTTTTTTTCCCGGAAATTCCTACTTTTTCCTACTTTTTCTCTACTTTGTGTCTCAAACCTTTGAACAAAGAAAATCTCATCGATATTTGTCTCTTGAAAAAATACAGGTAGAATAACCTTTTTCAAGATTTTCAAAATGGCTGCGATTGCTTGTTATTCTACCTATATTGTTTTTGAAGGTCAAATCTGCAAAGGTCAATTATATCATATTTAGCGCCAATCTGCCCGACTATTAATCTTTGTACCAACTGATCATCGCTCGAGCAGTCAGTGGTTCCATTTGGTCTTCAGTGAATAAACACAATGTAATACAATCTTTTTGTTTTGAATTCTTTTTCTCTGCCCATAAGCTTTCGAAGTCCAACAGTAACCCGTCGGGTGATCGCCTATCCACCGTCATGTCAAAGCCTAGCGTCAATCGTGAGTTTGGTAACGCAGGTATGCACATTTTTCTCTACTAACCTTACTAAAATATTGGCTTGTGTGTGATTTTGGAAATTCCCACTCTCTTAATCTCCCCTAATACCCTCAATGGCTCCATGCCCCCCCCCCCCCCCCCCCCCACCACCCACCCATGCCTCGTCGTGTCTGGATTTGTCACAATAACGAACTATTTGAATTCCTCTGATTTCACTATTCGGATAATGTCTGTCTATTGAGATTATGGTGATAGTTCCCTATTTTACGTATAACTATGTTTAACCAGTTCGTGCCGGGATTATTTTAACATCACCGAGCCAACGCGCGGGATTATTTTTAACGAAACTTGATCCGAAGCGTGTTCAGGCCGATAGTACCGGGAAGCACACCCACGCATTTCCGGCCTTGCTTGCTGCTGACGGACATTTACAGCCTTGCTCGCTGCTGACGGACATTTACGGCCTTGCTCGTGGCGTGTTTATGCGTCATCTGTTTTGAATCTGGGAAAAACTTTGCTTTATATATGTCATCCGGCGTGAGCTGGTTAATAAGCAAGCAGTTTACTCAAGTAGTAATTTGTAGTATTGGGTGACGTAGGGTTAAAGCACGCCCATCCACTAACATAGTACGGTTAACCAGTTCGCGCCGGAGGACGTATATACACGCAAGGTTTTCCCCAGATTCAAAATGGATAACGCATAAACACGTCACCAGCAAGGCCGGAAATGTCTGTCAGCAGCGAGCAAGGCCGGAAATGCGTGGGTGTGCTTCCCGGTACCATCGGCCTGAACCTGCCTCGGATCGAGTTTCGTAAAAAATGATCCCGCGCCTCGGCTTGTTGATGTTAAAATAATCCCGGCGCGAACTGGTTAATAAGGGGGAAGGCCAAGCCGTTACCCTTCTTGTATGTAAGTACACTAAGTTGTAATGCACTGTGCTAGTGATGAGCTAGGCACACATCATGCTACCAGACAGTGGGCGTGGTGGGCATGGCCTACTGGATTGGTATAATGTGAAGTGATCATGACAAAGTCCTGTTATTTCTGCTTTTCCTTCGCGTTTCTTTTACAGTGGGATATTCTCAGTCCCTGAGGGACCCCAAAAAAACCAGACCTGTGTCATCGGGCCATTTTTCAAATAAACAGGTAAAACTCTGTCATTTTACTATATTTTTACAATTTTTTTTTATATGAAAGGAAGTCTAGTTACAAATAAATCGTAAAACAGTTAAAATTAAAGCGCAAATTTAATATAACTTTTTTGTTAATGAAATTTTAGTAGGGTCAGTCTATAAATAAGGGCTCCAAAAGTGTGACATTTTTGGTGTTCGGTTACGTCTGACCTGAGTGATTTCCCACATTTCCCGTGCAACTGTAAGTTAATTTTTTGTTTCATTTGTTTTTAAAGGTAGTATACACCATTGGTAATTTGTTGAATTATCAGGAATGGGTGGATTTGGGGGGTTGTATTTTATAGTAAATATCGTTTAACTGACCTGTCCGAATTTTTACATTCATGGATGCCGAGAAAAGCATGAAAAACAGCGTTTGTTTTCCACCGGAGTCGAGCAGTTATTCTTATGTTATCTTTGTTTTTTCGCGCTCGCCGGACGGCGAGAATGAATTTTGGTTTATACAATTCAATTTTTTGGAACAATTACAGGATATCTAGGGCCCTTATTTTGCTGGATGCCTACAATCATTATTTACTTTTAAATAAGTAAGATATTTCTTAATAATTCGGTAGTAAATTTTTTCGATATCTGCAAATGGTGTATACTACCTTTAAGTTAAATTGTTTTATGTAATCGCTATTGGAGATAGAAGGTATCAAAGAATGTGTACTAAAAAAAAAAAAATAACCATAAAATAACAGACGTAACCGGGACACAAGATTGGTTTTAAATATTTGGATTCCAAAATTTAAACTGAATAGTAGAATTCTAGTAGATTTCTAGTAGAATTCTAGTATAAATCCCACCTCTACTTATGACTGACTTTTGCTGGACTTATGGCAGACTTGTGATAGATTTAGTCCAGTGTTACTTTTGCCTATTTGTCATCGTATTCTCCAGAGAACCGCTCATTGTCCAGATAATACACAATGCCTTTCTTTCTGTTTTTCAGCATTTATCATTCCAGGGGAGTCTAACTGACTTGAGGCTCCAGGGTTTACCAACATCACTCATAGGAGGGTAAGCCTCTGGAATTTCAATAGCTTTAATACTTCACCTGTTTTACACTTAACCAACTAATGAACTGGGCCAATTTGCAAAGCACAACATTGCTTAGTAAAATTTATGTGTTAACAGAAATCAGATGGGGACCAGTCAGGAGCAATGCATGTCAAATGACATGTTGGCCAGTAACCATTTTTTAGATAAGCAAATATATTCCATGCTTAGAAGTTTTCTATGGTGGTGAGCTCCATGCAAAATGGCGCCAGGTCGAAATTTGAAATACTAATTCAGCATTTAACATTCAACACCTGAAGCATGGCTACTAACTTAGGTCTTCCCCAAATATTCAAATACTTTCTCTTCAATCAAATCTTCATATAAAAAAGACTTTGTGGACATGACAAGGATACAGTTGCAACGTTTCATTGTCAGATGCCACTTTTTTAAAACTCTTTTTTCCCTTGATGGTAATTCACTGTGCCCCTGTTATTGAAGCCTACAATATCACGGCATCAATTGCTGTAATATCAAAATTTAATAAGCAACCGGGGACCAATTTCATGGAGCAGCTAAGCACAATAAATTTGCTTAGCACAAAAAGTCTTGCTCAGTAAAATAAGGTTACCAGCCAAAGCTCCATTTGCTTTTTCATGCTAAGCTAAAAACCAGCTGAATACCAGTCACAAACAATATACGTCAACTAAAAATTTGGTTTGTAACACTGTTTTTCCATGGAAGAATTTTCATGCTAAACGAATTTTGTTCTGCTTAGCAGCTCCATGAATTAGCCCCAGTTGTATTGCGTGCTCTGCTCTACTCATTACAATACAAATCGTCATTTGTTTATGTTTGGGTTTTATAATTTTTTTAATTTTTAATGTACTTTCTTAACACTTTTATGAGGTCTAAAACACCCAACTGCTGTGTTAAAATGTTATGTACCATTAGCACATTGTAACGGCATAATCATGCATACATTGCAGTTCCATAGTGTGGCAAGTTACATACAGTACACTCTCAGCTTGGTCGCAGTGATGTTAACATATTATTGCCCCGCCTACACATGTTTGAAATCCACATGGGTCTACTAACAGATCCCATCAAAACATGATGTTGGATTTTGTTGGGTTGAGTTCCGTTATGGTCGAGATACTTACTCGCATATTTTAAATTTAAACTTTTATTTAATTTGTTGATGTTTACTTTTTGGCTCGTGTAAAGGCTTGGTCTGCAAAAAATAACATTTTGCTGTGAATATAAATAGTTGTAGTGTGTGTCTGGCATTGTAAAAGCATTATGTAGACATAATCATGGTTTTGTTCCATACATGTAGCATAGATCATGATTTAATATTTTGTTGCGTGGCACTGCGCAAAATTTACAATGTATCATGGGCTTCTGCCCTTTATTTAAGTTACAGTCATGGAAAACTCAGAAAAATCTGGAATTTGTTTATTGCCATCATGGAAAGTCATGGAAAAGTGTCTTGTGTCAAAACTGAAAGATAGTGGTATCGTTTGCCTCCAGAGTTGTATTTGAGCCCCTACAAGTCATTTCACAATTTCAGTAGCAAGGGAATGCTTTTGGAAACAGTTCATTTGAATAGCTGGTGACTTGACTAGAGATTGAATTTTTTGCGACGGACGGGCGGTGCGGACTTGCGGTGCGGACTTGCGGTGCGGACTTGCGGTGCGGACTTGCGGTGCGGACTTGCGGTGCGGACTTGCGGTGCGGACTTGCGGTGCGGACTTGCGGTGCGGACTTGCGGTGCGGACTTGCGGTGCGGACTTGCAGTGCGGACTTGCGGTGCGGACTTGCGGTGCGGACTTGCGGTGCGGACTTGCGGTGCGGACTTGCGGTGCGGACTTGCGGTTTAGTTTGAACATTAATTTCAGAATGTAGGTAGTTGATTCTTACTTTTAGCAGAAAGTTAATCATAATTGCAACAAAATCATAACACTTGTCGTAACACAGTTGTAACAAATTCATGCTAAAGGCTGGTTCATACTTTAATAGGAATGCGAAGTGAATTTTATGTCACGAACATTCGCTGTGAAAATCGTCAGAGTTGAAAATGTGCTGAACCTTCGCGAATTCGCAAAAGTTTGGACTCTGTGCGTGACTACCAGATGGCGCTTTGCGACTCCTGAGAGAGACGCGCTGTGTGTGTGTGTACTAGTTTGTGGCGCCGAGTGTACATGTTAAGAGTCTGCGCAAACCCAGCGTTTTGGCATGAGCATCTGGCATTGTCTGCAATGCGTTCATACGCTCCTTCCAGTGATCTCTTTCAAACTCTCCCTTCGTAAACCGTTAAGGCGGTACTTGTGTAGGCACTCGCAGTGCCTCGTTACTAATCGTCTAATAACCGTGTTATTATGTGTGACTGTATACCCATATGCTTACCTCTGGACATTACCAGAACGGACACTGGACGCTGGCATTGGCACCGAGTGGCCGTTAAGTTAGGGGTCAAGTAAGTGACCGCTGCTCCCTAACCCCGCTGAGCTTTGTTGTGAAACTTTTTTAGTGAAGGCTGAGAATTGGAAGTGAACATAATTCCAGAATAACAAAAAATGGTCGTGCTTTTAAAAACCAGCTTAATTATTATTATTATTAATAAACCAAGGAATCCTCACGTTTGAAAGCCTGAAGTAAGAAATTTGTTAATGAAAACAATTAGAAAAAAAATTGAGGTGGTAGGAAAACCCCAGACGAATATTCTGGGGATAAACCCACATAATCAGGTAGGGACTGAAATTTGTGCACAATATTTTGCGCACAATCAATTGCCTCTTGAATGCGCATTCAAGGAAATTTTGCATTCGATTTACACATTGAGCCAGATTTAGACCATTACGGGGTTATCCAATACAATAGCACTGCCCAACTCGCTTTACCAGCATACAACTAGGCTAACAATCACAAATGATAGTCAGTCAGAGAATCAGTCTGTGAAGTAAATGGTACACAACCTTTTCTCAGCCTTTGAATCGCTCATTTTGTTGCAAACCCATTTGTGAATCTTGAGTAAAAGTTCACAAAGAAATCTGTAGGAAGGAATCCTTCTACGTATTGTATTAACGTAACTAATCTGTGTTTAAGTTCGTGACTCAAAACTAAATTGTGTGTGTTTGCATTTATATGTTTTGATGAAAGCTAATGAGAATTTTTGATAAGGAAACTCTTTTTGGTCCTAGTTTTTGTGACCAGAGTTCAGCAAAAACGTGATTTATTTTTATTTTGCATGTTTAACCAGTTCGCGCCGGGATTATTTTAACATCACCGAGCCGAGGCGCGGGATTATATATAACGAAACTCGATCGGAGGCGGGTTCAGGCCGATGGTACTGGGAAGCACACCCACGCATTTCCGGCTTTGCTCGCTGCTAACAGACATTTCCGGCCTTGCTCATGACGTGTTTATGCGTCATCTGTTTTAAATCTGGGGAAGACTTTGCGTGTATATACTTCCTCCGGCACGAACTGGTTAAAGAGTGATATTCTGCCATCGTAATGTCCAAAGCCACAGAGACTCAACAACATACCATTCAACCAGTTCTACATGTTTTACTTTTTCCCCCCATTTTTGCCATTTTATGGGTTTTACAAATCGGTATATTTTTGGTCTGATACCTACTCAAACTGAAATCCAGGCAATCTGGCTTGAGTTTAAGCAGGGCACCAGACTAACTTGTGTGAAAGGATTTGTAAGCTTCTAATGATTTGGGGGGCAAAGTTCAAATTCTGTGTTGGTTTTCTTTTCCTCCAAAGTTTCATTAACATTATTCACCTTTTTATTTTTGGCATGAGAAAATTCACGCACTATTTAAAATTCAGTTCCATGTGCACCAATGCCCATTTCCAATTTTTTTTCCTGTTCGATTAGTCATTGCGTCATGCTTTTTTGTTTTTCTTTTTTTTGGTATCCAATTGAGTTTTTGTTTGTTTTTGGAATATTGAAATCCTTGGTAACGTCCAGTTTTTAATAATTGTGGCACTTTTAGTTTTTGAATTTCAAGACGGGCAAAATATGTGAACCTGTAGACTACAAGTTAAGGATGTGCATCGCAACCGAGTGACCGACCGTTGAAGTCAGGAACCGATTCCAAATTTTTGGAATCGAGTACCTATCACCAACTTTGCAAGTTGCTAAGTAATTTCTCAGCCGGACAATTAATAATAAACATTTTGAATGCCATCTGTGGGCAAATTTCCAAATGAAAACTAGGCTATATGATAAACAAAAACCAATTTTAAATGCGCGACAGATGGCGCCACCAACGGCAGTGAAACAAAAGTGGTTTTTTTTCCTTAAATTTGTTGAGTAATTTTCCACAATAAAAATGCACAGTGTGAATCTTAGATACCATGGCAACTCAAAAATACAGAAAACGATTATGAAACGATTTTTCTCGTACATTTGGGTTAACTTCATGCGTCGATTACTCAAAGTTTTTGGGGTCATTTCTTGTTTAGCCTCAGCAGGTCACATTTAGTTAACAGGAACAATTTGTATTTAGGTACATAGCTTTACATGGTTCATTCATTCATTTAAGTTGAGAGTTAGTCATTCAACATGTACAGGCTTATTACATGCGAGTCATGAAAAGAACATGTGCGATTCATCAACATTTGTTGCAATAAATCATCTTCAAGAATTGTTACTAGACAATTTTGCAACATTTCCCGAATTTAAACAAAATTAATATACATTTTACCGAAACTTTGGCAATGGTTTCTGTGTTGACACAAGATTTTACGTTTCACCTCTGTTTTGTGAACTAGTTTACAGGCATGCAACTTTCCCTCGGATCAGCCGATTTTCGCGTTTTTCTCTTCACACTTATGTCAGTGAAAATTGAGAAAGAAAATTCACAGATACTGACAATTTGGGAGACCGCCAACATAGGGCAAGATAGCTCAGTTGGTAGAGCACTGGTCCGGTATTCCCGAGGTGGCAGGTTTGAGTCCCGCCCTTGCCAATTTCTTTGTTCACTTGGTTCATTTATGCAAATTTACCTAGTCACTTTCCCTTGTGGTTTATTTATGTATAATAAACAATTAACAAAAACAGGAGTCAAAGTATTGTAAAGATTATAATTTCCTAGTTTTTTTTGTTAATTAAAAGTTGCATGCCTGAGTTTAGATTAATTTCACAGTTAAGTTGGCCTTATTAACTGCGGATTTCTAGTTTTTTGTTTTTGGTGCATGTGGTTTTCGTCTGAAGTTGTGCAATTTCAGAAATATGCATCCTTCCGGAATGACTGAAAACCCCAGAAGGGGAGGTAACCTCAAGACAGCATGCACAGTTTAGCACCCCTGTCCGGTATACTTTTTTGGCTATAATGCTTGTACTGTATGTAGGTGTGTGTGTCAGTATAGATATCTCTCTCTCACACAGACGTCCATCTTCATAGGAGAACTGCATTTGCGTATTATACGCAATCGAGTAAGCGTTACGTAGTGTGTAAAATGTTCCAAACATGCGCGCTTATTGCTAACAACGTGTTTGAACTACTGCACAGCCGATGCGTGTTATACAAGTTGCACTCAAAATGCCGATGTACGTTGCTGATCTGTAGGACATGATGTCACTTGAGAGAGAGAGACCTATCAAATCCAAGAGGAAATTTTGTGTGTCAGTAATTTTAAGAGGAAATTTCCTGTTTCAGGACAATTGAGGAAGGCGAGGAAATTGAGGATGCCTCTGATGGCACGCCTAAACCCGCTAGGTAAGGAAATCGTTCGTCGATGAGACTTGCATGGATTTCCAGTTGCAAAGAAATGAAACGAAACAAAATCTTTGTTCCTGACAACAAATCCTGCTAGGGCTATTCTGAATATACCAAATTCGAATATTCGTGCATTAACCAAATATCCGAATTACTTTTTTCTTTTTTCTTTTTTTATTTAAATATTTTTAAATAATGTGAGAGGTCTACAGTTTTTTTTTTTCCATCGTTAAAGAAGTTTTTTTTTTTCTTAAAGATCTTTTTTTGTAAAATTCAACATTTTTGGTCAAAATCAATTGTTGTTTTTGACTCGAGCGCTTCCAGGAGGAAGCTTGGCTCAGATTTCTTCTTTAATATCTTTTAAAAACCACAGAAGCGGGTAAAACCCGCTTTTTAAATATCGGAGTCTTCACTCAAATCTAAGTTGGAATAATCAAATACTAAATTAGTTGAAAATGCACAGCCCAGTTTCACGGAAACAAACATTGCATGTACATGTACTTGTAAAGAATAGTTGGGATGTTGTAATTCTTATACTGTAAGGTGGAACCTTATTTTGTTGACAACTCTGTCGTTTCTTGTTTCAAATAGCACTGTTTTATTATACATGTTTATCTATTGGGAGTCATTTTATTTGTTAAATATTTTAAGTGAAGTTTTTTTTGTTTTTTTTATTTATGAAATATGTTGGTCCACTAATGTGCTGGATGTGTAGATCCACATGTGCTGAAAGTGTGGATCAACAAATGCATAAAGGTTGGATCGCATTGTGCATAAGGCGTGGATCTAAAATATGCACAAGGCGTGGATCTAAAATATGCACAATGCATTGATCCACATGTGCATAAAGTGTGAATATCTGCATGAGGTATAGATGATAATTTATATGTATGTGTTGATTCCACACTTGTATGTGTTGATTCAACACTGTCTTTTAAATATCAGAAGGCATTACTAGGTTGCATTGCGTTGGGCTTGATATTTGTTTTTTTTATGGGAAATAGTAATGTGGTATTTTTTAAAGCTTGTGTAGTGTTATCCACCATTTGGGATGTGGATCCACTAATGGGAATGATTTAATGATATAAATTCACTACACATTCTGTGGAGAATCTGTGGAGACAGTCTTTGAGTGTGGTTCCTGATAGGAAGTTAGGACTTTTGCTCAAAACCTCTTTTTAGAAATTCTATTTCGGTGTATATACATCACAGTGTGAATTAATCTGTAATCATTTAACAGGTGTGAAAGCTAACTCTGGCAAAGCCTTGAATGGCATCATGCAGTCTCAAATAACTTTCTCACAATACTTGATCTTATTGAAAATCTTGAGAAGACATCAAGCTGTCTGATCCTAGCTTTTGATATATATTAGTACTGGTATCGAAATATCCGCCTTGGACTGAATGTTTATATTGTAAATAGGTTGAGCGCCCTTAATCCACCAAGCCAAAAGGGTTAAACGGGGTAGCTATAATATGCGTTCTAACTTCTACCTGGTCTACAGGTGTTCAATTCGAGCTGACTTCATAACAAAGGAAAATGTATGCTCCCGTATTTGGTCAGGGGCACCTAACCCATTCTTGCCCCCGGGCACCCTGAACCAAAGTTACGCCACTGGTCATGTGTACATTGGATGGTCCTATTATTGCCGACTGCACAGTGGGCGGGGCCTAATGTTGCAAATGTGCAGGGGCAGGGCTAATGTTGCCTATGTTCACAGTGGGCAGGGCCAATGTTGCCCTTGTGGACAGTGGACAGTGCCTAATGTTGCCAATGTGCACAGTGGGCGGACCCAATGTTACACATGTTCACAGTGGGCGGGGCCAATGTTGCCCATTTGCACAGTGGACGGGGCCAATGTTGCAAATGTGCAGATTGGGCGGACCCAATGTTTACAGTGGGTGGGGCCTAATGTTGCCCGTGTTCACAGTGGGCGGGGCCAATGTTGCCCATTTGCACAGTGGGTGGGCGCAATAAATGGGTCTATGCAGGCATCAAGCTCCTATAAATTAGATGAAATAAGATTTGATGGTTTGCATGGTAAAAAGACAATAAGATAAATTGTTCGCAGTACCATCATGTGGTAAACCTGTGTGGTTCTGAACATTATTTTCTCCAGTCAAAGTTGCTAGCCAAACTTTGTGGATTTAGACAAAATGTAGTCAATCAAATAGTATCTTTTTCCCAAAAAGAATCCCACGTTTTGTTCACTCTGTCAGCCTTAGCAACAACAACATCTCCATGTCTATGGAATCGCTGGACGAAGTCTCTGCGACATTAGAAATTGACGATGATGAAGATCTGGTCTCCCGCGGGACGGAGCCCGAATCCTGGAGTGTCACAGCCGAGAAAAAGGTAGGCTCTTGCAAGAGGAAAATGTTGGTGCCTTAAAAATTAAGCTGTTGGAGTGCTAGTCGTCATTCCGAGATAAAAAAGTTACTTCAAAATGTTTCTCTTCTGGCAAAGCCATATCTGTACGTCAGGCACTCGCATTGGGTCCGGACATCATACAACAAGTTGCATGACAACATTTTACTGGAGAAGGATTTGAACCCACGACCTCCAGATTACCGTTCCGGTGCTCTACCAACTTAGCTTATCCTTCCTTTTTCATTTGTCATTCCTCATGTTATTGTTTTTGTTCAAAGAGCGCTAATCTGTCGGAAGCCATAGATCCCTCGTAAAGGTCACAATACTAGCAACATTACTAATACTGCAAACCTCGGAAATAGAAAATTAGGATCGCTCAGAAAAGATACAGCTTTACATTATTCTGTTTTATTATTAATATTTATTATTATTATTATTATTATTTGTTGTTATTATTATTATTAATTGTTTTGTTGTTTTTATTATTATTTATATTTTTTATTATTTTTGTTATATTTAATTTTATATAAATTTTTGTTGTAGGTTTTAAAGAAGATGAGCCACAAAGAAATCAAAAGACAGGATGTCATATTTGGTAAGTTCTTGTTTTCTGTTCTTCCTCAGATTCCTGGTACGACTGCGCTAAACCTACAAATCCATGTTTTGTGATGACGTTAGCCCTGAATAAAAGTCTGTACTATAACAATGCTATTTTAAGTTTAAACTGTAATATTCACTTGGAAGTAGAATTGTTGTTTTGATTATTTTTCTTGTCTTAGTTTGAAGCAGCTCAAAATCGAAAAGACGGGTGTTTAACCAGTTCGCGCCGGGATTATTTTAACATCGCCGAGCCGAGGGGCGGGATTATTTTTAACGAAACTTGATCCGAAGCGTGTTCAGGCTGATAGTGCCGGGAAGCACACCCACACATTTCCGGCCTTGCGCGCTGCTGACGTACATTTCCGAACTTGAACTTGGCGTGTTTATGCGTCATCCGTTTTGAATTTTGGAAAATTTTTGCGTTTATATACGTCATCCGGCGCGAACTGGTTAACAACTAATCTGATTGGGTTTTATTCTGGTTTTTTGTTTTTTTAATATATTCTGAGATAACAGTATTCTAGGCTATAACTAAATAGTCTGTCTGTCTGATTCGTTCACACGCAGAACTCATCAAAACGGAAAAGCATCATTTAAGAACACTGAAGATAATGCAAAAGGTGAGTTGAAAGGAAGTTATCCAAATCCTGTAATTATCCAGAGACATTCTCGCTGAAGTAATTGTGACGACGCTTACAGGGAGTGTAGCCTAGTCATTCAGGTTTGTGACTTATGATCAGACGGTCAGGGGTTTGAATCCAGGCCTGACCATGGGTTGTGATCTCAGGCAAGGCACTTCACCCCAACTTGCCTCTGAGTTGAAAGGAAGTTATCAAAATCCTGTAATTATTCAGAGACATTCTCGCTGAAGTAATTGTGACGACACTTACAGGGAGTGTAGCCTAGTCATTCAGGTTTGTGACTTATGATCAGACGGTCAGGGGTTTGAATCCAGGCCTGGCCATGGGTTGTGATCTCAGGCAAGCCACTTTACCCCAACTTGCCTCTCTCTACCCAGCATTAGCTGGGAAAGTAACCTAATGAGCCATATTGGCTTGTGGCATACTTTACTTTGACCAAGTCCTAATTACGTGGTTATGGCTTCAAAGTAAACACAAGTCTATGGCAGAGGCTGCAGCCACTTCCCATAAACTCGCTTGTGATTTTAAGCCGTAGCCAAGAAACAAGGACACGGCCGTACTTTTAGTTCAAGGTGGTTAAATATCCCACCTATGACACTTTGGCAACCAGATCCAAGAAATTGGGTGCGTTTCCTACATAGTAGTCTTGTACCAAGAGTAATGTAATGAATCCAATGTTGTTTTTTTCTTGCTGCGCAGATCTTTAGCTACGGGATGCTGAATGAGCTTAAGATGGACCAGAACATCATCAACAAAGTCTTCCCATCCCTGGAGGAGCTGGTCAAGAATGCCGTCCAGTTTAACGAGGCTCTGCAGTCCAAGCAGCGCACAGGTCATCCTGTGGAGACGATAGGCGACGTCTTGGTCAATCAGGTAGGACTGCATGCGTCAGTGAGCTTTCCTAACACAGGAGGATTTGTATTATCTGAATAAAGTTCAGACAGAGACTATGCAATTACTATTTCTGTACGTAGTTTGTTTATCTATACGTAGTCTGTATTTGACATTTTGGTTAAGGTCAAATTCTAACCAATCTTGGGTCCTGGATGCAATATTGTAACCTTCATATCTTGGTTGCTGTTAAAGGTCAAGTACTGAGGTGAAAGGTCAAGTACTGAGGTGAAAGGTCCTTTGAGGTCATTTCTAAACTATGTTGTTGAAGGGGCACTATGTCCTGAAATCTCTAAAAATATTTTGTTTTGGATTGTTTGTCAATCTATTTGGTTGCAACATATGGTTGAAAGGAAACCAAACTAACGTCTTATCGTTCCTGAGAAAAGACAACAAAAATCTGGTTGTTTACATTGGACCTGAGGTTTACGCTTGCGTTTTTCTTGTCAATTTCGTTCAATGTTCAAAACACGTGGTGTCTTTTCCATAAATTACACATGGCTCCAATGCACAAATGTGTTTTCTTACACTTTCCGGCTAGAATTATGACTATACCGAAACAGCTCGATTTTGGTTCAGAAAAGTGTCCCCAACGCCCAGTTTTTAATGGAGGGTGGTGTGAATGTTTATATCCTACTTTGAAATGCTCTTTCTGATGAAGATCATTTAGTTTAAAATGTGTTTTGTAGCCCAGTTGGGTGATTCCAGGACAGTGCCTTTTTAATTTTGTTTATGTATTTTTCCTTTCCATGTTCAGTTTGACAAGGAAAATGGAAAGAAAATGGCGGACGCCTTTGCCTATCTCTGTAGTCGGCAGATTGACGCGGTAGCGCTCTATAAAGAATTGATTAAAACAGATAGAAAGTTCCAAGTTTTCATTAAGGTTAGTAAAACATGTTAATCTCTGTATCCTGTACTTCAAAATTACTTTTGGATTTCTCGGTGTGAAATTTACCTAATCAAACCCCTCCTTTGACAAAAACTGAAGACCATTTAAAGGTAGTATTCACCATTTGCAGATATCGAAAAAATTTACTACCGAATTATTAAGAAATATCTTACTTATTTAAAAGTAAATAATGATTGTAGGCATCCAGCAAAATAAGGGCCCTAGATATCCTGTAATTGTTCCAACAAATTGAATTGTATAAACCAAAATTCATTCTCGCCGTCCGGCGAGCGCGAAAAAACAAAAATAACATAAGAATAACTGCTCGACTCCGGTGGAAAACAAACGCTGTTTTTCATGCTTTTCTCGGCATCCATGAATGTAAAAATTCGGACAGGTCAGTTAAACGATATTTACTATAAAATACAACCCCCCAAATCCACCCATTCCTGATAATTCAACAAATTACCAATGGTGTATACTACCTTTAATTGATATTAATAGTTGCTTCAGAAGTTGAAAGTTCTCGCTTTTGCAGTACAATTTCATGGAAAAATGTTTTATTTCTCTTTCACTGGAAAGAAAACGGTCTTGGATAACCATTTTGCTTTTGATTAATATCAACTTCAAACTTAGTATGTAGGTTGGTATTGGTGTGTCCTAGAACCATGTTGATTTTGGACCCAAAAGGTCAAAGGTCGTTGTGGTTAAAACAGTAGAAATGGTTGGACCACCACAGCTTAAGGACTTGGCATATCAACTTCAAACTTGGTATGTGGGTTAGGATTGGTGTGTTTGAACCCGTTTTAGACATTTAGGTCAAATTACAAAAGAAAAAGAAATGGTTTTCTAGCCATTACTTGAGAAGGACTTGACATATACTGGTACTTAGATGTATGGGGGTTGGTATCTTGGTGTCCTTTTTAGGTCCTAGACATCAATACAGTATTACCTGAAGTTGTTAATTTTTAAATTGAAAAAAAGTCTAACTTTCTGTCTATGTTGAATGCGTGTTGTCCCCAGAAATGCAGTACCAATGCCCTATGCAGACGATGGTCTATCCCCGAGTGTATACTGAGCGTTACCAACCGACTGACGAAGTACCAGTTACTTATAGGAGCCATTATCAAACCATCCAAAGGTATGGGCTTTGGTTTAGAGCAATGACATTGATACACTCTTTAAAGGTTAGTTTCAAAATTTAAAACCAAATAATAAAACATTATTTTAATAAAATTGCTGTTTGTCACGAAACAAAAGTGATTTACTTTTGAATTAAAAGAAATTGAATGATGAAAAGTCAACTCATGTTTTGTTGTACAAATTGAGAATTATTTGCGGTCAGGTAGTTTTATTTGTGCTTAGCACTAAAATTGTGCTTAGCACAAAAAAGTATTGTCAGTAAAAACAGGTAAAGCAAAAATTAACTGAATACCAGTCACGAACAATATACATCACCTGAAAATTAGGTTTGGTAACCCTGTTTTTTTTGTCTAAGGAACAATTTTTATGCTAAGCATTTATTTGGGTGCTTAGCAGCTCAATGAAATCGGCCCCAGATTACTTTCTTTTCTCTAGTCTCTGCTAGTATTAGATTTTAGTGAATTTAACCTTGCACTGTTTAGTAGACAGAATTGGTAGTCAGGGAATATTAATACAATCTGGGAACAAATTCCTTACCAAGATTTTTTTTTCACTAATGTGTTTGTAAAGGTGTCTTCTAACACGTTTTAAAAAGTTTAAACCCAACTCCTCTAGGGCAACCCGTGACAGCTGCTGAAAGTTTGGGGTACCCAGACCCTTATCCGGGACAAAAACAAATTACAAAATCTGCCTAAAGTAGCTTGTGAGGGGTCAAACTAGGGATTTTCATGATTTGGAATCGATTGCAAGCATTTGTTTTGGACAAAAACCACTACTCCGCGAAAAAAAAAAACATTTCCCGCTCGTCGCAATCATATTTTGTACAAAATTAGCGTTATACGATACTGCTTCACAATGCCAAATGCCTCAGGAGTCGAGGTCTGAGTCTTCTCCAGACTCTACACCCTCCTGGGTACAGTTATTGCATGTAATGCCTCTACAACGTCCGCATGCTGAGATACACTTGACACCATTCTTCTTGCAGCTGCAACGCCGGTTACTGCAGTCTCCATTACAATTGCAGCTAGTGAACTGTAACAGCTCCTCAGGAGCCATGGGCTCTACTGTTGGAACCGGCTCATAACCACGAACCCCTACCGTCCATCCATAGTCACTGGGGTCCAAAGACATGCTCTTCAGCAGCATCCAGTCCCGGGTTTGAATATAGGCACGGAGAGAATGTTGTGTAGCTGCACCATCTGTTGGAGGTAGAGTCTCTGGTTTGATCAGCCCGGCCGCCGCCTTCCGCGAGAACATGTTGTATCGAATTGTACCCAGAGCAGTACCTGGTGCGTGGTAAATGTACTGGAAAATTGCAATACCAGCCCTGATCACTGTGTCCTTGGTAGCCCATACGTCAAGAAAGATGTCCATGTGTTTATCAATGTTCCCTGTACAAAACCTGTCGAATAGAGTAGTTTTCCCGTGGCCCCAGATTGCAGAAACAGTATCACAACCGGTGAACGCGTGACAAAAGAGCAGGTAGCGCCTCTGTTTTTCAGAGAGGGTATCTCGGATCCTCTTGACATCGTAAGAACCCTTCGACGTGGTGAAGAAGAGTGGATGGTTGGTGCTTGAACTATGGTGCACTAGCATTATCAACACGTCTGCGTCTTCCGCCCGCACCTGAAAATAAAACAACATGAGCAAAGCGTCTTGACCAGTACAAAAACGGTGAACTTAACAATCGCCAAGTTATTTACCAATAATACTCTTCCTTTTTAAATACCTACACAAAACTTTACTGACCTCAACAGAGTCATCTGTAGCTGCAGCTAATGCCGCTCTTACAATCGAAGTGTCAGCATCATTGTCACACTGCTCCACGGTGATCTGACGTTTCCGGAATGCTGAAGAGAGGAGATTGATGAGCTCACTCTTGTTATGAGTATTGTCCATGAACTTTGCCTTTGGTGTCAAATGTATCGTATCCGGTCTAATCTGTAGATCACAGCAGGAGTTCTTGGTACGTCGAATGTGGTCGTGATCTTTTGGCGATCTGCTATAGCCATCAAAGACGACAGTAATATTCTGAGAGCGACTGCCAAGACACTGCACGTAGCTCAGGTAACTGTCAGCAATTTCCTGCCAAGTCTGACCTTGTTCCCACTTCACCATGTACAGAAGCCATCCGCCATCAACCACCAGACTGGAGCAGGCTTGGTCAGTGCGGTCTTGCAAATTGGTCAACTCCTTCAGGCTAGTCTTGGAAAAGCCTGCCTTGTTTGCCTTGTTCATTTTCTGATCTTTGTTGCCAAACAAGGACAAGGGTAAGGGAGTCAGCTCATACTCTAAGCTTGTTTCGACTGTCATATCCCGTTGGGCAAAAAGTATCAGTCGGTTAAACAACTTGAGTGAGTTGAGTTGAATCTTCTGCTCATTGACCTGGGGAATCTTTCTGAGCGATGACAGGGCCTTTACCTTGAACTTTACCTCCATGGTCGATGTAACTGACTGTCCATCCAGCTTTATCTGCATCTCCCTTCCTACTTCAGCCGCTCTCTCAGCATTGACTGCGTCATCTGCAATGCTCCTGAATCCTGTTGAGAAGGACACAAGCAACTGCTTGTCTCGATCATGGTCGAATGGGTTGTTCTCCTCAAACCAATTGAGGGCAAGTCCAATTGCTTCAGCGTCTCGCTTCATTCGTGTTTGGGCAAGGTCTTTGTGGAGTGGACCATGTTTCTTGACACCTTCCTCCATGCGCTGGTTGACATCAGAGAAGTGGCTGAGGGTTTGCACCCAACATTTGTGGCCGGAATCACTATTCCTCATCCTCCCTCTGCTCAGCCCACCTTCCGACTTGGCCGCCTTCATCAGTCTCTGCTCGATACAGATGTCACACCAGGTGCCGGACCAATCATGGCAAGAGTAACGGACAACGTGGTTCCCGTGGGCTTTGAAACTTTCGAAGGTCTCCTGGTATCCAGGCGAGGTTTCCAATTTCTTCATCAGCTGACAATACAGCCGTGCACCTTTGGCATATTGATGATGTCCCGCAGCTGCAAATGTGTCCAGCATCCTGGTAACAATGCAGAACAGGTGCCCGTCGTGGTCTGCAAGTCGTTCAGATTTGATGAAGATCTTGATGACATCGACCATGTAGTGGTACTGCACCCAGAGTGCAGGCGTTCTTCCTCCATCGGCGAGTCTTTTGAATGTTTCTTCAAACCTCTGTTCAAACACTTCAACTACCGGCGCTGTGTGTCTAGCTCCCATCTTCTCATTAGCTACCTTCTCCATGAAGGTCCTCATTTCACCAAGCTCTTCCTCAGTGAAGGTGTCTTTCATGACGTACTGACAGATGGCTGCATCTATCAGGAGGTGAGCGCGGATAGCCTTGTCAAAACACCCTCCATTCAGTATGTGGTCGGCCGTGGTACTCCCTGGATAGATGAGCTGGATCAACTCTAGGAGTCCAGAATCATCCATAATATTACCCAAGGACCCGAGGTAGGACTTTAGCAGGTGAAACCCACCCAACCTAAAGAGATAGAAGATACAAACGACCCAAAAGGTTACATTTCCAGTATTTATTAAATATTTAGACCTGCAAAAACATCAGTGATGACTAATTCTCAGTTCAGTAATGCTGCATTTTATGCCCACATAGGAGTGGGTTTAAACTTATTAATACCAAAAGTACTCAATACCAAAATACCTTTAAAACTAACAGTCGACTACACTAAAACTAATGAAGCTTTTCAACCTAACCTTACCTAAATATGCACCCCCCTGCAAACACAGTGCCCTCACCTTGGAATGATGGGTAGATTCGCCTGTTTTATGATATCCACAGCCTTGAGCCAGATGGGGAGATCAAAGGTCACTATGGCAACTTTGTCCCCGGAGAGCCTCATACACTCTTTGAGAGTGGTGAAGATGGTCCTGTGGTCGTTAGGGTCACCTTCAATAACCGGGAGGAAGTCTACCTGCGTGCTCTGCTTGGAATTATCTGCATGAATTCTCTTCATCCAGCCATTCCAGTTGGAATGCTGAAATTTGTGATCTTGGGCTTTGATCACCCACCCTGCTGCCCAGAGTGTGTCTCCTGGAGAGAGGAGAGGCTGGTGTTGTGTCACAGAGGAGGAGAGCTCAGCGATAGGAAGAAACGTGATAGTGTTTATCCCTGTATGTTTCCTGTTTGTGAATGGAAGAATCTTTACTTCAGCTGCCTTCAGGATTTTAGCCTTGTCGAGTGCCTTCAACTTCACCCTGTTGACAGCTGCTGTCGTCCAATCATCTGTTGAAGGTGGCGCCGGAGAGGTGACTTTAATCAAACCCATTGAATGAAAGGGAGTGTTCCCATAAATAGAAACAATGTTCAAATCTATATTGTCTCCAACAAACTGAGTGACTGCACATTTTGAGCTTGTATCCCCAACCTCCATTGAGATCACCTGAACGTCACTCTGTATTTCACTGTCACCGGCTGTTGCAGCAGCTGATAGATCATCAAGCTCGACGTCAACCTGTACCTCATCATCTATCTGATCATCATCAGTTTCTTCAATAATGGTACCAAGAGCGCCAGAATCCTCAGAGATGCCAACTCCATTTCTGTCATTGAGAAAGCAGTATTTGTAATTTTGTGTCTCTGCGTAAGACTCAGTGTACCCCAACCGGTGTAACTTGTTGAGCATCCACTTTGACCCAAATCTGTGATCCAGTTGTATGGCAAGCCCCATCTGGTATGGCAATACCCCTGACCGAGGCCGATATGCCTTTATGAAGTTCTGCCCCCAAATGGCTACTCTTTCGTCTGTCTTTACTATCTGTCTCAAGAACATCTGAAGGCTTTCTGGAACAAGTGCCAGCTGACTGGTGATATTGGTCATACTGTGTGCAGTAGGGAATGACTTTGGATCTAAATCAATAATGGCGATGTCGTTGCAAATGAACTTTAGTGCCGTCTTTATGATCTGAGTTTTCTCATCTCCAAACTGAACATTAGCATGGTGCTCTCGCAGAATGTTGCTGGTCCTATCTCTGAAACAGAGCACATCTGCTCTCCTCTCCTGTGACGTGAAATAAAGTGTGTCATGGTATTTCTCTTGAAGCTTCTTCTTTAGCCACTTCTTCGAATATGCAAGGCTTTGATCTGGTGACTGATCAAACTGCTGCAGTTTTCCGTGGACTTGGTCAAGTGTCATCACACCGTGCTCGAGTTCTGAGTCTAACCATTCGCAGAGCTCATAGAATAAAGCCGCTCGCTCCTCGTCTGCTTTTCTTCCTAGCTGAGAGTAAAAGATTGTTTTAACTATTAACTTTCAAGTACATGTCTCAGAGGTTTATATTATGCCTTAACTTTGAAAGATTGAATATGAATTTCTCTCACTGAGTCAGAATCATACCTTTAGATCACTTACATCTTTAGTCTCTGAGTAGTGACCACCCGTCTCGAAAAGAACTTTGCAGCGCAAATGATACAGGGTTTCCTCTGCTACGAAGTCATTGATCCCTTCCAGGCGGCCAATGACTTCAGTGCCCCAATCGTCTGTGCGACCCTGTGCTGTCTTCAGCAAGCTTGTCTTCAGTCCGTCCGCAGTCAAATTGTCAGGAACTCTGTATTTCTTTCTAGCAGTCTCTGTAATGGAGTGAAGAGGTGCACAATACCAGTTCATAAGATGCCATCAAATGCAAAATGTGAATACTTATAATAATAACTGTATTGATTTGTCACTGCCGATCACTATCCTACCGGTACTCATTACATACATGTACCTTTATCCATCACATCACTACCAATCATACCAATCACATACAATGTCATTGCTCTGCATAAGATTGTTACACCCTTCAATCCAACCTGGATGATTTGGGAAGAGATGAGCGGGCTGGTTGCAAAGAATGCATACATCTTTGTACAGAAGCTGAACAGAACGTGAACTACTACTACTACTACATGCAGTAGATGCACTGAACCCAGAACAAATGCGTCGTCTCTTTGTCTGTGCCGAATTTTTCTCCGCCTGTGCTGCACCTGCAATAACAAAAATGTGAATTATTTCAGAAGTTTATTCACATAAAATATTACCAGTAAAAAAGAAAATGTTCATTATTCCCTGCCTAGTAAAACAGGCCACACTTACGAGTTGACTTCGTGGTGACCTTGACAGACTTGTTGTACAAATCAAGTTTACACTCTGAGTGGTATCTCATTCTTCCGACATCCCATGCCTCCTTCATGCGCTTCAAAATTGTAGTATTTTCAACCATTTCTGCATACGCCAAAAGAGTAGGGTAGCCTTTAGGAGTTGCCTGTGCGAGCTTCTGAGCCGGCGTCTCCGCTCCTTCACAGATGAAACAATTGAGCGGAGGTGCAGGAATAACGTCTACGTCCATACTGCTAGACTGTACTTCCCTAGGGTTAAAACATTGCTAGACTAATGCCGTGTTCTCATTGAACTTACTGCGACATTTCTTTGTGTAATTCTACGGTGCGTTACCACTTGGGCTTCTATACCGCGCGACGTACAACGTTTCATTTGCTGTGCGAGACTGGCAAAATGTCACGCATTGCGGGCGCTGTGTACAATCAGCTTTGACCTATGACCTAAGTAGTGGTTTTTGTCCAAAACAAATGCTTGCAAACGATTCAAAATCATGAAAAACCCCTAGTTTGACCCCTCACAAGCTACTTTACCGTTTTTTTTTTTTTTTTTTTTTTTTTTGGGGGGGGGGGGGGGTGTCCCGGATAAGGGTCTGGGTACCCCAAACTTTCAGCAGCTGTCACGGGTTGCCCTAGAGGAGTTGGGTTTAAACTTTTTGAAAGGTGTTAGTCGACACCTTTACAAACACATTGGTGAAGAAATTTTTTGGTAAGGAATTTATTCCCAGAATTTCCATATATTTGATAATATTCCCTGACTATGGAGGAATTACTGGGGGAAAGGGTAAAAGTTACTGAATGTACATTTCTGCAACAACATCGCAAACTAAAACATTTGCAATTTTGTTTTAACAGACATGTTTGACTACTTCATTAAAAAAAATGAATTAATTTGTAATTGTTTTTGTCACAGGTGCCAAAGTTGACAAAAGTGAAATTCCTAATCTCCAGAGGGCGATGCAGCTCATAAAAGTAAGTAAACCTGCAAGAAATTCATGATGCGCTTTGAAAGTAAAAGATAAAATATTTGCCAAAAAATTTAAAAAATAGCTAGTTATTACAAAATACCTTACTTGACTGTAAGTGAATAGTCTCAAGCATCCTGTGAAATCAGAGCACCGGATGATGCCCCCCCCCCCCCCCCCCTCCCCCACCAAACTGGTTTTAATGTTTATTAAAGGTCAACCACTTATTAATTTTCTTTATTATAAACTGTCATGGTTTGTTTTTTTGCTGTTGTCCAGAGTATCTGCCAAGACGTCAACGTGCAGGTCAAGGAGTACGAGCGACACAAGCGACTGATGGAGATCTACAACAAGCTAGAGGCGCGGTCTACGGGCACTCTGAAAAACGGCAAGAAATTCAAGGTAAAGAAAGATTAGGAAGAACACTAATTCCTTCAGGGTGCACAAAAAGGTCAACTAACTAGGTGTCTTATGCAACCCAGTCAGTTTTGTGGTTAATTTGAAAAGTTGTATCCTTTCTGAGAGTGATCCCTGTTCGTTATTTCCCAGGTCAATGTAACATTGCTGATGTTGCTAGTATTGTGGTTTTTGGCACAATCTCTGGCCACATGGCAATTAGAGGTTTGTGGCTTCTGACTAGCGTCCCCCTAAACAAAGACATTGACTTATTAAGGCAACCGGTAATCCCAAGGTTGCAGGTTCAAGCCCCGCTTGAAAAAAAAAATGTCTTTGTATCTTTAGAAGTGAAAAACCCATGGTCACTTTATGGTATCATCAAACAAAAGTCCTTATTACTTAGTTATCTCATCCAGTTTGCGCCGGGATTATTTTAACATCACCGAGCCGACGCGCGGGATTATTTTTATCGAAACTCAATCCGAGGTGGGTTCAGGCCGATAGTACCGGGAAGCACACCCATGCATTTCCTGCCTTGCTCCCTGCTGACAGACATTTCTGGCCTTGCTCATGGCGTGTTTATGCGTCATCCGTTTGTGTTTATATACGTCATTCGGCGCAAACTGGTTAAGAAGTCAAAAACCAACATTTTCTGCATCTTCGTAAACCAAAAAGGCACTTTACTTGGTATCTTCAGTAAACAGCAACCCATGTTTTTTTTTTCATCTTCAGAAATCGGACCTACTGTCCAGCAATCGTAAGCTGAGACACGAGGGAGAGCTGAAGTGGAAGTCAGCTCGGGGCAGACTGACAGAGATTAACGCCGTAGTGCTCAGCGACGTTGTCATCTTCTTGCAAGAGAACAACCAGAAGTACACGTTTGTGTCTCAAGACAGCAAGGTATTAATCAGAGTGGTGTCATTGTGACAGTCAGAAGCCAGAATGCAAGCTGGGTCGCAGATCGCAAGCCAATGCCAGGCTGCAAGCCAGATCGCAAGCCAGATCGCGAGCCAGATCGCGAGCCAGATCGCGAGCCAGATCGCGAGCCAGATCGCGAGCCAGATCGCGAGCCAGATCGCGAGCCAGATCGCGAGCCAGATCGCGAGCCAGATCGCGAGCCAGATCGCGAGCCAGATCGCTAGCCAAGGCCAGATCACAGCGCAATGCCAGATCACACAGCGCAATCGCAATTCTTTAACAGATACTTTTCATGCATCTTATTTTAGATTTTGAGCAATTTTGTTCAAAATACACTATAAACACAAATTCTATCTTTATAACAACTAGAGGCTCACCACAACTATTTAACCCTTGACCTTTTCTTTTCAGCCCCCTGTGATCAACCTGTACAAGCTGATGGTGCGCGACGTGGCCGTCGACAAGTGCAGCATGTATCTGATCAGCCCCAACAAGATTGCTCCTGAGATGTATGAGGTGAACTGTGAGACTCCCGAGAAGAGGAAAAAGTGGAAGGAGGTGCTGGAGCAGGCCATCCACGCTTGCCCCGATGAAGGTGAGGAGATTACAAAAGAGAATCTATTCCTCGGTGGTTTTAATCTTTCGAGGACGACGTAGAGAAACACAATTCCAGGACTGTGCTAAGATTTTGATACACTGGTGGAACTGCCAACACAGGGCTGGATAGCTCAGTTGGTTGAGAAACTAGAACGACAATCTGGACGGTTCAAGCTCTAATCAATTTCTTTGTTCAAATTTACATATTTATTATAATGGACCTAGTCAGTTTCCTTTTGAGGTATATTTAGAATGTTGTAAAAAAAAAAACTGTATCCTCTTTGAGCGATTTGCTATTTTCTAGGTTTGCAAAGTTGCTAAAGTTGCTGCAAAAATGGTAGGTTCACTTAAATGCATGTAAGTTGTAACCAACAGATTAAATCCAGAAATTAACAAATTTGTATAAAGCTAAAGACATCTATTTCTCTCTATGTATATTTGCCTCAATTTTATTTTTTTTAATATTTTTTTAAAGGAATCTGCACATTTGGAAAATTATTATTTAAAAGCAAATTGTTGTCTTCCCAAATCGTAGATGAAGGCGTAGGAGAAGAAGTGGAGACGGACGAAGAGAAGCGATTAGCCGAAGCTAGAGCCGCTAAGATCAAGAAGCTCCTTGGTAAGAGTATCACCATCTTAGTCATAGCCGGCAGTGAGTCATGTCTTGAGGCTATGATGGCCCAGACCAACTGGGCCGGTTTATTTTTTGTCACCTAAACAAATTTTGGGAGAAACTAAAATCTTGATGTCTCTAAGTTAAGTTCTTTTTTTTTAATGTATAGTTTCTACATGCTTTTTATGAATCTGGACGAAACTTTGGGTGAGGGGACACAACTTTATCGGATAACTGAGGCCAAAGATCAAGAATGGTCATTAGAGGTCATTCTTGAAATATGCTTCAAATGTTTCTTTGTCTGCAAAATTTGATTGATTTTTATGTAATTGGGATGGAGTGGAAGTTCATCACAACTCTTTTGAAATAGGTCAAAGGTCATTTAGGAGTCATTTGAGGTCATCGTCTAGAAATGCACACAATTTGACTTTAAAAAAACAAAAAAACATATAGAAATTGACTGCGGGAAAAGGCGACAATCACGATCCGAGGACGATTTGTCGGATGTTCCTCCCACACAACAAATCCCCTGAACTTCCTGCCGTTGTTTTCTCGCAAAATCATTTCTTGACTTCATTGCTTCGCATTAGTTGAGCTTAATTTGTAAATGATGACTTTTATTTTTTACAGAACAAATGCAAGAGAAGGACAACCAACTGAATGAGATTATGGAGGAGAAAGCGAAGCTGATGGAAGAGCTGAAAGATACGCTCAGCAAAGATGATGCCCTGGGAACGGTATGAACTCTGTCGGGAAAATATTACCCGGAGAAAAATCGGCATTGTTTTTGACCGAGATGAGTTTGTAACAAGCTAATCACAAGTCCAGTCACAAATTATTAACTAGGAACAACATTGCTAAGGGAATGCCATGTATTTACTCCCATTCATATACTTTTCTGTCATTTTTGATTAACAATTTTACAATGAAATGACTATAAAGTCATAAAGTTTATGGACCATAAAGTCATCTCGGACTTGAGGTACACTATGCTTCAATATTTACTGTTGTTGTTGTTGTTGTTGTTTGCTGATTTAGTTAAAATTACCTGTGATTACTGACGGCGATTCCCAGATGCTGGAGGCTAAACAGATTCTTCTGGCAGCCATCGCTGAAGGTTGGTGTCTGTCCATTGGTTGGTCTGTCTGTCTGTCTGTCTGTCTGTCTGTCTGTTTAGACCTTTTCACACTAATTTAACCCTGCGCCACCCTCTGCCAACCACGAGATTGAACTCAACCCTGACCAGACTTTTTGTCAATGACAATATTTTTTTATTTTTTTTTATTTAATTTTTTTATTTAATTTTTTTATTTTATCAATAATTAGTGAATATGCAGAGATTTGAATTGGGTTATTTAAAGGTAGGATACACCATTGGTAATTGTTTGAATTATCATGAATAGGTGAATTTGAGGGGTTTTATTTTATATTCATAAATACCTGGGACAGTTTAGGCATTCCTATTGGTCGAGAGCCCGTCACGTGGCCGGTATTAAACGGACGATAAAGACATGGCTGGAAGTGTTTAAAACCAGCTGGCAACAAAATACGTCACGCGATGTTGCATTATACCCGTCCCCAGGGCTCACTTTATTTCCAACCGTACATCGTCTCCATTAGTAGGGTGGTGTTGGGCGCGTACAGCTTGACACCCTGGAAACGAGGTTGCCAATAGCAGTAATAGTCTGGTTCCTAGTAAATACGCTTTATTGCATGTATTGTGTAGAGCGACAGAGGCGGAAACATGTCATTTGACACGCACAGAATGGCGAAACACCGAAATTTACTTGCGACAATTTTCCGTGGTTTTCGGGGCTTTTATGGCTGAATTTTACAAAAAAGGTATTTATGAATGGGAATAAATGCGTGTTCGGTCGGTATTAATCACTCTGTTTAATACCGCTGGGTGCTAGTAATTACCCTCGCCTTCGGCTCGGGTAATTATCAGCACCCAGACTCCAAGCGGTATTAAACAGAGTGATTAAAACCGACCGAACACACATTTATTCCCTTAGTAAATATCGTTTAACTGACCAAGTTTTACAATCATGGATGCCGAGAAAAGCACGAAAAATGTTGGGCAGTTATTTTTATGTTATTTTTAGGTTTCTTTGCAATCGGCGTCCGGCGATCACAATTGAAACAAAATATAAAATTCAATAAAAAAACTACTACAGGATATCTAGCGCAATCATTTTGCTGGATGCCTACAATCATTATTTACTTTCAGATAAGTAAGATATTTCTTAATAATACGGTAGTAAATATTTTCGATATTTGCAAATGGTGTATTCTACCCTTAAATGCAGGAATTCTTCAGAATAAGGTCATATCGCATAATATTTGGACCAGTAATAGTAGTAAGCTTTTTTGGACGGTTGGACAAATCGGTTTTATTATCAGGTAATGGCTAGTTGCCTAAGCCGCAGCCAAATCACCCAGACATCCATGAGAAGTTTTAGTTTCAATTGGTGCATATGTGATTCTAAGCCGTAGCCGAGTAAATTTAGATGCGGCTTTGAGGCGTGGCTAATTTGGGGGTCAGAGTTCAGCTGTGTTCAACTCTTGCAAATTCACAGTGGGAAAACTTCATAAATTTGTGTTTTCTACCCGGTATGATCCGGGCCCTTGCAGTGACTTGGGATTTATTTTACTAATTTACGGAACACTATTTTTGAATATTTGTTTGTGTTGTTGCGTAGCACATCGGCTGACGACGGCCGTCTACAGTGCTGGGATGGGGCTGACCCGTAGTGCCAGCAGCGCGGGTGAAAGAGAGAGTGGACTCTTCCAAGCCCACGCCTTGCCTAAACGAGCTGAAACATTCGGCGGCTTTGACAAGCAACAAGGTTGGTTCCTGCAAACAGTCTGGTTCCCTGACCCGAAAATTCCCAGACGTCTGAATTGTAGGTCAGGTAGCAGCCAGCGACAAAAATAGATCATGACGCACTGCAGCTATTTTTAAATGCTACAACATTTCAAATATAATAGTATAATGAGACATTTCTTCTGATGTAGATTTTTGCCAAAGCAAGCTTTATTGTCTTGTTTGATGTAATTAAAACAATTGTATTAAAAAAAAAAAAAGTAATACAAATAAAGTAGAATGAAAAAAATTAGGTTTGGAAGTATAACAAACAAAAAAGCAAAAATAGTATATATTCAAAATACTGACGTTTCACAGCAGGTGCAGTATTGAAGAAGCGTTTTGTGACCGGCACGATAGAGATAGACAGTAGGAGTTACAGCTTTCCAGACCTGGCCAAAGCCGAGGGTAAGAACACGGATGAAGCTGATTACCACCACGCCCAGCAAGGATCTGACCCCAACCTGCTGTCAGATAGGTATCAGGACAGCGTACTCAGAAAGGTAAATACAAAACAATAACCATGGGATAGGAGACTGTGATGGCTTAAGGCAAATTTGCAAGGTGAGGGTAAAATTTGCGCGCTGCGAATTCACAAAAATTTTAACACATTTATACTTTAGTAAATTTTGTAGCGAATGTTTTGTGATATCAAATTTACGTCGTGTGAATTTGAACTCGTGTTTACACAGACGGCATGCTTGTTTTAAGCAGATCTGGTGATCCAGCTATCGATAGCAGATCGCAAAGTTTTTTCCGGGATTCAAAATGAATGGGGAAAAACACGTCACGAGCAAGGCCGGAAATATCTGTCAGCGACTAGCTCGCAGCAAACGAGGCCGGAAATATCAGGGTGTGCTTCCCACTGATGCCGGCCTGAACCCGCCTCGGATCAATGTTTGTTAACCAATTCGCGCCAGTATTATTTTAACATCACCGAGCGGGATTATTTTTAACAAAACTTGATCCGAGGTGGGTTCAGGCCGATAGTACCGAGAAGCACACCCATGCATTTCCGGCCTTGCTCCCTGCTGACAGACATTTTTGGCCTTTCTCGTGGCATGTTCTTTCTCATCCGTTTTGAATCTCAGAAAATGTTTGCGTGTATATACGTCCTCCGGTGCGAACTGGTTAAAAACAATGCTGCGCCTCGGCCCGGTCAATGTGAAAATAATCCCAGCGCGAACTGATTAAGAGCCAAACGACAGCAAAGAGGGCGCCCTCAACATTTTTATGTATTAATATTTTATTTTGTTCAGGAGCCAGGGTGTGAGAACCAGTTATCGGATAGTTCCAGCCGGCTGACCGTTGACAGCTGCAGCTCCATTAGCGAGGACGTCCCAGAGGGCGCTCTAAAAGACGACAGGAACGCCGTCACGGCAGACCACGTAGTTTGTGTCAATCAACTCCTCAAACATCTTAACTCCCTCTTGGTGAGTGACTGGTGGGACCAGAGTTACACCAACTGTATGTTCTTATTCAGAATTGCAATAAGTTTGTGAACATGGTTGTTTATATTTACGGAAATCGCGGATTGTTGCGTATTGTATTAATTATTTATTATTTTTTGCTTGATAATTTTTCCTAATTTCCTCTCACAGTCGATAACATCAAGAAAAGAAACAGCTTATGAAAGGTATGTTAAAGGAGTTTTAGAACTTAATTATGAAACAAAATATTTGGAAAAATATTTACCGCAATGAATTTCTAAACGTGTACAATTCCAGCATCACAGACAATACAAATTAGTCAATTATGTTATTTATTTGTTTGTGCTTTAAGAGCTCATTGAATAAACACAAATTGTTTTTTTCCAAATCGTATGCTTCATCAGCTAGTAATGGTCGAGATTATTGGTCATTTACCTGGGTAATTGAGTGTGTGTCCTGGCCCTTTGTCATTCACAAAAGTTAGTTTTTAGCTGCTTTGTGCCAAAATGACAGCATTGAGCTGTATACTCCCCAGGGAGCTGAGATAGTAATTGGAATGTTTCATTTGCCCAATGACCGGGGTGATAAATGATGTAGTGCATTGAGCACCAATCCTAGTGAATACGTGCGCTTTACAAATACATATCATTATTATTATATCATCATCAGATTTTAAAAGTATGTCCAAGTTGGGGACCAAAGTCCGACACGAAGCTAAGAATTTGTAAACTCCCAAAGTAGAAAAACCAAGTTGTAACATATTTATGTCTTGCAGCATGAGATCGCAGTTGTTGGAGGCCAACAAGAAGATTGAGTTGCTAAGTGGACTGGCACCCAAGCCCCGAGGCAAAGCAAACTCCATGGGAACCCAGGGCCTGGCGTCGCTTCCAAAACGAGGGGTAAGAAAAATATAGGCTCTTTGCGAGAACACCTCCAGCTGTTCTGGACACTCCAAGTGTCCAAGTGTACATGTATGTGATCAAGTTTAATGTTGCTAGGTAAACTAGGACAGTGTTATAGGGATATTGTGCTGTCCCAGTACCATTGTCAGTACCCCTAAATATGGCGTTTCGTAGTTTTGTCCCCATAATTACAGAAAAAGTATGCGCGTGCATGTGAGTGCAAGCAATCGGGTTGGGATGCCATAACCCGAGGACTTGATATATTGACTTCAAACTCGGTATGTGGGTTGATCTTTGGGTCCTCTAGAACCCTATTGGTTTTGGACCCCATAGGTCAATGTCATTGTGGTAAGGACAATGGAAATGGTTGGGTACACCGTAACTCGAGGACTTGAAATATGAACTTCAAAATTGGTATGTGGATTGGCCTTAGTACCTGAATAGTAAACTTGGCAGGGCATTTGTGTTTTTAACACATGCTTCCTGTTAATTATTTGTAGGAGAAGAACAGAAGCAGCAGCACCACTACAGACAGAGGCTCAGACTCCATTGAAAGGAAAGGAAGGACATCAGACGCCAAAGATAGGAGCAAACGAGAGTCGTTGATAGTGGAAGGGAAGTCCTATGAACCGCCGTTTAGCAACGTGAAGGCCTCGGATCAAAGTCTCCGTAGGATAGCCTTCGGCGACATCTCCTATAACCAGAACGGCACCCAGGCCGGCCACGTAGCACAGGCCAGCAACGTGGCACAGCCCGGAAACATGGCACAGGTCGGCCAAGCGGCACAGGCCGAGAGCCCTAGATCCATCATGAAGCACCGGGGGGAAGCCGCCGCGACAATACCATCGCCAACGTCAGAAAAGACTGTCGGTGCCAGGAGGCGGGATCCTGTCCCAGAGCACCTTCTGAGCGCCACCAATGAGCTACAAGGATCCAGCGGGCTGGTCCAGCAGCAGCTTCCAATGAAGCTCTCCAGCCTGGCGGCTACGCAGCACCCTTCCTCCCCGTCCGGAGGAGGCAGCAGCAGACCCCAGCAGATGATCCCCACCAAACTCTCCTCCTCCTTCTCCGGCGGAAGGAGCTCCTCCCCTTCCACCACCACAATGACGCGGAACGGCATGTCCACGAGCTCAGCCAGATCCACTAAAATGAACAATAAGCGAGTCCAAGGGGCCGAGCAGGATGTCATATTCTTCTGAAGGCAAAAGAGGTGAGGGACCAGACAATGGCAGTCTTTGAACTACTCGGGTACGGCTTAAAATTAGACATAAGTCTATGGGAAGTGGTTGCAGCTGCTACCATAGACTAGCGTGTAATTTAAAGCTGTGGACAAGTAATTCGGACACGGTCATATTTTAAATTGTGGTCTTTATGATTTTGTCTTTGTGACATTGTCGGATTCCAAACTCGATCCGTGTCAATAGCCACAACAGAGGCTTCTTTCCGTTCCAATTGCTTTTTTTACCCCAACCCTCCTTAACAATCCAACCGGATGGTTTGGGGGGATTTTGGAGGATTGACGCTAAATGAAAATTGTAATATTGGCGGAGTTTAGGGGATTGAGGATGGTTCTTTGTAAAAAGGGCCTAGGATTAAATTTGTTAGTCCATTGGCAAATGGTACTTTCCTAAATTATATTGAAGTTTTAAAAGTCATTTTTGAGAAAATGGCCTTTTAAAATCTGTATTACAGTCAATGAACTATCGACTATAAAATTGGATACAAATATTGTAAAGACAGATTGACATTTACCTAAACAAAATTAACGACCCCTTCAGTTTGACTTTCCCTTCTGTTCTACAAAATGTTGATTGCTGAGTCAATGCTCATTTTGCGATCACAGGCCCAATTGTGTAAGGCATTGTTTTGTAACTTCAAATTGTCTTTATTTATCACAGGTTGACCATTCCAAATGCTTCGGCTGCTCCTAATTGGTTGAGTGACAAGCAAAACGACAGTACAAGCAATACAAATCACAATCCGAGAAAAAAGGTTTGGAAACAGGAGAAAATAATGTTTGGAAACAGGAGAAAAGAATGTTTGTTTACAAGATTGTTAGTGCAGTATGCTTACATACCATGGTGCCGCTGTATATAGTTAAGCCCGCTTAATAACAACGCTGTTGATAATGAAATTTAAAAAAGTGGACGATTTAATAAAAAAACTGTAAAATATTAAAGGAATTTGTACAGTTTGACTAATCAAGAAACGGTGTGCGGTACACTGTATTTAGACCAATTGAAAAAAATTGCAAGTGTAAATATTAAATTAATAAAAGTATGTACAAAAGAGAGAAATTAGATAACGGCCGTTATTTTAGGTTTCAAAATTTGTACTACAAAGCAACAATAACCAGATGTTTTTGTTGTTTCTAGTAAGAAAATGTGTTGATGTAGTTGGTCTTTTCTGCTAACTAAATCTGTATGTCATACACAGGAAAGTAATTTACGATCTGTTTGCAGTTTGGGTTTTTTTGTGAATTTTTTTTGTCTCCATTTTGTGAGAAGTTAGCCAAAAATTAGTGAAATCTGAAATAGGCTATTTATTGTGTGAAAAGGTATGGATTTGTTTTTCTTTAGGATAATGCATAGCTGTTTTGAGACAAATGTTTCTTAATTTTTGACCTAAAACTGAATGTTTCTCTATACATCCTGGGATTTCAGTGTATTCTCTTCTTTGGCAAGTTTATTGCCAATTAGATAAGCCTTAATTTGCTTTTCTAGTTTTAATATGACACAAATTTACGACGAGTCATGTAAAGCATTAGCCAAAATATATTTGCAATTTCCCTGCACACTTTGCATTTAATTTGAATGGAGAAAAAACTAATAAACTAGTGTCCTTCTATTTTTAATATTAGAATCCATTTGTGCCTAAACAAAAAGCAAAACAGACAAAACCAGGTGGTTTTTGTTTACCTACAAATTTCCCCAGCATTTTATTGTAAACATTCAAAGCATACATTTCAGACACCCAACAAAATAAAACAAAAAACCTTGAAGTCCAGATTGTAGATAAATTTTAAAAAGTAAAAAAAAATATAAAACACAAAATATATTTTTGATACGTAATTGTGTGTGGATACCAGGCATGCAGCCCTCCTGGGAATGTATTTGTGTTCCTAAAACGGCGATAGAACAAAATGATTCAAATGCAGTGGTGTAAAATTGATAAAATGTAAAAGCTTCATGTCCTTTTTTTTTTTTTTCAGTTTGCAGTATTAGCATGAAATTGATAATGTAATAGATTTTGTGCTTGACCGGGCATTGTTTTTTGTTGGGATATGGATGAGCGAACTTTTTGTTACATCACTGTGTGTATTTGTTTAGCTCCAATGTCATACTCAGGCCCTGCTTGAGGAAGATGTTTTACAATCATGAATGTGTTGTTCATTTCAAGCGTAAGAACAATATATCGACTGGGCTGCGGATAAATTTTAGGTGGTCTCAAAAATCAACTTTATTGAAAGTCTCTAACGCTCGGTTCAGACAGGCGTTCCACAGTCGCGCCGGACCAAATCGCTCTAACAACTCCAGCAGTCATTCATTCGCCGTCTGGCGCGCCTTGTCGCCCTTATTCGTTTCAGACGTCGGACTCAATTCACTCTTTTGGTTCGCCTGTTTCAACTCCGAGCGTTACCTAATTATTAACTGGCGTCATTGCCACTTTAGTCTGATGTTAACGGAAAACGCGATGAATCTAAAGGCAAGTTTCAGTAAATAAATGAGGTTTGATCATTCGTTTTATAGCATAACTTGACTGCCTTTATCCATGTCGATTGGTGAGCTAAACGAACGCACCCACTATTACAGAAGCCTGGATTGTCGCTCTACGTAAGTTCTATTCTCTTAGATGGCTCGAAAGAATTAAGTTAAAATAAGGAGGGCGCAGATTTCATGTTGCCCCCCACTAATATGTCCAATAATAAAAATAAATGTACAATCCAATTTTAAGGCCAAAATTTCAACGTACATACTTAGATCTGATAAATTATTTTTGTCACTAAATACACATTTTACATGACAATATCATGTGTTTAAGCAATGCCAGCTTCAATCTTTAGTTTAGTGATTATACAAATTTGTGTTGTATTATTAAACAAAAATAGTTTAACTTTTTTTTTACTTTCTGTAGATGCAGAAAGACAGTGTGCTACAAAATAGTATATCGATTTAGAATTAATTGAATTTAATTGCAAATAGTAGGAAATGTTGTACACTTGTTAAGAAAAAAGATGTTTTATCTTTTTTTTGAGAAGCAAATTACAATTTATGAATCTTCAATGTGAATGGTAAAAGCAGGTGATCTCAATAGTAGGCAGGCTCCTAATCATTTCTAGACATCTCAGAAATATTTGAGTTGGAAAAAGTAACTTGTGAAACTTCTGCACCCGGAGTTCTAGACGAACTAAAATTATTCACACGATTAGAAGTAAGTTCAACGTTTGAAATATGAATGACTTCATGTGAAAGATCAAATGTTGTTTGAAATGACCGAAGAAGTTCGCCCGTCGAAGTTGCAAAATTCATTGGGCTAGTTCCAATAATATTTGTTTCACCTTAAAATCAAACCAATTCCGGAGGTATCGTAAGAAATTTGGAGCCTGCCTTTTCTGAAAATATTTAACCTCGTTTTCCCCCACAAATAAATAAAGTTGAACAAAAACACTTTTCTGATCTATATTTAGAATAACAAAGACAGAACATTGCTCCAATTAAATCCATTCGTCCTAAATTCATCCAAATTATTTGTCAAAAAGAAATCTTTAACTTTAAGCCTTGCTCTTTTACCAGCAAATTTTGCAAGTGTTTGGGGAAAGCGACTTTAAAGATGGACTACAACGCAAAATCACACATTAAATTTATTATCGGACCTTGTTTATGTTGTGTTCAGGTAACACTTTATTGTTACGGTCATGTTTTTCTCTAAATAATTTTGTTGCAATTTGACCTCGATCTTTCGAATTTGAAATTTCCCGCCCTGTACTGGTTCCCGGCAAAGATCCACTGAAAACCACGATATAGTACCAGCGGACTTGTAAACCGGCAAAAAGTGATGACGTACTACCCCTGAGCAACCGAGAGTAAACAAAAGACGCCATGTTATTCCGCATTGCATTGTACGGTAAAAATGCACGCACACGATCGACCCGAGTAAATTGTCATGGGTAGTACGTCACACACGAAGTATGAATTATTCATGAGTTACGGGCTTTTGCTGAAACTGAGTTTTTCTGGGTCGTAGAACGCCGATCAATTTTGTGGGTTTTTTTGCATGAAGGAACAAGTTTTATTGAATACTATATATTAGTAATCATTATACATTTCTCGAACAAAAAACAGCAACACAGCCTTTATCATTATTCCGTTGTAGTCCATCTTTAACGTCCAACAATTTAGGAACGAGAGATTGTGTTCACTGTGAAATATAGCAAGAAAACTGTTCTATTGCTCAAAGGCAGTCATGTTTAAAGACTTTATTAAAAAATTTAATTTACATAATTTGCATAATTTCTCCTAAGCTTATTTTGACGCAAGTTTTCTAATTTGCCATATTTGTTTCTCTGTTGTGATTGTATATGTGTAAAACTTATTTATTACTGATTTCAGTCTTTGTTTTTTTTGTATAATTAATTAAAAGGTTTCCCACAACCCTCTTCCCTGGATTGATGCTTTGTACACCTGGGTATGAGATTAATATAAGGCTTATATGAGATATGGCCCTTTTTGTGCCAACATTAATAAATATTGTCGTAAATAATTTAGTTATTTACTTTTTTTTTAAATCACCATTGCAAACGAAGGAGATAATTTGCAAAGAAAACTGAAGGCAAATAAGATGAATCTTCAGAGTGTTTCTTTCATGCTGCTTTTTGCATATAAATATCAATGAATGGTAATTTACACGGCATTATAAATATATATATTTTTCAAGAGCCAGTAGCTCAGTAGGATAAGCCCCTTGACTGCAGTGCAGAGGGTTCTGGGTTCAAGCCCAGGTGGTGCCATCCTTACGATTGGGAAAAAAGATGAGCCCAGAAAGAACTGGTTCCTGGGTGGGTTCTGAGGAGGGAGTTTTAGACAATTGTTGAAATATAGACTATTTATTAATTATTTTAAATTGGGCATATGTTTCCCTCTAATAAATGGAAATTGAATCAGGGACCGCAGGATAGGTATGCAAAATTTTGTTACAAAAGTTTTTGCACAACTTATAATTAGAAAGACGGTCACATAGGAACAAGACTAACTTGTATAACTTGCCAATTCCATGTTTTTTTAATTTTTTATTATTTCTGCATTTTGTTACAATACAGCGCATTAAAGGTTTTACGATTATAGAGCAAATTAAACTGACTCTTAAATGTGTACCAAACATTCAATAGAATTTCCTACACTCTGGGTACAGCATTACTTGGCTTGCCTTGATAACTGTAAAGATAAAACCTACCGAATGCGGAACTCTAAAAGACTGTTGCGAGTGTGGTGCTTATTAGTGGTAGCCTTCATATGCAGCCAGACACTTCAAGTGTACAGAAGGTGCATACTGCTTTCCTGCTATCCCTTTGGGCAAAACAGAAAAGAAAGACTTGTAAATAGACTACAGGACACAATTTGCAAAACAAATTGGCCTTGGGAACAATTAAAAATTGTAAAGAGTTAGCCTTGTATCTTTTTCAAAATGGACTCAAATTTGACTATTTGCCAAAACACAAAACTGTAAGGGGTTAGCCTTGTGGTTTTTTTCTTCAAAATCGGGCCAAATTAGACTTTTAGGAAAATAAAAAAAATGTAATAACCTTGCTTTTTTTTCTCGAAATTGGAACACAAAAAATGACTTTAGGAATAATTAAGAATGTAAGAGATTAGCCTTGTATTTTTATCAAAATTGGCCCAAATTAGATTTTTAATAAAAATCAATGAATGTAAGGGTTTAGCCTTGCTTTTTTTAAATCAAAATTGGCCAAAAATTTACTCTTAGGAATTTTTTTTTTTTAAAGCGACCAGATTTCACGGACGTCCAAACTTCATGTGACAACAGGAAAGTGTTTAAGACCAGCTAGCCGGTCTTTATCATCCGTTTAATACCGAATGGGTAAACTGTCCGAGTTATGAATGGAGGATAATACAAAGGATTTTTAGACAAACCTGCGTCAGCCTTGGCATTCTTGTTGCCGTTACCCCAGACCATGAGATGGCATTGTAACACCAGTGGTTTCTGTAGACTGCCGTGACTGCAAAGTAGATTCACCAGGCCTTCTGTGTCTGTTGGGGAAGGCATGTTGGTCTGCAGAAAAAAAGGATTCATTTGGCATGGATTATTTAACGTTACGGTAGACCATTTGCATGTTTTAAAGGGAGTATCGACACTAAACTCCCTGTGAAAATTGTTCCTTCTGGCATTTAAAAAAAAAAAAAAAGCCATTTTCAAAGATGTGTCAAATGACACATTATCGGAAATTTCCGTTCGTAGTTGGTTTGTGATTAGGTGAGCACAAGTGAATGACATAACGCACATGTGTGCATGGTTGCTATCGTGTGTTGGTTCAGTGCGTGACTTCGCTAGGCTGCAATTGGCTCAATGAGTGAGTGAGTGAGTGAGTTTTGGGTTTAACGCCGTACCGGCATCAGTGGCCATATTCACGGCGGGAATGTGTACAAATATAAGACAATAGTTAGTAACAAAAAAACAATCAAGTGAACTGTGGAGAATATAAGAACTCGGAGTCAGAAGGAACAATTATCAAAAGAATGAAAAACCATTGTATAGAAGAATAACGATAGGCTGATTCTAGGCAGTTTTCCAGGAGAATCCCGTGGAAGGCGGGCCACAGAGGATTCCCCAGACACACGGCACCTTGGCTCAATGAAAACATTGATTTCGATGATTTCCAGCACGATTTAAAATCTGACTTGGCAACGTTGGAATTGAGATCAAGATCCTGGAATTGTTTTCTCGGAAAAGTAAGAAAAGTAGGACTCCTTGAGGACCAGCACAAACTAAGACCACAACCCATCTCTAACCTGTTCTCTGTAGTCAGGTTTCTTGTAAGCGTAGACAATCTCTTTGCAGCGGCGTATCTCACACTCTAGCTGCGACCACTGCTGTACCGTCAGGCCCAGCACAGCGGCGGTGGCAGAAGGCTCACTACACCACACCAGGGCCTCTCCTGTACCATCTTCAACAGCAAACCTGTAAGAGGTCAAAGGGCTAGTGGCTTTATACACACTCAAGGAAAGCCTTAAACCATTGATCTTAATAGACAATCTCTTTGCAGCGGCGTATCTCACACTCTAGCTGCGACCACTGCTGTACCGTCAGGCCCAGCACAGCGGCGGTGGCAGAAGGCTCACTACACCACACCAGGGCCTCTCCTGTACCATCTTCAACAGCAAACCTGTAAGAGGTCAAAGGGCTGGTGGCTTTATACACACTCAAGGAAAGCCTAAAACCATTGATCTTAATAGACAATCTCTTTGCAGCGGCGTATCTCACACTCTAGCTGCGTCCACTGCTGTACCGTCAGGCCCAGCACAGCGGCGGTGGCAGAAGGCTCACTACACCACACCAGGGCCTCTCCTGTACCATCTTCAACAGCAAACCTGTAAGAGGTCAAAGGGCTGGTGGCTTTATACACACTCAAGGAAAGCCTCAAACCATTGATCTTAATAGACAATCTCTTTGCAGCGGCGTATCTCACACTCTAGCTGCGACCACTGCTGTACCGTCAGGCCCAGCACAGCGGCGGTGGCAGAAGGCTCACTACACCACACCAGGGCCTCTCCTGTACCATCTTCAACAGCAAACCTGTAAGAGGTCAAAGGGCTGGTGGCTTTATACACACTCAAGGAAAGCCTAAAACCATTGATCTTAATAGACAATCTCTTTGCAGCGGCGTATCTCACACTCTAGCTGCGACCACTGCTGTACCGTCAGGCCCAGCACAGCGGCAAAAGGCTCACTACACCACACCAGGGCCTCTCCTGTACCATCTTCAACAGCAAACCTGTAAGAGGTCGAAGGGCTGGTGGCTTTATACACACTCAAGGGACACCTCAAACAATTGATCTCAATAGACCGTGTAAGTCTCGCGCATAAAGGTCACGATTGAACTTCTGGGCACCTCCTGCACTAGAAAGCAGAAGGTTAAAAGTATCCGTCAGGACAACAATGTAAATACAGTCTGTGAAGGGTTAAAATCTAAAATAATATTGAATTAAAAAATGCGTCTAACAAGTTTTGGACAAATGTTTAGTTGGGAATGTGAGCGGGGGTAATAATGGTTTATCAGAATTTGTTCGGGTCGAGTCGGTTTGGAGAGTTTAAGTTAGTTTTGGTTTGGATTCGGCTTTATATATTTACAGGGTGCCTCTCGAAAAACGCAATACGCAACACTTATCCCGCCTCATTCAAACAATGATTGCTCAGCCAACCGTAAAGTGAACAACTTGAAACTGGTCTTAAATTGAAGCTGATGCCCTGGCGCATCTATACTATGTACGGTTATATTGGGTTTTTCTATAATCACGGCTTTAGCAACCGTTGGGTTTTTCAAGAGATACCCTGTATAGTGTTTCAGGTGGGTTTGGCCTCATCAATCCAATGTATATCATTAGTTGGAGGCACAGACTTGTTAGTACCTGGCTGTTACTGTCAGCTCTCCTTCCTTCTCATTGGCAGCTGAGCTGCAGACGCAGTCTTTGTGGCCACAGCGCCGACAGGACCATCTAAAGCAGAGGTAAAACAGAATGCAATGATAATAGAAAGCATCAACCTGGCTGATCTCTGCACTATAAAGGTGGCGAATTGCTGTCCACGTCCAACATTTCAACCAGGGTCAGTTCAGTTGTCAAATAAAATAAATGGGACAATTGTATTCCGTGGATGTTCTACAGTGGCTTATTCATGTTTGGAAAAAGGGGGGGGGAATGTTTTGTTTCAAAATATTCATGCCAAATTTGTGAGGCGTTCTGCCAAAATAAGAGGGAACTGGGAACAAGACAAAGTAGAGTTAAATGAAAATTTTACTTTTGATTTTTAGATTTATTGATATTTGTAATCAATAATACATCTACCACACATTTTTTAAAGAACTGGTATGTACTAAAGTTTACCAAAGTGTATCACAGTTTTAAGACCTGCCCTGGCTGACTCACTTGAGGACGAGCGACTTGACAGCCTGTAGGTGACAGTGGACGGTGAATGTCTCGGTCGGAGAGATATCGTCGGGATGGGAGAGTAGACGAGAGAGGTAGTAGCGACGAGGAAGGGTGGAGGGCTGGGCTGGGTCTACAGATGAATCCTGGTTGTCTGTTGGTGGGACTGTCAGCATGTCTGTTGGTTCATCCACTGATGGAAAATCTTGCACCAGCCTGTAAAAAGTAAAGAAAGCTGAAGCAGATTTTTAGCTGTAACGAGATCTAGGCAAGTCTAGCGAAGCTGGTCCCAGAGTGCACAGCGTTCTCTTTAGTAGGCTGTGTTCTTGATCAAGCAAGGGCGATGTAATGATGCCATTATCTGGCTGACAACATGTTTATTTAAGTTATCAAAAAAAAATTCTAAACATAAAATATTAAAACAAAATTAAACTTGTACGTGTTAATCCTATACAGTAGCACTGCCCGACACTTTTAAACTTGCATATGAATCTGTCCGCAACTTTGCCTATTTCGCGAGACGACTCCTGAAGTCGGCAATAATCTCAGAAAATCTCAACACTACCAAATTGAAGACTAAATAGGACGCAATCACTCACTGGCTGCTTGGTACGACACTAGGAAGGGCATCAATCGTCAGTGAAGACAGAGGAATAACGCGGCAGTGGATGCGGCCGGACCCAGAGGTTGACCTCAGACACTGCCTGTTTGATAACAGCAAAGGCACAGATAACAAGAATGAAATAAAGGGAATAACCATGTAGTTGGCCAGTTGTAAGTACAAATTAGCATAGGGTCCATGTATAGCAAATACAGCCTATTTCTGGATCGTACTCTTTTAACAAGCAAAACCAAACTACGTCAGTGCGCCCCGTAAAAAAAAAGGAGGTTTACAATACTAACCTGAATGTAACAGCAGCTCCTGGTAGTAAGCCTAATACATTGTGTAGAAAAGCTCCACTTACATAGACCTCTATGGTTACTGAAGCATCTACAGTATCAGCCACCAGTACCTGAAACTCTTCATCTTTAAGATAAAAAAAAAACCGTGGTAACTGTCAAATTTAAATATTTACTAGGATAAAATATCTTTATTGTAACTGTACATCTTTTAGAAAATAGAAATCAAAATAGTGCAAAATTGAACGTGGTAACTTGAGGTTTACCCTGAGGTTTACCCTGAGGTTTACCCGCGAGGTCTATCCCTGAAGTCTACCCCCCGTGTCTATCCCCGAGGTAAACACCCAAGGTCTACACCCAAGGTCTAACACCCCTCACCCCCTCCCCCCAGGTTTACCCCGAGGTTTACCTCCCTCCCAGGTTTACCCCCCCAGGTTGACCTCTTAAGTTCACAAGCAAAACAGGGTGACTTGCCTGGATTTGGTTCTATCTGTTCTGCGCCAGTCTTTCTCCTTTTGTCCTGATGAGTTCCGCATCTGGAATTTTTCTTTCTTGAGACAATCAAACAGCGAAACGAAACCAGGCTGCCAGATGCGCTTATCCTAGCAGAATAAACAAGACATGGTAATCTAATGAAGCTGTCCTAGAGTACACAAGTTTCTATTTCAATGAATTTATAATGGTTATAAATGGGTGAGTTGAGGCCATTCATTGGGTACGTTTGATGAGTTCACTTGGGTTAGCCGCGTGCCGTTGCATTAACTATTTATGTCATTTTCGGGACTCGCTAGGTAGAAGGTCAGCCATAACAGACGCAGCTTATGGAGGAGTCTGGTGGAATATGTCACAGGCATTTACTTATTCCAAGAATTGAACAAATATGGCGGCAGGACAGCGGAAAGGATAAAGTCGACCCAAAAGTTAGAGGCTGTAAATTCAGCCCGAAGTTGTTACTTTTTGCAATTGACTGAAAAGAAGTAAATCTAAAAGTAAGACTTACCTATCATCTGTTACATCCCGTACACTGCTGACGCGTAGACAGTCTCTGTACAAACCCTGCAGTGTTTGCAGTCGCTGCAGAATGTGTTCTGGTAAAAGACTCGCCTGACAAAAATAAAATAATAAAAAAACGTGGATTTAGGCAAAGATGGCTGGTGCGTAAGGTACTCGCCTCTCACCAGTGTGGTCCGGTTTTGATTCCTAGCTCGGTCCATGTGAATCTCTCTTGTACCACAAGGGTTTATTGTTGGTTTTCTTCCCTGCGAAAAAAATCCACGCTTTTGATCTCTGGCTGTGCTCTGTGGTCATACATGGGTTGTATGGTGGCAGCCTCAAGGTGCCTTTATATGCCCTCAACTCGACCAGGTTGTAGCTGCGTTCTTTACTATTCAGAGTAAGGAATCCCCCTACCACTTTTTGGTGTTTTTTTTAGGTGCTTAAATTCTTTTCTGATGAAATACAATTTGAGATGTTGATTGTCTATTGATAATTTGCAAACAAACAATTAGGGAAGAAAGAAATCTGTCTGGTGCATTTAAACCATATTCCTACAGTTTTTAATAACAAGTTTGTAGTCAATCTATAAATGTCACATAAACCGAAGAACCAGTGTTGTGCGTGCAATTTTAATTTCTTTCACCAGAAGGTCATAAACTTTATAAAAATCAGAAATAAAAGATTTGCAAAATGTGTGCACAAGGTGACCTAACAATCAGCAAATCTGAACACAGTGTCAATGAAAGCTTACATGTATTTGGTCCAGTACAGCATCATGTGACACAGTCAGGAAAGTATCGTGGTCCTTGGCCTTTAGCTGGTCAGCGGATAAAGAAGTCGTGCTGAGGAACTCTTGCTACGCAAAAAAAACTGTAAAACTAATTTGAAAGGATCCATGAGACAAATTTGTCAAATGAAGAGCAATACTACCGACAAATCTAATCTTACCTTATTGACTGTACTGACTTCTCCCTCCATCCTGTAAACACAGCTGACATGTAGAGTGTGATACCACCTCACCGAGTCTCCCGCAAACCTCACAAACGCCACTGGCCTTGTTAATGGAGCCTCCTGCTCTGATTCCCCGGCAGATGCTCCACTTTCCTTCGAGGAGAGTCCGTGCAGGAAGGCTACTTGGATGATGAAGAGAGGGGGACCTCTCACGCAATTCTGGAGCTGACTTTTTGCAAGAAGCAAGAAGAGGTGGTCTTCGGAGGAGCAACTACAGCAATCCGTTTGTAAGGTTGGTTTGATATTCGGCTTCCCAGTTGAAGGATAGGTTGATGAGTTATTTGTTGATGAAGAGCTATGAGTTCTACAATGGTGATTAGAACTTGGAATTTGTTGGTCCTTACAAGTCCTCGCTTCATCGTCCTCGCTTCTTTGGAGACCGTTTGTACAGTTTAAGCACTCTACAGTCTGCATACTGAATGAAACAAATTCACGGTTTCTTCGCAAAGAGTCTAACTCGCTCTTGTTATTGGTATGGCAAGTTTCACTAGGTTCAGGAGCCGGTCCGCCGCAACTCAGCGGCAAGGCTTCCTGAACGATCAGGAAGCCTTCAACTCGGATGAGGTGTCCCAGACACCAGGTGTGCATGTGATGACAAGTGGGAAGGGAACACTTTCTCTCCGTGGGTGGAGCAACCTCTGACGGACAGTCTTTTAGTGGGAAGCATTCGGTAGGTTGTCTCGCGTCCAGGAGCGGCGTGGGGTGTGTGAGGGTGTCTGCAGGCCCGATTGACTGGGGGTCGGTGCAGATGTTTGCGATGACACAATCCACTGTGCCTGTCTGGTCTCTGAGCTGTACTCGCCCTGTGGCTGGATTGAGATGTAGGTAGCCAAGTAATATCTGAAAAATAAAAATCACCACCACTAAGATAACACAACATTATACAACATCACACAACAACAACAAAACTAATATTGTAAAACAGTGGCATCTCTAACAACGTTTGCTGACACCGTAAGTACTTAATTACAAAGGGCAGTACAAAAAATTCAACTAAATTCATTAACTTGTAACTGCTGGACCAACTCAACAAAGTTCAAAGATAATCCAACTGTCTTCCAAGTTTACCCAAAGCTGGGTGAATTGCAAACAGAAAAACAAGCTTGATCAAAGCAATCTATCTAATGCAAAGCAGGCGATGCCTCGTCATTTATACACTAGTTTGTCAGAAAAAGGAGAAATTTGAAGAATTTTTGTGTGGTTTGGTTTTCATTTCGAGGAAGGAAAGGTTTTGTCGAAAACAGAAAACATTATCACTGACAGAGATATTTACCATGGGTGGATTGAGACTGTTGGCTTGTTGTATGCGACCACTACTGCACCTTTCTCTTGTACCCCAGACGTCGTTGCCTCTCATCTCTACCATGAATCCTGGTTTGCTTGGCTGCTCCCGACACTTTTCGACCGATGACAAAAGTTCTGCCATTGCTGGAAAATGCCAGGGTGGAGGCTTGGGTGTAAACAGAAAAACAAGAATTAATTTTAAAAAAAATTATCTATATTCCTTGGACTGTTATGAACTGAATTTGGGTATAGGCACTAAAGGGCTTTTAAGCTGACCCAGGTGAAAAAGTAGAAAAATATGGTAGGATTAAAAGTTATAAAAACAAGACCAAAATCAGGATAAATGAATTAAGATAAAAGTCAGACTTTTACAGGCTTTTAGGAGTAGTTTACAGTGATATTCACCCATGTCCACAGCATCATAAGCCTCATTTGGCATGTTCTGTACTCACAACACTTGTGCTCCATTTTCAACTTAAGCTTTTGGAAGTACAGTTGCAGTACTGCTGTGCCAAAGCCCTTCATTGTGTGATTTACATACTATAGTGTGTATATAATTATATTTTTCAAAGTTGTGGAACTAAAAAGTCAGGAATAGCAGGAATTTCAAGAAAAACAACAGGGAAAGTAGAAGCCAGGTATAAAACATTTTGACCTCGAACCTCACAGGTACTCATTTATACTCCTGGGTGGGGAGAGGCAATTGTAGTCAGGTGTCTTGCCCAAGGGCACAAACACCATGTTCCTGGTAGGGTTCGAACCCATGCACTATCACACATATGTCGAACACCATAACGACTAGGTTATTATAGGAAAAGCGAGTTTGGAATATATTTTGAGTCAGCCAAGCCTACAACAGCATCCAATTTCCTTGGCTACGGCTTTTATTTACACATGGGCCTATGGAAGCAACTGAAGCCACTTCTCACTGCTGGTCCCAGCCAGGTAATTTCAGATGAACACCCATACAGTCAATTGTACCTGTTCATCGTGCGACCCCTTCAATGCCAAGCAGGAGTGAGCTGGCCTCAGGAACTCCTCGTAGATATTACGCTTTCTCCCGGAGAGCAAGGGTTTCTTGGAGATTGCAGAAGGAGCGGTGAAGAGCCTTAACAGGATTGCATGGAGAGACTTCTGTCTGAAAAAGATCAGGAAGCCAATATCATGGAGCCGCTAAGCTAAGCACAAACATTTAATAATTCTTCTTTGGCAAAAACAAGGTTACAGACCAAATGTTCCGGTGATGTATATTGTTTCTGACTGATATTCAGCTGGTTTTTGCTTAATAGCATGAAAAACACATGAGTTTTGACCAATAACCTGTTTTACTGAGCAAGACATTTTTGTGCTAAGCAAATTGTTGTGCTTGGCAGCTTTATAAAATTGGCACCATAATTTAAATTTTACAAGGTTGAGCATTTATAGCAATTCACATTTGAGGCTCCAAGCTAAAAAAAACAAGTCTTTTTTAATAAACCACAAAAGAAACGGACTAGGTGCATTTATAAATATATTTTTTAAAGTGAACACAAAATTGACTGAAGCGAGGTTTGAATTTGTAACCTCCGGAATACCGTTCCGGTGCTCTACCAACTGAGCTATCCAGCCCTATGTTGCTAAACCAAACAAAACGTTATCTAAACAATTCTCCAAATTTTCAGAAATGTCACAAACCCATACATTTTGTGTCAGAGACGGATTAAAAATCACTGAAAAAACCTTGGACTATAAATTTGATTATTTCAATCTCAGTAAGTGTTATCAGCGGTACCTAATGAATGTTGGTGTGAATTTTCTTTCCATCTGAGCAAAGACAGACGACAGCCACTCCAACTGGCTGACAGACAGGTTATACTTCAGGAGAAGTCTGACCATCCCAGACAAGGAAGGAATTAGCTTCTGAAATAAGAAAGGCGAATAAATCAACAGCGAAATGAACAAAAAATGATATCCATTACCTTTACATAAAATGTTGGGAATGATCTCATTTTGTTTACCTTCTTCGGGCCAGTATTTAGGGGCGAGAATGTGTCTATAGCGATCGTACTTTGCATACAGCAGACCACACATGGCATTGTAGACTATAAGAAAAAAACAAGAAAAAGAATTGACGATAATACAACAATTATTTTGACATTGACCAGACCCAGACGAGGGATTTTTTTTCTCACGAACCTGTGGGGTGTCGTGGCCAGGCGGTTAAGAACCCGGTTTTCTGTTCCACAGAGCGCGAGTCCGAGTCCCGGTGTCGACACGTGTGTCCTTAAGCAAGGCAATTAAACCACTATTGCTTCGTCTTTCGGATGGGACGTAAAGCTGGAGCTTCCGTGTGTTGTGTAATACACGTTAAAAAACCCAGTAACACTTATCGCTTTACAAATGCAGATTGGATTGGATTGGATTGGATTGGATCCGAGATGGGTAGAGGCCGGCATTTGATATTTTCGGCCTTGCTCGTGACATGTTTATCAGTCATCCATTTTGAATTCCAGACAAACTTTCCGTATATACACATGCTCCGACGCGAACTGGGTAAGTACTCATAATTTAACGCTAATTCTGTCAAAACAAGGTTGATTTTTCTACAAAGTTTTGTTCATATACATGTACTACAAATTGCTCACAAAGTATTGAACCTAACAATGTATTTCAATATGCCCAGCATAAATTTACCTTTCCGATTTGTGGGTGAGAGTGAGCGTTGTGGATTGTGACAACACACCCCACCCGCAGTACTTGATACGATGCAGTATCATCCATCTGATAACACAGGTACAATCTACAAACAAAACAAACCAAACAAACAAAGCAGGGTTCTAGCTAGGACCTTTTTAATGCCGGGTAAATTATCAGATTGCGAAGCATGTTTCTGTGAAAGTCTAGCTAAGTTAATAAAATAAATTACTACATGAACATGATTAACGTGACTTTGTATCTCCTCTCTTTCTTTTGTGCCCATAATTTGATATTTTTTTAAAAAATAATTTTTTTTTTAAATAAAAATATTGTGCCAGGCGGCACAGCCAATTTGAACCCAAGTGCCGGGCAGAAATTTGCAGTGCCGGGCGGTACCACCCGGCGCCGCCCACCGTGGCTAGAACCTTGAAAAAAACCAAAGGCAAGTCTATTAAAGCTTGACCCAGACACAATTCTATTCAATTGATTCTGACCGACTGAAGGTAGAATAAGCTGATGTGGTAAATCTACTTTCACCATTTGCATTAAGACCGGACTTATTGGGAGTATTCGAAACCCTGTTCTCGAGTGGCTTGCGAATGATGTTCTCTGGTTGGAGATTATGAACACCCAAGTACATGTAGCCTCAAATGCAAGGCTATATTGTATCTGCAACGTACGTACGATCATCGACGCCTATAGTCTACAAAGCCTACACCGTACATGTACTGTATGTAAATGTACATGTACGCGCCCATTACAAAGTAACCCAGCCTGTTAAACTCACCTCATTTTCCCATCCAATTCGTAGATACCTGAGGTTGCGTCAATACACTTGGTAACAGTTCCCTACAATAAAAAAGAAATTGACCAGTCATCACCGTACGGTCTTTGTTCATTTGATACACAGATACCAGGGGATTGGATAGTCTGTTTGCAGACTCTCTTAACCAGTTCGCGCAGGATTATTTTTAACGAAACTCGATCCGAGGCGAGTTCAGGCCGTAGGACTGGGAAGCACACCAACGCGTTTCCGGCCTTGCTCGCTGCTGACAGACATTTCCAGCCTTGCTAGTGGCGTGTTTATGCGTCATCCGTTTTAAATCTGGAAAATAATTTGCGCTTATATACGTCATCCGTGCGACCCTTCAGCTTACCGTAATACTATTCCTGTGCTGACAATCACCACAATTCATTTGCACATCAAATACTGTTGTTTCTGTTCTGCACATGAAGATATGATATGGTTTCCTTGTGCCCTGAACAGCCAAATATGAAAGAAAGAGAGAATATCTACAACTTTGAGAAATAAGTTACATGAAACTAGTTTTTCACAAAAGAGAATGTTTGAACATGACTAATGGTCAAATTACACAAACGCGACTTTGCCGCGCAATGTTGTCAATTTTTTTAATACACACAAATGAGTGTTTACATTTACGGTGTAGTTTATAATTTCATAATTAAAAATAATTGTTTTCGCTGCAGCTTTTCTACTTTCAAAAGTAACAATTTCAGTTTAGTTATATCCTTAACTTTATTTGATTTTGTTTTTATTTTTTGGTATTAATCGTTTTATTGGCACATAGCAAAAATAATTATATTATTCAACATTGTCACGGAAACAGCAAAAGCTATGACAACATAAGAAACTATTTTGGGCAAACCATGCTACTGCAGTTGAATTGTTCAAGGAAAGAATTATAAACACGACAATGTAATGAGCTAGTGGGTAGGTTTGATGTCGTACCTTTAGGATTGTAGTAGGAGTAAGATGAGAAACGGAGCATGAGGAGTACATCGGCAGAGCAGAGTACAAGAAAGCAAGGTTGCTTCCCTGGAAGAATAAGTAAATCATTTTAATATCCTAGCAGCAAATTCAGACTGACATTACCATTGACATTATTCAAACATATACATGCAAGTGAATTTATAAACAGAGTGAGACTCCGGCCATTATCCGAGACCAGGTCCCTACGAGTTTTATTTGTACTTGGAAAAACTGTCAAGCACATATTAGATCTATTCGTTGTGATGCCAAAAAAACGAAACTAATACCTTGGCCAGTAACGATACGGTACTTGATCCAGAAACATCAGACGCCATCTTGAAGAAGAACAGCCTCTTGTTACGAATGCTGTATCAGGATATAAAAAATGAAAAAATCATAACAAAACAAACACTGGGAAAATATGAATTATTTAAAGGGAAAATATACCCTTTGCAACTATCCAAAAAGTAAGCAAGCATATTATTGCTCAAAGGCTTACTTAATATTATTGACTCAAAACTCCCTGTAAAAATATTGCTTCTGGCATGCTGTAATTTTGAGGAAAATAATAAAAGAGAGTGATATCCAGAGATGTGTCTCAGAGGTGCATTTTTGGAAATTTACATAAGTAGTTGGTTTTTAATCCGTGTGTGTAGCTGCAATTGGCTGGATGAGAGCGTGCCACAAATGCCGACCGTAGTCGCAATTCAAATTGTGACTTGGCAAATTTTGAATAAAAATCTAATTTTTTTTTATTTTTTTTATTTTTCGGAAAACACAGAATCGTTAAGATAAAACTAAGATTAGTTGTCAAGTATCTTTCTTTAGATTTTGAGCACTTTTGCTGCCTCAAACGATTAAAATGCACACTGTCTACTATATCTTTAATATTAGACAAAACTTGCTTAGGAAAGAACTTGGCTTTCATTCTTAGCTCGCTAAATAAACCACCAACCTTTTGTATAATTTGTAACTTTGAAGAGTGTTATATTTACCTCATGATAGGACTCTTACATACCACTGTGCCCGTTACAGTGACTTGGCTTACTCGTCCTTTAGCGCTGCAGGTTAAAAAGACAATGTTGTCAAAGTTACAGGTAACAACAACACAATGTGTGTAGTTTATAATGCATCAGAGAGAGGAGAACCTTGTGTGGACGTGGGCAAATCCACACATCATCGCTACCTGCACTATGAGGACATCTAGACACAGTGCAGAGGTCCACACAGTCACTGCACTGTGTCTACTCAGGCAGGACTCAAACCCACTACCTCCAGTTTTCTAGTGCAGACGTCTTACCACTCGACCACTGAGCTAGCCAGGGGTGGTTAATAATGTTCGTGCTTATATAGCGCTTTACATCGTATCAACGATCTCAACGATTACAATTATTACCCCGTTCATCAGGCCCTGGACCACGCGGCAGCCATTTATAGGCGCTCAATCGGCCTTGACCCTCACAGGTACCCATTTATACTCCTGGGTGGAGAGAGGCAATTGTAGTTAAGTGTCTTGCCAAAGGGCACAAACACCATGTTCCTGGTCGGGTTCGAACCCAAGCACCATCATACATGAGTCGAACACCGTAACCACTGGGCCATGGCATTCTACATGGTTGGCTAATTAGAATCTGATATATTACAGCGGGTACCACAACCAATTACAATTTACATAATGGTATTTTTGCTTTTGGGAAGATGTTAATTAAATATTCAGTTTCGCAAGACTACAATTACAAGCCGACTCAGATGGGATTCAAAACCCGCAGCCGATTTTAAGACTGAAACTGAACCTGTCATGAGTCTGAAGCAGTTGTGCCGCTGCCACAGCAGATAGTGTCTGCTGTTTCTGAGAGGGTAGTGAGCGAGGTTCTAGGGTGCCATCCGAGATGACCACGGGGGTACAGTGGGAACAGATTTCTACCAATCTCTGCATCCTGGAATCTGCACCTTGAAACCAACAACAACAAAATTACGAAAATTTACGACAAACTGAAAATAGACATTTTCGTCAATGAAACCTCCCAGCTTGTCAATCAAAACGTTGTGTGTTTGATGTAACATGCCCCGCTGGCAAGGGACTTTCTAAAAGCATCCAAAGTGTCAGAAGAAATATCAACTGTTTGATTTTTGTCGTACCTGGAATTACATTCCAGCAGGGAATCAGAAGAGCCCGGTTGAGCCAATCAAAATGACACACTGCGACCTGCAAGAAAAGAAACCAAATAGAGTGATAAATGGCGACCGAAAATCTACAAACAATGCATATTGGACATATAAAAGTAGACATATACGTATAAATGTCAAGAAATCTTTAAAAAAACAAGGGGGAAAAAAAAGTTGATTTTTCTCAATTGTGGACTGTGTCCACTTTTGTCTAATGTTGCCAAAACACCCAACAAATGTGATATTCAATTGGCCCACATTCACCAATACTTCCTTTTAGAGTTTTAACCACAACGCCAGAAATCTCATGTTACAGTTATTAACCCTAACCCTACCTAATGCTACTTTTTACTACTACATGTAGTAGTAAAAAGTAGTATGCAGTACTCTCACTGACTTGTGTGCAATGCCTGTAGTAATTTTTAGTATTTGGTAGTTCACCCTTAATTGCACTCGTAGTACTTGTTAGCATTGGGTCCCTCTGCTTGCTGAGTGTGCATGGCCCATGTAGGCTGTGTAGGGTGCTCTAAACTCACAGCAAAAATTGTCACTTGGGACACAGCAATAAGTCAAGGCTGGACTACTGCATTTTTTGCCAGTTAAGTATTACTGACCTGTATTGCCACTATTAGTATTTTGTAGTTGGCAGTATCTGTACTTTGTCAGCACACACCCAATCATCAGACACGGAGAGACCCAGTGCTACAAAATACTAAGTAGTATTCTGTAGTACGCAGTTCTTTAGCCCAAAGTAAGGCCTAGGGGGTTAGGGATAGAGGTACAGTGATTATGATGTTGTAGGGTCTCAAACAGTACAGTAGTTACAACTAGAAAAGGGCACTCAGTAGAGTGCAGATCAGATCTCAGCTCCAATCACAAAAATGCCTTATCTCCCAATGTAAACAAATAATATTCAAAGTAATTCACATTCCTGATCTGAATCCAGATTAATCTGAAAATTTAATAGAATCACCTTTGACCCAAGAGCTGTCTACCCACCAAGTTTGGTTAAAACCCTTTTAGTATTTTTTCCGTAATCTAACGGACAAACAGACAGACAGGGGTGAAAACATGACCTCCGCCATCGGAGATGAGCGGAGGTTACAACACATACCAGGCATTGTACTGCTCCTGTGTCATCTCTAAGATACACTTTATCTTCTGTCGATGAAACATGTTTTGAATCACCCTCATCCTGACAAGGGAGGTTCGGTGTTGTAGTCAGCCAGGCCAGAAGAAAAGATTTGGCATTCGCTATCGGTTCCAAGTCTAAAAGAAATAAAAGCATACACTGTACGAAAAGGTTAAAAAAAAATGAGAAGCGAAAAATAACGGAAGAAGCTTTCATAGGTAGGGAGCAAGATGCAGGATTTTTAGGGAAGTACAGATATTAACAGACAGGGCAGTTTGAGGCAGTACAGGGAGTGACAGGCAGGGTGGTCTGGGGTAGTAGGCAGCCGGGTGGTTTGGGGTGGTAGAGGCAGGGCAGTTTGGGCAGTACAGGGAGTAACAAGGGATGGTTTGGGGTGGTACAGGGAGTTACAGGCAGGGTGGTTTGGGTAGTACAGCAAGTAACAGGCAGGGCGGTTTGGGGTGGTAGGCAGCCGGGTGGTTTGGGGTGGTAGAGGCAGGGCAGTTTGGGCAGTACAGGGAGTAACAAGGGACGGTTTGGGGTTGTACAGGGAGTTACAGGCAGGGTGGTTTAGGTAGTACAGCAAGTAACAGGCAGAGCAGTTTGGGAAGTACATGTACAGGAAGAAACAGGCAGGGTAGTTTGGGGCTGTACAGGGAGTAACATGCATGGTGGTTTGGGAAGTACATCGAATAACAGGCAGGGTGGTTTGGGGGATTCGGGATTAACAAGCAGGGCAATACAGTGACTAAAGGCATAATGTCAAACAATTACATGTACCTGTTTTCCCAACAAGATTAAGAGTACATGTAGGATCCTGCAGAAGACATCTGGCATTCGCCGTGTGACTGTGAACAACTTGTGTATAACCTTCAAGCTCTTTTACGTTGATGCACTTAGAACCGGATGCAGAGGGCTCAGCATTCAACCAAGAACCTTTTTAATAATACCAAAATAACAAGACATTTAAACCTAACTATCCCGAATCCTCCAAAATCCTCTTTGCAATCTGCAGGATTTTGCGGGATTGAGGTCACTTGGAAGTTGATGGATTGGGGGAATTTGCAAGATTGAGGGCATATTTTGGGGTTTTGGCTTTTGCCACTGGAGGATAATCCTGGTCATAAGGTCTAAACTAATGCTGGATGATTTTTGCAGGATTACTTGGGTATTTATTCAAATGAAGAATCTGACAAATAGGCATATTCTAATCTAATTAATAGACAACCTCCAATTTGTTTTTGTTTTTCATAATATTGGTTTTGGGAGGAAAAATAATACCACTGAATATATGCCACCCCTTAGCCACCACCCACTCCAACTTCTAAAGCACGACTGTCTACCTTCTAGCAGGTCTTTGATTTGTGTTGGGTGTAGTTTGCTGAATTCATTTAACGATCCCTTCTCGTTAGTGATGGTCAAATGATTGAGTGCGTGTTCAGCTACTCCCTCCCACAGACTACGTTGGTGATCCGCCATCTGAGTGAGAAAAATGAACAGAGAATGAAAAATCCACTTTTAAATTCTTATCTCTCAGTTCTTTTAAAGACCCAGGCACGGGATTGTTTTTCACAAACCTCGATCTGTGTGGGAAGCACACGTACCCCGATATTTCCGGCCTCGCTTATTGCGAGTGCGAGCCGGTTGCCGACAGATATTTCCGGCCTTTCCCGAAAAATGAGATACAGGCGTAGTACTACTAGTACTAGTATAATTTAAGTCACTCACGTCACCCATCACTCAGTTTATACATTCCAACACCCGACTGTAAACTATAGATTAGGGGGCGGGTTTACTTACTTACAATGTACTCTTAAAGTATAGGGGGATAATTAATAGGCCTACCCTACGCTACAGCCACTGAGCCAGTCATGCCAGTAGGCCGCCTAGGGCAGGCCTAATTTTTTTCTCAAATTCATTTTTAGATACTGCACTTACAAAACTGTTACTTCGATAAACGTTATTTCGCTAGTGTTGGTCCTTGAAAATGGCGCCTTAAACTTAAACTTAGTTTTAAAGCGCCTTCGGCTTCACCACGGCATTTGCAGTGTCCGGAAACTAGACAACAGTTATTTATTATTATTATTATTATTATTATTTTCTGGTAATGAAACCAAGGATCCTTCAAAAGTGCTCAAGGCACTGTAGCTCGTAAGCCAGAAGAAACCCGTAGAAAGTGGCTGTGTCAGCCAGGAACACCGGGGCGAACCCCTTCTCTTAGCGATAAGTGTTCTGGGTTCAGTTTTACGTGCATTATACAATTTTATAATAATTAGAAGCAAACATTTTGTTAAAAATACACTACCTTGTATCTAAGAAATGTACTTTATTACAACCAATTATAAAGGTTATACAAATCTACCCTGAAGCATGCTGAAATTAAAGGAAACATTTATTTCTGGCAAGCGGCAGACGACCGTCCTACCCTATTTTCAAGCGGCGCGCCATAGTCTGGTTTTGAGTTTCACGTGCATTCTATTCACACGGCTTGAAAAAGATACACAGCAATCGAGGCGGCAACCACATCTTTAGTTTGGTCCAGTTTTAGGGGGCGGGGTGAAATCAGCATTGGGAAGGGGAGATATACAGTCGAGATAAAAACCTGTTCTGGGGAAAACATTAATTTTGATGACACTACAGGCAGTCGTTTCTTTGGCATAAAAACGTTTGCATCCCGTCTACTATAGCTAGTTATCCAGTATAGGTAAACCAAAAAAGGGCGATTGTTAAATGCTTTGTGCTATGAGATGAATAGCCTAATCCATTGTTCAGTATGGGCAGCTATGTAAAAGCCTAACAAGTCCGTATTTATTTTGTGCTCACCTTTACCGGATCTTGTTGTTAACTCTTCGCAGGAGGCGCGGCAACTTGGATTTCGTATATCACGATTTGAATAAGTAAACAAGAAAGATCATCGTGATTACCCTAAGATTTGCATATCAATGTGAACTAGACATTTCATGGAATGTTTGTGCGGGCATTATATTGATAAATTTAAATGTTTTAATAATATCGCACTCTACTTTATTAATGTGTACCTTTTAATGTAAATACATCAGTTTTGTGGCGCTGATGTCAAAAACTTTGTAATTTTTGACAAATTGTTATGAGGTGCAAATATAATAAATTATGGTACTTCGTGTAAACTGTTTCAGGTTTGTAATTAAACATTAACAGTTTAAATGACACATTAAATAACGCTTACATAACATAAGACATCTTTCTGAAAACCACTTGTACATTATTGAGAAAAGCACAAGTCGAAAAGCACATTGAACGCGACTCCATTTCTCACTACTGACAATATTACTTGTACCCTGTAGCTTGTTCAAAGCTTTTCTGTGCTTAGTAATTTCTGTTTAATAGCAGCGTCATCAAGCTGAGCACAGCCGCAAGCACGATTACTCGCTCAATAAATTGTAAACCAGGTGACATAGTTAGGCATCATGCATTGCTCGCAAGTATTCAATGAGTCGCATATTATTACGTGTACGTAGTTATCATCAGATTCCCGCCAAATTTGCCCACTGCTTTCCAACAGCCCATTGACGACGGCCTCCTAATTTGGCGGGGCTGTGGCACTTTTACGAGGCTCTGAGTGTCGACAATATCAATGATGTCGAGACCTCAATAGTCTAGTCCTCACCGCAACAGAAAGCTGCGACTCTAGGTTGGTTATATACATGTACTTTTAGATTTCCTCTGTTAAATAATACCCTATAGTTGGTACATAATATCATGCACTCGGCTCTTGGACGGTAATGACGGACAAAGTGTCATCCGATCAAGACTAATTTTGTCCAAGCTTGGCCTCGTCGGCTTGCCATCTAGCTCTCAACGAATCTGATATCCTTGAAGGAGGTTAAAATGGTCCGTTTATGCGAATTGACCAGTTGTTGCTCTTAAAATCTTTGGATCTGAAGCAACTACCTTATAAGATTTAAAACTACTTTTCCTTATTTGAAACCTTCACCTAGTTAAGTCTGTGTATACGGAATTGAACAAAAATGTAATATTTCAGTTTAAACAACAGTTGTCTATAATTATAATGCTATAGTTTCTGGGCATGTATTAACGTTCTTCCCCCAGGCCTTGTAGTACAAAGCCAAGGATATAGTAATCCTCAAATTATTATAGAGATATTTGTTTAAATAAAGTTTCAGGGTAATTTGTGAAGTGTTAGACAGCAGCAGGCCATGCCAGTATACGCGTGTGGATAGTCGGCCACTTCCGACCACTCCCCCGTCTCCACGTCGTAGCACTCGGCGGACTCCAGCCAGGCTTTCCGCTCCCAGCAGTACCCTCCCAGAACGTAGATCCGGCTCCCCACCACGCAGCTAGCCGCCTCTGCCCTCGGATGCAACATCGGCGCCGGCAGGGTTATCCACGCGTCCGTCCCCGGGTCGTACCGGTCGATCTCCGCGACGCACTGGACTCCTTGGGCTTGCTGCGGGGCGCTCATGACCGTGGCGCCGCCGGCGAGGTACAGATGTTCCCCTGCAGTGGACAACGAGGCGAAAAAGCGAGGGGTTTTCAGGTCTTGCTTCTGTTCCCAGGTATCGGAATCCGGGATGTAGCATTCGACTTTGTTGGAGATCTTCTGGTTTCCTGCATCGCGACAGTGAGGGAGCGAATAGAACCTATCACCAAAATTAGTGAAACAAACTAGTTTGCGCCACGGTTTCCTTTCGATTGCTGTACAGAGGTTAACTTCCCAAAATTATTCCTTAATTGCACATGATTAAAATAGGCAACAATTCTTGCAAAGGCAAACCAACTGCTACCTCAACACTAGTACAGCAATACAATATAATTATGTGATGTTTTTAAAATGCGAGGGGCCTTATTGTTTTATATGAAGCTTTGTTTTTGTTTTGGCAGCTGAATGAAATCGTATATTTACACGATATATCTACAGGATATTTTACCTGACCCACCAACTGCATATAATTTGCCGTCGAGTACAGCAACGGCAACGCACCGCCTAGGAGCACAAAGTGGCGCTCTCTCTTCCCATTGGTCGGTACTCGGATTGTAACACTCGACAGCAGCCAATGAGGTTATACTACTCTGACGACCCCCTGAATAAATAACAAAAATGAACAGACGGTATTCTTCTCGGGTTTTGGTTGCAAAGTCTCCTTAGAATTTCCCTTTTTGTGGACCACCTGTATCAGTTTATTTTTAAATGCCTCATTCAAAATAGAACCTTTGTATTGCCTGCAAAATGGCAATTTAAACAAGCGAGACTAATAGAACAGAGATGTGTTTGAAGGTTGGTTGGTTTGGCTATCTTGACCTACCGACAGCATAAATCATCCCATCAAGGACCCCCATCTGAAAGCTCTCCCGTGCGTTCTTCATGTCAGCTATCTGTATCCAAGAGTCTGTTCGGGGGTCGTACCTGTGGGCTGACTGCATGGGTCCTTCCGGGCTATTCACCAGCTCCCTACCTCCCGCGACATAGAGGAACCCACCGAGCACGGCAGCTGAGAATTTGTTAAACAGAAGTCTGTTATTTAAACCGAAAGTTCCTCTCCTGTGATAACAACGGCGCAGTAACTAGGAATGATTTGTAGGTTGCACTATTTTTTCAAGGGAGAACTAAATGACAACCGATGTATTGTTTGTCTGCAATTTGACATTTCAAATAGGGAAAACCGGGGGCAGACCTCCGACGTGTCTCCCCGTGCGCCCCTCAACTCCCCGTACGTAGTTACACTAGAGCCTACAAAATGTTCATTTTTTCACTGACTTCTCTAACTAGTTTTTTGTTTTGTTTAGGCTTCAGAGCTACTGTATAATAATTTGTGCAAACGCACACAGGTACGGTGACAGTGCCAACGGATTTGCTTTTATTATACTTAGGACCAACACGTTACTAGGCCAGCTGTGTAATTTCGTTGGAATCTTACCGGCATGGTGGTGTCTAGGCTGAGTCATTTTCGTCAAAGTTCCCCACTCATTTATTTCCGAGTTGTAGTACGTCAGCACATCCCCAACCGAATCCTTCGCCTTTCTTGGTTGGCCACCCAACGCCACCACGGTAGTGAGTCGCATAGTTGACCGGGGAGTTGTCCGTCTAGACTGGAGAATACTCTGTCTGAGTGGCAGGCAGTAGTAGTGCAACGCCTCCCGGACAAGCGCTTCGCACGGCAGTATCGCCATCAGGTAATCCACCTTCTCCACGTGGTCCACAAGGTCCGAAGGTTTTATCATTGGGAGGCGGACGTTTTCCAGCAGAGCCGCGGCGTGGTTCAACCGTGTCTCCCGGTCCACCTCGATCCACCGCAGGACCGCCGCGAATACATTCAGCTCTGAGTCTACCACCAGATCGTCGCGCGATATGAGCGTCACCAGGGATTTATCCGGCAACTCCAAGAACTCCTGGGTGTCGGAGATGTCGCCGAAGTTCCTCGATACCATCTTGGAGGCCTCTTCCATCACGTGGGTCAAGCCGAATACTGTAGCCAGTCCGAGAGTCCTGAGGCAAGTGGACGTCGCCATGTTCTCGATCATGTAATTGCAGCAGACCTTCAGGGCCGAGGAGAGTTTGAGGTAGACGGAAGCCGCGAGAATCTCTTCCAGTCTCGATGAATCTATCGGGAGTGTGCCGGTGTACATTGACTCTAGGAGTAGCTTCAATGTGTCGAAGGAGATGCCGTGGAGCTTGTAGACAAACTCTTCGCTCTCTGCGCTTTCTTCACCCGTGAGCAGATCCGAGAAGTACCCACTGCATGCAGCCAGGATCAGCTTGTGGGTCCCGATTCGATGGGGTCCGATGGCCAGCACCACGTCATTCAGCTGCTTCTTTCTCCAGAGTGAAGTCATCGCACCTAGGACATGCTCAGCGTGAGGAGCGTCTGGGAGCGGCAGTGCGACGTTCGGATGAGACTCTTCCAGCAGCGTGCTGAGTCTCGACTGTCTGCCCGGCAGCTCCGGCAGGATCACCGGTACTGTCTTCGGTGATTTCAGGGGCGGTGTCTCGGTCTCGGACCCTTTAGTCTCATTCGGTTTGGCCTCTGCGGGTTCTTCTTCTGCCTGAATGGGCGGCTGCACAACCGTCTTCTTTATATTTGTTACCTTCTTTCCTGCAGGTGGTACTTTCTTTTTCTTGTTTTTCCACCGCAACATGTTTAATGACGTGAGGACTTTTTTATGACTGATGTTGGTCTAATACAAACTTCACCGGGGATGATAAACCATGTACATGTAGTTTGCCCTATCGCGTGCAATATGTACGATACTTAATTTGTGGTTGTCAAAACATTAAATATCAAATCTGGTTCACAAGTGTGACGTCACTTCATCAACTTGAATCAAACGCGTACTTGACACGGAGTTCAACAACGGAACATGAACCGGAAGCTGAGATGTTAGTTTAGCCAATGAGCACTTGTAATATTAGTGCATGCGCGTGTATGACAATGTAAGTGCGTTTGTTTTTGATTGAAATAGGGGACGTATGACAAAGGGAACAATGGGGTCCCCTATTCCGCAAAGGTCCCCGATTCAGACTCGTGTGCAAATCCTATGGCGATCATCCGAAAACGTTAGAGTACAAACAAAAGAGGGAAGACGGTCGGACAATGCCCCGTCCCCTATTGACGGCATTTACCCACTTGTGTGCGTGCGCGTATAACATCAGAACGGAGGCGCTCCGTTACGTAACAATAACATCGTATCACGTAAAAAGGTAAGTCTGGTTTTCTGACCTGACAAATTTGTTTATACCTAGCTAGATGTCTAAGTTGTAGGTCGGGGTGCGTTATACCATGGAGAAATAAGACTTAAGACTTATTTCTCCATGGTTCTACTTAAGCGAACTGGGCCCAATTTCTTGGCTCTGCTAACCACAGAATTCCGCGCTTACAATTGCCATGTTGTGCTAACCGCGCGAGCAGGGGCAAATTTCATAGAGCTGCTTAGCACAACAATATGCTTAGCATGATAATTTGTCCTTGGCAAAAACAAGGTTACAGACCAAATGTTCACATGATCTTTATTGTTTTCGATTGATAATCAGTTTTTTTGTTGCTTAACATGAACAAAAAACCTGAGAATTGGCTGGTAACCTGTTTTTAATAAGAAAGATATTTTTGTGCTAAGCAAATTTGTGTAGCAGCTCTATGAAATTGGCCCCTGAACAATATTGTGCTTACCCTGGCTGTAAGCACAGAATTCGCATGCGTAGAAGCCAACGTTCATCGCTAACGCGTGAAATACACTTACCGTACGGAATTTTCTGCTACAGTAAGCAGGGATTATTCGCTAACGGTAAGCAGAGCCAAGAAATTGGGCCCCGCTCCTGCACACATATTATTCTCCTTGTTATGGTGCTGTATTTGGCTAAACGTTTTCCCAGCATAATAAAAGAATCCTGACTTGTAGTCGAATGACCGAGTCGTCTGCGGGGTTCCATCGCCTGGGTTCGAGTCCCTGTTCAGGCCGAGGTCATTTTTTCCTCAGTTTTAACGCGCGCGATTTCGAAATCTTATCTTATATTAATTTATCAACGGCTTAATTCGCCAGGTTTAGGAGTCCTATATGGGAGTCGGTCAATGTGTTGAGTCGTAGGTCCGTACCCCTGAATTGCTTATAGTCAACACCACATTAATGTTTTTTCTTTATTTTTTCCTTATCACCAATGAAGACGTACGTTATATTCTCATCCTCATCTAGTATTTGTGAAAATCCCAGTGTGGCATTGTCGAGCGTGTTTCGTAGGCTGGGGTGGGGACGATCAGCAACTTTGTTTGGTATTTAGCCTAATGTACCCGCTTGTATAGCAGGCTGTGGCCATATGTACGCGGTACTAGTGACACCGCACACATTTTGATCCCGTGATTTGACGATAAATTACAGGACAAATATGCATAGAAAGTTCCAGATATTTATAAATCGTGATAATCTAATCCTCGTCTAGTATTTGTGAAAATCCCAGGGTGGCATCGAAATGGATTTGGAAATTACAGGTCAAGTCGCAAGCGGGGTGTGTTGGCTCTGATGTGTCGCTCAACGTTACAATACATTTAAATGTGGTGCTGGAGTTCTCGACTTTTAGAGGGGAAAACTACACTGTAGAGATTAACGTAGCATCTTCAGTGGATTCTATCCTCCAATTTGTCCTAAGTTTAGGGTGGCATCATAATCGGTTTAAAAATGAGAGGCATTTTCACGAACATACCCCGTCCAGCATCAGGTAATGTACCCGTGTATAATGCTTGTTTTCCTTCAATTTTTCCTTACCACCAATGCAGACGTACACTTTTTTTGAAAAATTCTTACCCAACTCCTTACAATTAAAAAAATTCCAATGAAAAACATATATACATTGCAACCCTACTCCCGAGTGTCGCGAGGCAGCGCCGTCCATCTGATTTTGTGTTGTTTCCTTTGAGCCCGCGTTTTGCTTGTGACTGCTATTTGTGTGGCGCGCCCTCTATCGACATAATAAGTCTAATTTTCGAACAATTTATTAATGCGTGGGCGGCTCATTAACCCTGAAAACACAGTTTCTCCTTCTTCCTTTGAGCAGATGTAGGATAGTTCTATTACTCCAGCTCCCAAACCTATTAAGTCACATCGATTTGAAACAATGTTGACTGGTAGTCAAATGGCCGAGTGGTTAGGCTCCTCGTCTGCGGGGTTCCATCTCCTGGGTTCGAGTCCCTGTTCTGGCCGACGTCATTTTTTCCTCAGTTTCAACGCGCGCGATTTTATCTTTAAAAGGATTAATTTATCGTCTTTAAATACCAACCGGAGTTAGCTCAGCGGCTTAATTCGTCAGGCTGGTACTGTCCGCGGAGTTCAGGTTCGAACCTTCGTATAGGGACGGAGTTCGTTTGCTTGCATAGGCAGCAAGAGCTAGGGCCTCGCTCCGTTAGTCCTCCCTCACATGGTTGCGTGGCCTACGGGTTAAATGAACATGGACAGGGAAGGAAGTGTGGTGGTCCGGGAGGCCTAGAACCCAAAAGAGTGCTATATGGGAGTCGTTCAATGAGTAAAGTCATGGGTCCGAACCCCTGAATGCTTGGTCAACACCACATAACTTTTTTCTTCTTCATTACTATTACTCCAGCTTCCAAACCTATTAAGTCACATCAATTTGAAACTAAGTTGACTGATAGTCGAATGGCCGAGTGGTTAGGCTCCTCGTCTGCGGGGTTCCATCTCCTGGGTTCGAGTCTAGTCCTCGTCCTCGTCCTGGCCGATGTCGGTTTTTTCTCAGTTTTAACGCGCGCAATTTCGCAACCTTATCTTTATAAGAATTAATTTATAGTCTTCAAATACCCGCCGGAGTTAGCTCAACGGCTTAATTCGCCAAGTTGAAGAGTCCTTTATGGGAGTCGGTCAATGTGTTGAGTCATCGGTCTGTACCCCTGAATTACTTGGTCAACACCACCTATTTTTTTTTCTTCATTTTCCCCTTACCACCAATGTAGACGTACATTCTATTTTTCTTTTTTGATTCACTTGAAAAGAGAGGGGGGGGGGGGGGGGGGGTAATGAAAGGGTTACTTCAAAATGTTATTGAAATATTACAACAGTGCAATAATAAGCTAAGCCGCGCCTACAATCGGCGTTAATATTGTAACTATACAGTCACACTTTTATTGGTCAGACAAACTGGTCTAATTTTAGTCTGCAGTAATTACAGGACGCGCGGCTGGCGAAAGTGGTGACCATGGTGAACAATTCTTACCTAAACAAGACAATTTTATTTAAAACAAAAGGCTAACTCCTCACAATGTTTAAATTTCCAATAAAAAAACATATACATTGCCACCCTACTCCCGAGTGTCGCGAGGCAGCGCCGTCTGTCTGATTTTGTGTTGTTTCCTTTCAGCCCGCGTTTTGCTGGTGACTGCTATAATTTTGTGTGCTATAATAGCAGGCTGCGTGCGTTTGTATAAGGTAATCGTTACACGGAACTAAATTTGATGCCGTGATTTGACGATAAATTTCGTAAAAACTATGCATAGAAAGTTCAAGATATTTAAAATTCGTCATAATCTATTCCTCGTCTAGTATTTGTGAAAATCTCAGATTGGCATCGAAATGGATTTGGAAATTACAGGTCAAGTCGCAAGCGGGGTGTGTAATTGGCTCTGATGTGTCGCTCGACGTTACAATACATTTGAATGTGGTGCTGGAGTTCTCGACTTTTAGAGGCGAAAACTACACTGTAGAGATTAACGTAGCATCTTCAGTGGATTCTATCCTCCAATTTGTCCTAAGTTTAGGGTGGCATCATAATCGGTTTAAAAATGAGAGGCATTTTCACGAACATACCCCGTCCAGCATCACGTAATGTACCCGTGTATAATGCTTGTTTTTCTTCAATTTTCTCTTACCACCAATGCACTGTTGTTGAAAAATTCTTACCCAAACAAGACAATTTTATTTAAAACGCAAGGCTAACTCCTTAAAATTTTGAATTTCCAATGTTTGCAAACCTACTCCCGAGTGTCGCGAGGCAGCGCCGTCTATCTGATTTTGTGTTGTTTCCTTTGAGCCCACGTTTTGCTTGTGACTGCTATTTGTGTGGCGCGCCCACTATCGACATAAATAAGTCAAATTTTCGGACAATTAATGCGTGCGGGTGGCTCATTAACCCTGAAAACACAGTTTCTACTTCTTCCTTTGAGCAGATGTAGGATAGAGGTATTACTCCAGCTTTCGAACCTATTAAGTCACATCGATTTTAAAGAATCTTGACTGGCCGAGTGGTTGGGCTCCTCGTCTGCGGGGTTCCATCGCCTGGGTTCGAGTCCCCGTTCTGGCCGACGTCATTTTTTCCTCATTTTTAACGCGCGCGATTTCGCAATCTTATCTTTAAACGAATTAATTTATCGTCTTCAAATACCAACCGGAGTTAGCTCAGCGGCTTAATTCGTCAGGCTGGGACTGTCCGCGGAGTTCAGGGTCCGTCTTTATTCACAAATCTCCCGCCGCTAAATTCTTACAGCAATGAAGAACTCATTAAACGATATATATTGTCTCGGCGTGTTATCTTACAAGTAATCGACGTAATCAACGTAATCAACGATGCTGTAGAACATCCCAGCCGGACATCACTGGCCATACCGGCATTTTAAAATGCAGAATCTGTGTGCAGTGAGATACTTTGCCACCGGAAATTTTCAACTTGTCTGTAGGGACTTGAGTGGAATCAGCCAACCATGGGTTTCAAGAATTGTAATACGTGTAGAAACTGCACTCTAAGGCAAGTTTTTCGGAAATTATCACTTCCCCAAGAGATTTAGAAAGTCAGAACATACTAAAGGAAGGCTTTAGTTTTACTGAAATCGTCATAGGTGGTTCTGTCTGCACAAGTTTGGTAAGATTGCATTTTGAGTTTTATTTTTACTTGAACAGTTATAACAGTGAACAGTTATACAAAGCATTAAAAACATTAATTATTTCAATGTTGTTGGATTGTTGAGCATCGTTATTGTGCCTGACCACACTTTTTTCACTTTCGCAGTGCACAGTATACACATTATCGCTTTATAAAATTATCACCTGACTTGTCGCCGCACTTTCACCTGCGGGTGCCCACAGAATGCAAGTCCGCTAAGAGAACTCTAAGGGTGTTTTGTGAATACCACTTAACGCAAATCTTACGTGCCCGTAACATTCACTTACGGGCCCCGCAAAGCAGAGGCTCAAGTTGCTGCTTCGCAGTCAGTGAAGCCCCTTTTCATCCCCAGAATGTTGCAAGAAATTACCGGTCATCTATGTATCATTTCTTTCCCCAAACGTGGCACGCCTTGTATTTTAATGCTAGACACTCCATCTTCTATGTTCAAAATTTTTCTGCCTAACCACATAAAGCTTGTATTTTGCATACTAGTATTTGCTTCTCTTTTTTTTCAAGAGTAAGTACTGCAAATCTGAAGCATTTACTTAAACAAAAAATTATACCAAATGGAGCAAATGCTAATATTTTATCTTAATTTTTTATTCATACAGATGCAATTGAATGCTTAAAAATTGGCAATTAAAGCAAAAAAAATTATTTTGTATTCATCCATTGACTCTAGCTGGGTTTGAACCTTGGACCTCCAGTTGAGCCGCATTGTGCTTTAAAGTATAATGAATTTTTTTTCTTTTCAGAATGACTTTTGAAAACATATACATGTACATTGTACATTGTATATTTTTTTAATACATTTGAAACAACAACAAATGGGTAAATATGTTTATTCAGTAACGATATGTTAAAACTCGAGTAGTAGTATGGCGGACATGTGTGAACATTTAAAGGTAGAATATACTAATGGTAATTGCTTAAATTATCATGAATGAGTGGACTTTTGGGGGTTGTATTTTATAGTAAATATCGTTTACCTGACCTGTCCAAAGTTTTACAATCGTGGATGCCGAGAAAAGCAAGAGAAACGGCATTCTTTTTCAACCGACGTCGGGCAGTTATTCGTATGTTGTTCTTGTTTTTGTCCGGAACAATTGCAGGATTTCTACCGCTATCATTTTGCTGGTTGCCTAGAATCATTATTTTCTTTCAAATAAGTAAGATATTTATTAATAATTTGGTAGTATTTTTTCTTAGATTTCTGCAAATGGTATATAGGGCCCTACTACCTTTAAAGTAGCTCTTCTTAAAGTATTAATATTGATTTAAAGGGAATATACAATATTTGCAAAAAATAAAAAAATAAAGGACAACATTTCCACAATATTGTTAAGAACAATTATCAACTATTAGGCTATAACGGCGTTTTAACAATTCGCCAATAGTACATTGTACAATCAATTAACTGCACTAAATCGTATTGAAAAAAGTCTAGAATTAAACACCAAATGTATTTTAGCTCATGCGACTAATATCGAGTGTGGAATAAAAAAACTTAAAACAAGTCCTATACAAATATTACTCTTGATTAATTGTTTTTCATGTAGCTTTTATGTCCGTTTGTAAGGTGTTTTAAAACTTTAATGTAAGACGATAAACAAATATATATTATGACATTGAATATTATTCCTTTTTAATACGACTACTTATACTGTTTCAGCAATTATTTATTATTTATTCGGGGTAAAGGAGGAAGCCACTGAATGAGGTGTAGTGATAGGTGGAATCACTAAGCGCCCTACCGCGTATGGTAAGCCCCACCGTGTCTCCTCGCTGCAGAACCAGCACCGCGCTCCCAGACACCTGCTCATGGTGACCTGAATCATAGCTAGTACCAGAGACAACATAGTCGTCGTTCTTCCGGAGATGAACGTACAGGATGCCGTTGGAAAAATAGTTGCACACAGAAAACGTAAACGCGTAGGTGCCCGGCACAGTACACGTGAACGTGCCGGTCTCGAGGTCAAAGCTGGTACCCGGCAGAAGCGTCTCGGTCCACTGGAAGGGCAAACGGGTGCTGTGACTCGTAGAGGTATCAGAGTGGCTCGTCCTCACCGCGGTGAATGCTACTCGCTGGTTGAAGTCGTCTGGTGTATCCCCTGGATCACCTTTCTGACCTTTGACACCAGTCTGACCAGGACTTCCGACTACACCCGGCAGGCCTTTCGGACCTATCTTGCCAGGCTGGCCTATCCCATCGTCACCTTTAGGCCCAGCGTTCCCAGCTGCTCCCCGCTCACCCATTGTACCGATCGGCCCGATATCACCATTTTGACCCGGCTGACCTGCGTCGCCCTTTGACCCCGGCTGGCCGTAGGGTCCCATCGATCCGACCTGACCAGGCAAACCTGGTATACCAGGTGTGGCAGCAGGTCCCTGGCAGCACATCGGACACGCCCGAGACGCCTGAGCATCACCGTCCGAGGCAACCGGCCCAGTGACGGAAGCTCGGAGCTTGACAGAGTTACCCAGAAGGAGGGCAATTGAAAGAACGGTTGCCACCAAGATCTTCATTCTGTATAAAATACCAAATGTAGACAATATAATCACAAAAGTATCTAATTGCTTAAACAGAAAAAGAAGCAACAAACAAGACTTAAGGGAGAGAGGGACAGTGTCGTATGGGTTTTTAATTTGTTAAAAAAAGAGGGCCAACCTCTTCTTTTTTCTAGAAATTTAATGTAACTACCCTTTAATTTCGTCCGCAAAAATCGTCGAGCTCAACTCTTTGATTCTCAATTTTTTTTTATTACAAAGGGGCTTCATTTAAGTTGCAGTATAATTTAAATTAAAGCTTTGAGATTCGTCATAAATTAATGTGCGGTTTTGTGGTTTTTGTTTTGTTTTTATTTTAATAGATTTGGACGCTGTTGTCATTGCATTTTGTTCTGTTTAATATCAAACGTTATGGTTAATTTTTGAATTTAAATGACCATAGAGTGTTAAAACAAACGACAAAAAAACACCAACATTTGCTTTTTTAAATTCAATTTCGAACGCCCCGTGAAACAAATTTTACGATTTTAGGAGGAATCTGAAAGGTATACAAATTGCAACAATACTTGATCTAGAATGGAATTCATTGCTAACTATTTGTACGTTATTTTTTTTTCCAAAACAGTTAGGCCTACCTTGACTTGGTGTTCTTAGTCAGAGCTCAACCAAAGTAGAAATCTTAAGGACTGAAGTTGAATGTCACCTGAAAATATTACAAAGAAAACAAACACCTTTGATCACAACATTTTAAGACATTTGTTTGTTTGTAATAAAGGATGACAAAATGTGGGGATAACAAGACGAGTGCGTGGATGCAAAGAAGGAATACAGTACGGTCGACTTTTGCTCCTACCAAATGATGGAAAAATCAATAGGATGGGAGGTTTGCGGCAACACCATATGGGTTGTGGATGATGCTGAGTTCAGTGGACCATTGAGGTGGGAGATTCTGGAACAGAATACGTGGTAGATTCTGACAGGATGCTAAAAGATTCTTGGTAGGATGCTGGGGTAAGCTGTGTGTGCTCATTGAAGCATGTCAGAAGGATGGTGAAACAGCTTGAACATGAAGTACAGTACCAAGGGTATACATGTATAGGGGACCCTAAGTACGTGAACAGCCTTTTACAACCATTTACGTGAACAGCGGAGCGGAGAGTCAAAATATAATCTGACACAACTTATTCTTTTCACGAGTTTCTTTTTAAAAATACTTTCCTAAGAACCACTCATCAAGAAGGAATAAAACAACGAATTCCATCTCAAGACTTGAAGAGTCTGTTTCCATCTGTCACAAAATCTTACCTTGTAATTTCGTTTTTTGCGTTCAGGTCTCTTTCTGGTCGTCCTCCGGCGAAGGTGAAGATGAGTTGCAATCGTTGTGAGGAATGAAGCGCGCGCTCCTGCCTTAAAAACTTGTCATCGATTTCCTGAGCAGTGACTGAGGAACTATGCCCGGTTTGTGATTGGTCCCTAGCGCGCTGTCAATCACACACCACTGACTCGTTTAATATTCATGAGACGGAAGTTATGTTAATGTAACTTCCAGTCACCGACTCGGTCACCGACACTGTGAAATGAACACATCTTATTGGTGGATATTTTAAGAAGTCGATGACACGTTTAGACGCGTGATTTGTGATTGACACTTACTTGATTTAGCACAAGACATGCATACGGTTTAGCATCAGGTAGAATGTTTAACTGGTTTATTTGGGGGGCGCCAAGAAAAAAACCACGGAGTTCAAACTGGTAACCTTTTTAATTGAGCAAGGCATTTTTGTGCTAAGCCAAGTTATTGTGCTTAGCAGCTCGATTAAATTGGCCCCTAGAGCTTTGGAGGGGAATACAGACCGGAAATAAAGTCACGTACCATACAAAACAACATGAACTTGATGAACTCTACGCAGTATGCGGCCCTGCACGTCCGGGTCGCTCCAATGGTGACTTTGACAGCTGTGGCTGGTTCGTCGGGCGGTCTGTTCTTGACACGCGAAACTCAGTTCTCGCGCTTGAACGCGACCCAAGAACTTTGCACTTGGAACAGGATCACACACCACCTATTATTCGGGGTTTTGCACAATCGAGTTTCGCGAGTCAAGAACAGACCGCCCGAACCCAGCCTATACGTAATTCTATCGTTTCTAAACATATTGAGCGCCATTTTTGTATGGACTGCGTTGAAGCCGTGGTTGGTAACATGTGGTTTTTTTTTACAATCCGTATCTCTTTGTTACATAGGAACAATGCGTGCTTGGAAATAAATGTGTATAAACAATGGTTGGTTATTTCATGGAGGAATTATTTGGTATTTTCATTATTTATTTATTTATTCCTGAAAACCAACAGCGGTGAACCGCAACTTACAGGCATCAGTTAAAAATCAAAATTAAAAACAAAGTAGAATTTGGTAATAACATATATTTGCTTTACAGATTAAAATAATTGTACAAAACATTAAAACAGTAAAACAAAACAATTGGAAACAAATTATGTACAAACATGTATAAAATTAACAACCGTTTGACTTAAACTGGATGATCACACGACAAAGCTTTGTAATTGTATACTTGACTACGAAAACAATTTAGTGTTGGGGCTCCAAACACATCGCATCTTATAATTTCACGAAGTCGGTTGTTGGCAGACGACTAAATCTTGAGATAAACCCTAATGAATTATATTATATTAGGTTCAGTCATTGGCCTTCATTAAAATTGAAGGAATGAGAATTGTTTTCTCTTCAAAAGTGGCCATGTTTCTCAGCCATGTTAATCGCTCTATAAATATGGTGGAAATAATATTGCGATTTGCTTTCAGTTGGTTAAACAAATTCTCTGGGCAAGAGATATTGTCGTTAGCGTCTTTTGCTTTTCAAATATCGCCGCCCGTGAAGGCCTGTTATTTTATCGTCCTCTTATTATACCTAAAAATCATTGCAAAATCAAACGAAACATTGCGAGTTTCAAGGTATGAAATAATATTGATGTCAAATCATTATATTTAATATACAAATTAAATTAAAAACAAAACAGTGTAATCGTTAAAATTGTTTAGGCAACTTGAGTCTGCAAGGTTCAATTGGTTTTAAAAACAAATGGTTGCAAGTTTAAAATGAGAGGCATTTTCACGAACATACCCCGTCCAGCGTCACGTAATGTACCCGTGTATAACTATAATGCTTGTTTTTCTTCAATTTTCCCTTACCACCAATGCAGACGTACACTTTTTCTGAAAAATTCTTACCCAAACAAGACAATTTTATTTAAAACGCAAGGCTAACTCCTTACAATTTTAAAATTTCCAATGAAAAACATATATACATTGCAACCCTACTCCCGAGTGTCGCGAGGCAGCGCCGTCTATCTGATTTTGTGTTGTTTCCTTTGAGCCCGCGTTTTGCTTGTGACTGCTATTTGTGTGGCGCGCCCTCTATCGACATAATAAGTCAAATTTTCGAACAATTTATTAATGCGTGGGCGGCTCATTAACCCTGAAAACACAGTTTCTCCTTCTTCCTTTGAGCAGATGTAGGATAGTTCTATTACTCCAGCTCTCAAACCTATTAAGTCACATCGATTTGAAACAATGTGGACTGGTAGTCGAATGGCCGAGTGGTTAGGCTCCTCGTCTGCGGGGTTCCATCTCCTGGGTTCGAGTCCCGGTTCTGGCCGACGTCATTTTTTCCTCAGTTTTAACGCGCGCGATTTCGCAATCTTATCTTTAAAAGGATTAATTTATCGTCTTCAAATACCAACCGGAGTTAGCTCAGCGGCTTAATTCGTCAGGCTGGTACTGTCCGCGGAGTTCAGGTTCGAACCTTCGTATAGGGACGGAGTTCGTTTGCTTGCATAGGCAGCAAGAGCTAGGGCCTCGCTCCGTTAGTCCTCCCTCACATGGTTGCGTGGCCTACGGGTTAAATGAACATGGACAGGGAAGGAAGTGTGGTGGTCCGGGAGGCCTAGAACCCAAAAGAGTGCTATATGGGAGTCGTTCAATGAGTAAAGTCATGGGTCCGAAACCCTGAATGCTTGGTCAACACCACATAACTTTTTTTCTTCATTACTAGATATTACTCCATTTTCCAAACCTATTAAGTCACATCAATTTGAAACTAAGTTGACTGGTAGTCAAATGGCCGACTGGTTAGGCTCCTCGTCTGCGGGGTTCCCTCTCCTGGGTTCGAGTTCTCGTCCTGGGTGAGGTCGTTTTTTTCCTCAATTTTAACGCGCGCAATTTCGCAACCTTATCTTTAAAAGAATAAATTTAGGCCTATAGTCTTCAAATACCAACCGAAGTTAGCTCAACGGCTTAATTCGCCAGGTTGAGAAGTCCTTTATTTATGGAAGTCGGTCAATGTGTTGAGTCATCGGTCTGTACCCCTGAATTGCTTAGTCAACACCACATTACTTTTATTCTTCATTTTCCCCTTACCACCAATGCAGACGTACGTTCTATTATTTTCTTGATTCACTTAAAAAGAGGGCGGGGGGGGGGGGGGGGGGGGTGAAAGGGTTACTTCAAATTGTTATTGAAATATTACAACAGTGAAATAATAAGCTAAGCCAGTGCCTACAATCGGCGTTAATATTGTAACTATACAGTAACACTTTTATTGGTCAGACAAAGTGGTCTAATTTTAGTCTGCAGTAATTACAGGACGCGCGGCTGGCGAAAGTGGTGACCATGGTGAACAATTCTTACCTAAACAAGACAATTTTATTTAAAACACAAGGCTAACTCCTTACAATTTTTTAATTTCCAATGTTTGCAAACCTACTCCCGAGTGTCGTGAGGCAGCGCCATCTATTTTGTGTTGTTTCCTTTGAGCCCGCGTTTTGCTAGTGACTGCTATTTGTGTGGCGCGCCCTCTATCGACATAAAATAAGTCGAGTTTTCGGACAATTAATGCGTGGGCGGCTCATTAACCCCCAAAACACAGTTAGTTTCTACTTCTTCCTTTGAGCAGATGTAGGATGGAGCTTTTACTCCAGCTTCCGAACCTATTAAGTCACATCGATTTCAAACAATGTTGACTGGTAGTCGAATGGCCGAGTGGTTAGGCTCCTCGTCTGCGGGGTTCCATCGCCTGCGTTCGAGTCCCCGTTCTGGCCGACGTCATTTTTTCCTCAGTTTTAACGCGCGCGATTTCGCAATCTTATCTTTAAACGAATTAATTTATCGTCTTCAAATACCAACCGGAGTTAGCTCAGCGGCTTAATTCGTCAGGCTGGGACTGTCCGCGAAGTTCAGGGTCCGTCCTTATTCACAAAACACCTGCCACTAAATTCTTACAACAATGAAGAACTCATTAAACGATATAGATTGTTTCGGCGTGTTATCTTACAAGTAATCGACGTAATCAACGATGCTGTAGCACATCCCGCCGGAGATCGCAGGCCATACCGGCATCTTTGCATGATCTGTGTACATTGAGATACTTTGCCACCGGAAATTTTTAACTTGTCTGTATAGACTTGGAATCAGCCAACTATCGGTTTCAAGAATTGTAATACGTGTATATAGCAACTGCACTCTAAGGGAAGTTTTTCGGAAATTATTACTTTCCCAAGAGATTTAAAAAGTCAGGACATACTAAAGGAAGGCTTCAGTTTTACTGAAATCGTCATAGGTGGTTCTATCTGCACAAGTTTTATTAAGATTGCATTTTGAGTTTTATTTTTACTTGAACAGTTATAACAGTGAACAGTTATATACAAAGCATTAAAAACATTAATTATTTCAATCTTGTTGGATTGTTGAGCATCGTTATTGTGCCTGACCACACTTTTTTCACTTTCGCAGTGCACAGTACACATGTCGCTTTATAAAATTATCACCTGACTTGTCGCCGCACTTTCACCTGCGGGTGCCCACAGAATGCGAGTCCGCTAAGAGAACTCTAAGGGTGTTTTGTGAATACCACTTAACGCAAATCTTACGTGCCCGTAACATTCACTTACGGGCCCCGCAAAGCAGAGGCTCAAGTTGCTGCTTCGCAGTCAGTGAAGCCCCTTTTCATCCCCAGAATGTTGCAAGAAATTACCGGCCATCTATGTATCATTTCTTTCCCCAAACGTGGCACGCCTTGTATTTTGATGCTAGACACTCCATCTTCTATGTTCAAACTTTTTCCTGCCTAACCACATATTATAAAAGCTTTTATTTTGCATACTAGTAGTAGCCCCGACCCAACTTTAAAAGAAATCGAGTAAGGATACTGCAAATCTGAAGCATTTACTCTCTTTTAAAAAATTATACTAAATGGAGCAAATGCTAATACTCTACCTTAATTTTGTATTCATACATATGCTATTGAATGCTTAAGAATTGGCAATTAAAGCAAAATATTCTATTTTGTATTCATCTATTGACTCTAGCTGGGTTTGAACCTTGGACCTCCAGTTAAGCCGCACTGAGCTTTAAAGTATATAAACATTATTTTTAAATGACTGTTGAAAACATGTACATATACATTGTACATATATATTTTTTGAAACAACATAACATGGGTAAATATGTTTATTCAGTAACGATATGTTTAAGTGCGAGTAGAAGTATGGCAGACATGTATGAACATGTATGATTAATTTGTTTTCATGTAGTTTTTATGTCATTTGTAAGGTGTTTTTAACTTTAATGTAATACGCTAAACAAATATTAATTATTATGACATTGAATATTATTCCTTTTTAATACGACTACCTTTTCAGCAATTTTGTATTATTTATTCGGGGGGTAAAGGAGGAAGCCACTGAACGAGGTGAAGTAATAGTTGAGTTCACCATACGTCTTACCGTACATGGTGAGCCCCACCGTGTCCCCTTGCTGCAGAACCAGCACCGCGCTCCCAGACACCTGCTCATAGTTACTTGAATCACTGCTAAATCCAGAGACAACAGCGTCGTCGTTCTTCCGGAGATGAACGAACAGGCGGCTGACGAGAGCATATTTGCACACAGAAAACCTAAACACATACGTGCCGGGCACAGTACACGTAAACGTGCCGGTCCCGAGATCGAAGCTGGTACCCGGCAGAAGCGTCTCGGTCTGCTGGAAGGGCAAACGGGTGTCGTGACTCTCAGAGATATCCGAGTGGGTCGTCCTTACTGCGGTGAATGCTACCCGCTGGTTGGAGTCGTCTGGTGTCTCCCCTGGCTCACCCTTCTGACCTTTGACACCAGTCTGACCAGGACTTCCGACTACCCCTGGTGGACCTCTCGGACCTATTTTGCCGGGCTGGCCTATCCCATCACCTTTAGGCCCAGCGTTCCCGAGTGCTCCCCGCTCACCCATTGGACCGATCGGCCCGATATCACCATTTTGACCCGGCTGACCCGCGTCGCCCTTTGACCCCGGCTGGCCGTAGGGCCCCATCGGTCCGACCTGCCCATGTAAACCTGGTATACCATTTGTGGCAGCAGGTCCCTGGCAGCACATCTGACACGCCTGAGACGCTGGAACGTCACCGTCCGAGGGAACCGGCCCAGTGACGGAAGCTCGGAGCTTGACAGAGTTACCCAGAAGGAGGGCGATTGAAAGAACGGTTGCCACCAATTTCTTCATTCTGTATAAAATACCAAAAGTAGACAATATAAATCACAAAAGTATTTAATTCGCTTAAACAGAAAAAAAGAAGCAACCAAAAAGATAAGATTTAAAAGGTTCTCGGGTATAGAGCGCATGCGAAGTATTTTCGGATTTGTTTGGTCTGTTTTGATAAAGTGGCAAAACACATGTAACGGAACACCTTTTTTGAGGGACAGTGTCGTACGGGTTTTGAGGGCTAACCCACTTCTTCTTTTCTCTGGAAATTCATTGTTAACTACACTTTAATTTTGTCCGACAAAGTCGTCAACTCTTTGATTCTCAGTTTCTATCATTACAAAGGAGTTTCATTTAAGTTGCATTATAATTTCAATTAAAGCATTGTGAGTCGTCATAAATTAATGTGTGTTTTTTTTTTTAAATTTAAATGTTTTATTTTAATAGATTTGGACGCTGTTGTCATTGCATTTTGTTCTGTTTACTATCTAATGTTGAGGTTAATTTTTGAATTTAAATGACCAAGAGTGTTAAAACAAACCACAAAAAACACCCACATTTGCTTTTTTTAAATTCAATTTCGAACGCCCCGTAAAACGAATTTCACGATTTTAGGAAGAATCAGAAAGGTATACAAGTTGCAATAATACTTGATCTAGAATGGAATTTATTGCTAACTATTTTTGAAATTGAGAATTGAGCTAGGCGATGTTCGGAGACAAAAGGAAAGTTTCGTTATAAGAATGTGTAATACAAGTGTTAAAAGAACTGGGGAAGATATAATATCCTGAATGAAAAACTCTGTAAATACGGTAATATTTCAGATTTTGTCTCGCTGATTTATATGCTTCTCACAATATACGTCATTGGTTTTGTGGCGATGTTAAAAATTATAACGTTATTTTTTTTTTTTTTGTAATACAGTAAGGCCTACCTTGACGTAGTGTTCTTAGTCAGAGCTCAACCAAAGTAGAAATCCTAATGACTGAAATTGAATGTCGCCTGGAAATAATACAAAGAAAACAAACACCTTTGAGCACAACACTTTAAGACATTTGTTTGTTTGTTTGTAACAAAGAGGATGACAAAATGGGTGGATAACAAGACGAGTCCGTGGATGCAAAGAAGGAATACAGTACGTTCGACTTTTGCTCCTACCATTTTAAATAAGACTTAAGAGTTTGCATGGTGGAAAAATCAATAGGATGGGAGGTTTGCGATAACACCACGGGTTGTGGATGATGCTGAGTTCAGTGGACCATTGAGGTGGGAGATTCTGGAACAGAATACGCGGTAGATTCTGACAGGATACTAAAAGATGCTTGGTAGGATGCTGGGGTATAGGCTGCATGTGCTCATTAAAGCATATCAGAAGGATGGTGAAACAGCTTAAACATCAAGCACAGTACCAAGGGTATACATGTATAGGGGACCCTAAGTACATGAACAGCCTTTTACAACCATTTACGTGAACAGCGGAGCGGAGAGTCGAAATATAATCTGACACAACTTACTCTTTTCACAAGTTTCGTTTTAAAAATACTTTCGTAAGAACCACTGATTAAGAAGGAATAAAAACATTAATTTCATCTCAAGACTTGAAGAGTCTATTTCGTTTTGTCACAGAACCTTACCTTGTATTCTCGTTCTTGCGTTCAGGTCTCTTTCGAAGGCGAAGATGAGTTGCGGTCGTTGTGAGGAATGAAGCGCGCGCTCCTGCCTTAAAAACTTGTCATCGATTTCCTAAGCAGTGACTGCGGAACTTTGCCCGGTTTGTGATTGGCCCCTATAGCGCGCTGTCAATCACACACCACTGACTCGTTTCATATTTATGAGACGGAAGTTATGTTAATGTCACTTTCAGTCACCGACTCAGTCACCAACACTGTGAAATGAACACATCTTATTGGTGGAAGTTTTATAGACGTCGGTGACACGTTCAAACGCGTAGCCCCTAGTGCGCTGTCAATCACACACCACTGACTCGTTTCATATTCATGAGACGGAAGTTATGTTAATGTGATTTTCAGTCACCGACTCAGTCACTGACACTGTGAAATGAACACATCTTATTGGTGGAAGTTTTTAAGAAGTCGATGACACGTTCAGACGCGTGATTTGTGATTGACACTGACAACTGACCAATGAAAGGAAGACGATGAGATTTGAAGGTTTACATGGCAAAAAGGCTATAAAGAAACTTAGACCATGTGTAGCGGTTCGCGATTTTTTTATTCGGCAGCTTGGTAATGCGTAAAGGTATATTCATGAAAAGAACAATGGCAACTGATCTATATCAGAACGCTTAAGAACCCCTGTCCTTAACTAACTCGCAAATAGCCTAGTTGGTAGAGAGGTGGGCTATATAGATCGAAAGGTCTGTGGTTAGAAAGGTCTGTGTTCTGTTGTTACGTTTATCTTTTTCTTCGCCAATTTTCTTGTGGAATATTAACCAGAGAGCAAGGCTGAAGAAAAAACGGGTTAGTTCAAACTGGTAACCTTTTTAATTGAGCAAGGCATTTTGGTGCTAAACTCATTTATTCATAATTGTGCTTAGCAGCTCAATTAAATTGGCCCCTAGAGTTTAGAGGGGAATACAAACCGGAAATAAAGTCACCTACCATACAAAACAACATGAACTTGATGAACTCTACGCATGGCGGCCCCTGCACGTCCGGGTCAACCCAATGGTGACTCTGACCGCTCTGGCTGGCTTGTCGGGCGGCAGAGCTTGACACGCGAACTAGGCCTAAAGTACGTATTGACCATTCTGTCGTTTCTGAACTATAAGCGCCATTTTTGTAAGGAGTGCGTTGAAGCCGTTGTTGGTAACATGGTTTTTTTTTACAATTTGTATCTCTTCGTTACATAGGAACAATGCTTGCTTGGAAATAAATGTGTACATGTATAAACAATGGTTGGTTATTTCATGGAGGTATTATTTGGTATTTTCATTATTTATTTATTTATTCCTGAAAACCAACAGCGGTGAACCGCCACTTAATACTGTTCACTTGCTCCAAATCATAAAAGATGTCTGCATCCGGCAACATAGAAAATAACATTTTTTAAAAACTTTTTTTCAGAACCCTATCAAACAAAACATTAAGACAGTAAAACAAAACAATTAGAAACAAATTATGTACATACATGAGTGTATCATGATTTTAGTACACGACAAGCTCCAAACACATCGCATCTTATAATTTCATGAAGTCGGTTGTATATAATAGGCAGACGACTAATTCTATAAACCCTCGTTTAGTCGCCTCCGACCCAACTCCATGGAACTTATTACGCCGATTAGGGGCATTAAGACTAGAGTAAATGGGTTGATTATGGGCCTTTTCGAAACCGTTGCTTCGTCTTTGGCTTTGGCTTCGCCTCCGAATTCCGAAATACTGAGAAGCAAATAGAAATGGAAGAAAATTGAAATAGTCTAACTTTTGGGTTCACATCAATCGCGTGAATGTTTCTGAAGTACAACAGGCGTCAGAATGTGGCTGGAGATCTTGCAGTTGGGAGTCAAAAAATCGCCTTAAGCCAAAGACGAAGACGAAGCCAGGGATTCGAAAAGGCCCTATGTTAGACTGATCTATGTTTATACAAAAATAAGTCTACAACCTCGTTAACATGGCTACGACCTTGCTGCGCCATGTTTTCCTATCATGCCTTGCGCGATCTTAAGTTAGTGAAGGAACGCGCACGCGCGCGCCCATGAAGTCGAGGCTGCAGAGTCTAATATTGTTTACTATACTAGATAACAATAACAAATTAAAGACTCCGAGAACGAGGTAACCATCGCGGTGTCAGTGGTCGGGTTCCCTGTGTTCTTTGTGTACTTTATTTAAGCAGCGGTATCAGTTACCACTGAGCTTGGGTTGATTCTGCTAGCAAATGATGAGAGTGAGACGTCAGCTGAAAAGTGAATTAGGATTTCTAGTCTAAAATATTTCAAAATGACCCGTAAGTAACACTGCTTATGTCCTAGATTAATTTACTACTTACGTCTCAAAAAGTAACCTCAATCATATTCTTTGATAATTTCGCTAGTACTAATAGAACAGTTAAGAGGGCCTAATATTTCGATCTTAACAAGATCTTCTTCAGAGACTAAATGACTGTGTACAAGAAACAAACATATATAGGGCAACATACAGCATGATGCACATCATAGACGCTGAAAAAACACAAAAGAAAAAAGCAGAGAGTTCAATAGAACAAACAACAAAAGGAGGATTAGGCTGAGGGATTAAAGGGTGAGGTCAGTGTGGGTAGGATCAAAGGCAGGGTAGGAACAAAAAAAGAAAGGGTAAAGCCACAAGGAAAGGGGTCCAGGGTGGAGATCAAAGGGAAGAACTAACAAAGAAGTATGAATAGGAGTAATGAGGAGGGGGGGGGGGGGGGGGGGGTTTGAGGAAAACCAGAGGAGTGAGAACAAACAAAAACAGAATTCTGGCAAGGAATGAATCTGAAACAGATGACAAATGGAGAAAAAAATACAAGTTAATCATTTCCTAGTTGGATGTTAAGCCCAAATCACTAACGACAGCCATCACATTCTCCACACTTCAGATCGCCTTGTCCGGGCCATCCCCGACAGCCCTGTATTGGCCTATAGACGCCCTCAAAATCTACGAGACCTCATTGTTCGAGCCGAAGTTCCCAGCTTGGATGCATCTCCCCCCATCCAGCACGGAACTTTCAAGTGCAGTTCTAGATGTGTGGTCTGCCAGATCCACATTCAGGAGTCTGACTCCTTTTCTGGCCACTCTTCTGGTACTACTCATAGAATTATTGTTAACATCACTTGCAGTACATATAATGTCATATATCTCATCTCTTGCAGGTTTTGTGGAGTTCAGTATGTCGGAGAGACCAAAAATGCCCTAAAAAAGCGTTTCTACGGTCATCGATCGACTGTCAACACCAAGAAACTGGATACCCCTGTAGGACATCACTTTAACCAGCCTAACCATTGTATTTCTGATATGATTCTTCAGGGCATAGAATCACTTGGCCATCGGAAAGAATCAGTCCGCCTCAGCCGGGAGAAAGTTTGGATGAATCGTCTTCGGACTATTCAACCACATGGGCTTAACATCCAACTAGGAAATGATTAACTTCTATTTTTTTCTCCATTTGTCATCTGTTTCAGATTCATTCCTTGCCAGAATTCTGTTTTTGTTTGTTCTCACTCCTCTGGTTTTCCTCAAACCCCCCCCCCCCCCCCCCCCCCCCGGGTTAATTCGCAAGCTGCATCAGACACTCTGGTGCCGTGTCGCTAGACGGTTGTTGTTGTGATACATTTTAAAATCATGTTTGCATATGAATACGGCGCGTGGTGACCCTGCATGTCACTGTCAGCAGCGTTCCTGTGTACTGTGTACCGTGTACAGTGGGCGTTTGTGGTATGCGATGCGAAAAAACACAAATAACATAATAATAACTGCTCGACGCCGGTGAAAACAAACGTTTTCTCGGCATCCATGATTGTAAAACTTTGGACAGGTCAGTTAAACGATATTTACTATAAAATACAACCCTCTAAATCTACCCATTCATGATAATTCAAGCAATTACCAATGGTGTATCCCACCTTTAAACACAAAAGTACAAAAACCCTTGCTTGGTAATTCAGGTTGGGAGCCAAAATTCAATGTGATCGTTATGCTAAGCTAACAACAGCTAAATACCAATAACAAATAATATACATCACATAGAGTTGTAGCTGGTTTTATTAAAGCAAGAATGTTTTGTGCTTAAGCAATTTGTATGCTTAAGCAGCTTTATGAAATTGACCCCAGGGGGGGGGGGGGGGGGGGGGGGTTTAGAACTTGCTGAAATGTCACTTTCTGTGAAATTTCAGTTAAAAAACTTTTGTTTGCTTTTTGGCGCTACAGGCAAAAAAACCAAGTGCGTGGGCCACGTTAGGGTACATCAACAATAACCAAAGAAATGGTGGTGAAATACTACATTCTTTCTAAAATGATTTATACAATTTTTTCACCTATCCTAAAGTTTCAGTGATCATAAGTCCGCAAGGATAATTTTACCAATCGCCTTTTATCTATGTACCAAATGAAGTACTGGTCAATTTTTGTATTAAAAAAAAATATGTGACTGAAACAGGTGGCAACCAGCGAGAACTTGCGAGGGCCAAAAACCAGAAAAAGATACAAGACCAGCAGAAGAAAAAGGCAGCAAAGGAGTCGGGAGCAAGTTCGGGTACGAATCTGGAAAACAGACGGCACAGGTAACAGCCAAGCATGCGATAACTGCCAGGGTGTGAAGTAATAGTAGTTGCCAGGGTTGAGTTATAATAGTAATAATGATGGGGGCTAATCATTCTTACTGGCACCTGTGAAGCTGAATTGCAAATGATGTCACATTATCACCCTGATTGTTGGGCCCACGAAACATGTCAAATACCATCTCAGCTCCCTGGGGAGTATACAGCTCAATGCAGCCATTTCAGCGCAAAGCAGCTTAACCCTAACTCCCTCACAGCTTTTACTAGAGTCCATCAGACTCCACCAGTATGCATTCTGCAGGCCTTCATTTTAAAGGAGCGCGATCGCGCTCCTCTGCGCTCCTTAAAATTTGTAAGGAGAGCAAAAAAAAGCGCTCCTCACAATTTTAACAAGAGCAAAAAAAAAAAAAAAATGCAACTGACGAGTGTCATAACAGTAAAGACACGAAAGCATTGCTATTGCTAACCCAAGAGAATTTGCGATTACAATTCTCTCCTCGCACCCCCAAATAAAATCACATCGGATTTATCTTATACCAACAACAGTCATCTAGTCTTTCGTGTTCGCCCATTCCATTTATTTCGGACATAACGGGCCTAGACTAATTCGCGCTTAATTAATCCATACAAGTCACAGAGAGAGAAATATAATGTCACTGGATGGGAAAGCGCCATCATTCTCTTAACCAAAAGTTGAACTACTGGTGAATGTTGTGTTCCTTTTCTTGAGTATGTGTTTATTAAAGGCATAGACACCTTTGGTTGTCATTTTGAGTAACTACAGATAGTGTCCAGGGCCTTTAAACTTGCGTTTTGTTAGCGAGAGCAAATCACTCTCCTTAATTCATTGTTTTGATTTAAGGAGAGCGATTTTAAAATCACTCTCCTTAATTCACCTTTTGATTTAAGGAGAGCGATGCACAGCTCTCCACAGATTTATTAAAATGAAGGCCTGCATTCTGGAGAGATCCTGAGTCCATCATAATCCACCAGCAAAAGTTTGATGGACTGTGACGGATTCAGGATAACTAGGTGGCATACAAAAAATTGCAGTGCGTTTCTCCATAGAGTCCATCACAGTCCATCACCTAAATTTCTGTATCCTGAATCCATCAAACTCCTGCAGTAACGCTAGGCTTAAAATCCTCAATCCATCACACTCCTCCAGTTGTTCAATATGGAGGTATCCTGAATCCGCTAAAATCCTCCAAAACAGGAAATGGATTTTGATGGACTCGGGGTGGTTAGGGTTAATCAACCACAATAACCATCTCTGTCCTCAAAGTACCCATTTTACTCCTGTGTAAAGAGAAGAAATGAGTGACAATGTGCCTTAACAAGGGCACACGCACCATAGTCCTAGACCGGACTTGAACCTACATGTACAACCTGCAGCTTTACCTACAGATTACAATTTCAATACTCCAGGCCACATGAAGGTAATTTGAGTCACCTGCTGTACAAATTGCATCCAGTGAAAACTGACAAATTGCAGGTCATTAGTGCTGCGGTAGTCCGAACATTTGGGACTCTCATTGAGAGTCCCAAACCTTAGCTCTAGATGCCGGTATAAATTCCTTATTTCACCACATTTATATACGCATGACTGCACAGCTATTGGGGCGTTTAATAATAGAGGGTGCTATGCTGTTTTGGTTAACGAATAAACAAAAACGGTAACCTGCAATATTTCCGATTGGCACCCACAATGCTTTGCGAAGCATGGGAATATTTCCAGAAAATAAAGGGGTTCAACTTCAAACTGCCACAACTTGCTTAAAAATCTCTGATCTTAAAGTTTGCGAGTGACACGCTTGTAACCATAGCGTTTTGAGGTACTGTTGTGTGTGGGCGTTGGTTTGCCAAATTGTGAATAAAAAAAACCTATAAACAAATTTTGCACGTTTATGCAGTTGCGGGCCCAGTCTGGTTCTGTGGAATATTTGTAGGGTTGTTGGAATGAGTGAATAGCAGAGCTGTATTCGAGTCCCTGCTAGTCTGTCACAAGTTCTTTCTTTCATAAAGTAACTGGTTGAACATTAAAAAAGGAATGCTTTTGTTAACCAGTTCGCGCCGGGATTAGTGTAACATTCACCGCGCCGCCGAGGGATTATTTTTAACGAAACTCGATCTGAGGCGGGTTTAGGCCGACGGTATCGAGAAGCACACCCATGACATTTTTCGGCCTTGTTCGCTGCTGACAGATATTTGCCGGCCTTGCTCGTGGCGTGTTTATGCGTGTATCGGTTTTGAATCTCGAAAAAACTTTCCGTGTATATATATATATACGTTCTCTGACGCGAACTGGTCAACAGTTTATTTGAGTATCTACAACTTGAATACAAAGCTGATGAAGATTAGGTTAATTAAATCAATAAAACCATCTTTTCTTGTAACCAGGGATGCTGAGATGATGCGTTTGAAGCAGCAGAAGGCGGAAGATAAAAAGACGGGGGAAGCATCGGGGGGCAGCTCGAAGTAACCCTGCTCCTTCGGAGGACGTCTCGCGCCAAGAAGAAATGGATAAAACGTCAAGGCAAACCATTCCTCTCAGAGGCTAAAACTTTATAAATACTGGCCAAAACACTTGTAGATACGGTGACAGATATTTTTTCCCTTTTTTCATATTATTTAAAAAGATTTGTCGAGCTTGAGGAAGTGATACTTCGAGTCTTATAATTATTGTAAATTACCTTTCTCCTATCGTCACACCATTAAAAAAAGTTTTTTGCAGATTTGTTGTGTTCTGCATTATTTTGGCGACTGCGTATCACAAATCGACTTTTTTTTTTATTGTAATGTTTTTCCTAGTTTATTTTGTAAGATTATGCGTTATTAATTTGCATGCTAGCATTTTGACATAGAATCAATCACTTGTACATTTGAAAACAAAATATCTCGACCTTAGAAATTTTGTATGCACGGGAATTAGGCAATAGTTACAGCATTCGCTCATAACATTGGGGACAACTACATATAGGTAATCTCTTGTACTCATTTATTTGGCAGAATTGTGTATTGTAGTAAGATAATAAAGCCTGAATTATTAATCACAGAAAACTCTTGAGATAACTTTTAAGTTAGTACATGTACAGATGTTCTCTTGTAGCCAAGTTTTATTACAAAAGGAACTGATGTGGAAATAAACGAAATAGCATTTTTGGAATTTACAAATAAAACGTTTTGTGTATTTTTAATTAGCATTTTTTACAATGACTATAAAGGGGTGGGTGGTGGTAATTCACCTGGTTCTGGTCTGGACAACCTCCGCCTTTGATCGAGGGATTGGGGCTGCCCTTCGAAGCAGGCAGGCCCGGATTATGAGAACTACATGTAAATAGAAGCCTGGCTCGTGGGGCCTGTCCTAAAATAAACAAAAGAAGCAATTTGCGAGGCAATAATTCTCACAGCAATAAACTGCGCGACCTGCTCGAGTCCCTGGGCGGCCACAGTGTTCGTAGCGGGAGGGCTAAGCTCGCCCGATTTTTGAACGGTCCCAATTGGTATCGCGTCCCTTAGGTTAACTCATTTCACAAGAAAATCCCATGTACACAATAACTTGTTTAATTTATTTTCCAACCGAGTGGGGTAACTGGTGTCAAAACTTAGAATATCAAAAAATGTTGAGGGCTACAGATAAGCACTCTAATGGTATATTTACGCACGGTAGAATTCACGAGGCGGGTAAATTAAAAGCATCCTTCAATACACTTCAGCTTGATCCGATTGGCATAGGTTTACTTAAATCAAAGGAACACTGGGGATAACCCATAAAAAACACTGGCTTGATTTTTTTAATATTTGGTCCAGTACTTAGGAATAGTGATCCTCAGATCGCGAATGTTGCCTTTCCCCGTGGTTGATGCCTAAATTTGGTGCATGTTTAAACAGTTCGCGCCGGGATTATTTTGTACACCTAAACAGCGAGTTTAGGGGTCACTTTTGTGACACCTGAAACTTGATTTAAACAAAAATAAAACACAACAATTTCCAGTCTGTATTGGATGATTGTGTGTTTGTATCCTACTTTAAAATGCTCTTTCTGATGAACATCATTTAGTTCAAAACGCCCAATTGGGCGATTCCAGGACATAATGCCACTTTAACCAGTTCGCGCCGGGATTATTTTAACATCATCGAGCCGACGCGCAGGATTATTTTTAACGAAACTCGATCAGAGGCGGTTCAGGCCGATAGTACTAGGAAGCACACCCACGCATTTCCGGCCTTGCTCGCTGCTGACAGACATTTCCGGCCTTGCTCGTGGTGTGTTTATGCATCATCCGTTTTGAATCTGGGGAAAACTTTGCGTTTATATACGTCATCCGGCGCGAACTGGTTAAAGAAGAATGCCGGAGTTAAGGATGAAGTCGTGGCAAAACAAGAGGTCATGGCAATTTTATAAACTGCTCTTTTTAGAGAGAAAGGGGAGGAGGGGGGGGGGGTGGTTCACTTTGAGAATTAAAAATGCCAATGTTGAAATAAGGCATCAAATATCTAGAGTTGCTACTATCTGGACTGTGCCCCACTGTTTCTTGGTCGTGATTGGTGCCCTCCTGTGGCTTGCCCACTGTTTCTTGGTCGTGATTGGTGCCCTCCTGTGGCTTGCCCACTGTTTCTTGGTCGTGATTGGTGCCCTCCTGTGGCTTGCCTCTCGTGGTCGTCTTGGTTCCATGCCGATGCAGTCTGGCTAGTGGACCTGGCTTGTTTTAAACCCTACAGGAGAGAAACCAACATGTATTTAACAAATGTTGACTGCCTTAATGTGTGATATGAGGATTTTAACATCAAAGATAGTGGTGACCCACTACGGTAAGTTTAAAAAAAAATGTTTTTATAATTTTCTTTTTCTAATTGAAAAAAAAAAAATACAATTGTTTAAATTATAATTTTTTTTTTTGGGGGGGGGGGACTTTTTATGTGCTATTTTACAATAAATGGCTGATCTGGTCGCTATTTGTATGATCCATTGTCAAGGGTTATTATGTAACAAGGTGACATGATATTCAAATATTGAGTGGCTTAGAGTGGAACAATCTCGGGTAAAATCTGGACTTTTTCATTTCACTCGGTTTTGCCTCGAGAAATGGAAAAGTCCAGATTTTACCTCGCAATAATATTCCTCCCATTGCACTACGAGTTTTGTAGTGAGGGCCGACTGTTCAACAGCCGTAAGAACGAGGATGATCATAACAGTAAATCCCATTCACTGTGGGCGAATGGGACTTCTTAAGCTACGGCTGGGCACGAATGGGAGTAATAATGAATGTCACGTGATACGAGTTCTGCCAATCAAATGACAAGGATCTTTATGCGAGTTATATAAAAATGTTCTGTTCCACTCAGCTTGGCAACTCCCTGAAATTATTCTTAATGTTGGGGGGGGGGGGGGGGGGGGGAGGGGCTAGTCAGTCCATCTATCCATCTATCCGTCGTACAGAGAAATAGGTGTAAAGTTGACCCTCTGAGAACAAGAAACAAGAACCCCAAATGTCGAGGACTTACCTGATAGTAACCTGTATGATATCCACTCATATACCAGGACATCAGCATGGCGTGTAATGCCTCCTCGTCTCCTTGCTGTATCTCGGGAGGTATGGGTAGGGGTGGCGGAGGGGGCAGTGAAGAGGGTACAGGGGGGACTGGCATGGCCAAACCCTAGGTAGAAAACAGTTCATGTGTGATGCAGTACAAATAATAAGGGAATAAGTTTGTGGTTGGCTGGTTTTAAACGTACGTTTAAAATCGGCAGATTCGGCTCGGCCATTAACAAGTCAAAAATTTCCAACGTATATAAACGCAAAGTTTTCCCCAAATTCAAAACGGATGACGCATAAACACGCCAAGTTCAAGTTTGGAAATGTCTGTCAGCAGCGAGCAAGGCCGGAAATGCGTGGGTGTGCTTCTCGGCACTATCGGCCTGAACCCACTAATCCCGCCCCTCGGCTCGGTGATGTTAAAATAATCCCGGCGCGAACTGGTTAAACACCCCTCTAGCTACGTTTATGGTATGTTTCTCGAACTAACTCCTAATATGAACATTGGCGCGTGTCCCGCGTACTGCGCGATGTTACGCAGAACGCAAGCTGCCGGTACAGTGTGAATTAAGGAACATGAAATATGGACTCATTTGTAGTATTGCGCATGCCTTGTGATGTTTCAACCAATAAAATGGTAAAGCGACCAGATTTCACTAGCGTCCAAATTTTATGGGACGGTGAAAAAGTGTTTAAACACAGCCAGCCGGTCTTTATCATCTGTTTAAAACCGACCAATAGAAGTGGGTAGGCTGTCTAAGATATTTATGAATGAATGTTTGTGCAATGGTAAGAATAATGTCATGCCTAAATGATAACCAAAGATTTGTTGAAAATAAGAAAATGTACCTGCGGCATGTAGCCACTTCCATGATAAGGTGGGTATGGGGCAAAACCAGGGGGAACAAAGCCGTGTGACTGAGGAATAAAACATAGGCAACGATAATATTATTGCTAATTAACATTAAATTGATAGAGACTTGCAGTGATTGTAATTCAATAGAAGGATCTACCCTAACCACCCTGAGTCCATCAAAATCCATTTCCTGTTTTGGAGGATTTTAGCGGATTCAGGATACTTCCATATTGAACAAACTGGAGGAGTGTGATGGATTGAGGATTTTAAGCCTAGCGTTACTGCAGGAGTTTGATGGATTCAGAATTCAGAAATTTAGGTGATGGAATGTGATGGACTCTATGGAGAAACACACTGCAATTTTTTGTATGCCACTATGGTATCCTGAATCCGCCAGAGTCCATCAACTTTTGCTGGTGGATTATTGATGGATATATCCAGTATGCATACTGGTGGAGTCTGATGGACTCAGGACACCAGCAGTTTTTGCCAACCAAACTTGGTGGATTGTAGCGGATTCAGGATACTTTCTAGAAAAAGCAGTGAGGGGGTTAGGGTTAACCCCAACCCTGCCAGACCCAGCACAGTGCATCTGTGGTGACTGCTTGACCTTACTGCACTCTGCACACAAGTCAATTTGACAAAGTATGCAATCTGATGCGTTTGGCAGGGTTTCTAGCCAAAATACCCTGGAGGGTTAGGGTTAAGCACCCACACACTCGCCTTACATGCGGACATTTTTTTGTATTTATGTAGTTGAGAAAACATTGGCTTCCAAATATTTTCTTGAACCCAAATTTTGATTCTGGACCCCTCAGGTGTTCCCCTTCACTTTTATACAGATAACCCTAACCCATAATGTCCTTCTTTTGTTTGAACTCCCATTTTGTTTGTACACGAATGTCAATTGTAGATGGTCAATCGTTGATGGTCAATTGTAGATGGCTAACACAAAGGACGAAGCACAGTGCAGAGGACACTAACCATTGGGTGTGCTGGCCAGTGCATGGGTGGGGGCCCGGTCGGCATAAAGGATTGATTGGTCGGTTGCCAGTGGTTGTCATGGTGATGGCCATTGTGGGCATGACTCCTGACCTCTGACCCTGAGGGCGCAGGGCTCTGGTTGTGGTTCGGATTCTCCATGGTTTCATAGCCAGCCTGGAGATTATAAAATCAGAATTATAAAATCAGAATTATAAAATCAGAATTATAAAATCAATTATAAAATTTTGTACAAAATCTTAAATCTAGAGGAACAAAAATCAAACAAATCTAAACAAATCAGCTGAAATGACGAATGATCGAGACAACAAGTCATGAAATCAGGGGAAAAAAATCAGATGCAAAATCCTGAAATTGAATAATTCCATTAATTATAATTTTTTTTTTAAATTCCAGACAAAATCCTTTAAAAAAAATGGGTTAAGGCTGCATGAATTCTGTACCTCAAAGTCACCGGTGAAAGGTCGCATCGGTGAGGTGGCCTCTGACCCCGCTGACATGAGGTCATCCAGATCTTTCTCCTCCTCGTTTCCGTAGCTGACAAATGTGACCCAACACGTGGCTCGTTCCCGGTCGATCAGCTTGATCACGGCATTGTATATGTACTCGTCCTCTGTGTAGATTGCCCGGCATCGATCACCGACTTGCCACTGAAGTTACATAAAACAGGTGCAGGGAGAAAGAGCAGTGTGAATCACCCTCTAAATTACTCTACTGAAAGAACTAATAGGCAGGTTTCTATCAAAAATTAGCTTTATTATATTAGGAGGTGACACCAGCCCAATTGGTGTAAAAACACTGCCTGAGAATGTGTTAACCAGTTTGCGCCGGATTATTGTAATATTCACCGAGCCGAGGCACGGAATTATTTTTAACGAAACTCGATTCGAGGCGGATTCGGGCCGATGGTACCGAGAATCACACCCATGCATTTCCAGCCTTGCTCGCTGCTGACAAACATTTTCCGGCCTTGATTGTGACCTGTTTATGCGTCATCAGTTTTGAATCTCGGAAAAAACTTTGCGTGTATATATACGTCCTCCGACGCGAACTGGTTGGAACCAAGTGCCATGGCCACGTGGTCTGGATCATTGAATTCGCCGCCTGTGGGTAAAGGTGCAGGTTGTGGATTCGAGTCCAGTCGGGACTATTGGTGCATGTGCCCCTGGAGATATGATGGACTTGATCGAGGAGGCCTAAAGCAATGCCTAGATATCCATGTTTTTGTGAATGAGGTACCCGGTTCCAATACTACTCGTAAATGGATCACAACACAAATCTTACTGTACGCTTCTGCTTGTTCTTCTTATGGCTCCAACGCTTTCTCTTCTTATAACGGCTGGCACGGTGCGACTTTTTGCCGCTCTCAGTCCCCCCACTTTCTTCATTACTGGCTCCGCCCTGCAGAGGCAATAATAGAGTAATCAAGTAATTCGCAAGGCGGTTCGCAAGGCGGTTCGCAAGGCGGTTCGCAGAGGCGGTTCGCAGAGGCGGTTCGCAGAGGCGGTTCGCAGAGGCGGTTCGCAGAGGCGGTTCGCAGAGGCGGTTCGCAGAGGCGGTTCGCAGAGGCGGTTCGCAGAGGCGGTTCGCAGAGGCGGTTCGCAGAGGCGGTTCGCAGAGGCGGTTCGCAGAGGCGGTTCGCAGAGGCGGTTCGCAAGGCAGTTTCAGTTGGCCAAGTGTCGAGTTGGTCAGGTGTCGACTTGATGAGGTGTCGACTTGACAAGGTGTCGAGTTGGCTAGGTGTCGGAGTGACCGACATTCGAATGAGGATCAACACCAAGCTACAAAATGAAAGAGCTCACCCTGATGGACTTGATTGCTTTGTCGTAGGCTTTGATTAGCGCAGTGTCATCCCAGATACTCGACACATCATTGTCATCACTCTAAAAAGTAAATAGGAATTTTGAGAAAGATATCTTAAAGTTTTCACAAGTTGAATTTAGGCCGAACTGTACTCAACCTCCCCCAAAACCGTCCTTTCCCCCTCCCCCTTCCCTAGCTAGCCCCACAAATTGGACTGTAAAAATTAGCTCCATTTTGTCTTTATCACTTGTCAAAATTACAAAAGATAAGGAGAGCTATTTACAGCCCTATTTGTAGCCCCTCCCCCTCCTTCCTCCCTCCTTCCCCCCTCCTGCCCCCTAATAAAAACCTTTTTGTTTGGTAACAAAACATTAATGTGAAACTAGAAAAGTAGAAAATGAGCCCGAGGATAAACCACGAGATCGATACCTTCTCTGCTCGAAAAACGACTGTGTCACTGTTGTCGTTCATTGTGAATCAGTTTGGTCAGGTTATTTAAATTCAAGTTTTTCGGTTCGTAAAAACATGGTAAAAATACCCGCGCCGCAGCCAACTACGATGACAACGGGGTTTGCTCAAAAAAGTGATTTCGATTGTGGAGTCACAAAAGGGCGCCCTCATGTGACGTATACTTGGAAAATGTACACTGAGTAACAAGTTCTGTAAATGGATAATTTATTTGGAAATCACAGCATACAGCCAATCAGGGCAGTTCTACGAAAGACTAATGTAACCCTTCCCACAAGCTATCAAGTATCATCACGAAACAAAATGTCGCTGTGACTTGCGGGAAAAGTAACTGTTTTACACTTTCCATCCACTTTTCTGCCAGAAAGGGATACTGTTGGAATTTTTTGACGTATGTGAGTGAAGTAGTAGTATTCGTACTGAATAAAGCTATTGTAATTGATAGATAATTCATTTTGTCTGTAAATGCAAACAAACATCTTGATTTTGTAAATAATTTAATTGTACTTTTCGGCAAGTTCGGAGAGTATCGTGATTTCACTCAAGCGTAGCCGGTGTGGACGGTAATTCTGTCCCCCGGTAAAATTGTTCGGGGGACAGAATTACCTCGGTAAAAGTGTCCCCCTGGATCCAATAAATCTTAAAAGGTTTTTTTTTTTTTTTACTTTAAAAATAATAATAAAAATAATAATACAACAAAAATCTTTAATAGTTTAAAAGAAAAAAGAAGAAAAAAGAAGAAAAAAGGAGGCGGCCTCCAAAAAGGAAGCGGGCAGTGACGCTTAACATGTTTTTTGGGGCGGATTTGGCCTTACTATATCCTTCTGGTGTAATTTGTCCCTGACTAAATCTGCGATCTAAAGTAACAATTTTTTTCGCAATAAACTCAAAAACATAATGGCAGAACAAGTCCGTGCAGGCGTGCACAGCTCGTAGCACCGCACAACAGACAGTGACAGAGGGTGCTCTGCAGTATTTTTCATGTATTAACTGTTGCGCGCTAGCAGTTAATTTGCACTGATCACGGTATGGCCTGCAGCACAGAGTCTACTCTAGTGCAGGCCGGCCATAGACTAGGGCTAACTCAAGCGGTACCGGTATTACTAATATTTGCGATAAGGCTAATCATCAGCAGCAGTCTGGCAAGACAAATTGCTGTAATGTTTGTTTTGCTTTGTTAATGCAGGCCTATTTCTGCACCTTCTGTGAATTGTTCGTGAAACCAAAAAAACAAAACAAAAATCACCGACGTCAACCATGGCATTTCGCCCCGGAGGAACAAGCTGGCAGAGCTACCAGAAGGGTCCGCCAAGCCAGCAAGGGACCTCGGCAGAGCGAGCCCAGGCCAAGGCCATCACCATCAGCGAGCAGGAACGTCTGATTGAGCAGAAGAAGAAAGAGATTCAACTGAAGATGGCCGAGAAGAAGAAGAAAGAGGAGACTGCTAAGGGCGGCGGGGCCAAGCAGGCAGCGATCACGGGCGGTATTCAATTGTGAGTGGTTTCTTTACATGAACTCGTCCAATGTTGTTTTGTGTTTGGATTTAGAAATCGAGCGCTTTTCTGTCATCTGAATAGATTGAGAACGAATGTTTTCTGAAAAAACCTTTACAGATAGACCAATTGAACTTGCTTTGACAGAAAATTGTCAAATTAGTAATTATTTTGTGACAAAATATTCAGCCCCAGTATTGCCGATGTACATGTATTATCTTAACATGGCTTCGGAGTCAGAGGGTTGGTTCAAATTCTTGAAATGTAAAACGAAATTGCAAAATTTACAAGAATTTTGTTCATTGCGATCACAAAACCATCCACTTGGTTGTCTTTCAATAGTTGGCTGTTGGGGCTTTAACACACCTAGGCCAACTGAAAACCTTACAGTTCTGGAAACATAGAACGAGACAAAGTAAGATCAAACTAAAGATAGCTATGATGATCTTATATGACTCTTTGATAAAACTCTTTGCAGTAATATTGGGCCACCTTCACCTGCGGCGATTGTGTCAACAGCGTCACCTGCTGCACCAGCACCAACACCAGAACCTACAGCCGCAGCCCCAACCCCTGCAGGTGGTGCACCCGCTGCAAACACGTTCTCCAACGACGGCAGTTTCCTGGAACAGTTTCGCAAAATGCAACAACAGCAGAAAGGGGGGAAGAGCGAAGGCAAGTGTGAAAATAAAAAATAAAAAACGAAACGATTTACTTTATAAACAAAGCCTTTCAGCAGTAAAATTGATCAAGTGATCGTTTGAATAAATACTGGATTCTATGAAAATGCACAGCACCATGAATGTTTTTTGTTTATCATTTGTCTCAGATGCAGACACCAAGCCGCCCTTATCCAACCCTGACCTGAGTGACATCCCCCTACCAGACCCCCCGAGGTCCCCCTCTCAGCCTGTTGCCCCCTTTCCTGCCCCCTCCACCTCGGTCCCAGTACAGCCCATCGCCTTCAGCACGGCGCCCTCCCAGGCCAGAAAGCTGCCCCTGTCGATGCCCAAGCCCAGCGCCTTCCGGGACTCTGACGACGAAGATGACAACGTTCTCGCAAGAAGTAAGTTGATTGCCTTCTGTGTTTGAGAAAACAAATTATGTTTTTCCCAGAGATTTCATCTGGAAAGAATGTAGTATCCGGACGCCACTTCAGCGGTTCGGGGGGAGTCGGGTTGGTGTAGCGGTTCTTTCCTCGCCTTCCACCACTATGACCCGGGTTCGAATCCGGCCTGGGCCAATATGTGGATTGGGTTTTCAGTCCCTGCCTGACTCCGTGGGTTTTTCCCCAGGATATTCTTCTGGGGTTTTCCTCCCACCTCTAAAACTGTAACTTCTTCACATTAATTGTTAAATGAAATAAAAAATTGTTGAATGAAATTTGTTCCCGCCGTGAATATGGCCATTGATGCTGGTACGGCGTTAAACCCTAAATACTCACTACTCACTCAGCGGTTCGGTCCAAAGTCTACGATGAGTTTATGAAATTCTTTATGAAGTATTTATTAACAAAATTGGAAATGTTTCAACATTTTTGCACTAATTGACTCTCATGGAGATGTTATATGAAAACAAAAAAGTGGCTTCCAGGTTGCAACATTCTTTCCTTTAACGCTAACCCTCCAGGGTATTTTGGCTAGAAACCCTGCCAGACACAACAGATTGCATTCTTTGTCACATTGACTTGTGTGCAGAGTCCAGCAAGGTCAAGCAGTCACCACAGATGCAGTGTGCTGGGTCTGGCAGGGGCAGGGTTAATACATTTTCTCAGGCTTTTAAGTATTGCACATTTTCCCAATTTTTTCTTCATCTTGCTCCTACTCTAGTCATTTTTTTTTCCTTCTTGAAATTCCTACTATTTCCAACTTTTTTTTGTCCTACGCTCTGTCATGTAAATCACACAATGAAAGGCTCGCGCGCAGGGGTACTGCAACTGTACTTCTAGATATGTAGAATGGGCACAAGTGCTGCGAGTACAGAACATGCCATATTAGGCTGTGATACATGGGTAACATTTTTTCGAAAACTACTGAAAGTCCAAAAAAGTCCTACTGTCATGCTTTTTTGCAAATTTTGATTCTGACAAAAGGTAGACTTTAACTTTTACCAAGAAAATTGCAGTAAAACAAAAAAAGGGAAGAAAATCATTCATCGTTTAAGGAAATCGCCCGTTGGCAATAAGTGTCTCAATTGGTAGACTGTTTGAAACTTTTTTGTTGGAATGCCTCGAGAATTGCACACAAATTCTTTGACGTGTGGCTCTTCCTGTGGGCGCTTTCCGTCCCACCTCCAATTGCCGGTACTCATAGGAGCCTTTAGTCTTACCGCCAGACGATCCTGAGCTGCTGGGCACCATCCACGGACTGGCCCACGAGGTCGCAGAGGGAGGACTGATGGTTGAAGAGATGGCCAAGAAGGAGCACAAGGATGAAGAAGAATACAAGTGGGTATAGGCATGATGGAATTACCCCTTCTCCAAACACCCCCCCTCCCCTTTTCCTCCAAAGAGAAATTACCCCAAGAAGGGAAACATTTAAGAGAGGGTAACCAAAACCAAAAAAAACACCCAAAACACAATTAAAAACAATAACCAATTTCAAAGCCTTCTAACACAAAGCCATTTAAAGGTAAAACACACCATTGGCATATATATAAGTTTTTTTTACTACCGAATTATTAAGAAATATCTTACTTATTTCAAAGTAAATAATGATTCTAGGCATTCAGCAAAATGATTGTGCTAGATATCAAGTAATTGTTTTCGAAAAATTCAATTTTCCAAGATTTTACACAAAAATACAAGAACAAAAAATGTTTTTTCAAATCCGGTTGAAAATGAAGGGCGTTTTTCTTGCTTTTTTCTCGGCATCCATGATTGTAAAACTTGGGACAGGTCAGTTAAATGATATTTACTATAAAATACAACCCCCCAAATCCACCCATTCATGATAATTCAAGCAATCACCCAAGGTATATCCTACCTTTAATTCTAATCTTCCGTTGGTAGATGGAAAACAATTACCAACGGTATGTATAAAACATACAAATCGTTTCAGGTTTCTGTTTGACCACGATTGTCCGGAACACAAGTATTATCAGAAGCGTCTTGTGGAGATGAGACTCGCCAAGAAAATACGTCTTGTCAAGGAAACCAGACAAGCAGGTGAGCGAGTTTTGTTGGACGTAATGAGTACATATTTTTTTTAATTGGAATAGGATTTTCGTGCACCACGTTTTAATGTTGATCAACTTCAATAGGTTTTCATCAATTTTGTTGGCACTCTTTGTGATTTTACATGCAGACAGCATCAAGTCATTTTGATTATTTGTTTTGTAAAAAATCCCTCCTTCTCTCTGGACAGTCACAGACAGTCACAGACAGTCACAGACAGTCACAGACAGTCACAGACAGTCACAGACAGTCACAGACAGTCACAGACAGTCACAGACAGTCACAGACAGTCACAGATTTAATCCAATACTCCTATACACAGGCTAGTCACTAACAGTCAGATAACGTTTATAATAAGCACTGTGGCTTGTCAATCCCATCAACAAACAAAAACAGGTGCTAAGTACAGCTGGCTTATCAATCTCCCACAGTGGAAGTATAGTAGTGCCAAGTTACATAAACAGTCAAAGACAGAGACAGTCAATCAATGATACAAATTAATAACTAATTCTTGTATAGTGCCAAAACAATCAAAAATTGACGCTCAAGGCGACTCACAGAAATACACCCCCCAAATAAAAATAAAATCCTGCTTTTATGTAGGTATTGATCTGTAAAATAAATGTAGTCACTTGGTATTGATTTTACCAATTTACCAATATTAGATAAATAGGATCTATTGTCATTTTAATTTTTATATAGCTGGGATTTCAAGTGAGGCAAGTCGCAAACGCAAGAGTCGTTGGATGGAAGGGGGTCAGACGGAAGGCGGAGCCATTCCGCCCCCAAAGATAACCATCATTGCTCCGGGCTCCGTGGGTGGGGCTGCCGCCAAGCTGGCCGGGGTGGGAGGGGTTGGGGGTACGGGGGCGGGGCTGGACGGGATAGAGGAAAACGACTGGGGGTTTGGGTCGGGGGGCGGGGTCTCAACGTCAAGCTTGGGCAGCGACGTCAATCGGATCGGGATGATTGGCACCACGGAGCTGAGCACCGCACAGCTGAAGCAGCTGAAGGAACAGCAGGAGGTGAGAACGCCGTCGTGAGAAAGAGGATCACAGACCATCACGATTTAATTACAAGGCAATCACAAGTCTAACAAAAGACAACCTCAAGTTCAACCTCATACCCATCACAAGTCTAAAACAAGACAACCTTAAGTTCAACCTCATACCCAACACAAGGCAATCACAAGTCTAGCACAAGGCAACCTCGAGTGCAACCCTCGGGTCCAACCCTCGGGTCCAACCCTCGGGTCCAACCCTCGGGTCCAACACAAGGGTCCAACACAAGGGTCCAACACAAGGCAGAGTTATTATAATGACTTGAGTCAATGAGCCGACTCAACTTGAGTCATTGCAGGAAAATTACCTGACCTGACTCGAGTCCCTCATCAGAAGACTCGACATGACTCGACTAAAGGCTAATAACACTCGAGGCCCAAAGATAAAAGCAAAACTTTGCAAAAAATGTTTGTCATGATTTACGGTACAAAATTTATGTTGTACTTTGCAGATTTAGTACTCGACCTTTCTCAGTCCTACAAATCTTTCAAAAGTTTGCAGTCAATTTTGAATGATCCGGGAAGTATTGAGCTCAAATGATCGCTCTGTTTGTCCATTGCTTTGTCCGACACAAAGATGCAACGCATGGTGGACTCCATGGTGAAATACCACAACAAGATGGCGTCGGCCGGCCGCAACGAGGAGGACCGGCAGCGAGACAGCAAGAAGAAGAACAGGTACGCCTACGACAGCGACGAAGACGTAGAGGGCGGCACATGGGAGCACAAACAACGCACACACGAGATGCAAGAAACTAAAGGTAACGTAGTCTAGTTTCCTTGTTTACTGTTTAGGGTATGGACTCCTTGCATTAATGCTGGAAGATGGGGCACGACGCAACGTGGCATCCATATTGTGTCCAGAACCTGTTGTAAAATTGTGAGGCAATTTCAGTACATTACTACACAGTTTTGCTATGCAAGTACAACACACAAAATGGACCCCATACAAGCTTTCAGTGCCGTGGAGTGCCGTAGCCTCGTGGTCTGGGGCATTGAATTTGTAATCTGTAGGTAAAGCTGCAGGTTGTGGGTTCGAGTCCAGCCTGGGCTAGGGTGCGTGTGCATTTGGGCAAGGCACTTTGTCACTCATTGCTTCCCTCCACCCAGGAGTAAATGGGTACCTGTGAGGGCAGAGAAGGTTATTGTGGTTGATTTAGCTGCTTCGCGCCCCAGGGATCTGAGATGGTATTTGGAATGTTTCATGGGCCCAATGACCGGGGTAATAATGTTAGGTGCTTTGACACTTTGGTGATAAAGCGCTATATAAGCACCGCACATTATTATTATTAAGTTAGTTACTCTTACTCTTACAAGTAAATAAGTAGCTGTAAACAATTTAACTGGGTGTACCCTTGTGAGATAGTTGTTATGTTCGGAACATATTTCTTTTAACATATCCCTTGTAATTTATCTAAAATAACTTTATAAAATACGTATGGTTTATTGTGTCGTCAGTAAGTAGTATGCAGAGAGGGTTTGTGCAATAAATCTTGCAAAACAACCAAAACATGTAACAGAGACACACAGTCCCTTGTTACATCAGAGTACTAAATGGTCTAAATCAAGGTGCATACGAGTGTACTTTTTTAAATGTGTTTATCTCTTCTTTTGTTTTCAGAGAGAGCTGAGATCTTGACTCAGATGGGCCGGGGCAAGCATCATCTTGGTGACTTCTTGCCGCCGGATGAGCTGGAGAAATTCCTCGAGACGCTGCAGGCCCTGAAAGAAGGCAGGACTCCAGACTTCTCCGACTACCAGAAGTTCAAAATTCAGGCCGACAACATCGGTAAAAACAATGCTTGAGATGAAAATGCACATATTAATTATTTTCCCCCATCTTTCCACCAAGTTTTTTTGGGGGGATTAGGTCACAGTTTTAAAGCTAAAGTGTGGGGATTTGGTTCACTCACTAACATAATTTACCATTGGGGCATTCGACGCTACAGACGTTAAAATGTCTGAAATCAATGTCAAATAAATGATGGACACTTGGTATTCTATTTCAGAACTGTCTCTTTGCCGTAACAACAAAAACTCGCCTGAAAACAATATGCTAAAATGACTACCTAAAACTTAAAAAAAAAAAAAATCAAAAAAAATTAAACCACATTCTAATCTTACTGGAATACTACTAAAATAAAAGGCCCTGTTGTTCCCTTTCATTTGATGATACGTTTAAGGTTGTAATTTTTTCAGTTTTGAACATTTCATACTTTTCCCCGCTTTTTAGCCATGTTCCAATGCATAGCTCAGCAACACGTTAAGGTTCGCTGGTTAAAATATATTCGTTGAATTCTTGTGCGCAGGTTACCAGATGCTGAAGAAGCTTGGGTGGGAGGAAGGAAAGGGTCTTGGCACCATGGGTCAGGGCATCACTACGCCAGTCAACAAGTAAGTCACACCGCTGCAGTTTCATGGGTACTTTGGCCACAAACCGATTCAATTCACCAGACGCAGCCATTTTGTTTGTTACATCATGTTCAAACCCATGCAGGAAGCTTATTTTTGACACACATGGCCGAAAAAAAAATCAAACATGGACGATCTTACAATCTTTTGTAAGATCGACTGCATATGAGAACTATGTGCTTGCGCCGCTGCCAACGAATGACAATGCAAATCGCTCTCGTGCGCACCAGGATTATTTCAACATTGACTGGCGTCTGTGGGTAGCACATCCTTACATTTCCGGCCTCGCTCATGACATGTTATCCGTGATCTGTGTGTATACACGTCATCCGACGCGAACTGTTTAGACATACATAACAAAATATTGGCCGAAACAGTTGTTAACTAGTTCGCGCGTATATACATAAAGTTTTCCCCGGATTCAAAACGAATGATGCATAAACACATCACGAGCAAGGCTAGAAATGCATCGGTAACATCAAAATAATCCTGGCGCGAACTGGTTAATGTGCAACTTCCAACTTGATCAGTCATTGATGCAGATTGTTCATGTCCTTTTTGTGTGTGTAGGGGCAGTGCATCAACCGTGAACACAGGCCTGGGCATTGACAAGGCCAGCAACCTGACCCATGAGGATGCAGAGGATGAATTCTCTGCTTACCGTAAACGGATGATGCTAGCTTACCGATTCAGACCAAACCCACTGGTAAGTTAGAAAAGAATAAGAACACTAAATACCTGGACAGGAAAGAATTATTACAAATTCAATGCTCCAGACCACGAAACTCCACTGTTATCATTGCTGTGGGCGGTAACCGGCCAAATGATCATGCGATATCTATTGCTTGTGACTGGTATTCATTTGAAGTGTCTAAAGCAGTTTCCATAGAACTTGTTTTTAATTTAACTTAAAATTTAAAATAGAAATTGAAGAATTTCTCGTTTCTTTTGCAGAATAATCCAAGGAGACCATATTACTGAGGAATGAACCGGAGAGCAAAGCTTGAATCTCATCTTTAAGGAAATTTTTTTGAAGAAAAAAAAAATCTGAACATTTGCACTGAAAATGTTATTAAAGGGTTATAAATTTCCATATTCATGAGAAAAAAGTGATGTCATGTAAAGGCATCATTACCATACTTCATTTTTTGGATTTAAAGAAAAGCCTTTTTTTGTACAGTACATGAAATATAACAATTTGATTTTGAAACTTATACCCTAAATATTCATGACATGTTAACGCACATTCGTATGTCAATTCACAACATTTTTGTAGAAACACTACAGAATTGTTTTTGTTTATGTAATTTGTTTTCTTCTTAGGATACATGTACAGTGGAACAAAATTACCGAACATTGTTGTCAACACATTTTTAGAAATCCACTGGGTATATATAATGCTATTTAGGTCGTTTTTTAATGTCCCAACTGGCACTTGATAGATCAATATACCAAACAAAATCTGTGGACCCTAATAGTAATAGTTCGTTATAGCGGCGTTCCACTGTGTTTAGAAGTTGTTTTAGTTTTTTTGGTGGTTTTACCATTGGTAATGAATGGGTCGATCTGGGTGGTTGCATTTCATAGTAAATATCGTTTAACTGACCTGTCTGAAGTTTTACAATCATGGATGCCGAGAAAAGCAGCGATTGTTTTCAACCGGCGTCGAGCAGTTATTCTTATGAGATCGCGATTTTTTTTAAATAATTCGGTAGTAAATTGTTTCGATATCTGCAAATGGTGTATCCTACCTTTAAAATAGGGTTGAAGGGTTGAAGTTGTGAACACTAAATATTAAATGAACTTTCACGTCTTTGCAATGGAAATAATGAAAATAAAAGTGTCCTTTCTTGGTAAATAATTTTAATACGTCGAACTAATTACGTTTTATACACGCCTGAATAAATCCCTGTTGTCTGGCAAAAGTGTTGGTTGCACTAGTATTGATCAGATGACGAGGGTTCTATAAAACAACAAACGAATGTTTGTGGGTACAAGTACAGTGAGTAATTTCATTTAAAAAACAGGTGGCATGTTCCATTCCACCTGTCACAATGAACTGATTCTAACCACTGCTTTCATTCATAAACATTTGTTGTATTGACTTTTTTTAATAACAAAATAATCCTCAACATCTTGATAAGAGGGACCTATTTTAAACATCAGAAGGCAAGAGAAACAGATATTTAACACAAATCATACTCCATGATATAACTTAAATAGATCCCTTAGACAAAGTTCCATTTGATTACTTGTTTTTAATTTAATTAGTGGGGAAAAGCTACCTTTTTTCCTATTGAGGACATTTTCGTCCATAAAATGATAAATATAAACCTACTGTGGAGCTCCAACTAATTTACATATTTGTAAAGGGAGTATTTCGCAGTGTTGGAGTTCGTGTAAATGTTCATGTACTTAAACAAAAATTATATTGGTTTTGTTTTTGTTTGGGGGGGGGGGGGGGGGGTGAATGTACAAAGGGTTGACTTATGTAGATTGCAATAGAACAAAGACGTGTTCTCAGTTAGTATTGGTCCACGATGTTAACTCATGAACATGCCGTGTACACTTTCTCACTTAAACAAATATTCCATCAACAGAGGGAGCAACTTACAGGACTATCAATCACAGAATACCACTCCAAGGCAATTGATACCCACGCAAACCATTAGAGAATCGAATGCATTATTAAATCAATTAAAATTAAATCCACACTGCATTCGCAGGTGTATAAATAATTTTTGTGAAACAAAATAAAAGGCAAGAAAACAATCGCTAAGGTCTTGAAACCAAGATTTCTTTTCAGTGAATGGCTCAACTCGACACAGAATCTTTCCAAATCTTAAAACCATAGAAGGTTTTAAGCTGATGGCACAAGTTCCTTGATAAGTTGAAGGTTGGGGTCCTGCTCTTGCGTTGCTTCCTCGATCAGAACCTGGAGGAGAGACAAATAGTATTTTTCTGAATGGAAGTTTAACCCTTACTCTTCTTAATCCTCCAAAATCCTCTGGGTGGTTTAGGAGGATTTCTGAGAATTGCGGCTGAATGGCAAAAAGTGCCAATTGATTTTGGAGGATGAATTGGATCAAGCTATATCAACCGGGCAATACCAGAATTAAAAAGGACTAATATTCAAAAGTTGTAACCTCACAAGCTCATTCTAGCGATCTCACCTGAGCAGCGTTTGTATCTTTCTTGCTCATGTAGTGCTGTGTCATGTAATACCTCGCGACAGATCGTCCCAAGTTCATCTGCTCACCTACAGACAGCTCAAGAGCCTGCTTCAAACATCTCTTAGCTTGCCTACCAACCAAAACACATCCAACTTTAACCTCAACATCACTTACAAAATACTACTTAAGTATGAAACTGTTATATGCAGTACTCTTACTACACTGGCCTATGGAAACTGTGTAGTATTTTGTAGTACTGTGTACTGTACTTTAAATAAACGCCTAGTACATTGGGTGAGGTATTATTTGGCCATTTCCTAAGTCAAAGGTGTTACCTACTTGTATGCAAGTACACTGGGCTGTAATGCACTGTGCCAGTGATCGGCTAGGCACGCGTCATGCTACTAATATGCAGTTGCTACGGCGGACATAGCTTACTGGATCAGTGTATTGGCTAATTACCTTGCACTGCCTTTGTGCTGGTATAGGAGCCCCTGCAGTAACAATGCTACAGTGCATGTGGGTTGTATCTTCAATGCTTCACCAGTGGCCTCGAGCACTAGAGAACTCCAACGATCCTCACCGATGGCCTGAAAAAAAGGAGTGAGTCATTGAGTCACTGTGAGTCGCTGAGTGTTTCACCTTGGTTACTCCGAGAGCTAGATGATCCAGTCTTTGTAGTGGTAACAACTTTGATATCAGTATTGTGAGTCATCGAGAGCCGCTGAGTGTCTCACCTATGCTGGTCTGAGAGCTCGATGAGCCAGTCTGAGTAGTACCAGCTGATGTCCCTGTGACTAGACCATACTGTCTGTAGGCGGACTCACAGTGAGTCACCGAGTGCGTCAGCCTTGTGACTCACCTTGGCTGCTCTGAGTGCTAGATGAGCCAGTCTGAGTAACGTTACGAGTTGCTGTCCCGGGGAGTAGACCAGGCTCTGTCTGTAGGCGGACTCACAGTGAGTCACCGAGTGCGTCAGCCTTGTGACTCACCTTGGCTGCTCTGAGTGCTAGATGAGCCAGTCTGAGTAACGTTACGAGTTGCTGTCCCGGGGAGTGGACCAGGCTCTGTCTGTAGGCTGACTCACAGTGAGTCATCGAGTGCGTCAGCCTTGTGACTCACCTTGACTGCTCTGAGTGCTAGATGAGCCAGTCTGAGTAACGTTACGAGTTGCTGTCCCGGGGAGTAGACCAGGCTCTGTCTGTAGGCTGACTCACAGTGAGTCACCGAGTGTGTCAGCCTTGTGACTTACCTTGGCTGCTCTGAGAGCTAGATGAGCCAGTCTGAGTAACGTTACGAGTTGCTGTCCCTGGGAGTAGACCAGGCTCTGTCTGTAGGCTGACTCGGCTGCGGCTGCCATGCCCTCCTGCTCATACAACTTGGCCAACAACTGAAATACAAAAACAAAACAAAAATGGCATATCTTCAAATATCTGAGGCATTCTGGCAAAATGAAACGTAGTGGAGAAAGGTGCAAAACAACGAATGGGGTGATTTTTTTTGGTCGAGTTTTGGATTTATTGATACGTGTAATATTTGATATGTCTACTACATGTTTTGAAGGAAGAGTATAAAAATTGTATGAAAACCAGAGGCTCGAGAAGACTTTTAGTGAGTAGCTTTCTAGAGTTTTGCGTGCCCTTGTCTTGTCCCGTTTTCTTCTTCAGAGGCGGAGCAAAGAGAGTGATACAATGCTCCAATCTGTCCTAGACTTCTTACAATGCTTTTAAATTTTTAACCAGTTTGCGCCGGAATTTGTTTGACATTGACTGGGCCCAGGCGTAGGATTGGTTTAACGATCCGAGATGGGTTCAGGCCGGCATCTGCGAGTAGCACACCCTGATATTTCCGGTCTCGCTCGCTGCGAGCCGGTTACTGACAGATTTTTTCAGTCTTGCTCGTGACGTGTTTATCTGTCATCCGTTTTGAATCCCAGAAAAAATTTGCATGTATACACGGCATTCGATGCGAACTGGTTAATGGCATAAAGTGCGACGTAAAAAACGAAAAAATCAGCTAATTCCAGAACAAGTTGCATAATTGGTGAGTGAATTGGGAGCACACATCTCATCACAGATGTGGCCGTGTCCGATTTAACTTGGCTACGGTAGTGGCTGTAGCCGTTTCCCATAGACCTGTGTGTAATTTTCAAGACGTAGCCGAGTAATTCGGACACGGCTCCAGATCTGTACCGACCTGCCACGCCGCCGATGTTTGGTGTGTTGTCCTGGAGATGACGGTTCGGAGTAACTCCATACTCTGACGCGAGACGTGCTGCATGCACACAGCCTGGGCTTGTAGAAGCTGCAAGGCCGACTTGACGTGGGGTTGAGACTGGTACATCACCTCCAACTGCAAAAAATTAGTGAATAGGGTCAGAAAGACCAAAAAATATCGTTTGATTACATCAGATATTAGGGAATACGCATTCAATTTTCCGGTCGTTTTTATTCAATGTACGATACATGTTGTGTGTGTCACATAAATTACACATGGCACCAAAGCACAAATGTTGTTTTTTACACGTCCGCAAAACGACAAACACTTTACAGCTGGAATCACGACTACACCCAAACAGCTCAAGTTTTGGATTCCGAAACTCGTTTTACACAAGAATAACACAAAAATGCCCAAGTTTTAAAGTCTGGTTGTGTGAATGTTTATATCCTACTTTTAAATGATCTTTCCGATTAACATCCTTTCGTTCAAAATGTGTTTTGAACCCTCATTTTGCCCTTCAAAGACCCAATGTCCCTTTAATCTAGTAGTCTAGGACATAATATGTCTCTTTAATCTAAAAAGCTCACCTTTCTTGTGAGTGCATCGGCTCTCTGAAGCCTGCCCTCGTGCATCAAGCTGACGACAACCTGAAGTCCCGCCCACTCATGGATGGCCACATTGCCACACCTTTTGGCTGTAAAAAGAAAAAACCAGAAATGTCAGTTTTAAACTTTGACTCAACTGTTAAACTTGTCAAGTTTGAATATACATTGCCATGTGATGTTTCATGACCGGTATTTGAAAGGGGAGGGGGGTGTAATATTGATCAGACCAAACTGACATAAAACATTACAGATATAAACCAAATCCAAACAGAAACCTGACTCGGTCCCGATGCTTATTAATAATCTACATCCTTGAAACCTTCTACATGTCAAAACTCATGTGCTAAATAGTGGGCATCACGGAATAAAAAGAAAAAAGCGATCATCCCACGGTCTAAATGTTTAATTCCAACAAAAAGCTGAATATTTTCTAAAGTGACCATTATTTATAAATTCGGTGCCCTGTGGAGACCTAAACATAATGGGGACAATGGAAGTCAAAGGGTCTCCACAGGTCTCTACAAGGTTTTCACGAAATAGATTTATGGGTTATTTTTGGGTTAGAAATATGGGTTATTGTTTGGGTTAGGGTTAGGTTTTGGGTTGGGGCATAATCTAGGATATATTTGGTCTGAATTTCAACCCAGGAAATTTACCGTGGTTGAAATAGGAGCGTTTTGAAGAAATTTTTTGACAGTTCAAACATTTCGTACACGAGAACAAAGAGTGGTCCCCACATAGAAATTTGGGATACAAATTTGCTCTCACCCCAAGATTGCACGAATGTAGCCAGCTTAGAAGCCAAGTTGTTGCCCACACCGTCACGTCTATCCATCTGGGTGCTGTTCCATATGCCATGCGACAGATAGCTAGCACTCAGGGCAGCCCAATTCTCAATAGAATCTGTCAAAAACATGAAAGAACAAATATGAACAAACTAAAGACTGGTTCATACTTTACTTGAATGTGAATACGACGCAAATCTGATGTCACTAAGCATTCGCTACAAATTTTGCCAAAGTTGAATTCAGAAACGTGTTTAACTTTTGCAAATTCGCAGCCCAAAATCCAGCTCTAGGATCAAAAATTCACCTTCACTTACCCTTCCGGGCCAAGGATGAACCGGCCTATTTTATTTGGCAGGCAAACTTAACAAAGCCATTCTATCAGTCAAATCAAGTTAAAGGGACAGTATACGTTTTGCAACTATCCAAAAAGTAACCAACAAATTTATTGTTCCAAAACTTACTTGATGTAAAGATACTCAAGACTCTAAATTAAAACTCCCTGTGAAATGATTCTATTTGGACTGCCGACCAGTTTTTCGGTTGATGGCATTTGACTAGCTTAAACTGCCTACAAGAAATAAAATCTGGATATTGGTGACTCGCCATTGAATAAGTTATTGGAGGAGAGTTGCTGGTTCAAACTCTGCTCCGGTCCATTTCTTTTGTTCAACTCCGCAAGTTCTACTCTCAATTTAAAGAGCCATTGTCTCACCGGGATAGAGATGAACGGCCTGCTGGGCGGCACTCAGGCACCGTCGATGGGCTGGAGTGGACTGACCGTGCTGACCGACGGCCAAAGTGGCCAGGGCATAGGTGGACACTGACTCCTAGAATGAGAGATTTTTGGAGACAAACAAGTGAAGTAGTGGCAAGCTGTGTTACGGAAAAACATCAAGGTTGTTAGAGGCTTTCTGGCGTAGGTTGATACTGACTCGTAGAATGAGAAGTTTTGGGGAAAAAAGTGAAGTAGGTGATGCCATTCAATTGATTTAAAACTTAGAACCATTTTTTTCTCACCTTTGATACTTCTTTATCCTGGAGGGCTGCTCGACTGCAGGTGACTGCAGCCTGCAAAAAAAAAAAAAAAAAAAATTGAGAAATTTAAAGGTAGCCTACAAACATCTAAAATGAAACTACTGAATTTTTATTAATATTGCAACAAAAGCAAATGGGGTATATTACCTCTTTACTATCAAATTTCAAAGGATTTCCATAGGAACCCCTTGTTTCAGTCTGTTTGTATGACCCATAATAAGACAGTAACAGATCCAAGACCATTTTACCTTGGCCTTTTCCGGCAGAAGTTGTAGAATGATTTCTGCCAGCAGTCGCCACAGCTCCGGCAAACCGGGATGCCTGCAGTTTGAGAAAAAACACAAAAACCGTTGTAAATAGACAACAGAAGAAAAAGGTTTGCGTGCACAAGCACCCGCTCAAGAGTTACAAAGCAGAGAGTTGGGTGAGACCACTGGGAGAGACATTTAAACATATTGCCGACGCCGCTATGACGCCCACACGCATAATTTACGGGTCTGTGTACATTCAAAGATTGGCACCATACAGGCATGAACCACAGCATCTGCACACAATGTGCCTCACAGACTCATCAGACTCTCAAAAGTAAAACTATTTTCGTAAAAGTGCCATTGCCTAGTGGTCTGGAGCATTGAATTCGTGGTCTGCGGTTAATTCTGCAGGTTGTGGGTTCGAACCCAGCTTGGGCTTCGGCACTCCGAATATAGATAGAGACATTATAATGCCATGCAGTGGACTTGGTTATCCATGTCAACCCTATTCGTACTATGAAGATATCAGATTGTCTTGTTTCAGTGTGAGGGGCTGGTTCTTCCACACTTTCCTTTGTAGCCCCTACATAGAGTGGCCTTTGGCCTTGTGATGGGTGATTTGCATTAACAAAAAAAGGCAATTGCATGCAAAAGTAGACATGGCTGAAGTGTGGAAAATGTTAAAAATCTTTCAAACTACAACCATCACAACAGCAAATACGGAGTCAAATTAAAGGGAATATACAGATTATTTAATGAGATAAAATGTAGTTCAGCGTGTTTTTGTGTCCAAAAACCTTGGTGTTTGGTTTTCATTGCTGAAATCACTTGATGCTTGAGACTTACCTTCCTGTTGCCTTGGCAACCTGTCTGCAAGCAAGTTGATGCTCACCCTGGAATGAAAAACACAGAAATGTACTTAAGAGTTTCTAGTAAAAAAGAAGAAGAGACAATAAAATAAAATGAGAAGAGCTTATACGCCACATGCAACACAAAGCTTTCTTTTTTTCACACTTGCTTCGTGTAAACTTATTTTGATCAGTTACTACTATTTTGAATCCAGGCAAGAGTTTCAACCAGGGTTGAAATCAATCTTAGGGGGTTGACGGAGGGTTTAAATGTGAAACGCTGTATGTTTTCAACCCTGCGTCAACCCCTAGATTCGACTAGTGTGAAAAGTGCTTAAGATGAGTATGCAGGGTCTCCTATCAAGGCAATTTCGTACCTGGATAGCGTACAGCACCGCACCGGCAAACGCCACGTCGGCAGCGATGCCCGGCTTGTCTTTGAGTTTCTGCAGTTCAGCCACGGCAGCCGTGGCCAGGGTGACATCGTCTTGGTGCACGCCCAAGGCCAGTAGGGCTAGAAGGCCCTCCGGTGATGGGTCAGACTCCTGGGAGCTGTGGGAGACAGGGGGCGGAGTGAGCAATGAATATCGATCGAGTTAACAAACGTTCTATTTTTACTGTGGACCTGCCAACTAAAGATGTCCACAGGATGCGGGAAGAGGTTCAGGATTGTGGACTTGCACACGTCCACAGTCTGTTTTCCCTTCTCTAAAAAACAAGAGCTTTAGAGAAAAATGGGGTTAGGGTTATCTGTAGACAAATATCAATAAATTCTTAAAATTGAAAAACTCCGGCCTGTGCCCAGTTTCGTCTCATTTTACCATTTTACACATATATCTTCCATTGCAAATAATTTAGAGTGTGAATGTAACATCCGTGACAATGGATTACCCAGTACCAAAAAAAGAAAATAATAAAATAATAAACTTTCTAATTGTAGTAACTTGCCTTTGGTGAGTGAGTGAGTGAGTGAGTTTAGGGTTTAACACCGTGCCGGCTTCAGTGGCCATATACTCACGGCGGGAATGTGTACAAATATAAGACATTAGTTAGTAATAAAAAACAATCAAGTGAACTGTGGAGAATAACAAAACTTGGAGCCGGAAAGAACAATTATCACAAAGGAAAAGAATGAGAACGTTTCAAAAGAATGTAAGAACTATTGTATAGAAGTGTAACGATTCTAGGCAGTTTTCCAGGAGAATCCCGTGGAAGGCGGGCCACGAAGGATCCCCCAGACACACGGCACCCTGTCTGAATGGGTCCCGCAAGGCCGGCCGTTTCCCTTGCAGTTTAAGGGCCCGGGCCACGTCGGTATTTTCACAGGTCCACATACCTCCGGGTGATGAGGGGACAAATGCACCGAGTGTCTGGTCAATAACTTGCCTTTGGAAGAGCAGTGTTTTGGCCTGGATGTTATCACCACACTGAAATGCCACCATACCGAGACAGGTTTGCAGCTGGGAACGGATCCTCCCCTCACTGGATAATTGTAGGGCTTGCTCGTAAGCTGTTATAACGGAAACCCAACAAAAAGATTTCAGCTATATAAACAAAGAAATTGGAACCTTAACGTGGCCATGTTTAGGAAGGAACTTCAGAGATTCAGAATTAGAAAAAGAGCATTCAGCAGAGCGCATAGTAAAAATAAAAAGAGCTCACGTCACCTATTAACCCATTGACGCCAGTATTAATTCTTCACTTACTATACACATGACTGCACAGCAGCCTTTGTGCATTAGCTGCATTGCACAATGGACCTGAGCGTGCAGCTGTCACACAAACTGTGTTCTACGGCAAAGCACAGCTGACAACAGCATTCCGGACGGATTAGCGGGCCGCGGCCATAGCCGTTCTCCGGTGTCAAGGGCTTGAAATGAACGTTTAGGCATAAAAAAAAAATGTTATGTTGGCGTAACGGGCCCAAAAAAATAAGTAAGGTAGGTAGGGATTTTTATTATTTTTATTTTTTCACCCCCCTCCCAGCAATGAAAATGAGTGATACACGATAGCGTGTCCAGGTTCAATATATACACAATCCACACACACAACAATGAGAAACGGTCAGAAATGGTTTCAAACGTATTTATAACTAGATTTATATAGATTTTAATCATTAAATTTTGTCCCTTGAAAAAACAAATATCCAGGGTCGGCTGTATTTTTAGGGTCGGTCGGGCTACGCCAACATAACATTTGTTTGTTTATGCCTTACAGACTACAGTTGGAATTACTTACCCTGGTAGCTAGCCTGTGTCTTCCCTGTCTTGTAGAGGGCTAAGGCAAGGCAGCAGATGTCCTCTAAGTTAATGAGGGGAGTGATGGCTTTAAACTCTTCAATAGCTTCCTCATAGCATCCAATAGAACTGATCCAGAGAAAGTAGGACAGTTCTCAAATCAATAACAGTGTATTCCCCCAAAAAACGCAACACATTTGTTGAGGATCATACTCCCAAATAGGAATTTGTCTATAATCATGTCTGGGCTTTCTCTTGGTCAAATTTTTGCAAAATCAGCAATAAAATATGTGACCCGCTCCCACAAAAACAGACATAAGTGTTTTTTTGTTATTGTGAGATATTGTTATTTACATTTAGTACACACCGTCAGCTTTCATTTGGTACCAAAACCACCTTTATACCATACATACTTCCAATTTTATGAGGATTTCATTTCGATGTATTTGGAAGATAAATTACCACTTTAAGGACAGTTTGTCTCCATACATGCATGAATTTTGTACTTTCTCATCAATAAAGTTGATTTTGTTTAACCTAACTGAGAGTTAAAGTATACATATTAAAGAATACAAAAATAACGGAAAAAAAATTTGATGTCCGCCAGATTTTTCACCCCATTTCAACTTTAATGAGCTGTATCTCGAAATAGCCTGTGCGACTTATGTCGGGTTTCGTAGGAACGGGTCACATATTGACAATAAAGTGGCTGCAAAAAATGACAATGATTGGAACAGCTGCTTGTGTGTCCTGTGCATACTGGGTTTGTGGTCTTCTAATTCACTGGATTTACAACTGAGAGGAAAAACCAACTGAATTTACCATAGACTTCTGGCGTGATTGGCTGTGGCTAGGTTTAATCTCTCCTGATCCTTGTCATCTCGAATAAGTTCCAATACTCTGTCAACAAAAAATGTCAATTGGAAATAGAAAGCTTTTTAGAACCAGATACAAAAATGGAATGGGAATTTTTTTATTTTTATTAGAGCGTATTAATTAAACGTAATAATTAATTTAAAAAAAATAATATCAAATTTTGATTGGAATTTTCGATAGGATAAGTACTCAATTCGTGGTTAGTTTTTGTTAATAAGTTTGCTAATTATTGGATTGGAAGGGATTTTTGCTGTATGATTCCGAACAAACATGATTATTTACAAACATGAATGTTTGTGTGTGCAAAGGAAGAGCAATTTAATGAGACGACAAATGGAACGTCCCATTCCCCTCAGCTTCACGTTCTTAAAGTATAATCAATTCTGTAGTGCATTTCTTTTGGATGAAAATATTTAATTCTGGGAATGAAATAATGCACAATAGGTTTACTTCAAATGCCTAAGACACAAATTTATTTGTTGAATAATTCTGGCTACATTTCTCGGCAGAATACCTGGCATAAGCTTTTTCAGCGCTCTTATGCAAGCCTTGACGTTCTAGAAGCAGTCCGTACATTGTGTAAGCACATGCATCAGTCTGGAGACGATCTGAAAATACAAATGCCACTGACAAACAGCCATTTTAAAATGAAGGACAAAACCCCCCAATAAAAATCCCCACAAATATATATATATATACACACAACATTTGCAAACATTGAGAACAAAACTACTGGAATAATTCTGAAAAAAATACAGGTGAGTGTAACAATATTTCCTATAAATATGAATCCCCTAAATTCATCGATTTTTTGAAAATTATCATTTTTGAAAGCGAATTGTGACACTTTAATTTCAGGAAAAAGCTAGCATCACTTGCTGACCTGTGACCTTATCCAAGCCAACTGTTGCCACGGCGACCGCATCCATCTGGACAATGTTGTACCGGAAGCGCGTAGAGGTCTTGTCCAGGGCAGGGTCCAGGAGGGTTTGGCAGACCCAGTGGGCATAGCTGACGGCGCCTTCTCGCTGTCGAAATAAGAGAGGAATTGGTCAGGTCCAACCAAGGTCGATAAGGTCGATTGAGGACGAATAGTGAACTAGTTTGTGACATAATGCTGCTGTGAATTTTTCAACGTCCATGAGAACATGATGGATGTTTTGGGGTTAATTTACAAATAAAACCTGGTTCATATTTGGCGTGAACGCGAATTTGTGACGTTACAGCAATTTTACATTTTGTTTTTTCAAAGATGCGAGACAAACATTTTTAAAAAGGAAGTATTGTAAGAAAAAAATTATGAATTGCAAAGAAAAAGTAGAAAAAGAAGGAATCCTTTAAAGTCTGCTTACATGGGTTGCCAGCTCCGTTGTATGCCGGAACAAATCCATGGCCTCATCCGGCACAATACTCTCTGCTACCAAGGCCTACGATATAATATACGATTGGAAAATAAAAAAAAGTATGGATGAAATCATAACTTTGGAAGCAAGTTGTAAACAGAGTACTTCAGTCACTCAAGCATGGAATTAATTTAATATTGCGCCTATGATAACCTTTATTTACTTTGATCTTGAATTTGACCTTGTGATCCCGTGACCTTGTGGTGAACTTGGGTGAAATAAATTATACCTATTTTCTACATATCAAACAATTACAGGTATATATATATATTTGTCTAGCTCTTCTCGAAGTTGGCATACTAGATGCAAAAGTGTGATATTACTAAGCAGTATTTTTAACCGTAAAAGTCCCAAATATACCAATTTCAATACAGTTTTGTACACACCCTAGGTAGTTAGGGTTTTATTCTATGTATACATAGACATTCAAGCTTTGTTAGCGTCAATTACCATATCCAAAAAATAGGAGCCAATTTTAAGAAAGTCTGGTTTAAATATATACAATTTAAAAAATATATATATTTATTAATTATTTATTAATTATTATTATTATTATTATTGTTTTTATTTTTATTTGTATCATTATTATTGTTTAATTTTTTATTTTTTTATTTATTTATTTTATTTTTATTTTTTGGGGGGGATAATTTAACAGAGAATAACCCTATTCCTACATATACCTAACCTGGCCAATCCAGCAGTTGACATAGTTGGGTTCCAGTGACTGAGAGATCTTGAAGGCTTGATGGGCTCGCTCCACGTCGCCCTTGGACAGGTACAGGGCGCCGAGGTTGGTCCATGCCACCACGTTCTATATGATCAGAAAAACAAAACCTACAAAGTAAAACGGCAATTACAAAAAAAATAAAAAATACCATCCAATATTGCTAATGTGCATTTTTCTAATAATTTAGTGATTTGGGAAGTGGCGTTTCATAACAAACTAAATAATAAACATGCAAATTTACCTAGTCAGTTTCCCTTGTGGTTTATTTGTGTAAATAATAAACAAACGGCCATTGTGAATGCAAGATGTTTAAAATATTTTACAAAATGTTGTGAAGATTCGCCATGTTTTGTGAAATTGATCTACTTAAGTTTATTGTACAGCTACGCAAAAATTGGTTGCGTAAGTCCGACACACGGTGTAAGTTACACAACATTTCTTGTAATCGGTTGCAGAAGCCACCGAAGGAACACTTGATGAGAATGTTTCATTTATCAAATTGTCCTTACATTTGCCTCCAATTGAATGGACTTGATGAACGCGTGCTGAGCCAGAGCTGCGTTGTCCATAGCTGGAGAGAAAAATATTATAACATTTAGGTAATAAATGTATAGTCCTAATTTACTTTACCCATAGTCTTCATACGACGGCAGATAGGTGATGGGATTTTGCCTTTCATGATACAAACATGGAATTTGGCACACAGAGTATGTCATGAGAACGATATTTAACTATTGAAGAAATATAGGTTCAATAACAAGCAATGGCAGCCATTTTGAAAATTTCCTGTTATTCTACCTACATTTGCTGTTTAAACTTCACGAATTGCGCGATACACTAAACACAGTGCTGCACAAACCCTTGGGAATTCAAAAGCTGCACGTTTGCGTCCCATAATCATTGCATTCTGCGAACTGTTACTGATGCGCACGTGTGGTAAATTCTGGTTTTGCACACAGCGCCATTCGTGTTCCATATTTACTGAGTGTCAAGTTTGCTTGAAGACAAATTTGATATCCAGCGAGCGCGAGTGAAACACAAAAAATGTGTCTCAGTCCCAAATACCACTCAGCCTTTGGCCTTGTGGGATATGGGACACAGATGCACATTATTCCGTGTTTCACTCGCACTCACGGAATAACTACTACTATCTTTAAACTTCTATGCACAACAATAGTGTAAAGATATTGTATACAATGGCAGCTTTTTAAGAAGATACCTTTGCATGCGGCAATTACTCCCAGTGCTGTCCAGTGACTATGGTTGGTGCTGTCTAATAACAGAGCTTTCTTTAAACACTAAAGAAGAAATTAAGAGAAAAAAAAATCTGAATCGACCGTACAGTCAAAAGAGACACTTGTGAAAAATAGTGCAACAGCAACAAAGTAAAAAAACATACTTAGGACTACAAATACTGTACGCTTATTATGTTTAACTACAAAAATGTGACAATTCTCAAAACTAACCCGCAGAGATGTATGAACAATAAGTACTTCGCTAAAAGGTGTCAAGGAGAAGTAATTAAGTCATCTGTACTATAGCGATTACTGCTTAAAGCTCAACGCACACCTTTTCCAATTTTACCGTTTCCAATTTTACCGTTTCCAATTTTACCGTTTCCAATTTTACCGTTTCCAATTTTACCGTTTTCAATTTTACCGTTTTCAATTTTACCGTTTTCAATTTTACCGTTTTCAATTTTACCGTTTCCAATTTTACCGTTTCCAATTTTACCGTTTCCAATTTTACCGTTTCACATGATCAGTCACATGATCAGTCACATGATTGCCAGTCACGTGATGACTAAAACAACTAGGAATTGTCGCAAAGGAATTTAGTAGTAAATGTACAAGTTTTTTTTACGAAAAAGCATGGTGTATGCCCTTATCATACCTGTTGGGCTCTGCCGGCCAGCTGAGTTGAGTTGGTAGCGTCGTTCAGTGATTGGTGGTAATAGTTCATGCCTAGATCATGCCACAAGGCGGAACAGTCACTCTGCAAATGCAGAGCTCGACCGTAACACCTACAAGTGAAACAAAGTAATGTTACTGCAGCTGATTTCAAACAAAGAAGTGTGTAGCTTACGCCATGCATATGTATTGGGCAACAAATTTGTTGTGCGGCTGTGCATTAAACTTACGATCGATTTCACAAAATTGGGCATAGCTGAACAACGTTTGAAATAATATATACATCTTGGACGAGGATGATAAAAGGTTTACGACGGCTGTTTGCATAATTTTGTTCTTTAATGAAACAGCAGTTGAATTACCTTAGCCTGTCATTTTGAAATTAGCTTTGTATTGCCCTGATTTTCAACCAACTTTCTATTAAAAGTTCAATTCGTTTAACGATAAAAGACAGAAAGTGGCTGTTATTTTATACTAAAAACAAAAACAGGCCAATATACAACCTTGGCAAGTAATGAAGATGTAAATGCATGCACATAACATTTAACAACAATTTTGGTGTTTTTTTTGTAACTCGTACCTGGCACCAATAGCGAGTAACTGTGATTTATTCTGGGTGGTCTCTCCGTGGAATGAATGTTCCAGCAGGTTGGAAGGAACTATCACGCTGTCGAGATTAAAAGATTCAATATCAATAATCATGTATTAGCATACACACTAGGTTGCGTGCCAATGTAAGTGCATGGGCTAATGCATGCGCACCAATTTCCATGTAAGATTTTTAGCGCTACGCGCGCGAAGAACATACCATAAATATTATGACCGGAGGGGTGTTTCCCACAACATAAAGTAACTTGTTTGAACAAAATCGTTTAAATTTGTTTTTCTTTTTGACTGAAGGGTATTCATGAAGGGGGATAAAGATCACCCCAAAATGAGATGAAAGTTGGAAATTTCATTTTACAGGACAATGTGCCAAAGCCAAATTTGAAGGGTGGTCAATTTTTTTTGTCTTCAGGTAAACATTAGTCGGTAACTCCCGTGATACCTTTCTCCCTTATTTTTATGTAAAATGTCTTTTCAACCCATTTTATCCCGTATGTAAGAGTTGACTGCGCATTGACTGTAACACAATTACGGCAAGATTTATAAATGCTATTTTCTCTGAAATCAGTTCTACCAATTCAAGTAAATTGGTGGCCTGTAATTCTGCCAGTGAGCTCACTAACCCTTAATGTTATATACCACTGGAAAGGTCTTGTTCTGCAGAATCTAGAAATATAAATATTTCACTTCTTAAAAAGTCAGACTTTTAGCTCATTTTGTGAAGTCAGGTCAAATATGTGACCCAGCACAAGTAAATGAGACACTTTACGGCAAAAATAAAAATTGAGATTTTGATTTCATCATTTAAAAGCTTGTTTAGCTTTAAATGATGAAATCAAAATCTCAATTTTCATTTTTGCCGCAAAGTGTCTCATTTACTCGTGCTGGGTCACATATACCGATATGCTTCGCTGTTATAAACAAGTACATTTCCAAAGCCAGCAATAGGGGCCTGGCTGTGAATGCACAGGTGACCCAAGGTCTCTAGCTGGTTTTGAATAAAACCGGCCAAGCACATTATTTACTCCCTTACTAAACTAGCTAACCTGATCAGCTTATCGCTGAGTGAATGTAGCATTGTACAGGCATCGCCAAGCAGCTTCCAGACACAACTCAGATCAGGTCGCAACGAGGCCGCTCTAATACAACATAGAAACGAAGTCAAATCGTGAGTCAAATCGTGAGTCAAATCGTGAGTCAAATCGTGAGTCCAATGTCGAGTCAAATCGTGAGTCCAATGTCGAGTCCAATGTCGAGTCCAATGTCGAGTCCAATGTCGAGTCCAATGTCGAGTCCAATGTCGAGTCCAATGTCGAGTCCAATGTCGAGTCCAATGTCGAGTCCAATGTCGAGTCCAATGTCGAGTCCAATGTCGAGTCCAATGTCGAGTCCAATGTCGAGTCCAATGTCGAGTCCAATGTCGAGTCCAATGTCGAGTCCAATGTCGAGTCCAATGTCGAGTCCAATGTCGAGTCCAATGTCGAGTCCAATGTCGAGTCCAATGTCGAGTCCAATGTCGAGTCCAATGTCGAGTCCAATGTCGAGTCCAATGTCGAGTCCAATGTCGAGTCCAATGTCGAGTCCAATGTCGAGTCCAATGTCGAGTCCAATGTCGAGTCCAATGTCGAGTCCAATGTCGAGTCCAATGTCGAGTCCAATGTCGAGTCCAATGTCGAGTCCAATGTCGAGTCCAATGTCGAGTCCAATGTCGAGTCCAATGTCAAGTCAAATGTCAAGTCAAATGTCAAGTCAAATGTCAAGTCAAATCAAATTCAATCACAAATCACGAGTCAAATGTCGAGTCAAATCAAATTCAATCACAAATCACAAGTCAATTGCAACTCCAACCACAATTCAATAACTAGTCAAATTCCAAAATCAAAAGTCAAATCACTAGTGAAATTTTAGATAAAAAAGTTTAGAGATGGAAACAAAATCTAAGTGCACCATGTTTGGGGCTGCACTATGTAAGGAGACACCAACAATATACGTTCATAATGCCACATTTTGAGTTGGTAATTCACAATCCCATCCTTACCGTGCTAAGACCTGTAAAGCCAATTTGACATAGTCCACAGCCCTGCCATTGAAGTATTGATAAAGAGAGGATCTAGCTAGACAAACATAGGTCTCTCCCTGACCTAAAGATTAGAAAGAATTAGAAAAAAGAAAGAATTGATACCAAAGCAAAGTAATATAGACAATGTTGCCCTCTTATGCCCTCTTACGTCACATGTTTACATCTGTTTTGAAATGTGCCCGGCAGTATGCACACACATTGTGTTTTGAATAAAATTTAGTTGAAGAGCAACTTTTGTCGAACAACAGTTTTCATCGTCTTTTTCACAAAATACGGATTCAGTTGCCACATCCCCAATAGTCTTGTGGGCATTTATCTGCCGCGTTTATCCTACAGAGAAAGATCGTCGAGTCTCGTTGTGCACATGCACAGTTAGAATACCTAACTGGCTTATTGTGGCATACCTTTCAAGGCAGGGATGTAGTCAGGGTCACTGTCCAAAATAGTCTGGTACTCAGATACTGCCTCTGCGTATGCCTCGAGTGTCTGCTTTATGGCTGCGATCCTGTAAACAAAAACAAGAATGATGTGTTGACAAACACAAATGCCCCGGCAATGACTTATACCCCTGATATGGCACCTCCTTTGAATATCAAAGGTCACGGGTTCTAGGTAACACTATATTGATGCATGTGACTTACACAGAGGGGCCAATCCACATACCAAGTTTGAAGATGATATGTGACCCGCTCCATCGAAATCAGGAATAAGTCTCGAAATGACTTTTTGAGATATGCACATGGTGAGAAAGGGAATTTCATAAGCTTTCTAATGATACCCATAATAAGTGTGTATCTTCTTAGCTTAACGAGTTATGGTCTGATGAAGATGACAGGTGTATAAAAGGTCCAAAATCAATAGGCTGCTAGAGAACCCTAAGACAAACCCACATACTAAGGCCGTTTTCCAAACCCCAGCTTCGTCTTCGTCTCAGGCTTCGTTTACGCAGTTTAGCAATGAGCTGGAGCCAAAGACGGAACCGAAGCCAAGGGTTTGGAAAGCGCCCTATGTATGAAGTTGGAATGTCAAGTTCTTTTCATGTTATTGTGTCCCAACCATTTCCCCCTTGGCTTTGCCGACAGGAAACAAGAATGAAGAAATGTGAATTGCATAAACTAACAAAATATAAAATTGACAAAGCAAGTTTAAAGTTTTCTTGCAACTTGGAAATTGACCCCAAACTATTCTTTAAATTCAGCTTAAGTGTCAATACTCACTGGAACAAGCAATATTTGGCACCTGGATCCAGCTGCAATGAAAGAAAATGTTAAGTGTAAATATGTTACATTTTTTTATTATAATATTCAGTTATTTGTCATTTGTTTAATTTACTATTAATTTAATGGCAATTCGGCCATGTTCTGCAAAAGTCAAATATATTTTGAATTTGGTATTTTTCTGAATTTTTATTTTGTTTAATTGTTGGAATTTTGTTATTTTAATTTAACTCAAAAATTGCAATTGAGAAAATGGATTGAGCTATAATAAGTTTTCCCCTGAAACGTTATGCATAATCCTCTTGGATGTTAAGGGATTTTCCCCCACTGACTAAAAGAAACAAACATTAAAAAAAAAAAGAACAAAAAATAACGGCCGTAACCAAACCAACAAACCAACAAACCAACGAGTACCTCGACACCCCTAGTGAAGGCTTTCAGCGCAGCAGTGTAGCTCCCTCGACTCATGTATGCATCTCCTAGACACTCCCAACAATGCCTACAGGACAAACAAAAATAGCAAAATGAGTTTGTGCATTTCTTTAATTTTATTTCGTTTGAATTCCACTATTTGGTTTGGGATTTTAGAAACTAGATATTAAAAAAAACCAAAAAAAACATTAATAAAAACAAATTGCCAACTACGCAAACAATTTTCACACAAATTTGCACACAAATTTAGCAAATGTTTCGCATGAACGAAACACACCCCAGGCCTCCCATTTTGTGTATGTACATCTTCTAAAATATGGATTCATCATTTCATACAGCGATATTAAAAGGACTATCTAATATTGTAATAAACAACATTTCTAGAGACTTCCATCTATACGGGTGCAGCTGCCAAAACATTTTAAAGATTTTTTTTTGACCAACCGATCCTACCAAGCTTTCTTTTACACAAAGTTTGATGTTGCCAGTGAATTTTAAAGTCGCAAAAAACTCACATCAAACATGAATTATTTAGGAATCCTTGTTTTCTTCTATTGTTAAAGGTGTTTTACCAAAATTCTGGCTAGATTTTTAAGACAACTTCGAAAACTCGACACTCACCTGTCTTTCGGATCCGCTCGCAGCGCCGCTTGAAAGCTTACAAAATTGGACACAAAAATAACAAAAAAGGCTATTAAAGTAAGAAGACACAATAAAGGTTGTATTAATTGAAAAAAGAGATTCCACGAAAATTACTTTTTAATAAAGAAAACCGCGTGCTTGATTGCGTAAAATACACAGTTGCAGTTCTCCTACGAAGATGGCCGTCCGGGAGAGATCTATAGTTGCGAGTGTCAAGTCGACAATTTTTCTTGGGAGTAAATACCTTGCCACAGCATCATTGCAGTCGCCCTGTTTGTGGTAGTACAACCCCAGCCTCAGCCAGGCCCATTTAGCTGTCCCCGCCGCGGCGGCTTCCGTTACGTTTCTGTACAACTGTACAGCTGCACCCTACAAGAAAGAAGAACCCAGAAAGTTATCAGAGCAGATTGTCGTTTGATTACAATCTACAGATGTGTAGTCAACAACTAACTTGGTAAAGTTTTAGCTATACAAATTATTATTATTATTATTATTATTCTGGTTTATTCGTATTAAAACACGAGGTAGGCAGCCACAGAAGAGTAGCTGAAGTGACCACGTTTACACTTTACAAGAATTAAAAATTGTTACATAGCAGTTAAAAAGAATGGAAGTATAAAATTACACAAAGTACTCACTTGCACTATATTGTAAACAATTAAGAATTACAAAAGTTTAGCTAAAACAGGAATTGTGGACTTCATGTATCTATCAGTTTTGCACTTGGGTACAACAAGCGTAGACGTGGAACTGTTTCTGAGTATTCTGGTAGTTGTGTTATTCAATTTAGGAGGGGGGAGCATATTTCTAAATCTGTTGGAATGTAATAGTTTAGTGCCAAAGTTATACAGTAAGGTGTCTCTCCTAGTTTCAAGGCTAGACATACCTAGAACTTCCAAAGCATTGGAGTAACTATGATATCGATGATAGCCTAACATAATGCGACAAGCACGTTTTTGTACATTCTCAATTCTATTAGCCAGTTGTTTACTTATCGAGGTATGCCAGACTTGGCTGGCATACTCTAAAACTGGTCTAATGTAGCATGTAAAGACGGAAACTAAGTCAGCCAAGGGGGCGTCATATTTTTTAAAAATACATAAGGTAAATAATTTTCTAGAGGCTCTAGAGACAATATCAGCAACATGAATGTCCCATTTGAGATCACTCTGAATCGTGACTCCCAACAGTTTCATATGATTAACCTTGTTTAGGGATATGTCATTAAGAGTAAACATGAGGTTAGGTGTAACTCGTCGTAGGAAACTGATCTTCATTACTTGACATTTAGCAGGTTTGGGGAGAACATCGTTAGCTTTGGACCATTCTGAGAGATCATCAAGATGGGATTGAAGTTGAGCATTTTGACCATATTTAACTATATCCCCGAGGGTCAGGTCGTCCACATATTTCCAACGTCTATGGCTTCCAATAGCAGCATCGTTAACTAGGACCAGAAATAGTATAGGGCCTAACTTAGTTCCTTGCGGGACGCCGCAATCAATGGTTTTAACAGAGGAAGTAAGATTAACGAGTTTGGTATTTTGGGTACGGTTGGAAAGGAAGCTGCAGACAATTGGAATAATTGAACGTCTAACCCCAAGGTTGATAAGTTTCTTGATAATAATGTTATGATTAACAAGATCAAAGGCTTTGGTGAAGTCAATCGCAGCAAGGTAAGCATACTGATTAGGCTTATCAAGTCCCTCATATACAGAATTTAACATATCCACCAGGTAATGAGTGGTAGAACTGCCCTTAATGTTACCGTATTGTTTAGGATAAATTTTTACAGAAATATCATTAATAATGTATTTGACAATAAAGGATTCAAAAATTCGAGCTAACACCGGTGTCAATGAGATGGGCCTCAGTTGATCAAAAGACAAAACATGTTTAGTTTTAGGAACTGGTATGATAGTAGCAGTCTTCCACAAATCAGGGAAATTACCCTCTCTCAAGCAAGAATTGAATACACATGTAAGTGGAAGGGCTAATTCTGGAGCAAATTCTTTAATCAGTCTCATAGGTAAGTCCGAGAAAACAACAATATTTTCGAAATTTCAATTTCACTGAAAAATTTACTGAGTCATATTTTGAACATTACTTGATTTTATAATCAATAAGCCTATAAGACTGAATAACTGAATATGTGACCGGCTCTAAAAAAAGGCGTCTTATGTCGCCAACAAATTAAATTGAGTTATATACATGGTTAGAAAGCCCACAACGTAAGCTTTCATTTAGTATTATAATAGAGATCCATAGCCCCTCCCATTTTGGGGACACGGCGTGTTTAATATTGATTACTTTTCCGGAGTTCAATTTACACAACTGAGAAAATAGGCTTTGAAAATTGCCGGCTCTGTTGTACTACAGAACCATGCACACAAAATTGTATTTTTTTCCACTTTATTTATCAAAAATTTACATTTCTTTTAATGAAACCTTAAACTATAGGTATTAAAGATCTCATTCATGACAACAAATAAAAATCACATTTTGAAATGAAATGTTTACTCTCTCAACGTTGAGCGGGCCATTACATGATAGTGCATAGCGCGACTTAAGACACCTTTTTGTAGAGCCGGTCACATATATGTATCTACGACTGTAGCCACGTGATGTCACACACTGAACTGACAATGACAATGAGCTGTCAGTGTGCTACCCACGGCTCGTGAACAATAAACAATGAAAACAGGCATCCAAAAGTGTTCGTCATAATATTCTTTACCTCTTCACCGAGCTCGATGCAAGCGTTTCCAAACGCCGCTGCTGCAGTTTCATTCAGGGGGTTCAACTCGTACGCTTTCTGGTAACACTTCCTACCCTTGCTGAAAAATATCATCATAGGAAAAGAAAAATCATAAATAAGCCTTCCACATAAATCTGGGGCTAATTTCATGGAGCTGCCTCTAGCACACACAAAATTGCTTCGCATGGAATTTGTCGTTGACAAAAACAGTGTCGTACCTTTTATCTCCTGCAACTTGCCAGTAGAAATGTCCCAAGTAGAGAAATGTGTCGGAATAGTATGGGTCCAACTTGGCTGCCTGCATAACGAGAAAAAACATTTTTTAACAAGTTCGCGCCGGACGGAGGACGCAAAGTTTTCCCCAGATTCAAAACGGATGACACATAAACACGTCACCAGCAAGGCCGGAAACGTCTGTCAGCAGCGAGCAAGGCCGGAAATGCATGGGTGTGCTTCCCGGTACCATCGGCCTGAACCCGCCTAGGATCGAGTTTCGTTAAAAATAATCCCGCGCCTCAGCTCGGTGATGTTAAAATAATACTGCCGCGAACTGGTTAATAACAACTTTGTGACCAGTCTTAGGGCGGGACAGGACGGGTTGGAGGACTGGGTTTGGGAGGTTACTGAGTGGGAATGCATTAAATTACCTTCAGCAAGGATGCCAACATCTTAGATTTGTCCACCCTCATTTCTCTTCCCATCTCCCAGTATACTTTCCCTAGCCACAAATGGTACAGTCCGCAGTCAGGTGCAACATCTAGTGCCTCAAGAAACCTGGGTGAACCCAAAATTATCTTTTAGGTTTTCTAAAGTTTTGCCTATAACTGTAAAACTTGTGAATTTTCCAGTTTTTACATCGACTGCCGGCCGGCAATCATTTAAAGGTAGTATACACCATTGGTCATTGCTTGAATTATCATGAATGAGTAGATTTGGAGGGTTGTATTTTATAGTAAATATCGTTTAACTGAGCTGTCCGAAGTTTTAGAATCATGAATGCCGAGAAAAGCACGAAAAACAGCGGGTTTTTTTCAACCGGACGGCGATCGCGAATTTTTCATTATAAAATTATATTTTTCGGAATAATTACAGGATATCTAGCGCAATCATTTTTCTGGATGCCCAGAATCAACATTTACTTTCAGATGAGTAAGATATTTCTTAATAATTCGGTAGTAAATATTTTTGATATCTGCAAATGGTGTATCCTACCTTTAAAATTGATAAACAAAAATCTTGAAAACCACATCACATCAGGTGCCGTGATTTCACAGGATGCTCGAGACTGTTATTCACACACAGTCAAGAAGGGTATTTCATAATAATTATTTTTATTTAATAATATATTATAAATATTATTATTATTATTAACTTTTGCTTGTTTGATGTTTGCAAATGGTGTATACTCCCTTTGAATATTATCACACTCACCTTTGCTCTGCCTTGCCAAGCTGTTTAAGGTTGATCAAGATTTGACCCTGGAGTGCCACCACCTTATCATTATTAGAAGCCAGAAGGAGTGCCCTTTGGTAAAACTAAAGATACAAATATTTGAACAGTTGATCAAACTCCAATTGGCGGTAAAGAGTAACTGTAACCGCAAAAGGGGGCACTATTTCCTGCAGACGAGATAGTCTGGTTCCCTGACCTGACAATTTTGTTTATGCCCAGAAGTCTAAATTGTACGTCAGGTAGCCACTTGCTTCAAAAACAGATAATAACGCACTGCAGGCAGGGTAGCTTTTTTTAGACGATGCAACAATTAAAATTACAAAACGGCTTTTCCCCAAAAGACACAATGCTGACTTTATCCAGTTCGGAAATGTATGTCAGCAGCGCGCAAGGCCGGAAATGCGCGAGTGTGCTTCCCGGCACTATCAGCCTGAACCCACTTCGGATCGAGTTTCGTTAAAAATAATCCCGCCCGTCGGCTCGGCGATGTTAAAATAATCCCGGCGCGAACTGGTTAAAAGTAATATTAGGCATTTCGTCTGGTATTGATTTATGTTAATGCCAGCTTTGATTTTATGCAAACCAGAACAAATATTGGGATCGTGGGAATTGTTTTTATAACGATTAAATCCTGGAAACACTCGAACATCGTGAAATTTAACCAGACCGTAAAAAGAACAGGTTCGGAAAACTTCGGCCTTTTTCAAAAACTGGAGGAATTTGTCTTTTTGGTCATGTGACATTGGCGGCTACCGGACCTAATAATTCATCAGAAATAGTCAGAATTATTTGGTCTTGAAGCCAGACTACAGACGAGACAAAACGAATGTATTAAATAAATGTCAGTCATGATTACGAGCAATTTTGTAGCCATGTTGCCAATTTTGTAGCCATGTAGCCAATTTTGTACCTCATCTGCTTTCTCCAGATTCCCCAGGATCAAATGCGACGCACATATTCCACAGGTGATGCTGAGCCGATGTGCGTCGTCCGTTTGCTCCAACAACTGCAAGAATGACAAAAACAGTTTAATTTCAATTAGGGTGAGAGGCTATACAACAGGAGACAGATTCAGACCGATCGTTACTACTGGGCAGGGTTGTAGTCGAGTCCCTGCAAGTCCGTTCACAAGTCTTTTCGTGAAGCCATGTCACAAGTCCCTTCATAAAGGCAGTCACAAGTAACTGCAGGGTGAACAATAACAAAGGAATGCCTTTGTCAAAGCACATTTGAATAGCTTGTGTTTTAAATTGAAACTGGAGGGCTTGTGGTGGACTTGCAGGGACTTGTGATGGACTTGCAGGGACTTGTGATGGACTTGCAGGGACTTGTGATGGACTTGACTACATCTCTGTCGTTCAGAAAAAAAGTTAACCCAAGTTTATAAGCATGGAGATAGCACCCGGCCACCTCCTACACTTCCAGAGAATGTGTTAATAAATAGGGTGCTTAGAAATAATCCTGAAAAAAATAATGCTGGGTCTAGCTTAATTGTATCTCATGCATGCATGTTTAAAGATAAACAAAACAATCATAAAACAAAATTAGAAAACAAATATTGAAAATGTTCAAATAAATAAAAAGTTACCCAAAGACCAACAAATAACCAAAAACAAATATAGTTCTACTTTGTTTGCAATGTTCCTGGAAACACAACTTTTTATTGGCCATGCCGTTATTGACCTTTTATTAGTTCTCTGATTTCCAATGCGCAAAATTTTCTGGACTTTTTTTGTCGTGTTACATGTAATGCATATACAATACATTGTGCATGCCATTTACTGACAGTTAAACAAAAAAAAAATCGCATACATTTTGGTACAAAAAAGCAGACAGTACTGTTAGTGAAATATAAGACGACTTGCCCAAGCCAGATATTCAGTTTGTTTTTTTCCAGGTTCCAATTGGTTTTGTTCCGTTCGGGTAATTTTGTCCCTTAATTTTTTTGTCGGAGTCAGGTCAGGTCGGGATACATCGATTTTGGTTCAGATTCAGTTTATATTTACAAAGTTTCGAATCAGTTTGGCCTGGTAAATTCTACTGACTCTCAGGCATTTCTGCCTCGATACCGCTGACCTGGTCGATCTGCCAATCCTTAAAAAAAAGGAACAATGCCATTGTTAAATCCTGCTGGGTGCATGTTGGTGATCAGATTGGACTCAATAATGGGAACAAGTTCTATTGACAAAATCCACCATTGTATTCTGCTACAGTTGACAACCACAGACTAGACTCTATTTGGCAGCTTCGCCTCAGATTATTGGACCTGGACGACGCCAGATAGACCTGCCACTTTGGAAACTGTCGCATGCTGCTACATCTGGCAGAATTTTTCACAAAACTACCTGAAAGAGTTGGGATTAAGACAGCAACGTTTATACAATTTTTAAAAACCTTGAACTTACGACACCAAAATGGGAGGTCCTGTTAAAATTATCATCTGGGCGATGCCCCGCACGTGCTCCTCAGCTTTCCTTAAGTGCTTGAGCAGCCTCCCAAACGCCAAGATCTTTGCTGAGTTGTACACCGCGGCATTCCTATTTGGGCCTGACCGACTGGATAAGGGGTCCATCTCAAAGGAGCCTACGGCTAGTCTAGCAAGACAGGGAAAGGGTTACACCTTCCCGTCCGCAATCTGCACCTACGACTGGGTCAAAGACACCCTCCAGCAGGATTACCCCGGCGAAGAGGTAATAATCTCCAAGGAAATTGTCTTTTGTCTGAACCACAAATATGAAAGCATCCCGGAGGGTTACCGCCACGTCTTCCTGCTGCGACATCCGAGTAAGGTCTTTCCCTCCTGGAAGAAGCTCATCTATGAGATCTTGCAGATGGAGGGGCCCTCAAATGAGCTTCCGGCATCTCTAGATGAATTGGTCTTCGATCAGCTACCTCCGCCTTTCCTGCCCCCAGGGAAGTCCTTTAAGGAGGCCTATGACCTGTACCAATACGTCAAGGAAAAGCAGCTGGACATCAATCCAGTTATCCTAGATGCGGACGACCTCGTCAAGAACCCAGAAGTTGTCATTTCGACAATGTGCGCCAAGCTGGAGATCCCATACACTGAGTCTCTCCTGACCTGGGAAAAAGGCTTAGACATCGTGGACTCTTGGACTGTTGGCGTCTCGGTAAAAGACATCATACAAAACTCTAAAAGCTTTGAAAACTTCCGGAACAGCACTAGCTTTCGTCGACCCGAGTTGGAGAAGCAGGCTACCACCAAGCCTGTGGGAGCGAGAGACACTCCAGATATCGAGCGCTGTGTCAGCTTCAGCATGCCATTCTATCAAAAAATGTACGAGCAACGCTTGCAGGTTGGCGAGACTTAAAGGCATCTAATAGATTCCATGCTTGTTGCTTTGCATTCCAGTGAAAAGGGAATGTATACTTCAAGGAATCCATATAAGGGTATTATGTGCACCTGTCACTACGAAATTAACTTAAAGGTAGGATACACCATTGGTAATTAGATTTGGGGGGTTGTATTTTATAGTAAATATCGTTTAACTGACCTGTCCGAAGTTTTACAGTCATGGATGCCGAGAAAAGTACGAAAAACAGCATTTTTTGTCAACCAGCTTCGAGCAGTTATTCTTATGTTATCTTTGTTTTTTTGCGATCGCCGTCTGGCGAACGCTAATTTTTCTTTAAATTTTTTTATTTTTTAGAATAATTACAGGATATCTAGCGCAATCTTTTTGCTGGATGCCTAGAATTAATTATTACTTTCAAATGAGTAAGATATTTCTTAATAATTCGGTAGTAAATTTTTTTTGATATCTGCAAATGTTGTATCCCACCTTTAAAAGAGTGATTTCCAGTATGTAAAAGTTATAAATTTGATTAATAAATATGAAAAAAAAATCATCAAGTGCTTCAGGGAAATGGCCCTGTACCTTGATTAGCTAATAGACGCCTCAAGCCCGCTGACCTGGTCGATCAGCCAATCCTTAATTTTTTGTTTAAATACAGGCCTTGGACAATGAATTAAACAAGTCCCACTGAACAATGTCACTGTTAAATCCTGCTGGGTGCATGTTGGTGATCAGACAGACGCATTTGGACCTTGAGATATTGGACTTGACCGATCAAAGTCTTGAATAATGGGAACATGTTCTATTGACAAAATCCACCATTGTATTCTGCTACGGTTGACAACCACAGACTAGACTATTTGGCAGCTTCGCCTCAGATTATTGGACCTGGACGAAACCAGATAGACCCGCCACTTTGAAAACTGTTGCATGCTGCTACATCTGGCAGAATTTTTCACAAAACTACCTAAAAGAGTTGGGATTAAGGCAGCAACGTTTATATAATTAAAAAGAAAATTGAACTTACGACACCAAAATGGGAGGTCCTGTTAAAATTATTATCTGGGCGATGCCCCGCACATGCTCCACAGCTTTCCTTAAGTGCTTAAGCAACCTCCCAAACGCCAAGATCTTTGCTGAGCTGTACAGCGCGGCATTCTTAGTTGGGCCTGACCGACTGGATAAGGGGTCCATCTCAAAGGAGCCTACGGCTAGTCTGGCAGGGCAGAGAAAGGGTTACGCCTTCCCGTCCGCAATCTGCACCTACGACTGGGTCAAGGACACCCTCCAGCAGGATTACCCTGGCGAAGAGGTTATCATCTCTAAGGAGATTGTCTTTTGTCTGAACTACAAATATGAAACTCTCCCAGAGGGTTACCGCCACGTCTTCCTGCTGCGACATCCGAGTAAGGTCTTTCCCTCCTGGAAGAAGCTCACCTATGAGATCTTGCAGATGGAGAGGCCCTCAAATGAGCTTCCGGTATCTCTGGATGAATTGGTCTTCGATCAGCTACCTCCGCATATCCTGCCCCCAGGGAGGTCCTTTAAGGAGGCCTATGACCTGTACCAATACATCAAGGAAAAGCAGCTGGACATCAATCCAGTTATCCTAGATGCGGACGACCTCGTCAAGAACCCGGAAGTTGTCATTTCGACAATGTGCGCCAAGCTGGAGATCCCATACACCGAGTCTCTCCTGAACTGGAAAAAAGGCATACACATCGTGGACTCATGGACTGTTGGCATCTGGTTTAAAGACTTCATACACAACTCTAAAAGCTTTGAAAACTTTCGGAACAGCACTAGCTTTCGTCGACCAGAGTTGGAGAAGCAGGCTACCACCAAGCCTGTGGGAGCGAGAGTCACTCCGGATATCAAGCGCTGTGTCAGCTTCAGCATGCCGTTCTATCAAAAAATGTACGAGCAACGCTTGCAGGTTGGCGAGACTTAAAGGCATTTAATAGATTCCATGCTTGTTGCTTTGCATTCCAGTGAAAAGGGAATGTATACTTCAAGGAATCCATATAAGGGTATTGTGTGCACCTGTCACTACGAAATTAACTTAAAGGTAGGATACACCATTGGTAATTAGATTTGGGGGGTTGTATTTTATAGTAAATATCGTTTAACTGACCTGTCCGAAGTTTTACAGTCATGGATGCCGAGAAAAGTACGAAAAACAGCATTTTTTGTCAACCAGCGTTGTGCAGTTATTCTTATGTTATTTTTGTTTTTTTGCGATCGCCGTCTGGCGATCGCTAATTTTTCTTTAAAAAATTATATTTTTTACAATAATTACAGGATATCTAGCGCAATCTTTTTGCTGGATGCCTAGAATTAATATTTACTTTCAAATGAGTAAGATATTTCTTAATAATTCAGTAGTAAATATTTTTAATATCTGCAAATGTTGTATCCCACCTTTAAATGAGTGATTTCCAGTGTGTAAAAGTTATAAATTGATTAATAAATATGAACAAAAAAAAATCATCAAGTGCTTCGGGGAAATGGCCCTGTACCTTGATTAACGTAGACAATTTGTATAATCGTGACGTACATTTGGGAACTTGTTGGAAGGCCATGTAGCTGAGCTACAGCGGCTGTGCTGCTATGCAATTGCACAATCAATACAGAATCATTCCACCGCAGTCAGTTCGAATCATCGATTAAATCTAGATTTTCTTCATTATTCATAAAAATGCCAGCCAGATGTGTTGCTGCAGGTTGCGGCAACACAATAAAGCTGGTGTGAGCATGCACACATTCCAACTAACCCGAGGTATCGGCAGATTTAGACTTCTGCGGTCCGGACGACCAGACGTATAGTGCTTTCTATTTTTTTGGATTCTTAAATTTACGTCACGAACAGCGCCACCATTTGTCAGTGTTTGGACAGGTTAATGAGGGGGCTTATAAATTGTTTGCTGATTTACACCAATTAATGTCATTTGATACCATTTTATCACCCCTTGTCATGTTACCCACACACCAAAGCACATTTCAAACTATTAAACAGCAATTCTTCCAAAAAGATCTGCATGAACCCTTGAAGCTTGGTGAAAGGTCACATATATACATTGAACAAATGTGACCCACCAGGCCAAAACCAGGCGGAAGTCGGCAAATGCCATTTCGAGATATGGCATTGTACACAAAAAAATGTGTTGCCGGTCGATTGTTTTTTTTCTCATAAGTCGTTAGTTAAAACTCTAATTTATAGGCTGTTCATGTTTAAACCTTTTTAAAAATCCCCGAAAGTGATAATATCGGCCTTCTCCTGATTTTTGTTGTCGTTGCTATTACTCAAATTGAGCAAACTTGTTGCCGCGAACGGCAACAAAATGTCACTTTTTGAAGCGTCGTTACTTTTCATTCCATAGCGGTACTGGTGCATGTGATCGATGTATTATTTTAAAGCTTAAAACGCTAGCAATCCAATGGTATAAAAATCTCTCATATGAACAATTTCGACTTTAGCCTGGTTTTGGGGTGGTGGGTCACAAATATTTATTTTAAACAGGAAAATTAAACAATATTAGAATTTGGTTCTTGTTGGTGTAAGGCTTTGGAATGGTTTTTGCATAGAAAAGGTCTAAAATTGCTGTCAAAATATTCCAAGGGAAAATCAAGTAATCAAGGTAAAGAATTTTCTGTGACTGCAATAAAACTAATTATGTAGAAACAATTTTTGAGGTATTAATTTTCACTTATTTTTAAGGTTTAAAAACGAAATTAACATAAATTTTGTAAGCACAATTTGTAAAGGTGTGGTAACGTATTTTTCATGTTAATGTAATTCCAAATGAACTGTACTTTTCAATATTCAAGACATACATGTATGTAAAGCAATTTTTGATATTTTCTTTTTCAATGTTATTAAACGTAATGTAGCTTTTGTATATTACAAACAAATTTAGAACTTTAGAATACAATGATTTACTATGTTTTGTATCATTTGTTTGAAGATTTCAGACTCGTAATATCTGTATTGTTATAATGTAATGTTTCTATTCATTTGTTAGTTTCCATTTGTAAAGCGACATTGGTTTTTTTAACAGGTGAACACCAAGAAACTTAACAGATCAATGCATACTGAAATTTAAACATCTAACATTAATTCAGACTGCATAACCATGTCATGTTGTACATTCATTATTATTATTAACCAGTTCCCGAGGTTTTACAATAATGAATGCTGAGAAAAGCAAGAAAAACAACGTTTGTTTTCAACCGGCGTCGGGCAGTGTTTTTTGTTGGCGATGTTAAATTTTTTGTATAAAATCCATTCTTTTCTATACAATTACAGGATATCTAGAGCAATCATTTTGCTAGATGCCTACAATCATTATTTAATTTTTAAATAAGAAAAATATTTCCTTATAATTCGGTAGTGAAATGTTTTAATATCTCCAAATAGTGTATAATACCTTTAAAGGGATCGTATACGTAAAAATTAATGGCAATAAACTTACTTGGTAAGAAGTATACAGCAGCTTTGGATAGTATAATGCATTTTTAGAAACTTTTCGCTTCAAAGTACTGCGGTTATGAAAAAATATATCACTTTTTATCCCCAAAAAAATTGAATCTGAGAAGCGTTACTGCAGTGACGTTTCTCAGATTGTGTATTCCAATGCAGATTATTCTTCCTGCATGGACATACAGTAACCGCTCCAGATTTTCGGCAATATCTCAAAATCGCTACCACCTTTTGAAATGAAATGTTTACAGGTTAGTTTTATGGTATATATCTATAACTATATAGGATTGAAACAAACAATGGGTTCCAATTACCAAACGTATATTAAGTGAGTTTACCTTTGTGTGCTCTTTGTGTGCTAACATTGAGTGCCATTTCGTATGGGCTGCAAAAAGGGCATAAATTTGATACTAGAATATTGCTTTCTCGAAATACTAGTATACAGCATTTACAGAGATAAAACTTCACCGGGTTAGTTGTTAAACATCCCTCTTTAGATTTTAAGCATTTTTGCTGCTGCAAATGAACAAAATAAAATGCACAAAAGGCAAATAGTCTACTTGACCTTTACACCATAAACAGACGCACATACACATTTGTGACCCACTCCATTGTAATCAAGAATGTGTCGCTGAGGCCCTTTTACGCAATCGGCCGTTGAAGTGAACGCATGGGTGAAAATAGTGACCAAGTCGATTTTCTGAACATTGTATTTTTAGGAAGTATAGTTATCACAGACTATTGTCATTAATGTCTTGTATGTAAAAACAATCAATAAAGATGAAAATGAAAAGGATTTGTTTGCGCTGTCCGTATGATTTTGGTCAAATTTGTTTATTTCAAAGCTGTTTTTCTCGGAATGGGAATTTGGCAAATAAATATACAACTGTCATCTTCATCAGACCATAACTCGTTAACCTAAACAGAAACACACTTGTGATGGGTATCATTAGAAAGCTTATGAAATTCCCTTTATCACCATGTGCATATCTCAAAAAGTCTTTTTAAGACTTGTTCCTGATTTTGATGGAACGTATCCTTGTGAAGACGTGTCATTGTTCATTCCTTTGTATGTGTACAAACTTAAAGGGACAGTATATCTTTTGCAACTATCCAAAAAGTAACCAACTATTTTATTGTTCAAAAGCTTACTTTTCGATGTAAAGATAATAACGACTTCAAACTTCCTGTGAAATTATTCGTTCTGTAAAATTATTTCTTCTGGCATGTTGTCATGTTGTCATTAGTTTGTTCGAAATTGAAATCGTAGAATTATATTTTCTCAAAATATACAACCACTCCCAAACAGGATAAAGAATTAAGAGCTGAAAAAATGCACCTGTTTGAAAATATATGAGAACAAAAATTCTAAAAGACTCACTTTTATGTAGATCTGCAAAGCTTCCTCTGTCTGAAGGTGTGTTCCTGCATCGCGTAGTGCGTCGGCCTGAACTGTCAAAAGCGCCCTCTTTAGTTGAGAGGCTGACAGTTGCTTGCTGACAGTCAGTTTTTTAAGGCCTTCAAGTGGTAGAAAAGAACAGAGACAAATTTGAGTTATAGACCAGAGTTTGTCAAGTACTTTCCGTGTACCAGCTTATTAACTTCTGTACCATATGTTAAGATGGTTTGGTATAGAGAAAGCTGCATAATACAGACACAGGACAGTAAATACTTTGCTAAAGAAATCAAAAACTTTTGGCAATCAAAATCTTAAAATAATTAAGCTTTAAAAAAAAAGCATTCGATAAGTACTCGACCGAGTACTTTGCGAGTACTTCTGTCCCCAAAATTTGATTAACTTTTATGCATTCAAAGTCCCAAGTTATTTTGTTTTATTTAACACTGACTTCATTTGTTTTCTACTGTCAATGTTGTGTCACTTTGTTCGCAACAAACAGCTCAATATTTTTGGGTATTAAACAAAGCACTCGACTACAACACTGGTATAGACAAGGCAAGGTTAGAGAGGTTCGAGAGCACACACACATTTTTTTAACCGATTTGGAATGGCTATTTAGAAATACAATTTGTATTATTTTATTTTTAATTTCCCACCTTCCTTTGCGGACTCTACTGCTGCCTGGTTGTCATGGAGACCCAGCTGGGCCGTGGCGAGATACAACCAACCGTGTACATTGTTTCTGCTTCCTTTCAGACCTAAACACAAATATTAAAATATCTGCATATAAATATTCCCGTTTAGCTTCGCAAGTAGAACAAAATTTAACTTTCTCTTATGTTCATTATTTAATTAATTATTATTATTATTATCCCTTTGTAAACCATTGAGGGGGTACTTGCCTTCTTGAAGCTTATCTCTGGCGAGTAGGTAATTCTTCCGGGCTAGGCCTATTTGTCCCATTCCCAGGAATGCTAAGGAGCATGTCTCGTCCAAACTGTGCAGACCGTTATACACGGACTCCGCTACTTCGTCGAGAGATTCTGACAACAACAAAAAAAGCCCATTCATTATCAATCAAGGGTAATCTTGCTTTAACCTTGCTTTAATTCGGCATGTTTAGTTTGGTTAGGGTACAACCATACCTGGGTTACGCTGCAGATACATCCCCGCTAAGATTATCAGAGGGTAGGCGTCGGAAGGAAATAGTTCGTGCATCCTGAGGCATTCCATTTGGAGGCGATCGTCACCGACATCTTTACGCTGAAAGAAAATAAGATGAAAAAAAACCACAAGTGATCCTCGGATCGTGAGTGTCGCCTTTTCTCACGTCAATCCCTGTATGTTTGTTTGTTCTTAAAAAGGTAGCAGGAAAAAAAATTTGGACCCTAAATTTATATAAAATTACTCTCATATCCCGGTTTTTTATCCCTATTTTCAAAAACTTAAATGTGAATAAAATAAATCTGATTTTTGTTTTACCTGGGGACCAATTTTATGGAGCTGCTAAGCACATAAAGTTGCTCAGCACAAAAATTCTTCCTTTGCAAAAAAAGCTGGGTTACAAACCAAATTTTCAGTTGATGTATTTTGTTTCCGACTGGTGTTCAGCTGGTTTTTACTTAGCGTAAAAGTACATGGAGTTTTAGCTGTAATGAGATTGATCGATTGGAAACCTTTTTTTTTCTTTCGAAACTAACCTTCGTTAACAACTTGACGTATCTACCAAAATGTTGCTGCCTGTCCTCTCCAGACTCCAGAATAATCTTGTAAGCTTTCTCCAACTGTAAATTAAAAAACAAAATAAAAAAACAAATGGTGAACTGAAATTTAAATGTTACAGGATATAAAACCATAATATCAAATGACTGCATAATCGTTAGGTTAATAAGGTGGTAAATATGTGACCCGCTCTGGAAAAAGCTATATTATGTCGCAAACAAATACAAATATAATTATATAAATGGTTGGAAAGTCTAAGATATAAGCTCTCATTTGGTACAAAGTAGATCTTCGTAGCTTCTTCCGTTCCGGTAATATGACATTTTTTGAATGGAATTTGAATTACACAACTAAGAAAACAGGCCTTGACCAATGCATTTGTATAACCAATTCGCGCCGGCATTATTTTAACATCATCGAGCCGAGGCGCGGGATTATTTTTAACGAAACTCGATACGAGGCGGGTTCAAGCCGATGGTACCGGGAAGCACACGCACGCATTTCCAGCCGTGCTCGCTGACAGACATTCCCGGCCTTGCTCGTGATGTGTTTATGCGTTTTAAAACCGGCTCATGAGCCCGAGCCGATGGCAAGGGCATTAAACATTGTCTATGCCCATGAGCCGATTTTAAATGTATGTTTAATACCGGCCAACCACATATTTATTTCTATTTATAAATACTTTGTGTGATCGATCTGGGAGGTAAACTAACTCCTAATATGGACATTGGCAAGCGTGTCCCACGTACTGCGTGATGTTACACAGAATGCAAGCTGAGAGTACAGCGTGAATTAAAGGGCTCTAAATTACGGACTCGTTTGTAGTATTGTGCATGCCTTGTGAGGTTTCAATTAATAAAAGTCCAAATTTTGTGTGAAATCGAAAAAATGTTAAAACTGGTCCCGGTGTTTTATCATCTGTTTAAAACTGGCTACGTGACGGGTTCTCGACCAATAGGAATGGGTAAACTGTCTTTAATATATTTATGAAAGCTAGTTCAAACCCCGCTCGAGTCCATTTCAAATAACATAAACTTGGATACACTCTACAGTTGCTTACAAGCACAATGTACTCCTCCGACAACTCCTGTACTTTGGCAAATACATCAGCAATCTGAATCCAGTGTCTCAGGCACTCCGGCGCGTCTTCACTCTGCTCTGATTGGACGAGAGACTCAAGAACTTGAATGGCCTAAAAAGAGAGAGAATGAAAGACTTCAAACTTGGTATGTTTACTGACAGGGAATTTCATTGGCCAATGCATCAGCAATCTGAATCCAGTGTCTCAAGCACACCAGCGCGTCTTCACTCTGCTCTGATTGGACGAGGGATTCGAGAACTTGAATGGCCTAAAAAGAGAGAATGACAGACTTCGAACTTGGTATGTTTACTGACAGGGAATTTAATTACCCATACCCTTTGGGTAGAATCCCTGCTTATTGCAGCAAAAATTAACCAATTGTCAAAATAACAAGCTTGCCCAGTGCAGCTCATGATTGTTGGGAAAGAATGTAGTATCCTGCCACCACTGAAAAATAACAGTAAAAGTAGTTTTCAAGTGTAAGGGTTGTGGTATTAAAAATAGGCTGTTCCATTTTTGGGGGATCACCCTGTGTAAGATTTTAAAAAAGTGGCGCCAGGATGCATCATTCTTTCCGATCGTTGATCACTTTTATTTTTACCTCTTCAGTATTGCCCAGATCGTTGTGTAATCGCGCCAGTTTCTCCGAGACCTCTTGCCACTTTTTGGGGTCTTTGGATTTTAACAGCTCCCTCAGCTGACCGTAAACGCCGGCGAGTTCTGGACGATGGTCATGGTTCTCGCTTTTTTCGTAGAACCCTGCCAAACCCTGCAGAAAAAAATTTATGTCGCTCAATCCAGGCAGTAAACTCAATTTCACAATGTCAAAACAAGTAAAAATAAAATAAAAAGTTTAATTTAATTTTGTTCAAAAATTGTTCTTCATGTTTTGTGGTACATAATAATAATTGTCAAGCTTATAGCACTTTTCATCATCGATCTCAAAGCGCTTTACAATTATTACCCCGTTCATCAGGCCCTGGACCACGCGGCAGCCGTTTATAGGCGCACAATCGGCCTCGACCCTCACAGGTACCTATTTATACTCCTGGGTGGAGAGAGACAATTGTAGTCAAGTGTCTTGCCCAAGGGCACAATTATCATGTTCTCGGCATAGTTCAAATCCACACATCATCATACCCGAGTCAAACACCATAATCACTGGGCCATGGCATTCTACTGGTGCTAGTACTAAAAATCTAATATATGACGTTTTATCACCCGTTTAGGAATGGGTTATTCCAGGAATGAGTGATTGATGAATAATAATCAAACTAGAGACAAATTGTTTTCAATCGTTGTAGTCTACCTGTCCTTTCCTCTCAATAAAACACTCAGAAACAATCGGCACTCCCTGATGTCAACAGATGTCAAGCTTCTCCCTTAATTAACACCCCCTTCCCCGATCTTAGATGAAAATAGGAGAAAAGGCAAGAAAGAAATGTGATGGTTGTCACCTGCCAAGCCAGCAGTTGTTGTTGATCGGTCTCAATGGCTTTCCTGTAGGCAGCCACGGCTTGGTCAGGCTGGTCTAACTCGGCCGCGGCTACTCCCACAAACACCAAGGCATTGTAGTTGGTCTTGTCCTGTTTCAGAACGGCCTGCTCGTATAAAGAAAAATGTACAATGAACTGTTAAGGGTTGTGAATTTGCGTGTAGTACGAGAATATGATACCCAATTAAACGAGTGATCCTCGGATGACATTTGTTGCCTTTTCCCGCAGTCGTTCCTATTATGTTTTGTGTTCATATTTTGGGGATGTTTAAACGATGACCTTAAATGACCTCTAAATGACCTTTGACCTCAGCAACCAGATGAAGAATTGCGTCTTCCCAACGATGACTTCAAATGACTTTTACATGACTCTTGACCCCAGTAAACCGATGAAGAATTGCGCCTTCCCAACTAAGGGTCAGTGCATCCAAGTTTTAAAGTTACAAAATGTATACCTTTTTATCTTCAAAAAGCTAACCTGAAACTTAGACATACATACAGAGCTAGTAAAGAGCTAGAATTTTCGGTCTGATGTGTGTAAAGTAATATCCAAGGGGCGTGGCTAACTCACAAATGGCTCACAAATAAGCAACTTCACGGTAATATGCACCATCTTGTTCACGAAGCAGAAAGAACACGTTGCTAGACGCAAGTGCATTTTTAAATGAACGCATGATGATTTGATGACTTGAATGCATTTGATAAACGTGTGCACGTGCATTGCTTAGCTACGTTTTGCTTGGCTCTTTTTGCCCAATTCTCGCGGTCGGCATGACGTCACCGGGCCCTGTTTCTTGTCTCTGATTGGTCAGTGGTGGCTGTTAGTTATCACCCCTTCTGGGCTCAAAGGGGAATGAATAGTGTTGTGGTCTATGTGAAAAAAGTCTAAATAATTAATTATTGTCCAACACTACACCGAAATATTTCCAAATTTCATTGTTTTATAAAGTAACAAAATCTCCCACGTTACACCGGGAAAAAAAAGATTTTTTTTTTACTGCTGTAAAAAAAATATAGAAAACACGTAATTCCCTGTACAAATTGAATGGAGGGCTACCCCTTTGCCCGACGCGTGTGCAATAGGTGGAACAGCCTCCGACCATGAGAATGAACAAGATGGCGCATATTTCCGTGAAACTGCTTCTATTGGTCTGCGTTTCTCACCTTGCAGTGTTTGAGTGCCTCTTTGTAGTCCTTGTTCCTTATCGCCTCTCTGGCGTTCTTAAGAAGCTGCTTAATCTCCTTACTGCTCCCTCCGCTAGCCATCCCAGGATGTTTGCTGCTGGGAAAACTAGTAGTACCAGTACCAGTGTTAATTTCTAAAATGTTTTTAAAATGTTTTTATTTGTCTATTTTGTATTGGGGGGGGGGGGGGGGGGGGGGGGGTGGCAATGGTGTCAGCAGCAGCCCCCCCCCCCCCCCCCCCCCCCCCCCCCCCGGCCCCCTATCTGATGTTTGCAGGGAAAATGCGCTAGTTTGAGGGGAAAAACACTACATTATAAATGAATTACGTTAGCCTAGACTTGATGTTGCACTCAATAATTACTTTCCTGTTCATTAATATTTTAGGGCCTACCTGAACAAAACTAGAGTGGAGTGTTACTGTTGCTCATGCACACACACACGCATGACCCAAGATATGGCCGTTTTCCAAACCCGGCCCCAGTTTAGATTCTTATTTCGGCTCCATCATTATTGCTATTTGCCAAGCTGCAATGAACTAAGCAAAACTCAGACGCAGCTGAGGTTTGAAAAACGGCCCTCGTACCCCACTGCTATTCGGTCATATCGCCCTCTCTTGATCGGTTCCCATAGTTCGGACTAGCCTTTTTTCGTGCCCACGGCTCGTATGGGAAAATGCGCTTTGCTTTTGGGCTCGTATGGAAAAATGCGCTTTGAGCTCTGAAACTTACAAAAATTAACACATCCATTTTACTTTTATATTTATGTGTACATTTTTATATTTTGATTTGTATGTACAGTACTGTGTTTAATTTAATTTTGTTATTGAATTGTAAAAAGAAATGTAATTCAGCCTATCGCTGCGAGGTTTCTTTTAAAAATAAAACATTTATAATATAATAATAGTAATACTCCATATAATGATTTGACATGTAATTTATGGTGTTCTTTTCTTCATACAAATCATATTTCTTGGCAGATGACAAATTTCCACGTTAGTTCGTTTTACCTAAGAGGAGTAGTCGGCCAAGAAAAGCAAGCAAGTGTGCGATTTTGTTGGCAAACTACAGTACAGGCAAACCATATATATCACCTTTTCAAATCCCTGGCTTCGTCTCCGTCTTCGGCTCAAGTCGATTTTAGATCCCCAACTGTAGGAACTTCAGCTGCATTCTGGCGCATGTTTTGCTTCGAAGACATTCAATTAGTTGATGCAAGATCAAAAGTTGAAATATTTTTTTATTTATTTGGTTTGCTTCTTAGTGATTCAGAAGTCGGAGGCAAAAAACAGGAGCCGAAGACAAGAAGCAAAGGTTTCAGAAAAAAAGCAATATATATATCAAAAAATAAATATGTATTTCGGGGATGACAAGATGAATAAGAAAATGCATCTAAAACACGTGTTCAACTCGCCAAAATCAGGGTAAGATTACGGAAATTGAAAAAAGAAAGAAAAAAGATATCCACAAAATAAGTATAGGTAGCATGGGGCGATAATCTTTGCCGGGAGATAATTATTTCAAACTAATGGAAGTGGGACAGATAATTACCAGTTCTAGATAAAAAGGCAAACGTGTGGGAATAAATATTGAAATGTTTATGAGAACCTGCAAATGTTGTTAAAACTAATTTCACAGGATTATCATTTTTGGAAGAGTCATTTAGGGAAATAATTTTTTTTTTTTAAGTTTTCGGTGATATTTTGTTAATTTGTTTTTTGTGTTGTTTATTGTTTTCATTGTCTGCTTTTTTGGGTGCCTTTTCAGGTGTTTGTGTTAATTTGTATTTATTTATTTATTACATTGTTATTTATTATTTATTTTATGTTTTGTATTTTAGGCAATTCATCCCGTTGTAAACCCTTAGGGACAAGATAAGAATAAGCTCTTGAGCATCAATTTAATTCAGAAATGATCGCATATTTTGTTTGTCAATGAATATTACATCTCTTCCAGACACCCTATAATTTCCCTCCCTCCCCATATTTCATCAAGCCACCGACATCTGATCTGCTCCTTGCACTTGCAGCAGCAAGGCAGCAGACAGCGTAGTCCATTGTAATTCATGACCAGTCTCCTCTTTCATTTTTGTAATCTAGCTCATTTTCATTTTAGGTGAACGCTTTTCATTTTGCTGCCCGCGGCTTTTTACCAGTCTGTTTTTGCAATTAGTTTTTTTTCTTCTCAAACATATCAAACCCTTTTGTCTGCCGTCCTTTTATGTATTGTACAATCCTTTTGTTTCAAAGCTTAAATGTTTCGAACGTAGGTTTTAATTGTTAGCAGGATTTCAAACAGACCCAGGTGAAAAAGTAGAATAAAAGATAAAATTAGGATAGAAGCAGGACTTTTGTGGGTTTTTAGTCGTTGTTTTCGTTGATGCTCACCCATGTCCACTGCATCATAACTTTGTGACCGGCTGTACTCATAACACTGGTGCTCCATCCTCAACTAAGCTCTCGGACGTACAGTTGCAGAACTCAAACACCCAAGCACTTTATTGTGTGATTGTAATGGCGGTGTGTAACACTTATGTAGGTGAGTGGCTGGGTGGGTTGGCATGGCTAGGTGGCATGGGTGAGTGGCTGGGTATGGCTAGGTGGCATGGGTGGCTGGCTGGGTGGGTGGCATGGCATGGGTGGGTGGCATGGGTGGGATGGCATAGGTGGATGGCATGGGTGGATGGCATGGGTGGATGGCATGGGTGGATGGCAGGGCATGGCATGGCTGGGTGGGTGGGTGGCAACAGTGTAGACTAGTGTTGACAACGTACATTGAACTACTTCTCCTAAAGCACGACACGGCCGCATGGTAAAATCATTGGTTTGACCAATCAGATGATGAGAACTTGTTTAGGTTTTTTATTCATTTGAATAATGAATTTTCATTATCACCTTCTAAAATTTGCGCAAATGCATTTGTGTGATCGAGTGATAGCGCAGATCCACCGATCGCACCCATCATATGCCTTAGTTTTTACATTTTGGTTCTTTTATACACGGTATCGAGTGTCAAATTTGTGGACTAACCCATTTGCTTGCGGGTGTATTGCACCGAGTAGGCTTAACAAATTTTCATCCAATCGTGCGCAGACCCGAAACTTAACTGCAACAGAGCATGGGTGCCCAGCAGTAATAGCATATGCACAGTCTGTCTCTTGTTTCCATCACCGAGGTGGTTCTTGTGCAGTAAGTCAGCTGGCGAACATCGTGATGATGCTACGACTTAAGACACCAAACTTCCTGTGGTTGTGTGTGAGGATTCTGTACGATTTAGCCTTACACAACGACCACAGAAAGACTGGAGCCTAGACTATTCATCCTCCAGCGAGTTGCAGCGAGAAGCAGTTTTGCAGTAGAGTCACTGAAGTTGAGTCTTGAGTCACTTGGTACAATGCCTAGTTTCTAGTCACTGGGTCGAGTCTGATTGATCGCGGTCTTGGTGATCCATAGAGCGCTCCACTTTCTTTCGGCTACGCTTCGGGAAACCTAACACTCAGTGAATCACCTCGGGAGGCTAGTTTTACTAATACAATCTGTTTGATAGACCATGTGACATATTTACAAATGTTGTGGTCACTTGATGCTCTATCCTTCACTGCATGTATATCTCATTGACATAAACTGTTTACTGTTCACCAAATGGATGCTCAAATGTTAAGGCTTCTTAGTGGTTTTGCAGATGCAGATAAAGTGCAAGGTTTAGAATTAAATTACTTTTTTTCACTTGCAAGAAGTGTTCATTGTTTTCATGCAACTTTTATGGTAATTTGTTCCCCTTTTAATCGAAAGGTTAATAAGAACAGTATATGCACAAGCATTCAAACCAAAAAATCAAACAGTACAATTAATGCACTCTTTCTCACTAATTTAATTCAATGACCGTATATTGACGATAATAAAATGTACAATTTTGTACCAACATATAAAACTTCTCTCTCACACACAACATACATTTGACTTTACAATTGTTAGGGCTTTGCTACTCTTTCTTCCTTTTATATAAAAAATGAGACGAAAATTTACTCTTTTCTTTTTATACCAGTTTTGAATCAATCCTCTATCCAGAAAACGAAAGTTTCAGAAAGGTTGCATACATAAAAACACATTCACAGCGTAACTAAAAACATTTGCAGTTTACAATGGGGTTTATATTCCGGTTATGGCAGATTTTTCGAAATTAGGAAAAAAATGGACACAGGATTTGTACTCCTGCTGAATGGGACTGTGGCCTAGTTGCCTAGCTGCTGATCATAGTTTGTGTCCTTAGGCAAGCTACTTTACCTCAACTTGCCTCTCTCCACCCAGGAGTATAAATGGGTACCAGCATTAGCCATTACATCATTAGGTCTCGGGTCTATTATAACACACCTTGTTGGTTCTTTATCCTGATCGGCTGAAACATGGTCATGTGGGGTTAACAAATATAGGCTAGTGCATAGAATTTGAGTTTAGTGCCAAGTCAAGCACTATACTATAAATATTAACTGGATGTTGCCAAGGTTCATCATAAACGAAATATTGCGGCATCTGGAACGGATTATGATACTCCCGTCATATTTTAGACTAAGGTGTGTTATAAAACACATGTGGATTGGCAAAATTCAGTCACTAGTGCACGTCTATGCGTCCCTCGGGCCTGCGAGTAACCCGAAGGCGGTCATGTGTTCAGCCGAGGAAAATAGGACCCACTTCTGGTCCCTCACAGTCTCTCGGGGCGCATAGATGTAAACTAGTGACCTCATTGACAGTCTATATGTGTACACTATTCCATTCTAGAAAAAACTTCGGTATTTTCATGGCTACATGTACTTCCAGAGCAGTCGTTGGCATCTTAGAAGTTGATTTACAACATACTAGCAGGTCATCACACCGAGGCAAGGGATACAACTCCGGTAATCTTTGAAGGTACATCGCGGACCTCTGGTCCTAAGTTGTTTTTGTCACGTTGTTATAACCGCCTGGCTTTTCGCGGTCTGTTTCCGTTGTGGGGTATGGGCGTGTTGTCTGTAATGGATATGATGTCAAGACCTCCCATCTGTAAACCTTTAATAGATGCCTGAAAACATACAAAGTGAAAAGGAAAAGAAAATGTTGTCTAAATATCAAAAAAATGTTTGAACCCTAAATTTAGAATCTGGGCCTCTCAGGTGTTGCTCTTCATTTTCCTACCGATAGCCCTAACCACATTTGTCCGCTAAAGCTCTTTTTCAAAATGGGCTAAACGGACTGTGGACGTGTGCAAGTCCACAATCCGTAACCTCTTCCCGCATCATGTGGACATCTTTGGTTTGCAGGTCCGCAGTACGTATAAAATGTTCGCACATTCAGACTTGCTTTACATACATTGTGAACATTCCTTTTTGTTTTCACAGAAAAATAACTAAAAATATGTACTCGCACTATGAACACACTTTCAACCCAAATTCTTGATCGTGGTTACCTTCAAGTATTCCCCTTCATTTTGCGACAGATAACCCTAACCCCAAAATATTTTCCAGAGAAAAAAATACGTTCCGTGTGCAAGTCCACAAACTGTTCGTTCTTCCTGCATCCAGTGGACATCTTTCGTTTATTGGCCCACAAAAAATACGCAAGGTTGGAGCATGTGTACATGTATTACTAGGGACAATAAGATTTAATACGCGTACAGGATATTTATGCGACTTGAAAAAAGCCGCCTATTAAAATCACTATTTTGCCTTGTTATTTGATCTGGTACAATATCGGCAATTTACTTGTCATATCAAAGTGTTGAAATATACCCGGTATAAGACTGATGAAAATATAACGCAAAATGATGGCGAAATGGGACACTTCATTCGATATCCCGTACGCGTATCAAATCTAATGATCCCTACTATTACGACCATAGATCAAAACACAAAGGAAGTCTCTTAAGAATCCTCGGACGACGGTTTCTTTGTCAAAATTTGTCCTCGGTCGTTAGGGTAAAGTGTTAGGTAAATGGAGATGGGTTATACTAGAGGAACAAAGAGAAAGCACAAAACCCTGTCCTCGCATAGGTACCGGGTAATTATTTAAAAACATGACTGTGTGTATTTTGTTGTGTGAAAGTACTGGTATATATGACCAAGTCCCACCAGGGGCCAATTTCACAGAGCTGCTAAGCAAAAAAAATTGCTTAGCACAAAAAATTCTTGCTCATTAAAAACAGGTTACCAGCCTCAATTCTACGGGTTTTTCATGCTAAGCCAAAAACCAGCTGATTATCAATTGAAAACAATAAAGATCCCGAGAAAATTTGGTCTGTAACCTTGTTTTTGCCGAGGACAAATTTTCAAGCTAAGCAAATTTGTGTGCTTAGCAGCTCTATGAAATTGGTCCCAGAGCAATCAACCTCCGATATCTTTGCTCCGGTAATGACAGATGGTTGCTGCATGTATCAATGCTCCAGTTAGATATTTTCTAAAGAGATAAAACAAGCATCGATTCTTAAGCAGCATGTAATGCAACACAGCGCGCTTTTAACTTTTATGGGGTTTCACATTACGCTTTTTTCTTTTTTTGTATAAGGAGTTGCATGGAAAAACACTTAGCTCTTGTAAATATTTGGAAGTTCTAAAAAAACCAGATGCTATTTGTTTTGCTTGTCATGCCAAACAGATGATACAGTAAACATTAATGTTTGTTTGTTTGTTGGCATTGATATGGAAAGTACTGTTTTGGAAAATGCTGTTTGGTATTTTGGAAAGGAGGGGGATACTATTGCAATACAAAAAAATGTCTCGATTTTTCTTTTTCAGAGATGACTACTGAGGGACTTGAAGCTACACCCTACCATTTTGTCAGTTGTGCGTGTTTTTATCGATTTGAAGCTGCAAAAGTCCTTAAAATCTAAAGAAAGGTGCTTGACAACTAATTTGATAGAGTTTTATCTCTCTATGATCAATTGGCTAGTGTACAAATGTGACCTAAACCTGCGAAATGAGTCGCAAGTTGCCACAACTACTTTTGAGTAATACACCTTTTAAAGGTAGGACACAGCATTGGTAATTGCTCGAATTATCATGAATGAGTAAATTTAGGGGGTTGTATTTTACAGTAAATATCGTTTAACTGACCTGCTCGAAGTTTTACAATTATAAATACTGAGAAAAGCACGAAAAACAGCGTTTGATTTCAGCCGGCGTCGAGCAGTTATTCTTATGTTATCTTTGTTTGTTCACAATCGGACAGCGATCGCGGATTTTTCTTTATACAATTTGGTTTTTTTCAGAATAATTACAGAATATCCAGCTCAATCATTTTGCTGTATGCCTAGAATCAATGTTTACTTTTAAATGAGTAAAATATTTCTTAATAATTAGGTAGTAAATATTTTTGATATCTGCAAATGGTGTATCCTACCTTTAAAAGTGTCCTACACAACAGAAATCAATGGAAACAATCGACCCTTTCACCCAAATAACAACTGTACACAAGGTATAACACTGAGTGATACACCAAAATCTAGACCAAATGATGTGCTTTGAAATGCATGTGAAAAACTAAAAACTAAAAACTAAAAACTAAAAACTTGTCCTTAAGACTCATTTTGTAAGGTTGGGTCATACATATAAATGCTATGCAAAGTTTATTTGCCATATTCATATCACATCTCATATTGATGCTTAGCAGCTTTTGATAACCGGAAATGTTTCTGACCCTCGCAAATACTTTTAGTAGTTTTATCCCTTGTTATTTTCCACTTGTGGGTTATAAATATTTAACGGATAACTGTTCTCATTGTGTTCTCATTATCACATGACCCTGCAACACAATGAATTTGGCGCCGCGCCATTTATTAATTTTGTTGGCTTGGTGCCAACACCAAGATAACAAATGGATTTTGTACCATAACAATTGCAGTTTCACAGAGATATCGGACGGTAGTCAAATGATTTGTGTTACCGTAAATAAACTCGAGCAGTATCAACTTTTATACATTTAGACAATGGCACTTGTCTTTATCGTTCCGGTTCAGATCAAAATACACAGATCAGGGAAAATGTACATGTGCAATATCAATCGGTTCGAAAAAGGCAATAAGATAAGTAGTTTGCGGTAACACCATGTGGTAATTCTCTTTAGTTAGATGTGTGGTTCTGAAAGGAACCGGAGGGAGCTCAACCCCTGGAATCACCCTCTCCCCCACCCTCCCTTCCTTCCATCTTCTCAACCCCTTCAGGGTCCTCACCTGTCTTCCTGGCCCGATTCCTTTCACCACAACCCTCACCGTCTTCAACCCCTTGTCCAGAGCTTTCTGGAAAAAAAATAACAAATTCAGTCCATTAACCCGACACATTTATCCACTTAATACTAATTCAGCCTTAAAGGTAGGATACACCATTTGCAGATATCGAAAATATTTACTACCGAATTATTAAGAAATATCTTAATCAATTGAAAGTAAATAATGATTCTAGGCATTCAGCAAAAGGATTGCGCTAGATATCCTGTAATTATTCCCCAAAAAAATGAATTTTATAAAGAAAAATTCGCGAGCGGCTGGACCCCGGTTGAAAACAAACGCTGTTTTTCGTGCTTTTCTCGGCATCCATGATTGTAAAACTTCAGACGGGTCAGTTAAACGATATTCACTATAAAATACAGCCCCCCAAATCCACCCATTCATGATAATTCAAGCAATTACCAATGGTGTATCCTACCTTTAAACACAAGTACATGTAGCTATTTTTTCTTATGGCCTGCAATTTTGTAAGGTAAATTTCGGGAGGCTCAACTAATTTTTTATAGGGATAGGTAATCCATTTTGACAGGAACTAACTTTGGTAAGGAATACAATTCTGACACTGCAAACAGCTTATCCAACAAGACTGACTAAAATATTGTTGGCATTTTGGGGGGCATTTCATTCAGACCCTACTTTTAAAATTGTTTGAAATCATGATGTTTTCAAATCGTGTATACTGGTTTTTAGGAGGCAGTTTTAATAACACATGATTTTAACGAAAACAAAGGCCATTTCGGCAAGTTGCCAAAAACAGCCATATTCAGATTGAAGATAAGGCCAGGTTATATTGTAGCTTTGTGCCAGAAATGGTTATGAAGGTGGTTTTAACAAATGTCTGCCCAATGGGCCTATTCCTTTATGCATTAGCAACAGAATCCAGTCACACACACGATAACTGAAAAAAGAAGGGCATATTTTTCTCTGTTTTCAAATAAAAATGTACAGTGGGCAGCTAAGGTGAAACTTCACCAGGTCAGTTGTTGTAGACCCAGGGGCATTTTGTTGGCATGTTCGGACCCTAACTTTCTGCGCATATGTTTTCTTTTGTGTAGTGGCCACTGGGGTTGAAACTTCAGCAGGCCAGGTGTTGGGGCTCTCTACTTTAAAGGGGGTTTCTATTCCGTCCCCAAAAATCCCCGGACAATTTTATGTTTTCAATTATTATGTGTACATGTACCTATACACAATTCTGGTTAAAAGGAAACTAAAACCTACCAGAAGACCGTTTTCCAAACCCCAGCTTCGTCTTTGCCTCAGGGTTCATTCATGCAGTTTGGCAATGGGCTAGACCCAGACACGAAGCCGAAGCCAGGGGTTTGGAAAACGGCCCTAATGTCTTGCTGTTTTTACCATGAAAGGACGACAAAAATCTGTTGTTTACTTCTGCCACGGCAGACCTTTTGTGACACATGTACACATCAACTTGTCTAGCTTTCTACTCTTATCAATGCATATCAAATAAATTAAGAGGGCTTAATATTTCGATCTTAACAAGATCTTCTTCAGAGACTTCAGATCTTCTTATAAATGCATAAAAACTTTTTGACATCCCTGTTTTTTGTTTTTTTTTATTGAAAGCGCACTTTTTGAAACACTGCAATTTTTCCTGTGATGTCATTTCAGAAAGACCCTCTTCAGTCTGCTCAAATATTTGCTCATTGAAACCTTTGTAAGAAAGGTTTACACATTGGCTTTCTGCCATGTACATGTACTTGCACAACAACGCATCACCAAAGAAAAGCAAATTTACAATCTTGACCTCAACTTTACTTACGGTGGCCGCTGCTATGCCGACTGTTTGCGCTGCGATTGTTGTTCCCTTTTTGGCATTCTTAAATCCTTCGGCACCCTAATTGTTGGGCAAAAAAAATAAAAAAAATAAAAAAAATTAACAAAGAAATTGACTGTAGCGGGCCTTGAACCAGCAACCTTCGGATTGATGCTCTGCTGCTCTACCAACTGATGAGGTATCCAGCCCTGTGTTGGCAGTCTTCAAGGTCTAGTATCATGAATTTAGAGTGATTTCTGGCCACATGGTAATTATCGGTTTGTGGACTAGTGGCCCCGAACAAAGATATTGACCAATTTGGGGAACCAAGTTCAGAAATTCAAGTGTTACCATTACAAAATCACATGTATACATGTAAACCATACAATGTAAATGTGTTGGTTTTTTCTTCTAAATCTCTCTTTAACAAAAAGTAGAAATTTTGTAAGCAACAGTCACTGATGACGCATCAGTCAACTCCAGACTTTTAAGATCCAATATCATCATTCTACATGTAACATTAGAAGTCTATGAGCTCACTGATGATCCAAGCTGTATTTGATCCATATTCACAAAAGTACAAAACATCGGCCATCGCGACATCCAATCCATTCCAAATTTAGATTATCAACCCCCTCACCTAACACCCCCCCCCACCCCCCCCCCCCCCCCCCCACCCCCAAAAAATATAATACGAAGTGTGCAGCACTTAAAAAGCTGCAATTAATTTTGGAGTGCATTAAATTCCGGCCAAAAAAACAAAACAAAAACCAAATACCCTTGTGCGTGGGATGTGCAACAAACAGTATTTGCCTCGTAGACGGACCAAATTGAATAATGTGTTTGGTCTCCATCTTGTATGACGGAGAAACCTATTATACATATTTTGTGTGTGCAGGTAATCAGGGGACATGAGGCCCACACAGCAGTTATAAATTCAGCCCGTCGTAACTCACGTCATCGCCCATATTTTTCCCGATCCGACCCCCCCCCCCTCCCCTTCCCCACCACCACCACTCTCTCTGACAGTGGCTCCACGGAGCCAATTAAATCAACTAGGTCATAGGATCTACTGCTCATTAACTGTCCCCGACTGGTCGCGGTAATAAATGGCGCTAACGCAATTTGTTTGATGATGTGCGGGGGGTCTAGAGAGGCTATTTTCAGAAAGCTGATTTCATGCACCGAGTGATGTGTAAACGGTGAATATCAAAACAAACTGCTGGCTTTTCCTTTCCTCTCAGAATGATCGCTCTCTCTGCCTCTTAGTTGAGATTTTCATTAGAGCTGTTCGATTCACGTACACAAACACTTTCTGTCTCGATCCAAATACTGGTCATTACAATCACAACTACTCAAAAAAAAAATATCAGATGAGAAAAAAACCCCAAAATATCCAATATTGAAACCATGTAAGCTTTTAAAGGGTCGAGTGTAAAAATCCAATTTCTTGGCCGACTTGTCCCCAATGGGTGTGACTAGACTGGATCACGGTGAACAGCGTTCACTCTTCGGGCGGCACTCTTTGTGTGAACAGGTAAAAAAGAATTAGGAATCTAGAAGACATTCCAATAGGTTTTATTCATGAGTGAACGAAGCCGCCGTAATGACACCACACAGGATATAAAACAGCCATGAACCAATTTCATGAAAAGTGACAGTTCTGGAATAATAAAAACTAGAAAAAAATATATAAAAAAAATATAAAAATATAGTGATGGGAAAAATCAGATATTTGAAAATATGGTTATCGTATTCTTTTTTTTCAAACCAAATAACGATTATTTGACATACATTGCATCATAATGACAAGTTTGCAAACAAAAGAGTGACGAGTGAGGTGTAACATAAATAATGCTCTCCCAATGACTAGGTATAGTTAGCAGGATTCAGTGACCATTGGGTTTTTACAAAAACACTCCGACAGAGTGGTAACTTGGGTGAAAGCAATGAATGGGAACTCTCTGATGAGTCAAATGGGCAGGCTAAAGAAATCAGTTACAATCAGAGACAATGGAGCAAATTGAAATATGATGCAGTTGTTTTGATGCATCTGTCACCCCCCACCCAAAAAAAAAAAGGCTTATATTTTTTTTAGGTTGGTTTAGAATATTCGGTTTTCAAAATCGAAACCAAATTGTAAAATTCAAACCGAATATTAGAAGAAAAAAAAGAAAAACAAAAGAATTTTAAAGGTAAGATACACATACACTATTGGTATTTTTTTTTTTTTTTTTTTTTAATATAAAATTTAATTTTTCAGAACAATTAGAGGATAACTAAACAAATTGTTTGGCTGGATGCCTGAAATCATTATTTACTTTTAAATAAGTAAGATATTTCTCAATAATTCGGTAGTAAATGTTTCGATATAAATGGTGTATCCTACCTTTAAATCCCATCACTAACTTGCAATAAAAGCGCAACTGAAACAAAAGTCCCATAAATAGAAAAGTGTACATATACTTACACATGTCGTTCGTGTGTAGCTCTTTTCTGCAACGAGTGATGATATTGTGCCATAGATTGAAGAGAAGAAAAAAAGGGGGGAGGGGGGGGGGGGTGGGAAAGAAAAAGAAAAATTAAAGACAGCTGTGCAATGTTTTACGGTTCCAATGTCAAGACCTCATGGCGTCATTCTGGAATGTCACTTCACTGCTTGCATGTTTGACCCAACTTTCTCCATACTTCCTGTGCATGCACATGTATACTACATGTGTATTTGAGAGTAGGAGGACTGTGAACACACCAGACGGAATCATGTACTTTTATATTATTTACACACACTGTCTGTAATGTGGTCATTACATTTTTAAAGGAATAATATAAATACGATAAATTCGCCTTTGTCTTGTTCGGAATATTGTAAAGCATGTATTGTTTTAACCTATTAGCACATACACGTATTACACTGTTTTTAATCCCTAATTAACCCCAACCTTCACCAATCTGTCAAAATCACCCCCTCTCACTGCACCCCTATTTTGGTAGATTTTGGTCTTGCAAGCCCGAGGTGAACCATAGAGGAATTTTAATGGATTATGATGGATTTGGGCCGGGAGGCCTGAATAACTGCTGGGGGATTCCTATTGATTTTGTCCATCAAGGAGTTGTCATTTTTGTGTATGTGTACAAAGTCAACCACCACTTCAGTGGTGGTTACACTATCCAATATCGTCTAAGCAGAGTGAGTGATGGATTTTGGGGGGTTTGGCCATGTGCTTAGTAAAAGGCTGTAGAAAGCTAGGGTTATAAAACAACACACTTTTTAATATTTTAGCCACTGCAAAAACCTTTAATTGTCCCTTGCAAAAATTTACTACGTCAACAACTTAGGGAAAACAACACAGGGAAGGAAAACCCACAAAACAAATTGGGGCGTAAAAGAATGGAAACAAATCTTACTTCCGGTGTGGTCGGTGATATTTACGTGGGTGTTGTTATACGTGGCCTTGATGTGTATTACGGGCAGTTGGTAGTAGGGAATTCCCCCAAACACCAGATTGTCAGTCGAAACTGGCGGGATGTAGACTTTCCTGAAGACAAAAATAAAATAAATACAAAAATGTATACCAAACTTCTTAGCGAAAAAAAATTGAGCTGTACGTGCAACCGGTACATATAGTGGCATTGTGCTTTTTAGGACAATTAATTCATTAACCCAGGATTTGTTGCCTGCAAAATCCAACAGAGTCCAACTGTGACTCATGTCACTTTACTGCTCAATCCTACACAGTCCAACCCACCAAGTTGTTCGGTACCTAAACATATCAAATGACTTGTCTGCTCAATCCAACTATGTCTCATTTAAAAAAAAAATGTTGCTGTTAGATCCAACAGAGTCCAACTTGGCATTATTTACCCGTAACCCAACAGAATGTGATTCTAAATGCGTCCAGGATATATCAAATGACTTGCCTGCTAAATTCAATATTATATATATTTTTGCTCTACACCAATTATGTTGACTCACTCGATTCTTTAAAAAAAATGACTCGGGTGGGACTAACTTGACCCACATTATCATCCCTTTTGAAAGCTATTCAAATTCCACTTAAAAAAACAAAACATTCGTAATGAGTAAAATGCACGCGTCTCTTATTGTATGCACAATACGCGACCATGTATTGCGTGCAATATTTTGTTAAACAGTTTACATCAATCTTGAAGCATCGCCCCAATTATTAAATTCTCAAAAAGTGACGACTGTGTGATGGTTAACACCAGGTTTCTGTTGTTACAGCTTTAGATGTCTTCAGTATTCTTTGAGGCAAACACGTACACGCTGTCCATTCATACAGCTATTAAATTAGGCTTTCACTCAGTTCACACCGAGTGGAGTGCTCCTTCTATAGATGCCTTAAATGTATCATGTGCAACACAACAGTGTACAAAGAACATGTACAATGAACATGTACAATGAACGTGTACATGTACGCATGTACATTTGTAGGTCCATAATTGCCAGCTCTTATTCCATGGACTTTAGGAATAGAGAAACAAGTAGTCATCCCCGAGATCGCAAGTGTCGCCTGTTCCCGCAGTCGATTCCAGAGTTCTAGCCACGGTGGGCGGCGCCGGGCGGTACCGCCCGGTACTGCAAATTTTCGCCCGGCTCTTGGGTTCAAATTGGCTGTGCCGCCCGGCACAATTTATTTATTTTGTTTAATTTTATTTTTGTAATCAAATTATGGGCACAAAAGAAAAAGAGGAGATATAAAGTCACGTTAATCATGTTCATGTAGTAATTTATTTTATTAACTTTATTTTATAAGCTAGACTTTCACAGAAACATGCAAAAATGAACTGGACCCCCGGCCGTGAGGCGCGAGAGCTCCGCTCGCAACGCTTCACAATCTGATAATTTACCCGGCACTAAAAAGGTCCTAGCTAGAACCCTGGTCGATTCCTATATGTTTTGTATTCTTAAACAAAAAAGCATTTTAAAAAGGTGACCTCAAATGACCCCTAGATGACTTTTGACATCCTATTTCAATTGAGGATGGTTCCTAGCCAAAAGAGCCTAGGGGCCGGTTTCATGGTTTATGATTTTTTGTTAATGCATATTCGCTCTGAACCAGGCTAAAACTTATTAGCTACTCTAGGTACAAGGGCTACAAAAGATACCGGTATGAAAAGAAGAGAAGTTTCATGTACTGAGGAAAACGGACGGTAAGAACTAATATTCTTTTACACCAAAGCAAAGTTTTTCAAAACAGATGACAGATAAACACATCACGAGCAAGGCTGGAAATATCTGTCAGCGACTGGCTCGCAGAGGAGCAAGGCTGGGAATACCAGGGTGTGCTACCCACAGACGCTGGTCAGAACCCATCTCAGATCGAGGTTCGTGAAAAACAATCCCGCACCTGGGCCCGGTCAATGTCATCAAAATAATTCCGGTGTGAACTGGTTAAAACAGGGCAGATCATAGGTTGGAGAGAAACAAGCACCAGACAAATTCCAAAGAGATGCAGCAGGTGGAGGGAAAAAAAGCTCTTGGAATTTCCTTTCGTTCTACAATTTACACGTTTATATCTACATGTAGGTACTGCAACAGTATGGACAAGAATAGCCAGAATATGTTGCAATGAGGAACAGTGTATCATGTACATGTAGGCATCTGCATAAATTACATATGCCACACGGAATAGACTGTAAAGGGAAACAGACATAATTTACAACCATATGGTGCAGAATTTCCAAACAAATGCACTACCCCTACTGTTGCCTTTTCCCGTGGGTGTTTTTCAATTACAGGACATGTCTTGTCCCACTGTGTGCATAGCTAATAAACCACTTATCATATAATAATAAAAAAAACAAAAAAAACAATGACCCATGCATAATTCACTGTGTTGTTACAAAGCAATATCTAGATCAAGAGACTGTGCACTTTAATTTTCATGCTGTGCGTTAAATTGGTCAATTTCTTTTGACAATATAATCTACGGCACGTTTCCTTGTTCCGCAGATAAAAAAAAAAGGGGGGGGGGAGAGGTTTAGATCGTATTTGCGAAGTGTGTGTGCGGAAGAATCAAAACATAGACTTGTCTGTCAGTCTCTTGTTGAGTGTACAGACTGATGATTTTGACCAGCAAAACAATTGTCTTAAATTTTTACAATTTGACTGTTGTTAAAGACAAAAAATGAATAGTGACTTAAATACACACTCCAGAAAAGCTACACATGGCTCGATTGATTTGATTAAATCAACATGATTTAAATCAAGCAACCCTAAAATATTTTTAGACCACAGTACCAGTACATGTGTGAAACACATTCTCTGGCATTCAATCTGCCAAAACAAAATGATTTGTTTTATATCCTGTTCCAATATGGAATTGTTATTCTTCTTCCTTCCTTTGTATGGATTCTGCCAACTTCAAGGCATTAAAGGTAAGTGTAATGACATATGTGACCCGCTCCATCGAATTCAGGAATAAGTCGCAAAATGACTTTTTGAGATATATGCATATGGTGAGAAAGGGAATTTTATAAGCTTTCTAATGATACCCATCACAAGTGTGTATCTGTTTAGGTTAACGAGTTATGGTCTGATGAAGATGACAGGTGTATATTTATTTGCCGAATTCACATTCCGAGAAAAACAGCTTTGAAATAAACAAAATTTACCAAAATCATACGGACAGCACACACAAATCCTCTTCATTTTTATCTTTATTGATCGTTTTCACATACAAGACAATAATGACAATAATCTGTTATAACTACACTTCCTAAAAATACAATGTTCAGAAAATCGACTTGGTCACGATTTTCACCCATGCGTTCACCTTAACGGCCGATTGCGTAAAACGGCCTCAGCGACTTATTCCTGATTACGATGGAGCGGGTCACATGCAAACAATGAAAAGCAAAACTACCTAAATATTATGAAAAATAACCTACTTTTATTGTATCTGAATAGTTTCAGGTATCATGTGAAAGGCTTGTACCTGGGGCCAATTTTATGAAGCTGCTAAATCACACACAAAATTGCTTAGCTTGGAAATTCTACCTTAGCAAAAACAGGGTTACAAAACCTAATGTTCAGGTGGTGAATGTATTGTTTGTGACTGGTATTCAGCTGGTTTTTGCTTAGCATTAAAAGCATTTAGAGTTTTGGCTGGTAACCTGTTTTCAAAATGAGCAAAACTTTGTTGTGCTAAGCAATTTTTGTGCTAAGCAATTTTTGTTTGCTTAGCAGCTCTATGAAATTGGCCCCATGTATGTATTTTTTAATTGCTGCCATATCCAAACAATGGTTAGAACTGAACCATACTACTTTTGTACATCCGTTAACTGGTGCGAGCATACCCATTGATTTTTGTACATAAAATGCTCAGTAAATGTATTGATATTTTCCCCGCTACGACGCAGCTGGCACCACCTAAGGGTTCTTTGCACGAGAGACTTTTAGCGAGCTGCACTCTGAAAGTCAGAAGTTAACAAGTTTTTTTTATGATTTTTTTTTTCTGTTCTTTATTTTTCTGCATCAAATTGGATACAAAACATTAAACAGGTCAATAGAAGGATGCCTGCTATGAATTGTTTACCCGGACATTCTCACAAGTGTAAACTGGCCCGTTATAAAAATGCAAATTTTAAAAGGAATGCAAATTGCATATATACATGTAACATCCTTTTAAACTGAATTGTTAGCTATAAATCGTGTTTCGACTCGCATTGGCAAAATGCCAACTGGGCTCATAGTTTAATTGGCATAATTGGCAAACAAAGATTAAAGTGCCTACATGTACCAAGGTAGTTGAATTAAAATAATTTGTTTATCTGCTTCACATCCGAAAGGTCACTCAATCGTGGTGTTTTTTTTATACAATTCAATTCATAAAATTAAATCTTAAAGTTGCAGTGTTTTTGTCAGATGCCACTAGTTTTGTCTACACCTATTTATATAGGTCGCATTTTTGGGGTAAGGTCCCATTTTTGGGTAAGGTCCCATGACAGTTGTCCAGTATTACTGCAATGCACTCCAAAGGCCCATAAATATCTATCACCACATGCAAATTTGGGCGCACTTTGCGTGCAACTTTTGACCATTAACCCTATGAACTCCCAAGTGTAATACAGTACCCATTCTGACAAATTCCAACACCATATGGTAAGTTCAAAATGTTGGACTCCGATTCTGGTGGCTAGTCTATAAACCCAATGTAAAGGACTGATAAGTTGTACTTTGGGACGAAGAAAATTTAGGAAGAAGAACAGAGTTCTACAGGTAGGGACCTAGTTACTGTGTCTATGAATAAGGCAGCATTTTGTGATGTTTTGTGGCTGGAAATAATCAGGCATGAAATGTAAACAATCTTGAGTATTGATGCAAGAGACACAATCCTAACCATTGCTAGTTCAACGTTTAAACCTTGAAATCAAAGTTAGACCGTAAAAGTGTATCATTTTGCCTAACTAAATTCAACACAGTTTAGAGACCGGTTAATTCTTATTTATTTATTTATTTACAACCATCTTTAATGAGGGTAACCCATCCAGCAGAAGCTGATCATTTGGGCCCTCAGTAGAGAGAAGACAATGAGAAGAAGGTACAGTTTTTAGAGGTGGGAGGAAAACCCCAGAAGAATATCCTGGGGAAAACCCACTCGTACTCGTACTGATTCTAACAGATTTCCACAAAACATGCTGATTGGGCTTTGATGGGTTGAGTTAAGTTTAGGGTTTCTGAGGCAGCTGAAGTGTGTAAAACTTGATCGACAAGTTGCGAATATTCAAATATTCAGTCAAGCGGTATTTTCGAACAATCAAATACTAATTTATTCGGAAACAAACAGCCATGAGGGCGGTTCATACAAATGCGAATCAAATTTAATGTCACAAAGCACTCGCTGCGAAAGTTCGATTGAGTTCAAATGTGTTTTACTTTTGCGAATCCGCAGTGCAAAAACTCCCCATATACTTTGTATATTTTTCCACAATTATAAGATACCACACTAACAACTCCAAATGCAATTGTTGTGTTTGCTTGTAAATTTCCATACCAGCACTTGTACTTTGTACCATTGACGTCAATTCCTGCTCTTTTTTTTGGCAAGTGATAAAAAAACTCCTTATTAACTTGTACAAAATATCACGGAAATGTTGGTTTATAAATACATATCATATGGCAATCTACTTGTGTAAATAAACAAATGCAACCGCTATTTTTGGCATAAGGACACAAAGTTCAGGGAGTTTCACTTCCGCATTATGATAATGGAGAGCATCAATGAATTGCAAAGGAAATTGGACAATGCAATGTTTATAAGTTAGGCATTGATACTTTTACAAAAGGTAAACAAACAAGTTTAAAAAATGTATTAAAGTATATTTGGCAATTAACTAGAAGGGCATTCGTGAACGTACAGGTGCCCCTCCCTACGGCAAAACACACCGTACATACACGTATGTAGGCCAACTGGAAATTTCGTTTTCAGGAACTGATATTTTTGGCTATTTTGGTATTCCAACCGGGCATTTGCACAGTATAAAAGATTTGACGATTTCTCTTTCGAGATAAATATTTCATCGTATGCATGCGAAAGCATAGAGGGTACCAGCAAAATTATAGAGATCATCGCGTTCTGAAGTAACATTAAAAACACCAAAACGTTTGGACAGAGACGTTTTTTTAGGTGTCTTGTGTATCGTTTGAACAAAGGTTTCCATCTTCTTCTCAATTGCAAACTTGGTTACCACGTTTATCCCAAGAAAAAAAATACATGTTGTAATTGAAAATTGTTGTGGAATATAAACTGTTTCTAACAGGCTTATTTACCACTGTTTCAATGAAAGACGAGATCTACATTACAGCTACAGTACAAGAATTATAGGCCAATTTTCATAACAAAGAATAATAGCTGCTTGTGCAAATATTTTGAAATAATTTTCTTCCAAATTCAAGCAAATCCCTTCATTACTTGTAGTACATGTTCTTCTACCAGCACATTCTGTACGCTATACAAAGAAGTAAAGTATGCATGCACTGGTAGTAAATAACACAGGCAGCGTCACGAAATGCAAACTTGGCCATACATTCTCTGGTTGTCACATGATCCCGCTCACTTTATAAATAGCTAGCCCAGCATATTGCCACCTCCTCCTCATCACATGACTTTGTTGTTGTTGGGCCGTGTTCAAAGTGCCATTAAGCCCACAGCCTCAAGCCAATTAAAGGAGTATTGCAGAACATTATGTGTACATTTACAGAACATAAATGCCTGTTTGTTTCGCGCCGATGCGGTGATTCGGAGTGTTGATAGCAGGTCCAGACTACACTACATGTGCACAGTGGGTCATTTAAACAAGTTGGACCATTATTTCTCCATGGTTGGTGCCAATTTCTCCAATTTTGTTTAGGCGACACACAAAACTAGGAAGATGCAAGAATACTTAATTGCCTGTCAGTGTTGCTCTTCTTTTAATCTCTCTTAATAGCCATGTACAGTAGTACCCTGTACCTACTAATAGAGTGGGTTTTAGCCTTTTTTCAGAGTAATGTATTTTAAAGTCCAAATCAGCACTTTCTCTTAAAGGTGCCCCTTTAAGGTAGCAACACTAACAACCTGGGAACTCCTCCCCCTAAAAGGTCAAGGTAGGGGGCCAGTCAAGGTGCCTTCAGCTAATGGAATTTCACGGTGTGTCCATAAAAAGCACAAGCCCCAGAATTTAGGCGCTGGGACCACACATTCACAAAAGGGGCCTTTTTTTGTACACACGTGCGAATCAGGGGCCAGTCAGTGTTGGGTACCAATGTAGGTGTAGTTTCTGTTTCTTGCCTAAAGTGCAAATTCACGCCCTGAATAAAAAATATATAAAAAAACCAATACAATAGTGCACACTCTGTGGCACTAAATCAGATGCGATTGAAATGGTATATTTTTGGTAGAACTAGGAGATATTCAGTTGTAGAGTCTGCTATACATATATTTGTTTTATTTCAGAGTTCGTTCAACTTGGGGACAAAAATTCTTGTGACTTGACTTGACTTGAAAACATTTAAACTTTTCTTAAAAGGTATGATATCATTGGTAATTGTTTGAATTATCATGAATGGGTACATTTGGGGGTTTGTATTAAGTAAACATAATTTAACTGACCTGTCCTGAGTTTTTCGATCATGGATGCTGAGAAAAGCACAATATATTTGTTGATATCTGCAAATGGTGTATCCTACCTTTAAAATAAACAACCCTTTAGGTGTATACATTGTACCATGGTTGTACTGGTACCTATATACATTGTTGTACAACACAAAATTCAGTTAACCAGTTCGCGGAATTGTCTGTCAGCAGTGTGCAAGGCCAGAAATGTTTTTAGTTTTTTTCTGATAGCCATCCGGTGATCCCATTTCTTTTTGTATAAAATTCAATTTGTTTTTGAACAATTACAGGATATCTAGCGCAATCTGAATGCCTACAATAAATATTTACATTCAAATAAGTAAGATATATTTCTTAATAATTCGGTAGTATTTTGTTCCTCGATATCTGCAAATGGTGTATCCTACCTTTAAGCCAGCATAACAAACTTTCTCTGAGGTCACTAAGGTCAAAGAAACCAGAGCCTAATAGGAATACAGTCAATACAGCCTTGTTTTCATTCTTGTTGAATCTCCTCTCTGGTATGTCATAGTAGAGGTTGGGCCTGGCGGACTCACATCAGTATGGGACTCCATGTGCCTCACGGAGGCCCAGCCCCTTAAAAAAAAGTCTAAAAATACCTCCAAAGCTGGTGACCCCCTGTGATCTGTTATCCGTCAAGATTACCAGCTAAATCTTGGTCAAAAACTTGTTATCCATGGAAAAATATCTGGGTCAATATTTGTCAAAGTCATTTTCCTTGTTGCGTACGGGTTTAAAATGTTATTTGACAAATGTTAAATCTCTCCCTTTCTCAGTGTCAAAATGGAGCCAGGCTTACCAGCTACCCTACAATACAATGTATAGATAGAAACCTATCGTAACTCATAAGCTATGACTATGAAGGAGGAAGGGGTTTGATTTTTGTTCATACACCCTACTTACATTTTTATTTGTGCTTTTTGGGGGGTGTGATTTCCGAGATACTGGTTTCCGAATCTTGATTGAGAAAACCCAGTAAATATCTGTAAAGATGCACATGTCGGATTCCGTATAATGCTCAACAGTTACGACTGTTTTTATCAAACGATGTCAGCTTTTTTTCTAAACTGCAAATACACTTGACCCAGTTCATGTTGTGTGATGTGCCAGTTCTGACAAGAGAGAGAGAGAGAGGGGGGGGGGGGGGGGGGGGGGGGGAGAGGGGGGGGGGGGGGAGTGTGTGACTGTGAATGGCATTAAGCAGTTGCTTAGCACATGGCACACACAAGAAAGCCCAATCTGTAATCTGCAAAAAGCAAAGCTGGCTGTTGAAAGATTATCACATACTCTGCCTGTCCCTCTTTCCCAATACACACACACCCAGCAGATACAGGATGGCTTAAAGGTAGTATACAACATTGGTAATTGCTTGAATTATCATGAATGGGTGGATTTGGGCGTTGTATTTTATACTACATAATATCGTTAAACTGACCTGTTCGAAGTTTCACAATCATGGATGCCAAGAAAAGCAAGAAAAAATGGCTTTCGTTTTCAACCGGCGTCGGGCAGTTATTCTTATATTGTTCTTGTTTTTTTCGTGATCGCTGTCCGGCGATAGTGAATAAAAAAATATAAAATTATTTTGAATTTTTGGGAACAATTACAGAATATCTAGAGCAATAATTTAGCTGGATGCCTAGAATCATTTTTTATTTTCAGATAAGTAAGATACTTAATTCAGTAGTAAATATTTTCGATATCTGCAAAAGGTTTATCCTACCTTTAAACAAAAGTTCGTCCACCTTCTAGTACATGTACAATACCAGAGAATTTGTGTTAGTGTTGATGAGTAGGGTGTTTGGAAATATTCCTGGAAGAAATGATAGGTTAATAATAGGATAGTTTAATTGGATCTTAAGATATGGCCCAGTTATGGGCCACATGGAGCAATTTTTTCAGGTTTATTTCTAAACACATACTCATCAACACTATTTTTTTTTAACCATCCTGTTCTTGAGGGTGTACACAGGGTGTACAAACAAAACCAAAAGGACTATACTCTTTTCAGGAATTGTTTACCGCCCTTAGCTTTGGACCTACATGTATGTTATAATCATGTCTTGGCTGTATCCTTGTCAAATTTGAGAAGAATCGGCAAGAAATTGGCTGCAAAATCATCGATTGAATGACGTAACTTAAAAACCCAACCTGCACAATTTCTGCTACATTATAACATTTGCCTCAATGGGATGACTCTTGTATCACAACAAAAGAGAATAGATAACATCAATATTCATCACTTTTTCTGTGTAATGAAATAAAAGAACTATTCATAATTAAAATGCAAGGAAATTTTCCAAATAAATGAACAAGTCATTAGTTATACTGATTTCTATTAGAAGTGCTACTTGTACCAAACATCAAGCAGACATGAATAATATTAACACAGTGAAGAAAGATTGCAAATTGGTTTTCAAGTTCTAATTCGACCACCAAGACATACCGTATATAGGTTCAAAACATAGGGCCGGTGATAAACTTCCAGTAGGTTCTCAACAAACCGTTTTGTACAACAAAGGCAATTTAAAATTCACATGTCAAGTACCGTACAAAAAAAGGGTACGTATCTTATGCACCATTTTCTCCAAACCTGGAAATAGTATACAACATGCTATACAATTTATGGAACAGAATTTGACGGTTGATTGCCTGAGCTGATGCATTGAGCTGTTTGCATCAAGTTTCACAAAATATGCTGGTAGACAGTTATTAACCTAGCGCAGTCATTAGTAATTATAATTTATGCAAGTATACATTTTTCTTGGAGGGGTCAGTATTTGAAAATAGTCAGTACTGGAATCTTTAATTAAAGAGTATTCCCGAAAAAAATAAAAACAAAAATCAGTTATCTCGTCAAAATTTTACAAATCCAATCTTGAATTTATCCTTTGAGGCAGATAAAGAATGCATGGTTCCAAATATAATTAATAATTCATTTTACCACACGATGTACAAATAATTGCTTCATAATTGTTCAAAAACTTGCCCCAAAAAACTTGACCCTTGATTTTGTATTATTATCAAGGAGCCTTGTACTTAAATTGACCTGGGGTACTAAAACTAGGTTGGGAGTACCCCCAACCTCAGGAGAAGCTCCAGCTAGAGGCAGGTGACTTGTAGCATAACAGGAGATGACTCTCTCATTCAAAGGAAGCAGCCTAACGAGCTGCAATGGGGTAAATAGGAAGGGCTCCCTCGCCTGTCAAGGGAGTGCCATCTTCCCTTTCTTTTCACAGCTGATTTATAGGGAGGGGGGTTGTCTCTTAAACCCCCCCCCCCCCCCCCCCCCCCCCTCCCCCCCTCTCTCTCTCTATCTCTCTCCAACACACATTTCTGTTGATGAAGACCTAGATACGCCCTCGTATCTTTTGCCAGGGTTGTTTTGAGGGGGACTAGATCAAATGAATGTGGGTCATCTTAAAATATATGGTAAAAACAAAGTTTGTAACCTAAGCCACATAGATTTTTTTGTTGCCAAATTGCTGACCTTAACTTTTGGGGATGTACATGTAGACGGATAATTTAAAGCTAAACTGAACCTTTAGCAGCTATCCAAAAAGTAATTAACCAGAGTACTATTGAAAAGCTTGTTGAAAAACTATTTATGACGCTAAACTCAAGTTATTTCTTCTGGCATGCTATCATTTTGAACAAAATAATTGAAGGTTATTTTTTTTACAAATGCGTCTCAGAGACACATTTTTGGAAATGTTCATAAGCTGGTGTGGGTGGTTTGTTATCTGCAAATGGTGTGTGCAAGCGTTGAAACGACGCATAACATCTACCACAAAATGAGCTTAAAGTTCGAAAATGCAATTTTGCACGGGTGGTCGGTTTTTTTTCCCCCATGTGATTCTCAAGTCCTGTTTTACCTTTCTCAAATTTTGTTTTTCTGTCAAACAACTTTAAACCTATTTCATCCCATTTTTGTTATGTTGTCATAAATTCACTGTTACATAACTATAGGATTTTAAATGTCATTTTCTCAAGAATCAGTTGCTGGTATATATATTTCCATGACCGAACTTGTGAAAGTGCTTGTTCTGCAGAATCCAAATACCGGTAATTCAAATTATTAAAAAGAAAGTAAGATTTAAGCTCATTTTACGATGACAGGTTTAATTTTGTTTTTAATCTCCAGGAATTTCCAGGTATTTTTTAATGAGCAGTTTCAATTAACAATGCGGCTAGCTTCAGATGGTGATTGTACCGGTATGTACAATACCTTACATGTATGGTCCAACGAAATGTCCACACAAACATATCTCCAAGACTTACTAGTGCTGGGATTTCAAACAATTCCACTATTCGATTTTGATTTTGAAAAACGAATATTCGGAACTAACAAAAAAATTAAGCCTTCTATTTTATTTGGTGACACAGGCTGTAGAAAACTACTAGAAAATCCCCCACAATTTGCTCCACGATCTCTGATTGTAACTTATATTCACTTACTAGTGGTTTCTTTAGCATGCCCAATATCAGAGAGTTCCCATTCATTTTTCCTATGTACATTACAAGCTCCAGAGTGTTTTTGTTGTAAAAACCCAGTGGTCACTGAATCCTGGAAACTTGGGGCCTATCAGCATTGATCTGGCCACTGGTTCACAATGCCTAATTGGTGGGGCGAACCAGAGGTAGGATCACTGATCCCGACCTGGATCTGTGTGAAACACACAGGCCCTAACTATTCCCAGTCATTCGAAAGGCATTTTATGCGGCACATCACTTATCACTTTTTGCTGGCGTGATTTTGAGCTGGATGAAAACTACCAGTGAACCCAAAATCCCCCTTACCCCCCAAAAAAAAAACAAAAAAAAAAACCCCAATAAAATTTAATAAAATTAAAAAAATTAGAATAACTGAATTTTGAAATCCCGATTTCTTCAAGACTTACCCGAGATCCAACTCGGCCAGGCTGTTCCCATCTTCATCTGTAGACTCCAAAGCTCCCTCAGGACCATCGGACACCAGGCTCTCGGCTGTGACTGCAGAGTAACTCTCATCATTATTAGGGACGGCAGCACCGGGAAGAGATGGGACATCGCAGCACGGCCGTCCCGCGCGGTGGAACAGGCGCAATGATAGCCTCGTCCAACTAGCCGGGCGCCGCTGACGGGCGACCGATAGCACCCCCCGATTGGCCGACAACAGCAGTGACGTCACGGACCCCCACCGACACCAGGTGGCACTTAGAAGCTCTCGAACGCTACGACTCATCGCACAACCTTCGCAACAAAAAATGGACAAAAACACAAACCCAAGAAAAAATAATCAGCAGTTTAATTAGAAGCCAAACTTGAACCTTCCGTTTTAAAAATCCACAGAAGGAATTAATTACATTCTTTCATTGACTAATTTCCTTTTTCCTTTCCAATAACAGCGGATATGTGCACACCTTGCAACTCAAACATAATCCTAAATGCCGCCCACTTACTTGGGGAGTGCCGTATTTTCTTAATTGAACGTAAGCACTTTTTCCCCCTCATAAATTATGCGAAAGATGTGTACATCTAATTCAACCCACCCACTGAACTAAACCAGACATCATTTGGGAGAAAACAGGGGGGGGGGGGTGGCGAGTGGTTAGAAACCCACCCACTTTCCGAAAGTTGATCTCAATTGTAAGGACTTGATTCATTTAAATTATTTAAAGATATGGTGTTCCCCGTTAACACCGTAGTCCTTAATTTTTCATGAAATGTAAAATTTCGCAAGAAAGTAATGTTCAAATAGTTCCAAACGTGCTCAATTCTGTACAACAACCAAGACAAATATCAGAAAAAAATATTCAAATATTTTAGTTGATAGACAGCATGAATTCCTCAAAGTTCCTCACTGCAAAATGCGGGACTCTGCGGGATTGAGGTCACTTGGAAGTTGATGCATCGCAGGATTTAGCAGAATCGAGTGCGCTTAGGGTTTTTGCCACTGGAGGATAATGCAGAATCCAGGTCATGATGGTTTTGCAGGATTGAGGTTATTTGTTACTTTGTGATTTCACACTGCTCATTCTCTATGTACATTCTCCATAGAGCTTCAGTCAAGGTGTAAGTTATGTGTCAAGGATAGGAAACATTTGCCTACCAAGTGTCATGTGTGCAGACCCTTGTTGTAATAGGGCACTTAGCTGCTGTTTGTTCCATGTTTTGCTGCTTTATAGCTCAATGGTAAACCCACTGCAGGATTTTGGAGGATTCAGGCAGTGGTCACCAGTAATAAATATTGGAAGATTTTGAAGGATTCAGGTTATATGTGTAAAAAAAATGGGGTAGGGAGGAATTAGGGTTAAACGGCACATTTATGCATGTATTCGGCGTATGTTTCAACACCATCAAGTAAGTACCTGCTATTTTTCATCCAGCAACATATAAATAATAAAACAAAAAATTGTTAGAATGATGCTCTATGGAATGATCAACTCACAACAAACACGCGCATATGGTTGGCTCTTCAACATCGTTTTAATTACAACCGGATCCGTATTCCGTACACTAACCCATCCCCCCCCCCCACACCCCCCCCTATCGGCATTGTGGGTGATTGCATTCTTTGGAGCGTGGAAAGAATATGAAATATTACAATCGTAGCAATTTTTTTTTTACCATATGGCAGTCACGGCTCATATTCCACGCTTTATTAAAACGAAAAAAGAAAAAATATACCCCAGTCTATCAAATTTCAAAAGTCATATTCATTCCCTCTAATTAGAACCTGCGGGAGAACGAAATTAATACAGATGTTTTTCGGTCTGTTTTGGCATCAATAAACATGATGTACTTGTATTTAGGACAGATATTCTGTGGTTCCGGGCAATTCAAATACATCATAGTATTTCATTGGAGCGTCTTTTTCCCACGGCGTAAAACACCGCGCTTCTGCTTACTATGTTGGTGAGTTTGTAAACACGGCAATCGTGTACTAAGACAATTAGGTTTGGGCATAAACAAAGAGTTCACCATTGACTGACTGTCAACGATTGAAACATTGTGTACAAAACCTGAGGCATGCATTCCGAAAAAATTAAGTACAAACAAAAGGGGGACAATAGGGGCCCAAGATCATTGCCAGTGAATATATGGGTGGGTGGCAGTAATGGAGGTTTCGATACCTCGTCTCATTCTGTCTCGGTTTTGGAGACCTTTTTTTGAGGTCTCGGTCTCGTCTAGGCAAAGTCTCAGGTCTTAGAGGGCTGGTCTCAGTTTTTAATGTGCAAGTCTTTTCTCGCAGTCGATTCCTTTTTGTTGTGTTCTTAAAAAGTCTAATTTTAATAAATGACCTCAAATTACCCCTAGATGACCTTTAACTCATTTCACAATAGTTGTGATGAAAAGTTACATGAAAGTCCATAATATTCTGTAGACAAAGAAATATTTAAAGCATATTTAAACAATGACCTCTAATGACTCCTACATGACTTTTGACCTCAGTAATCCAATGAGGAAGTGTGTTTTCCCACCTGAGGGTCACTGCAGTTTTATGAAAATCCATGAAAGACTGTAGAAGTTAAACATGAAATAGCTGAACATCAAGTATTTTGCCCGAAATGACATCACACTTTTCCTCATGAATATGGAAATTTCTATAACAAAATACATGTACCGGTACATTGCATGCATGGGCGTTTGTTAAAAACTTTGACAATGACTGACACAGTGTACATTGTACAAGAAATAACATTTGGTTAGGACACTTCCAGGAAATACACGCCCCTACTCTTTCACTGTGTTATTTTCTTAGTTGAGCCACCCTTTAATAAAACAAAGGACTCCTTAGACAATTAACCTACATGTGCCTCCTAGTAGGGCACACGTATACAATATTTTGATGGGTTTTGATAGGATGAGTTTGATTAAGGTCAAGCAAGAGTGTAACGGTTGCCTACATGTACATGTAATGCTGTACTTTTTCGCAGAAAAAAAGTACAGTTCATTAGGGCAGTGAACAAAAAATAACAAAACAAGTATGTTGACTAATGTTTTTGCAAAATTGGCGTAATAACAGGATACATGTTTGACATGGCACTCACAGCGGGTGTAAAAGTGCTAAAGACCATCACATTACCGAGAATTCCTCCGGGGCATGTTTGGCCCGAAGGCAAGGTTAAATGCGCTTAACGAGAACATCTAGTTCAATTTCCCCAGTTTCCTGTTCCCAGTACACATTCTTCTCATTTTTTTATTTAAAGCCAAATCAATTTGATTGAACTGTACATGTACTACATGCATGCAAGTGACTCACTGTGGTAAATCATGGTAAATCGTAATTGCCAATCATTTTTGATTTAAGTTTGAAACATTTATTGCCAATGAACACTAACTACAAACACCATACCATGCAATCACCAAGGCGTTAAATAATTTGATTACGTGATGTTGTTCTTTTGGCAGGTTCTTGACCTTGTGTGCACTTTGGGAGTTTACGGTCATTTATCCTTTCGGTCTTTTTTCGTGTGGGTTGTGTAACCTTACCGTTTATTTCATGGAAAAAAGCATTAAAGATATAAAGGTATGTTTGCAACAACAACAAAACTTAATGAAATACTTGATTGACTAAAGTAAATAACAGTAAATCACAGCACCTGATGTGATGTGGTTTTCAGGAAAAGTGAATCAATTTTAAATGATTGCTAACTGCTAATTGTTGTAAAATCCTGACTATTTTCAAAACTACCCCCAATTTATTAAATTCGTCTGAAGGAAGTCAAGTAACCAGACTGCGAAAAGAACACTTTTTTCTTGTTTTTTTTTTCGGCTGCTATGAACACAAAACTTTAAACAGGTCAGCATCACAATATTTACTATAAATTATGAATCCCCTATTACTTATTCATTTTTGAAAATTACAGCAAAAGCAAATGGTGTTTACTACCGTTACAAAAATAAAATAAAGGATCAATAGTAAAAGAAAAATTGAATATTTTTTTTTAAAGGCAACACAACTTTAGGCTGTAATCATATTTAACTTGTTTTAATTCTTTTGAATTTGGGCAGGGTCTTTTTGAACCTGTTGTCTGTTCAGTAAAGTTTGGCATCCTACGCCTAAGATGTACATGTACACGTAAACTCAAAAGATTAGCAATAGCTACCAAAATATCAACAACAAAAATCAAATCTGAAACCATTTTCCTTTTGAAAAACCAAATCGGAAACAAAAAAGACAATAGTTTTCCCCTAAAAACACTTTATTCCACTACTTTCCTACTATTTCTTTACAAATATGGTTAGTACTAATACTACATGATGTAGTAGTAGTAGTAGACAAAAATGACGAAATAAAATGAAAATTAAAAAAAAATCACCCATTATTCACTATTTTGCAGTTAATTACTTCAAGATGCACTGTGCCCGATTCCATCTCATTTTGCCGGAACGCCTAACATATGGACACACAATGTACCTTGCGCCTTTCTGGGGATGCACTTTTTTCTGACATCGTCGTCCCAATTGATAATCTGCTACAAGATAACTGCCAACCTTCCGGAACTCTAGCAGAATTGGATTAAGTCTCAAAGCAGTGACAACAACAACATAATAAATCGTCCTTTTTTTTTGGGGGGGGGGGGGGGGGGGGGGGGGGTGTTCAAAGCTTGGTGTGCGCCAGTGCATGCAGCTGTCACGTCATTAAGGAGGGCACTTGATTGGCTCGAAAACGCATTGCTCCAACAGCACCGATGTGCGAAAAGAAACGTAATATGGCTTGGCTCTTTCCCCCCCTTTTTTTGTGTGGAAAAGCAATAGCAGGCCAGTGACAAAGATTGATGTGGTCAGAATACTAGGCACTATTGGATAGGGATCATTAATACTCCGGCTACGGTCTCGTTATTCAAGAGTGCATTTTGTGTACCCATACTTTGCCAGATGTTAGACAACACAGCATGTAGGGGTTCTTTTCTTCTTTCTTTTAAGGAAAGAAAAAAAAAAGGGGTTTTTGCATGAAGCAAAAATTTACAACACCGCAATTAATATAGAATTGAGAAATATTGTATATTTAATAAGGTCCAACTGACTATTACCATAATATTAAGCGAGTTATATCACCGAGCCGACGCGCGGGATTATTTTTAACGGAACTCGATTCGAAGCAGGTTCAGGCTGCCAGTACCGGGAAGCACACCCACGCATTTCCGGCCTTGCTCGCTGCTGACAGACATTTCCAGCCTTGCTCGTGGCGTGTTTATGCGTCATCCATTTTGAATCTGGGGAAAACTCTGCGTTTATATTTGTCATCCGGCGCGAACTGGTTAACAGGGACAGACGGAGCTCTTTTATTTGGGTCATTGCCATTAAAGAAATACATGTAATGCATCGTCTACTAATATAGCAACGTGTACCGGTACAGGTTTTGTTTTTAGTCTTTTAGCAGACTCATTTGAAAAATTAAGAGAAAAGTAGGATCCAATTTTCTTTTAAAGCAGGACAAAATTGACAAAAGTAGTAATTTTGAGAACAAAATAGCCATGCAGTGTGTTACCAAACCTACATGGACAGTACATTGTACATGTACATTGGACAACACTTTGGAAGTCCACAAATAATCGGAACACTGCATGCATTTCCCCTCAATTAAGCTTTTTTTTTTCACACTCGCGATGATTTTAGAAGCATTTCGGTATTTTCACAATGCAAACATCACGTGGATAATGGATATAATTTCCCATTCGGAACAATATTTAAAATTCTCAACTTAAAAAAGTACCAGGCATGATTGTAGGCTAAAAAAAAGAATTCCATAGAGCCTTTTTTCCCTGTGGGACAAAAGTAGGCTGAATAAATCAAACGCCACATTTAATCCCTTTCACTTTCGGTTTTAATGCAATGGAAATGAGCGGTTACTGGACTGAAAAGAAGAAGGGGGGGGGGGGGGGGGGGGGGGGGGAGTAAACCCTCATTTTCAAAAGAAATCTGGGTCAGGGTTAAATTGAGAGTATTAAATCATTATGAAGGGAAGTTCACATTCAGTAATAATACCGAGTGAAGGCCATTGAATAGGCCTATAGGAAAGAATTGCGGATGGAAAATCACATTACCAGTCACATTGGTCTTTGCCTTATTAAAAGAATATTAAAAATATTGACAATTTGATCTGGTAAAAATGTAAAATATAACCCCAAAATATTACTAACTGCAGAATTTCATGAAAGTAGAATTAACATTTACCTGAAATCTAAGCTTTAGTGCGCGACGTGTGCGTAGCTGTAATTGGCTGTATAACCCCCACGCCCCGAAAGCCGAATGTCGTCACAAATCAAATTGTGACTTGGTAAATTCTGAATTGAAATCGCAAATTTTTTTTTTTTTAATGCTCAACTGACAAATGGTATATATCATCCTTTAACCCATTTTATGTACACATGTATAGTATTCCCCCACTATGGCTTGATGCATTTTATTTGATTGACTGCAAAAGAAAATATATATACCGGTAACTATCAGGAGAAAATCCCCAATGTGTAAATGACTTGGATTGTGTAAAGAATGTAGTGACAGTGATTCTGGATACCTATATGCTTGGAGATATGCTAACATTCTTCAAAACAAAGATCGTGAAGCGCTTTACTTCCATTAGGTCATGGGATTATCGCAAAAAATAGTCCAAATCGTGGTTCACATTTTGCACTACACAAAATGTTAACTATAATTTGGTAAAAAATATAAAAACACCAACAAACGATGTTGCTTGTCAAAAGTCTGCCATATTTATTTATAAAAAGAAAATGACAAACGTTTTGCCATCAAAAAATCAGAAAAAGTTTACAACGCGGGCTTACGGCCCCAAATCCACCAATAAAATCTAGCGGGGACCAGCTTCTTTCACATACTTTATGAACAACAATGCCTAAATTAGTAAATACAAAACGCCTAAATACGTTTACCACCGACACTAGCCTGCAGCTAGTTTCCGCTCACTTTTTTCCCATCATTATTAATATACACTAAAGATTGTTCTTACATAATTCTAGAAATGTGCAGTTTTACAGCAACATTTGTTATTTGGAACACCGTTTTTCCATATGCTAGGAAATAAGAAATATTTGTTAGGGATCATCTCATAGTCTTTTCTGCACTATATGCTGCACCCTACTGTTGGAATTCCCTGTGGAATATCTGTCAGCATTTTGCTGACCAGCAGGTCACATATTTCAGTGTCACATCTGACCCTGCAAGGAATGCAAGGGCTGGCTTATAAGTTATGGTGAACAAAAATCTGGTAAAGCCATCAACATTATAGCCCACTTTGATATTCCCAAAGTTGATTTTTTTCCCCCCCATTTTGCAAGTAAAGGAAACTACTGAAATGTTATGAAATACCTCACTTGGCTGTTAAAGGTAGGATACGGCTTTTGCAGATATTGAAAATATATCCTACCTTATTATTAAGAAATATCTTACTCATTTGAAAGTAAATAATGATTCCAGGCATCCAGCAAAATGATTACGCTAGATATCATTCCGGACGGCGATCGCGAAAAAACAAAGATAACATAAGAATAACTGCTCGGCGTCGGTTGAAAACAAACGCTGTTTTTTCGTGCTTTTCTCGGCATCCACGATTTAAAAACTCCGGACAGGTCAGTTAAACGATATTTACTATAAAATACAACCCCCCAAATCTACCCATTCATGATAATTCAAGCAATTACCAATTAATTAAATTTAATTAAGAAAAATACGGCGGTTGCGAAAAAACCATAAAAACTTAAGAATAACTGCTCGGCGTCGGTTGAAAACAAACGCTGTTTTTCGTGATTTTCTCGGCATCCACGATTTTAAAACTTCGGACAGGTCAGTTAAACGATATTTACTATAAAATACAACCCCCCAAATCTACCCATTCATGATAATTCAAGCAATTACCAATTAATTAAATTTTATTAAGAAAAATACGGCGGTTGCGAAAAAACCCATAAAAACTTAAGAATAACTGCTCGACTTCGGTTGAAAACAAACGCCGTTTGGGATAGCTGCAAAAGGTCTACTTCAGGAATAGGAATTTGTAACAATTCCAAAATTCAAATTATTTCCACTCACCTGAATTTAGCCATAATACTATGCAGGCCCCAGTTTTGTCCGCACATGCATTTCAATACAAGAGCCAGCTGGTCTGGCCCCAAATGAATCTTGTGTACAACCACAATATTAATCATACAGACAGGCACATCCGGAAGCTGCAACTAAAGTCAATATCATCCGATCAATCGATGACCACAAAGTACACGGACGATACCACACAATCCTATTCTCAAACTAGAGCTATGTCTGTTCGTTTAACAGAACATACCGGTACTAGATGGCTTTTCTGCCGTCAGTTGATGACATCATCGTGACGTCATTTCAGATTTGTAATACTAATGCAATTTTGGTGACTTCATTATATTACGTCACTTTTTTAAAATTTTGTGCAACCTAAAACCTGCTCTACCTAATACAAGAATAATTTTGAACGTAGAATGTTTTATTTCTGAGGAATGCATGATATATTAAACACGACCAAAACTATATAAAATATAAAAACCAAAACCAGAATTTAGACAAGAAAAAAATATCATACCAAATGTAAAATTGTGTTCGGAATTTCTTTTCAAGGGAACATGAACAATATATTACTGACCTGCAATATCTAACCCCCAAAAAAAACTGCAGTGTTATCTCGACGAATTGGTCCCGCATCATCATTCCTGGATTGTGCCGACAGTAGCAGCAATGACCGCACTGGCTTTCCCACACAAAGGCTTTTTACGCTCGACGAACAGTTTGGACCACATGCAGTTCAGCAAGCCCCTCCATATACACCTCCCCCTTTGTGTTGAAAGTCCGTCCATAGTGGGGATGCACAACAAGTACGACACACACGCACACAAATGATGCATGCATACAGTTCTAGTTAGTACTAGATGGACAGAAGAAAAGATGTAGAATCGGATGGAAGATCGAGGTAAACATACCTAAACCTTCACTGACCTAACGATGGTGCACACTTATGCGGCCTGCTGATGCTCAAGAAAAAGAAAAAAAATCATCAGAAGAAAAAAACTAGAGTAAAATGTGAGAGGCAAGACCATAGTCGATCGCTACAGGAGACCCAATCCTTCAAGCTATATGTAGCTCCCGCGCACCCTAACGGATAACACTGCCCAATCGGCAGTGACACTACCAAAGCCAGAGCCAAAGCAAAAAAAAGAAAAAAAACACAAACGAAAAAAAAAAGAACAGAAAAAAATATGGCATCGCAGGATTTTGTTGGCACGGTGCCAACTGCATGTGTAAGCGCTGGTCAATTTTAATATTAGCCGCGGTAGTAGTAGTACAAATTCCATCTGCTTTGTGTGTACTGGCTGTGTATGCTTGTGTGCCTGTACCACGAGTTGGGCTTTGAGTTGGTCTTGCAAAACAAATGGCAGCCTGGTTTCAATCTTAGAGAGGAAGAGAAAACACAGGAGCAACTCTGAAAGACCCTGATACTGATAAAGTGCCTTTACATGTATGAGATACGATAGTGCATGCTGTAAGATTGGATATGAATATATGACTTTTGGAACCAGTACTCGTAGGTTGCAATTATTCCAATGACGTTACAGCTGTTGGAAATTTGTCAAGAAAATGTCAACAAAAGTAAAATAATGCAAAAACGGTCAATAAACTTTTAAGTTTTGTATTCTTGACAATTGGGGTAATCAAATTTTACACTTAGGTTTTTTTAACATGTTGGGGACAAATTTGAATAAATCTAAGATTAAGAATCGCACAAAACTAACCCAATTTTCTCCAATTTTTCTCCACTACGGTATGACTAGGGTCAATTTCATCTGATTCTGCTAGAATGCCTCACATATCCCTTCTGGTTTTTACTAATCACTGGACTAAATCTGCCGAAAATCCATCACTCAGTCTGCCTCATATAATGTACACTTGATAATGGAACCAACCACTCAATTGGCAGCACTGCATGATGGACAAAATCTATCGGATTTCCCCAGCAGTGCTTCAGGCCTCCTGGCCCAAGTCCATCATAACCCATCAACGTTTATTCACCTCCGGCCTACATGAACAAGTACCTCTAAACCCCGCCAAAATCAAGAGGGGGGGAGGGGGTGGGGGGAGGGGGGAGATTTTGAAATGTTAGGGTTAATACCCATCAATTAGAATTACTCATGCAGAGCGGGTGTTCAAAGTCAACAAACTTTTTCAATTTTGTATTCCAAATAGTCCCCCTCCCATCAAAATTCTTTTTGTTAAATTGAAATTCCAGAGCAGACTAGGACCATTCAATATCAGTTCCCAAGAGCGAAAGAATGGACTTGCGTCACACATTGTAACTCAATAAAGCTTCTATTTAACTTTCTGTTTAAAGGGATGATATGGATATATTTAGATTGTTTGACCCATTTCCGGGATAGGGAATCAGTTTCTTTGTTGCAATTTACACCACACTCCAGGACATGTATGGGTGGTTTATATTTGTACCCTTAACTCCCTACCCCATTTTTCTTACACATAACCTGAATCCTACAAAATCCTGTAATTCCAAAATGTTAAAACTCCATGTAACCTGAATCCTGCAAAATCCTCCAATATATGTATTACTGGTGACCACTGTCTAAATTTTGCAAAATCCTGCAGAGGGTTTACCAGTGAGCTATAAAGCAGCCAAACATGGAACAAACAGCTGCTAAGTGCCCTATTACAACAAGGGTCTTGCACACATGACCCTTGATATGCAAATGTTTTCTATCCTTCCAAGTGACCTCAATCCTGCAAAATTCTTCATTTTGCAATGAGGAATTTGGAGGATTTGGAGGATTTGAGATGGTTTGAAAGATTTAAGGAGCACTTACAATGAAAATTATAAAAAGAAAACATATTATAAAGTGAATAACAATCTCAAGCATCCTGGTGTGCTGTAATTTGGTTTTTAAATGGAAAAAAAAATTAATTCAATTTCTAACTGTCTTTTTCTTTTCAAAATACTGCCTCCAATTTGCTAAACTGTGTTTTTACACCAGTTACTATTGTGTAACCCAACAGAATCCAATTCTGAAAGCGTTCCAAAATATATCAAATGACTTGCCTGCTTAAACGTAGTATACACCATTGGTAATTGCTTGAATGATCACGAATGGGTGGATTTGGGGGGTTGTATTTTATAGTAAATATCGTTTAACTGACCTGTTCTAAGTTTTACAATCATGGATGCTGAGAAAAGCAAGAAAAACGTGTTCGTTTTCAACCAGAGCCGGGCAGTGTTTCTTATGTTGTTCTGGTTTTTGTTCGCGATCGCCGTCCAGCTGGAGGTCCACAATCATTATTTACTCTCAAATAAGTAAGATATATTTCTTAACAATTCAGTAGTAATTTTTTTCAATATCTGGTGTATTCAATAATGGTGTATGTATTATACCTTTAATCCAACAGGTTCCAACAAAAATGTTAACTGGTTGGATATGTTGGATTCAGAAGAGTTTAAGGGTTAAATAGGTGTGTCCCCCCCCCCTCCCTCCCCCCTTTCCTTTTAGTGTCACTAGTGGTGCGAAAGAGGTGCAACAAACCATAACGCCGGGTACCGGTACTTCAAAGGGTGTGTGCTTTACAATGCGCAGCAGGGAGGCCATTCGGTTATCCCGGAGTTCTTAACAGGAATAATCAGGTTATATCAGCACATTTCAATAAGAGAAAAAAAACGGGTCAATTGTGTAGTCTACAAAAGGAAAATAGAAAAAAATTAATTCACAGATTATGTTACGTGTTCATGTATTTGATGGAGCAATATGTGCAAAATTAACTCTTTTCAAACAATGTACATAAAGTATGTACGGTAAATGTGCTGGTATGCATGGACAGCCATATTTCTGCTAATTATTTTACAATATTATCTTTTATCATGAAAATGATAAATGCTATGTAGTACTACTGGCTTATGCAGAGTGTTAAAACAACACACACAGCCTACCTCCTTCAACCTCTGCCCAGTCCTGTCTCATTTTGCCAGAACCCCTCGCAAATAACAAATTAATCAAAACATTTCCAAACAATTAAGAGCATTGCTCCCATGCTGTAACTGCTCAAGCCAAAAACAAAATAAAAACGGTTTTGCTTTCGATTACATGGCATATAAAAACAGGGTAGGTAGTTAGGAAAATACATTTTTTGGCACTCTTTGTACTTGTGCACATCATATTGTAGGTGTGTACGTGTAGTCCAGGTTTAACCCTAACAATCCCCATCCAGTCAAACTCCAACTCCAGGTTTTGTTGGGTAACAGATCCAGTAGGATGGGTACTGGGATCCCAAACTGATTGTATTTGTCATATAATAGGGAATAGGCCATACCTCGAGAATCAGAATTCAACAGTTTGTATAATGTACAGTTTGCCAAATAGTGTTGATGTTTGCTAGGATGGGTATATGGTTCCAAGTAAAATTACACTTGGGAGTAGGGTTAAAGTTAGTAATTAAAAATGTTTGTTTGTATGGTTTGTTTTCCTGTTTTTCCTTTAAAAAAATGTTAGGGTCGGGGCTGTTAAAATAAAAATTTGTCCAGTCACCACAAGCAGAAATATTTTTTTAAAGGGCCTCATTAGCATGCGACCTGCATCTGGTCTTTGCATCCGCAGGGCATAAATTGTCATGCATTGTAGCTGCATTTCTCATCACTCGGCACTCTTTCATTACTCAACCAAAGATGCCCCCCCCCCCCCCCCCCCCCCCCACTCTCCCTAGCTATGTCTAGTCACGCTCTGGTAATCTCCAATTACTGTGCTGTCCCAGAAGGAAGAAGCAAAGAAAAATATATATTGTTGCGCCTCTTCCTTCCCCCCCCCCCCCCCCCCCCCCCTCAACCTCCATCCTCCCATTATCTTTCTCGGCTTCTTTGAGCGTAAATCTGCCGGCAGAGCAACCAAGGATGGTTGAGAGGATTCGCATCAACAGAGCAGCACCGACGAAATCACAGAACCAACTTTCATCAATATCTCCCTTCCCTTTCCGCACACAAAACCATTGTCCGACCTTCACAGTCCACTTTCCTCACCATTTTTTTTTCGGGAGGCGGTACTTAATTCTCTTAATTACGTTTTTGCACCTCAAAAAAATGTATAAAGTGACTCTTGCATGAGTAGCAGGGTGTATCGGAGAGTGGTGGTGCAAAACGTCCTCCATGTGATAAATTGTTTTTAAAGAAGAACATAGGTAATAACATGCTCTGAAAAATTCAGTGTCAAACAATCCTTTTGCTCAAGGCGCGAATTGCTAAAAGTGAGGAATATTGCTCCGAACTTATCACAAATAAAAACAGTTTTTATATTTTAGGTAATGAACTCCATTGTCATTGAATTAAAAATTCAGGATTTCAAACCAACAAGTCGATAAATTCTAATTTTTTTATATTATTGATGTACATGTATAATTTTTTTTATTCAACTGTGGTTATATCCTGTGCTATGAATAACAAGATATTATTATGCAAAACAAGATATTATTATTTATCTTGTTTTCTAATAACAAATTGTATTTAATCTAGGGTTAATTGGCGAGTCCACATTTCATTTCACATACCAATTTTCAACAAACAAAATGAACTATGAGCAGAAATGTTTTCTTGATGTTATAAAATGACGCACGTGTTAAAATCACAATCACATTCTATTTGCTACAAAATAATATATTGTTACATATTAAATAAATGTAAATTAAAACGTACCTAAATTCAACAAGAACACACACAGTTTGATTTGAAATAAAACAACCCACATTATTTAATTTATCAAAGTAAAGTATAAAACTATGTTTCCTGAATGTGAGTAACCTTACAACTTATATACCAAATTGATGCATTTATATTTGATTCAGCACCGATGTTTGATGTTTTGGCAGGTGTACCATATGGTGCAAAACAAACTCACCAACAGAGGGCGCTATACACTGTCACAAGAACAATTTCAGAAACAATATTCAAATCTTCTGTTAAAGGTAGGATACACCATTTGCAGATATCGAAAATATTTACTACCTAATTATTAAGAAATATCTTACTTATTTGAAAGTAAATAATGATTCTAGGCATCTAGCAAAATAATTGCACTAGATATCCTCTAATTATTCCGAAAAAACCCAAAGATAACATAAGAATAACTACTTGACGGTTGACGCCGGTTGAAAACAATCGTTGTTTTTGTGCTTTTCTCGGCATCCATGGTTGTAAAACTTCGGACAGGTCATTTAAACGATATTTACTATAAAATACTACCCCCCAAACCCACCCATTCATGATAATTCAAGCAATTGCCAATGGTGTATCCTACCTTTAACTTTATAATGTTATTTTTGATGTAGTAGTAGTATGAGTTACTGGACCCTAGTTTTTGCTTTTTTAATATTTGGACATGATTTTGGCGATACTACGGTTCGAGCTAGTGTAATAATCAAAACTGTGAATCTCTAGAAAAAAAACCCATCTGATTTCACCATTTCACGACCACAAAAATAATAGACACAAGATTCGCGATACAAATAGTCATCCATAATTAAAATCATAGTATACAAATATTGACTGCTTTGAGTGGTATAGTAAAACTAGCCTCCCGAGGTGATCCATGGAGCATTCTATTTTCCCGAGGCGAAGCCGAGGGAAAATAGAATGCTCCATGGATCACCGAGGGAGGCTAGTTTTACTATACCGCGAAATAAAGCAGTCAATATTTGTTTTATAACACCTCACTCACAGATTCTGCACAATTTAAGCTTCCTGAAAGTATACATGTAGTAATGACAAAAATCTCTGAATTATACGTCTCTCGATCATACGTGTACTTTGTTGCCTTGATGAACGGGTGCGGAGGTGATAGAGCAATGTTTACGCAATGCACTGAAACACACGTCTGGGTTTCAGTCACGCTTTCGTTGATATGCGCGTTGTTCGTGTGTTGCTATGCGCATAGTCATTTGTGCGTGGTATAGTCTTTTTGGATAGCGCAAGTCAAAAATAGTAAAAATAGCAAGTGACACGTGCCGCGCTCTCGGCCAATCAAGACACAGCGCAAGGCGAGCGCAAATTTTTCCTTATAAAGTTATATTTTTCAGAATAATTACAGGATATCTAGCGCAATCCTTTTGCTGGATGCTCAGAATCAACATTTACTTTCAGATGAGTAAGATATTTCTTAATAATTTGGTAGTAAATATTTTTGATATCTGCAAATGGTGTATCCTACCTTTAAGTTACAGTACATGCCCGCTTGGGATTTAATGTTTGTACACCTTGGGTATAAATATTGTAACGATTAACGGGAGGACACGGTACAGTCCAGGTGACTGTGACTAAGGAGTAAGGTAAATATGCTGAGGCATGATTACTTGGGCTAGTGCATAGGATGAGGAAGATAAACGAGGTTCACAGATGCCCAGTCAGAAGACCAGCATGACCAGAGGTCCGACTACAAGAATATAAACTTTGCCGCCGAGTTTGCGCCAGGATTCTTTTAACATCACCGAGCCGATGGGGGGGATTATTTTTAACGAAACTCGACCCAATGCGTGTTCAGGCTGATAGTGCCGGGAAGCACACCCACGCATTTCCAGCCTTGCTCGCTGCTGACAGACATTTCCGGTCTTGCCCGTGGCGTGTGTTTATGCGTCATCTGTTTTGAATATGGGGAAAACGATGCGTTTATATACGTCATCCGGCGCGAACTGGTTAAAGTAATCACCTCTGCAAAAAAACGACTTATTTCGTGAGGAATTTACTATAGTTCCTCCTCAAATTCGATAGTATGACATTATTATTACAAATGATAAATGTAATATTCTTACCGAAACAAACACATGCAGAAAGATCTCTCAAATCTCCGAGATAATTGTGCGTGAAGTGTGTGGCATGGCGAAAGCGTGCGTCTTGATTTGAACAAACACATGGTCTGAAATCCAATTGCAATACACCACATAGGATCACAATACAATTTGCAATCAGTTACCAGACTCTAGGTATATTTACACACGTGCTCATGTGCTTATGCTAAACAGTAGGTGGCGCGCTTCCAATGTTACGGTCCCGGATCCGCGAGCTCGATAAGCGATCGAGACAACACATTACTCGGACACTCTCGATAGAAGTGACATTTAATTGATTGTACACGAACCATCGGTGCCGATGGTTCGTGTACAAACCAGAATGGGCCAATAACGACACAGCGCCCATAGTTTGTGCGCTGACAGATAGAGCCAATAAGAGAGCACACAATCACCCACGATCCCTGACCATTGCAGCGCTTAACCTCGATAATTACGCAACTTTATCTAAACAGCAGATGGCGTATACGACTGCAGAGTTTGCGAGCGCTGTGAGCGCGCTGTTTAGTAATTCACCAACATGCACTGACCTTCTATCTAGCTTCTACATGTATTTAGGCTGTGAGTTGGCGTGCATGTCCTTGTAACTTGACTCTCTGAATACCAACAGCGTTAACTTGCACTGTAAAGCGCAGTACATATGGGTTATAGTTTATGTACAAAATATGAATTGAACGGCAAACTAAACAAATGATGTTCTAAACGTTATGCTGTCCTTTCCTTTCTGGCAAGAGAATGTCGGTGCTTACCACATCAATAATACAACTTTTATTATGAATTTATATATGAATATATGATGCCAGAGAGACATGAAGACGAAATGAGTGACGAAGATAATGAGGTTGACCATGACATATACTAGGTCATAATGTGCAAAATGAAGACAATGATGAGGTAGAAATAAACGAAGCTAAAGCTAGTCACTTTGAGCAAAATGGGCAAAATTACGCCGGGAGGCGTACGTACTCTATCGTCCGGCGTGACATTAAGACTGAGAGCTAGAGAGCGATAATTAGCCAGCTCTCGAGAACATGGGCGGACAAAAGCGCCCATACTACTCTTAGAAAATATTGCAACAACAGTGCACAGCGGAGATAAAGGAAGATTTTTGTTTGGCTTTGGCAATGGGCATCACATAAAATACACACAGAATAGGGGCCGTAAACCCACGATGGAACGGCAAACTTTGCACTGATGATGTCATAAATATTTTTAAAAAACATTTCAGTAAAATCGACTGGAAGTCAAATTAGCTTATACAAAGAACTGTTAAATGTTCACGTTTCTGTATGTCAGCTGAAAAAAATTCTGCAGATGACAGACACTGATGAAGTTTTCTCCGAGTGCCAAAAGTGAAGTCATAACATTCTGCAAATTTGCGCTCGCACCCCTCTTTTGCTTTATCGCACCCCTTTTTCTCCGAGTGCCAACAGTGAAGTCAAAATATACTGCAAATTTGCGTTCGCACCCCTCTTTTGCTTTCTCGCACCCCTTTTTCTCTGAGTGCCAACGGTGAAAACAAAACATACTGCACATTTGCGCCCGCACCCCTCTTTTGCATTCTCGCACCCCTTTTTGCTCTTGCCAACAGTGAAGTCATAACATACTGCACATTTGCGCCCGCACCCCTCTTTTGTTTTCTCGCACCCCTTTTTCTCCGAGTGCCAACAGTGAAGTCAAAACTATTTGCGCCCGCACCCCTCTTTTGATTTCTCGCACCCCCTTTTTATCCGAGTGCCAACAGTGAAGTCAAAACATACTGCACATTTGCGCTCGCACCCCTCTTTTGTTTTCTCGCACCCCTTTTTTTCCGAGTGCCAACATTGAAGTCGTAACTATTTGCGCCCGCACCCCTCTTTTGCTTTCTCGCAACCATTTTTATCTGAGTGCCAACAGTGAAGTCAAAACATACTGCACATTTGCGCTCGCACCCCTCTTTTCTTTTCTCGCACCCCTTTTTCTCAGAGTGCCAACAGTGAAGTCAAAACATACTGCAAATTTGCGCTCGCAACCCTCTTTTGCTTTCTCGCACCCCTTTTTACTCTTGCCAACAGTGAAGTCATAACATATACTGCACATCTGCACCCGCACCCCTCTTTTGCTTTCTCGCACCCCTTTTTATCCGAGTGCCAACAGTGAAGTCAAAACATACTGCACGTTTGCGCTCGCACCCCTCTTTTGCTTTCTCGCACCCCTTTTTGCTCTTGCCAACAGTGAAGTCATAACGTACTGCACATTTGCACCCGCACCCCTCTTTTGCTTTCTCGCACCCTTTTTTACCCGAGTGCCAATAGTGAAGTCAAAACATACTGCACATTTGCGCTCGCACCCCTCTTTTGTTTTCTCGCACCCCTTTTTGCTCTTGCCAACAGTGAAGTCATAACATACTGCACATTTGCGCTCGCACCCCTCTTTTGCTTTCTCGCACCCCTTTTTATCCGAGTGCCAACAGTAAAGTCAAAATATACTGCCCATTTGCGCTCGCACACCTCTTTTGTTTTCTCGCACCCCTTTTTCACCGAGTGCCAACAGTAAAGTCAAAACATACTGCCAATTTTCGCCCGCACCCCTTTTTTGCTTTCTCGCACCCCTTTTTTAGCGAGTGCCAACAGTGAAGTCAAAACTATTTGCGCCCGCACCCCTCTTTTGCTTTCTCGCACCCCCTTTTTATTCGAGTGCCAACAGTGAAGCCAAAGTGAGTGCCAGCCGTTAGGTCAAAACTATTTGCGCCCGCACCCCTCTTTTGTTTTCTCGCACCCCTTTTTTCTCCGAGTGCCAACAGTGAAGTCAAAACTATTTGAGCCCGCACCCCTCTTTTGCTTTCTCGCACCCCCTTTTTATCCGAGTGCCAACAGTGAAGTCAAAACATACTGCACATTTGCGCTCGCACCCCTCTTTTGTTTTCTCGCACCCCTTTTTCTTCGAGTGCCAACATTGAAGTCATAACTATTTGCGCCCGCACCCCTCTTTTGCTTTCTCGCACCCCCTTTTAATCCGAGTGCCAAGAGTGAAGTCAAAACATACTGGACATTTGCGCTCGCACCCCTCTTTTCTTTTTTCGCACCCCTTTTTCTCCGAGTGCCAACAGTGAAGTCAAAACATACTGCACGTTTGCGCTCGCACCCCTCTTTTGCTTTCTTGCACCCCCTTTTGCTCTTGCCAACAGTGAAGTCATAACATACTGCACATTTGCGCCCGCACCCCTCTTTTGTTTTCTCGCACCCCTTTTTTAGCGAGTGCCAACAGTGAAGTCAAAACTATTTGCGCCCGCACCCCTCTTTTGCTTTCTCGCACCCCCTTTTTATTCGAGTGCCAACAGTGAAGCCAAAACATACTGCACATTTGCGCTCGCACCCCTCTTTTGTTTTCTCGCACCCCTTTTTCTTTGACTTCACTGTTGGCACTCGGATAAAAAGGAGGTGCGAGAAAGCAAAAGAGGGTTGCGGGCGCAAATAGTTTTGACTTCACTGTTGGCACCGGAGAAAAAGGGGGTGCGAGAAAACAAAATAGGGGTGCGATCGCAAATGTGCAGTATGTTTTGACTTCACTGTTGGCACTCGGATAAAAAATGGTTGCGAGAAAACAAAAGAGGGGTGCGGGCGCAAATAGTTTTGACCTAACGGTTGGCACTCGGAGAAAAAGGGGTGCGAGAAAGCAAAAAAGGGGTGCGGGCGCAAATTTGCAGTATGTTTTGACTTCACTGTTGGCACTCGGTGAAAAAGGGGTGCGAGAAAACAAAAGAGGGGTGCGAGTGCAAATGGGCAGTATATTTTGACTTTACTGTTGGCACTCGAATAAAAAAGGGGTGCGATAAAGCAAAAGAGGGGTGCGGGCGCAAATGTGCAGTATGTTTTGACTTCACTGTTGGCAAGAGCAAAAGGGGGTGCGAGAAAGCAAAAGAGGGGTGCGAGCGCAAACGTGCAGTATGTTTTGACTTCACTATTGGCACTCGGGTAAAAAAGGGTGCGAGAAAGCAAAAGAGGGGTGCGGGTGCAAATGTGCTGTATGTTATGACTGACTTCACTGTTGGCAAGAGCAAAAAGGGGTGCGAGAAAGCAAAAGAGGGGTGCGAGCGCAAACGTGCAGTATGTTTTGACTTCACTGTTGGCACTCGGATAAAAAGGGGTGCGAGAAAGCAAAAGAGGGGTGCGGGTGCAGATGTGCAGTATATGTTATGACTTCACTGTTGGCAAGAGTAAAAAGGGGTGCGAGAAAGCAAAAGAGGGTTGCGAGCGCAAATTTGCAGTATGTTTTGACTTCACTGTTGGCACTCTGAGAAAAAGGGGTGCGAGAAAAGAAAAGAGGGGTGCGAGCGCAAATGTGCAGTATGTTTTGACTTCACTCTTGGCACTCGGATAACAATGGTTGCGAGAAAGCAAAAGAGGGGTGCGGGCGCAAATAGTTACGACTTCAATATTGGCACTCGAAGAAAAAGGGGTGCGAGAAAACAAAAGAGGGGTGCGAGCGCAAATGTGCAGTATGTTTTGACTTCACGGTTGGCACTCGGATAAAAAGGGGGTGCGAGAAAGCAAAAGAGGGGTGCGGGCGCAAATAGTTTTGACTTCACTGTTGGCACTCGGAGAAAAAAGGGGTGCGAGAAAACAAAAGAGGGGTGCGGGCGCAAATAGTTTTGACCTAACGGTTGGCACTCGGAGAAAAAGGGGTGCAAGAAAGCAAAAAAGGGGTGCGGGCGCAAATTGGCAGTATGTTTTGACTTCACTGTTGGCACTCGGTGAAAAAGGGGTGCGAGAAAACAAAAGAGGGGTGCGAGCGGAAATGGGCAGTATATTTTGACTTTACTGTTGGCACTCGGATAAAAAGGGGTGCGGGAAAGCAAAAGAGGGGTGCGAGCGCAAATGTGCAGTATGTTAATTATGACTTCACTGTTGGCAAGAGCAAAAAGGGGTGCGAGAAAACAAAAGAGGGGTGCGGGTGCAAATGTGCAGTATGTTATGACTTCACTGTTGGCAAGAGCAAAAAGGGGTGCGAGAATGCAAAAGAGGGGTGCGGGCGCAAATGTGCAGTATGTTATGATGACTTCACTCTTGGCACTCGGAGAAAAAGGGGTGCGATAATAAAGCAAAAGAGGGGTGCGGGTGCAAATGTGCAGTTATGACTTCACTGTTGGCAAGAGCAAAAATGGGTGCGAGAATGCAAAAGAGGGGTGCGAGCGCAAATGTGCAGTATGTTTTGTTTTCACCGTTGGCACTCAGAGAAAAAGGGGTGCGAGAAAGCAAAAGAGGGGTGTGGGCGCAAATTTGCATTATATTTTGACTTCAGTCTTGGCACTCGGAGAAAAAGGGGTGCGATAAAGCAAAAGACTGGTGCGAACGCAAATTTGCAGTATATTTTGACTTCACTGATGTTGGCACTCGGAGAAAAAGGGGTGCGATAAAGCAAAAGACTAGGGGTGCGAGCGCAAATTTGCAGAATGTTATGACTTCACTTTTGGCACTCGGAGAAAACTTCATCAGTGTCTGTCATCTGCAAAATTTTGTTCAGCTGACATACAGAAACGTGAACATTTAACAGTTCTTTGTATAAGCTAATTTGATTTTACTGAAATGTTTTTTTAAAATATTTATGACATCATCAGTGCAAAGTTTGCCGATCCATCGTGGGTTTACGGCCCCTATTCTGTGTGTATTTTATGTGATGCCCATTGCCAAAGCCAAACAAAAATCTTCCTTTATCTCCGCTGTGCACTGTTGTTGCAATATTAGCGATTTTAGACCCGTTTTTTAAGAGTAATATGAGCTTTTGTCCGCCCATGTTCTCGAGAGCTGGCTAATTATCGCTCTCTAGCTCTCAGTCTTAATGTCACGCCGGACGATAGAGTACGTACGCCTCCCGGCGTAATTTTGCCCATTTTGCTCAAAGTGACTAGCTTTAGCTTCGTTTATTTCTACCTCATCATTGTCTTCATTTTGCACATTATGACCTAGTATATGTCATGGTCAACCTCATTATCTTCGTCACTCATTTCGTCTTCATGTCTCTCTGGCATCATATATTCATATATAAATTCATAATAAAAGTTGTATTATTGATGTGGTAAGCACCATTCTCTTGCCAGAAAGGAAAGGACAGCATAACGTTTAGAACATCATTTGTTTAGTTTGCCGTTCAATTCATATTTTGTACATAAACTATAACCCATAGGTACTGCGCTTTACAGTGCAAGTTAACGCTGTTGGTATTCAGAGAGTCAAGTTACAAGGACATGCACGCCAACCCACAGCCTAAATACATGTAGAAGCTAGATAGAAGGTCAGTGCATGTTGGTGAATTACTAAACAGCGCGCTCACAGCGCTCGCAAACTCTGCAGTCGTATACGCCATCTGCTGTTTAGATAAAGTTGCGTAATTCTCTAGGTTAAGCGCTGCAATGGTCAGGGATCGTGGGTGATTGTGTGCTCTCTTATTGGCTCTATCTGTCAGTGCACAAACTATGGGCGCTGTGTCGTTATTGGCCCATTCTGGTTTGTACACGAACCATCGGTACCGATGGTTCGTGTACAATCAATTAAATGTCACTTCTATCGAGAGTGTCCGAGTAATGAGGGCCAATGATGAACGGCAGAAGGGAGGGGAGAGGTTGGGGAGGGGGATGAGTTGCCATCATCACTGTCTCTCTTAATAAATTGGTTTAACCCTGGGTCCCCTTTCATATCATGAGCTTTATGTATAAATATAAGATAATTACTACTACTAGTTTGCGGTAACATCAGTTTCTTTACTAGTGAGATGTGCCGTTCTTAAAAAACCGAAGGGAACTCAACGTTTCGGACGGTATGCTTTGCCCGTCGTGTATAAATATAGGCCTACAAGTTACCGGGGCGGATCTAGCTTTTATTATTAGGGGGAGGGGGTATAATTCACCTAGCTGGATAGCCTTGGTCAAGGCTCTGCCGTATGGCCAGGATTCCCGCCAAATTTTTAGGCGAAACAACCTAAGAAGCGGCATTTTGGGGATCACTCATTGAGGATACGTCTTTTACTAGTTTTACCGGTCAAAAAACATTGGTAAAGATCGGTACAGGTTGAAATCCCGCTCCTGCCAGTTTTCTTTATTCACTTTAATACTTTATTAAATGCTTCAATTTTTTTACTAATTTCTACTTGGAAATGTGAGCCCTGGTTTAAATAATAGTTTATCAGAATTTGCGAACTTTCACAAAAATTGTTAAATGCTAACTTTCCGAAATTTATTCAATTTAAAAGGGATAAACACGCGACTGACGGTGCTCAATTGTTGTTTTTAAATTCGTTCGTCAAGGTCAGCAGCAAGTATTATTAAGGTAAAAAGTACCAATATTTAACTGAATTGATTTAAGTTTGTCAGTAAGTTTGACACTGCATAACAAGTGGTCGAGAAACGTTGAAATGCGCCTCGAGTATCTTGAACATTGATTTATAGTTTTTATAGCAAAATAAATTTATGAATAAGATTAAAACTGCTGCAAACTGCATAAATTTATGATAGAAATTTATGATAGAAATCAATCACTTGAAAAAGAAATTAAGTATAAAAAAATGTTTAAAACACAAAAAGCTTGAAAAAAGTATACTTGATTCCGCCCAGGTTTGAACTGGGGACCTTCCGCGTGTTAGGCGGACGTGATAACCACTACACTACGAAAACTTCCTGGTGAATAAAGGCAATTTATTGACTACATTTCGTCCTTCGGAACTGAAAGATGACGGTCAACATCTCCATACTAGTGTTGTTTAATACGTTGATGACTAATATTAATAAGCCCGGAAAGTTGCGGTTGCACGTCATTAAATCTTCGAAGGTGAAAGGGGGGGGGGGGGGGGGGAGGGGAGGGGTGTGCGACGGGCTTCGAAGCTTGATGCACCTCCATACATGGGAAGATCTTCGCCATGCCGTCCGATCTAGTAGTGGGCTTTCTTCCCAGCTAGCTACTCACATTGATGCAGTTGCATTGTTTCCTGGCTGCTTTAAGACAACCCTTGTATCTCTAGATTTTTTCGCTAGCAGATCTTTTGCCCGATGTTAATAGTTCAACCATGGAGAACCATCTGCTCTTATTCCTCCATGGTTCAACCATGGAGAAATAAGACACATCTTGGGGATTCGATCATCAGGCATTCCTACTACATGACCATACGAAGCTGAGAAACGTTGAAATGCCGCGCCTCGAGTATCTTGAACATTGATTTATAGTTATAGCAAAATAAATTTATGAATAAGATTGAAACTGCTGCAAACTGTATAAATTTATGATAGAAATTTATGATCAAAATCAATCACTTGAAAAAGAAATACATTAGATATAAGTAGAACAAAAATGTTTAAAACACAAAAAGCTTGAAAAAAGCGGTGTAAAAAGTACTTGATTCCGCCCAGGTTTGAACTGGGGACCTTTTGCGTGTTAGGCGGACCATGGAGAAATAAGTGTCTTATTTCTCCATGGGCGGACGTGATAACCACTACACTACGAAAACTTCCTGATGGTTAAAGGCAATTTATTGACTACAGTTCGTCCTTCGGAACTGAAAGATGACGGTCAACATCTCCTAGTGTTGTTTAATACGTTGATGACTAATATTAATAAGCCCGGGAAGTTGCGGTCGCACGTCATTAGATCTTCGAAGGTTAAGGGGGGGGGGGGGGCGGTGCGACGGGCTTCGAAGCTTGATGCACCTTCACCGGAAGACCTTCGCCATGCCGTCCGATCTAGGCGTTCTTCCCAGCTACTCACATTGATGCAGTTGCATTGCTTTCTGGCTGCTTTAAGACAATCCTTGTATCTCTTGATTTTTCCACTAGCACAGATCTTTTGCCTGATGTTAGTTCAAGTTCAACATATCTTGGGGATTCGATCATCCGTCAGGCATTCCTGCTACGTCCATGACCACGCGAAGCTGAGCTCCCACGATCACTGAAGCACCTACTGGGCAATTCTGCTCGCTTGAGGACATCGGTCAGGGACCTTGTCTTCCATCTGAGTGCGTATCTTGCGCAAACAGGGAACTTAGGTGGAAGTGGTTTAGCTTTCTGATGTGGTGGATGTATATTGTCCAAGTTTCACAGGCATACAACAACAGACCATAGAGCAAGGAACAGACTGTTCCTTGCTCGGAGTTCAGGTGCGCACCTAGTATAGGGACGGAGCTCGTTTGCTTGCATAGGCGGCAAGAGCTATAGGGCCTCGCTCCGTCAGTCCTCCCTTTACGGTTGCGCGGCCTACTGGTTACATGAACATGGACAGGGAAGGATGTGTGGTGGGCCGGGAATCCTAGAACCCAAAAGAGTCCAATATGGGTGGTCGTTCAATGAGTAAATTCATGGGTTCGACCCCCTGAATGCTTGGTCAACACCACATAACTTTTTTTTCTTCATTCTATACTGGAGCTAATACTCCAGTTTTCAAACATAAGTCACTTCAATTTGAAACAATGTCGACTGGTAGTCCAATGGCCGAGTGGTTAGGCTCCTCGTTTGCGGGGTTCCATCGCCTGGGTTCGAGTCCTCGTCCTGGCCGGTTGTTTAATTTTTTTGCAGTTTTAACGCGCGACATTTCGCAATCTTATCTTTAAAAGATTTAAATTATAGTCTTCAAATACCAACCGGAGTTAGCTCAACGGCTTAATTCGCCAGGCAGGGTGACGAGTCCTATATGGGAGTCGGTCAATGTGTTCAGTCATAGGTCCGTACCCCTGAAATGCTTAGTCAACACCACTTTACTTTTTGTTCTTCATTTTCCCCTTACCATAGCACCAATACAGACGTACGTTCCGTTCTTTTCTTGATTTACTTTAAAAAGGGGGGGGGGGGGGGGGGGGTTGTGGAGTAATGAAAGGGTTACTTCATACTACACTGGAGCTGTTACTCCAGTTTTCAAATATAAGTTCCATCGATATGAAACAATGTTGACCGGTAGTCGAATGGCCGAGTGGTTAGGCTCCTCGTTTGCGAGGTTTCATCGCCTGGGTTCGAGTCCTCACGTCCTGGCCGATGCTTTTTTTTTTTTTTTTTTTTCGCAGTTTTAACGCGCGAAAATTTCGCAATCTTATCTTTAAAAGAATTAAATTATAGTCTTCAAATACCAACCGGAGTTAGCTCAACGGCTTAATTCGCAAGGGTGAAGAGTGCTATATGGAAGTCGGTCAATGTACGGTGTTGGCTCTGATGTGTCGCTCGACGTTACAATACATTTTGAATGCTATGTTTGTGAAAGTGGCAACGTACAATGTAGCCCCCCGCTTGCAAATCGACTTGTAATTTCTAAATCCATTTCGATGCCACCCTTGGACTTTCACAAGATGTGGAATAGAGAATAATACGATTTTTAAATTTCTTGAACTTTCTATGCATAGTTTTCTTTAGCCTTGATCAAGGCGTCATTATCCGTCCGTACGTACATGTACGTACATCGATGCCACGATGCTCGAAATTTCGTAGGACTGTCTTGTGACGACCCCCGATGACCCACGATCTGCCCAAATTTGATGTCGTGTCGTGGAACAAATGCGTCGTGGGTTCGTTGTGACCAGGCCTTACCACGACAACATTTCGTACGATCCGTTGTGAACGCGGGGTTTATTAACACAGAGACAGAGCCCTTTGGGTGAAACGGAGCAAATCAATTCCCATAGACCTAAGGGCTAAAACGCCTATACTTTCACGATCTTATTACTTAGAACTCTCACGTGTTCAGAGACTACAGAAACATGACGACCAGCATGTCATATTCTTTTCAATTTTGGGTAGGTTGACCGAAGATTTTTTTTGAAAAATTCTTACCCAATGCAAACAAGACAATTGTATTTAAATGTCTAAATTTCCAATGAAAAATATATACATTGCCACCCTACTCCCGAGTGTCGCGAGGCAGCGCCGTTTGTCTGATTTTGTGTTGTTTCCTTTGAGCCCGCGCTTTGCTGGTGACTTCTATTTGTGTGGCGCGCCCTCTATCGACATAAAATAAGTCGAATTTTCGGACAATTAATGCGTGGGCGGCTAATTAATCCTGAAAACACAGTTTCTCCTTCTTCCTTTGAGCAGATGTAGGATAGAGCTATTACTCCAGCTTCCAAACCTATTAAGTCACATCGATTTCAAACAGTGTTGACTGGTAGTCGATTGGCCGAGTGGTTAGGCTCCTCGTCTGCGGGGTTCCATCGCCTGGGTTCGAGTCCCCGTTCTGCCCGACGTCATTTTTTCCTCAGTTTTAACGCGCGTGATTTCGCAATCTTATCTATAAAAGAATTAATTGATCGTCTTCAATCACCAACCGGAGTTAGCTCAGCGGCTTAATTCGTCAGGCTGGTACTGTCCGCGGAGTTCAGGTGCGCACCTTAGTATAGGGACGGAGCTCGTTTGCTTGCATAGGCGGCAAGAGCTAGGGCCTCGCTCCGTCAGTCCTCCCTTTACGGTTGCGCGGCCTACGGGTTACATGAACATGGACAGGGAAGGATGTGTGGTGGGCCGGGAATCCTAGAACCCAAAAGAGTCCTATATGGGTGGTCGTTCAATGAGTAAAGTCATGGGTTCGACCCCCTGAATGCTTGGTCAACACCACATAACTTTTTTTTCTTCATTCTATACTGGTTTTCAAACATAAGTCACTTCAATTTGAAACAATGTCGACTGGTAGTCCAATGACCGAGTGGTTAGGCTCCTCGTTTGCGGGGTTCCATCGCCTGGGTTCGAGTCTTCGTCCTGGCCGGTGGTTTATTTTTTTTTGCAGTTTCAACGCGCGACATTTCGCAATCTTATCTTTAAAAGATTTAAATTATAGTCTTCAAATACCAACCGGAGTTAGCTCAACGGCTTAATTCGCCAGGGTGAGTATGAACAGACTACGGTCAGGACTACAGCTTGGTATAGACACGCAGATTTTGCTTATGCCGCTTCTCTTTCACAGACGCTCACGAAACAGTTACACGCGCCATAATATACCATCATGAAAACAATTATTGCTTCACCATTTCGATATACTTTCCAGGGCAGCCAATTTTTTACAAGAGTTTCCAGAGGCCATTTCTGCTGACAGTAGCGAATGCCTTTGTCAAGTCTACAAAGACACAGTAGAGGTCGGTATTATGCTCTCTACTCTTGAAGCTGCCGCCCGCGCCGGGCTGCAAAATGTCGGCTGTACCTCTTTCTTTTTTGAAGCCACACTGGCTGTCGGGTAAAAATGTGTTGGCAATGTGAGTTGTGAACCGATTTAGCATGATTCTGGCGAGGATCTTACCGGCATAGCAGGGAGATTCCTCTGTGGTTGTCACACATGAAGCGGTTGCCTTTCTTATTGTAAATATGGACAATAGAGGCGTCCCTAAATTCTTGGGGAGCACTCTCTAAATTGATCCACATTAGCTGAAATAGCTCTGTACTAACTTGTAAGGCGAGTGCACAAACGTAGCATCTCCTGCTTTGTATATCTCGGCGGGAATCGAGTCGGAACCAGCTCCTTTACCCGTAGATAGTACATCAATGGCTTCTTCGATCTCGGCAATGGTGGGCACTTCAGCTAGGGCTACATTGACAGAACTTTGAGGCAGTTGATATATTGCCTCGGTGCTGATGTTTGAGTCTCTGTTGTTGATCAAGAGCGCCTGGAGCATCTTTTTATTATTAGTAGGCTGAGCACAACGCGTGCACGCGGAGTCTGCCACGCGCGCAGAACACACAAGTTCTCGGAACTTTCATTTTTGAGGTGTTTTTAAAATAATTGTTAAAAATAGAAAATGACAATATCTTTCAGTTCTTTTTTAGGCAGGGTTAGAAATAATATTTCATATTGTATATCTTCAAAATAACAACAGTTTTAGAATCTGGGAAAGTATTGATTTGGTTTTAGATAAACCGTTCGTTTTTCACTTCGCTCACAACGCGAATCATTGCCGCGCGCAAACCAACGTGTGAAAAGTGCACCGCGCTGTGACTCGCGCACTGGAAAACACCCCTTGCAAAAATGGACTTTTCTTCAAGTGTTTCTCTCATCCAATCTGGCTGACCTTTCACCCCATGGTAGCTTGTGACCTTGGCTGTATCAGTACACCTTCGAAATTCTGAAACATGGCTTCCAACGTTTGTCCTGACCGCTAGAAACTCAAGTACGAAACGGCTCCACAAATCCTGAAATATTCATCCATTGAAAATTTCGAACCTATGGTTGGATAGATTATAGTCTGCAGTTTCTTGTGATATAGTCACATTTTCGTTCCGATAAAAGAAACATTTGAAGAAATCAGCGCGAAAATTGTTTCGAGTTTTAATCCGTGTCGGCTCTGCGTGACCTGCGTGACCTGTTTTAACGTTAGTAAACATGGCGTATAAAACCGCAACGTAGAAAAGAATTTGATGGCGTGTTGGACTGCTACTGAAATCGAGCTTCTTCAAAACGGAAAATGCCCAGGTAAGTTTTAGGTAATAATTGTTGTTACATAAGTCATTTAAAAGAAAAACATGTGGAAAGGTTACAAATCTTGGTAAAAATACAGCGATTTTATAAGACTTTTTAAGAGTAAAACTGGTCAAACTCAAGTGATCGGCAGATCGTGGAAGGGAGTAACGTTAATAGATATAAAAGCCGTGTTATACATTAAACTGCGTGGGACTTGAGTTTAGTTGTGTGCAATTCGAGCATGCGCAGTTGGTTGCTGGCTGTTGCGTGTGGTTTTTGTTCTCCCCAATAAAACTGTTAATTTCCAATAATCTTACTTCTAATCAAGTTCTAATAGTAATACAGTGGGTAAAATGTTTGTCATTTCCTGATTTAGCAGCCAATATGCAAGTTTCATTTCTTCCAATTTCAGATTACCGGTACGGTACAGCAATCCAGTGCCTACCTGTGCCTACCTTTGCAAGTTTTCATTGACGGAGACCATTCACAGCACCATTGACACATCAGACACAAGCTAACGACAATCATCCTCCAGTGCTGGATTGTCCTGGTCTACAACAACACACTACCAGATGTAGTTTCAAACATCAACCGGCATGTCACCAAAGCTAAGAAGACTAGAGACTTTCAACACTTTGCCAAATAATTACTGGACTGTCAAAATCAAACCCGGCCCTACGGAATAACACCATATTAGCTAGAAAATAAGCTAGTGTTTTCTGTTGTTGTTTCAAACAAAAAATTGAATACGCATATTGTCCCAAATTTTACTATTAACCACCAGCTCGTGCCGGGATTATTTTGACCAGACCCAGGCGGGTTGAGGCCGGCATCTGATAGGTAGCACTCACAGATGCCTGATGCAAGCCGGTCATCGACGTATATTTCCAGCCTCGATCCGAGTTGCTCTCGTGGCGTGTTTATCATCCATTTTAAATTAATTTTTAAGAAGACTTAAAATGACTCGTTTGCATATATGCATAAATATATGTGGCTGAAATGTTTCAGAGGGTTATTTCATTGAACATCAAGTACAAAGATGGACAAAATTTACAATTTGTTTGTACCTAATTTAAATATGAATATATAATTAGCTAGTAATTAGCTAATTTGCATAATTAATGAGTTTTAATAAAAAACTTTACTCGTCCAGTAGCTCTTCATACCATTGTACTATATTCCAAATTTCACCTCAAAAGACCAATCGCAGCTTGAGTTATCCCATTTATGCATATTAATTAGCTGGACTTAGTCATTTTTTCAGTAATTTCATGTCTGCAAATGGCAAAAATGTTGAAATTTGCATTTTTCGACAATTTTTTTAAAATTAGCATTGACATTTGGTCAATTTTTTTTTGTTTTAAATGCCTAATTGAGTGTAAACATGTCAAACAATATGCTGTATTAAACTATTTTTGCTTATCTTTTAACTCAAACAAAGGCCCCAAATCAGGAAAAATTGAATTTTTCACATTTTTAACCATTTTTAACAGGTTTTCGGACCTTATCGGAAATCTGTAAAATGCCATATCTCATGAATGCCAACACCGATTCTCACAATTCTTGCAGAAAAATAAATATTTCAGAGAGATCTCTTATGCAGAACTGAAATTAAACTTGTTTGATGTGTTTTAAATTTTTGAGTGCTCTGCCTATTATTAGTTATAGTTTTTATAGAAAAATATGTTTATGATAGAAATCAATCACTTGAAGAAAAAAATACATTGTAAGTAGAAAAGCTGTTTAAAACACGAATAGCTTGGATAAAAAAAGAGGTGAAAAAAAAAATACTTGTTTCCGCCCAGGCTTGAACTGGGGACCTTCCGCGTGTTAGGCGGACGTGATAACCACTACACTACGGAAACTTCCTGAACTTTAAGGGCAATGCATTGAATATAACTAATACACTAGGACGCCTAGGATTTTTACACTTTCAGTTTAGGGGTGGCCTTTTTGATACTATAAAATAAATTCAATGAATATAAACTATCTTTACATTCGTGTTTTGTACTTAAAACAATAAGAAAATGGTAATTAGTGTTTCAGACAAACATCAATTGTAAGATTGTTGCTTTCGTTACCAAAATTTTGGATTTTTTGGTTACTGACTACCCACCCTGGTTGTGAAATAAACCATGCGTGGCCAATCAGGAATCGACACCGTGCAGCAAGTGTACGTCGTACACGTGGATCGAGCGGAGAGCATGTAGCATGCAGAAGCATACTGTACTGCATAGAACTTAGCCGTACGACGGGGGTACGACACACGTATACCTAGCCTGGGCTGTATTTTATGCAAAAGCCGGCCGGTTTCAGCCAAAGTCCCTGTCCAAATAAATCGAAAATGGAGAAGTTTCTACTTTTTTCTGTGCTTCTTGGGCTGGCGTTTGGTAGCGATGTTTTAGATCTGGCCGGTGGATTGTTTGAAGGAGAAATTGGCTCTCACGATCTGATGCTTGTGGAGTTTTTCGCTCCTTGGTAAGACTAGAAAACGCAGTTGCAGTGGCCCACTTTTTGTGCGGGGGCGCTGTTCATTTTAACTGTTTGTGTTTGTTATAAAGTTAAAGACGTATTTCACTTTCAGTAGGCCGGCTTTGGTAAAAAATATATATTTTTTAGCACTTTCATATATACTGTTATATTTAAATTCAAACATCAGAATTTTTAAATAATTAATAGGCCTAATTAGGAACAATTAATTAACAAACGTGATAAACCTTGTACTTTTTATTTTTATTTGTGTAATTAACATAAAGGTTGGCTCAAACGTGTAATTTACAAACAGTAAATATACAAACTCACCTTGACCTAGACCCGTGAACGTGGCGTTGTTATACGCTCTGAACTGTGTTGGACACAAAAAATTGATTGATAAAAGACGCCACCTTTATTTGACGGCAAGATTTGTTACCATTTTTCTGTTAATTACTTACTCATGCTCTGTTGTTACTGTTACTGTTGCACAAAATTCCACAAATCACCTTCCGTTCCCAAGAAATTGAGAGAAAAAGAAGGTAGAGTCCAACACAAACGTGTTGCCTTTTTTGCCGCGCATTATAACCTCGGGGTCAATTAATCGCTTCATTCAGCGCATGTGCACTGCACAAAATACACGATTCAACGGCGTTTGTTTGCACCGCGAAAACCAGTGCATAAGTACTGTTGAGATGTAAACAGTAACACAACTTTTTTCCCTTTTTCCCCTTTTTTCAATTTTTCCCCTTTTTTCCTTTCATTTGTGACTGAATCATGATTTTGATTTTATTTTATGATTTGTTACCCAACAGGTGTGGGCATTGCAAGAAACTCGCTCCTGAGTACGAAAAAGCAGCTACTATTCTGAAGACCCTTGATCCTCCGATACCAATCGCTAAGGTATAACTGGGTGCTTTCACGGATTAACCCAAATCCCACTAATCCTCAAACTAGGATTAGGAACCATCCTCAATCCTTTAAAAGGGTCATTCCGTGTCAATTCAACACGTTTTTGAACCTTAACAGATTGAAATGATATTTGGCGTTATGATTGGCCTATGAGAAACCCCCAGAACTAATTTTTTTGTATTTGACTCGTTAGTTTTTGAGATACGGGTCAGTGAATTTTGGACTAATTAGCACGACCTTCAAAGTATAAATAGTTATATCTCAAAAGTATAGCACCAAGAATTTGTACTTGTACATCGTTTTGAAGCTCTTTGAATGGTCTCCATCTTATAAATTAAATTCAAAATTGAAGAGTGAAACAATGAAAAAATACCAAATGACCTTTACAATAATTTCGAAATATTTTCTCCAAAAATAGTTTAGGATGTAATTTTCTGTAATGCTCTTACATTTATGCATGTATATATGTAAATAAGATATTTTCCGAAGCATAATAATTGAGCCAGTAGTTCAAATTTGGCAGAAATGGCGCACTATAAATGTCCACTATTATTTGATTTTCTTCATTTTTTTTAAAGGTTGATTGCACCGATGACAAAGGGGGCAAGGAAACTTGTAGCACGTACGGCGTCTCGGGTTACCCAACCCTTAAGGTTTTCAGGAATGGGGAGTTCTCTAAAGATTACGAAGGACCAAGAGACTCGGGTAATTTAAAGCTTACGGAATTTCTCCCATCCAAGTATTTGCATGTCACGCAACAATTTTTGTCAAACACAATTGGGCAAAACATTTGAAAAAATTAAAATTTTCAAACATAATTTGCTAAAAGATAAATGTTTGCCCACCACCAATATGCAGAACGGGGATTCTTTAGCTAAACACTATCGGGCAATATAAGAATTTTTGCCAAGCGCTGTTATATAATATTTTTTAGCCAAACATAAAACAGGAAGTTTTGCCCAAAAAAATTAGTCAGAACAGGTTTTCTTTGTCCAGGCACAATTGGGCTGAACGAAAAATTTTCGAAGACCATTTGGTAAAATGCTGAACCCCTTTTGGCAAAACAGGAATTTTTTTGATATACAGGATGGGAAGACTACAAAACAGATCTTAGTTTTTTAAAACTCGTACCAGGGTTGCCACAGTTATAGAAGAATTCTGAAAAATCCTAGAATTGTATAGCTATCATGGAGCGTCGTGGAATTTTGTTATTCGTGGAGTCATGGAAACATAATATTTTTAATAAGAAAAGTACATTGGGATGAACATTACCCTCCCCTTTTCTATATATCATTTTTTTCTTCTGAAGGCGGAATTGTCGGTACAATGCAAAAACTTTCCGGGCCGTTGGCGAAAGAAGTCTCGGACGTTGCTGCTATGAAGAAGATACTGGACAACTCTCAATATCCCGTTCTTGCTGGTGAGAACACTCTTAACCCTAACGCTCCTCAATCCTCAAAAAAACCTCATTGCAGTTTTGGAAATTTTGACGATTGAAGATGAATGGTATTTTTTTTTAAATAAAGAGTTTGGAGGATTGGGGCACAATGTTGTTTAAAATGTGGAGGATTTTTGAGGATTGAAGCTGAATGGGGTTTTCAAAAAATTAGGAATTTTGGAGAATTGACTTTTTTTAATCTTCCAGAATCCTCATTGCAGTTTTAAAGGATTTTTGATGATTGAGGATGAATGGTATTTTTTTTTTAAATGAGAATTTTTGAGAATTTCAAGTGTGGAGGATTTTTGGGAATCGAGGCTAATAGGGTTATTAAAAAATGAGGAATTTGAAGGATTGAGGACGGTTGCTAGCAAAAAGGGCCTAGGGGGTTAGGGTTAAGTTTTGTTTGAAATCAATTATGTGAAACCCTTTAAAATCTTGCAAGTCAGTTTTAGGTGAATAGGCGATAGGGTATAAAGTGTTCAAAAAACCAAAAACAAAAATTACTGAAAAATGACCAAATCTGTCCACACAGATATTTGGGTGTAATTTTGTTGCTCCAATACACCTTATTCATCAATTCAATCTTACTTTATTTTCCACATAACAAGAGGCAAACCATACAAAAGCATAACCAGATTAACAATAATGTAGATGGGGGTCTCTAAAAACCAAAGCTTTTCGAGTAGTGACTTATTCACTGGTCGGCCATCTTAAATTTAAAGCGAAGTAAATTCTTCATTTTCGAAACTTGCAAATACAAATGAAAGTAAAATTGAAGTTAATTACAAATTAATACCAGTCGGCTTTGATAAATAAGTAAACGAACAAAATAGTAAGTGACAGTTGTACGCCTTTTAAAATTAGCGTGATAAGGCGCACGACTCTAATGTAAACACGCGGACATTATCGCTTGATTTTGCTTATCTATTTTAATAGTTTCCTCCATCGAAGTGCCAATTACAAAATTTAACCGTGTCGTTTATTTTTCTTTTCTTTCTTTCTTTCTCCTTCCTCTTCCCAGGATTTTTCTCCAAAGATGGTAATGACAAAGAAAACTTTGTCAAGGCGGCCGCCAACCTCTTCTCAAACTTTAAAGTGGTCTTCTCTCTGACTGAAGACGTCAATAAAGAATATGGCTACACTGAGTAAGTGAGCCAACAGAATATTGATTTTTTATTTTGTTTTGTCTCGCCTGAACAAATAACTGAACAATAAATCGGTTGAACATTATACAGCAATAACAAAATTAGCCTTGTCATTTTTGTTGAAATGTTTGAATGGAAGTGAACCTCATGGTTTTTTTTTCCTCTGTTTTGCTGTAGTGCTGTCGTCCTTTTCCGGCCCGCCCACCTGAAGAACAAATTTGAAGAGGCCAAAGTGGAGATGACAGACACCATCACGAGGGCCAAGGTCGAGAAATTTGCCCAGGAAAACAGGTGAGTGTTTGAGATGATATCCGAGTCGGCAGAAAAAGAATTATAAATATTTGGTTGTCCAGAATTTAACGTAAGTTTAAAGCCGGCTCATGGGCCTAAAGCGGTTTTAAATGTACGTTTAAAACCGGCCAACCACATATTTATTCCCATATTATTATTATGTTTCTGCCTTATATCTCTTTTTTTTCAGCTTGGGTCTTTGTGGTCACATGACACCAGACAATGAAGATCAGTTCAAGAAACCTCTCATTGCGGCTTACTACAACGTAGACTATAAGAAGAACCTTAAAGGTATGTTTGTTGGATTTCTTCAGAACAACTGACATGTGCATTTCTTTTTAATTTCTAAACCCTTCTATTTATGCCTCTGAACAAGGGTCGGTTTATTGGCAAACAAATAAACATTTTAAAGAACATACATTTCTGATGTTATTTTTCAACATATTGTCGTATTGTCCCGAATCCAGTAGTTTTTATTAAAATATTTATTTTAAACCCCTCAGTCTTGGATACTGTATATTTATTGGTCTAGATTAATTACGTGTCCGGTCTATAAAAACGCGTGGCACACTTCTGGCATGATAACATGTATGTGCTATCAGTGTGTGAGCGTGATATCACCTGGCTGCTGTCTGTGAGCTCACTGAGCCGTGAACCCGGGACAGAGGTCATTACAAATTGATCCCAATCAATGCCTTTTTGGGGTTATTAGCGCCTGTGTTTGTTTAACCCCAGGTATCAATTACACTAATGGGCCTACCCCAATTGTAGTCACTTCAACACATCTATTGTTATGCCAAGAAAGCATCCTGTCCTGAGAAGCTACAGTTAGTAATGCATTGGAGTTAAGTGGACCCTTCCCCGGGTCCAACCTCAAAAACTGAGGTTCCAGAAAATGCTATTGGCCTGAACACGCCTCGGATCGAGTTTCGTTAAAAATAATCCCACCCGTCGGCTCGATGATGTTAAAATAATCCCGGCGCGAACTGGTTAAAAATTCATAGTTATTTGAGGTCAAGTTGTAGGGTAATCTCGAAAGTAGGCGAGACTTGTGGTTCGAGATCTTATGTGCTCACTCATTTCTTCTTTTGTTTATTGCAGGCACCAATTATTATCGCAATAGGTAAGTGGAGTTACAGGCATTCAAGTATTTCTACTTTTCTTATTCTTTCAACCTTGTTACTACTTTGTAAAAAATCTTGAAATTCCTACTACAGAGTACAAGTAATTTTTTCCTGCTTTTTAATTTTCTTTTTTTGAAATGTGAATATTTTCTAACCAAAATCACTAATTTGATTGTTGTTAACATTTTATAGCCAAATATACTGACCTAGACCCCCAAATATTTTCAAAATCTGGTATAAAGGACTAAAATGCTGTTTGTTTATTGGTTCAGTTTCCCATTTTTCGCTTTACCACTTTCTCACTGTGCACTTCTTTAGTGTGCGTCCCGACTGGTATAATCAATATTTCACCAGAAACTTATGAAATTGTGTAAACTTTGTGGCAATCTTTGAATTGGTTCCCAGGGTGATGAAGGTGGCTAAGAATTACGTGGACGAGGGCTTAACGTTTGCGATCGCTGCCAAGGGCGACTTCGCCGCCAATTTGGACGCGCTCGGAATCTCTCGCGACGGCGATGACGTCCTCGTCGTCGCCGTGGCGGCAAATGGAGATAAATTCAAGATGGAGGAGACTTTCACGTAAGTTGATATATGTGACCCGCTCTGAAAAAAAGGTATATTATATCGCAAAAGATGGGAATAGAGTTATATATGGTTGACAATTCCAGGATATAAGCTTTTCATTTGGTACATAGTACAGCTCCGTAGCCCCTCCCATTCCAGTGATATGACGTTTTTGCATATTAATAGCTTCCATGGAATTTAATTTACACAACTGAGAAAACAGGCTTCAAAACACAAGACAATACATATAATAACAATAAGACAAAACTATACAGGTCCCCATTAGAAACAAGTTTGTAAACTGTTTGACACACTCTGGTTAATGAAATGTAATAAATAAAAAAATGAATGCGCTCTTAAAGGAAATTTATTTATCAAAATTAATTGTTCTTTGTTAATTAAACCTGAAACTTTAGTTATTAAAGAGGTCATTATCAAAACTACTTTAATTTATTTTTATTTAGAAATGATGGCAAAGCACTGGATGCATTTATAAAGAAGTTTCTGGCCGGTGAAATCGATCCTTTTATAAAGTCTGAATCAGCTCCTGAATCTAACGATGGTCCCGTGAAGGTAAGATGTTCTTCTTAGCTGATGCCGCAACAGCTCTTCTCTGTGTCGGACAGTTGTTGGAAATTGAGACAAAAATCCACTTTGTTTTATTCTTGAAAATGACAGCCTACCAGGGGCCGATTTCATAAATTTGCTAAGCACAAAAATTTGCTAAGCACAAACAAGTATTGCTCATTAAAAAACAGGTTACCAGCCAAAATTCTACGTGTTTTTCATGCTTATAAAAAAACCAGCTGATTATCAAGCAAAAACCAATAAAGATGAAGTGAAAATTTGGTCTGTAACCTTGTTTTTGCCAAAGCAAATTTGTTGTACTTAGCAGCACTTTGAAATTGGCCCCTGGTGCCATGATTATGCAGGATGCTTGAGACTGTTATTAACTTTACAGTCCCTAATAATTTTTTTTTTTTTTTTAATGTTTGCAAATATTGTATATTCTATTTAATTGTGTAAAATTTTGTCAAGAAAAGTCGAAAGTGGAATAAATTTCTGATGCTGGTCGACCGCCCATCATTGGACAAATTTGACTGTTTGTAAATACTGTCCCTGCTTTTTCAAATTTATTTAGTCCATATTTTGTTGGCAATTGGTTACACATCTGTGAAAAGGTGCAAGGCAGCTAGTCTGGTTCCTTAACCCGGTAATTCCCAACGTCTATGAATTGCTCTGTTCCATCCGAGGTGGGGTCAGGAAACCAGACTAGAAAAATATATATATTTCTTTGTGCCTTTCTGGTTATTCCAGTGTCTATGAACCCAAACTAACACTGGAGAGCCACTCGATTGTGATTTAGTTCACATTTGGCAATCCTTCAGGGGTGTTACCATGTCTTGTTTTGTTTTGTTTTATGTCATTTGTTCATCTGTGTGCTGTACCTTTTTATGTTTGCCCTGAGAAATAATAAATGAAATGAAATGAAATAACAGGTCGGTATAACAATATTTGCAAAAACTTACTACTTAAATCCATTCATTTGTAGCGGCCCAGAATGGTAGACGTCATAGCAGAGTAACACATTTTTTGGATAGATTACAACCCAAGCAAATAGTGTATACTACTTTTAAACTTTTTATTTTGTTATCTTCTCAGGTTGTGGTTGGTAGTACCTTCAACGACATTGTAAAGGACGACACCAAAGATGTTCTTATCGAGTTCTACGCTCCGTGGTGCGGCCATTGTAAATCCTTGGAGCCGAAGTTCACTGAGCTTGGAGAAAAGGTTAGTTTGAAATTTAATCAAATTTAAAACTACATTTTTTTAATATCCGTAGTACGAGACAAAACAGGGCCCGATTTCATGCTGCTTACCGTTAGCCAGAAAAACCTGCTTACTGTAGCAAAAAATTATGTTCTTACGGCAACTGTATTTCACGATTTATGGCGGAATGTTGCCATAGGCGCATGCATACGTACAATCTCATAACTAAAGGATTCTGTGCTCACAGGGTTAGAGCAGAACGTTTCTGCTAGCGCTATTTTAGTGCAAAATGGTGATCGAAAGCCTGGAATTCTGTGGTTAGCAGAGCCATAAAATTGGGCCCAGGTCAGAGGTCGAAATAAGGATTTGTAGGGGAACTGCAACTGTTCTTCCAAGTGTTGCGAGTACAGAACATGTTAACTGAGTTACGATGCTATGGACATGGTTGAGTATCAACAAAACCTACTGAAAGCCTGCAACATTCTCCTATCAGTGCTGAATCCATCAGTTTCAATACAAATGTTAACACCCTCTATGAGGTTAGGGTTAACCTGATTTTGTTCTCCAAAGTCCTACTTTTGTCTCATTGTTTTGTTGTTAAAAAAGTTGTTCCTTTTATTCTCTTTCTTCTCCTGAAAGCCTGCAAATGCCTATTTTTATGCTGATTCTGTCCCTTTTTTGGAGGGGGGAAGGGGGTTTTGATCCTAATGTTCTATTTGTGCACCAGGATCTGAAAGCCTGGATTTCATAATAGCATATTTATTTATTTATATATTTTGTTACACCCCTAGATGGCAGATGTAGAGCATATAGTCATCGCTAAGATGGATGCAACAGCTAACGACTCACCCGGAGAGTATGCAGTATCTGGGTAAGCTGTGCGCAAACAGTTGAAGGCGCTTTGTGACCACTTACGAGGGCCCCAGTGGGAGGGACATAATTATGCCATGCCCGTAATAGTTCATTCACACGTTGCATGAAGTATATTTCATGAACCAGAAAAGACGCGTCAATTTTGAAGAGTAACTCTGTCACTAAATGAAATTGTTATTACTATTGCCCTCATAAACATTCATTTTTTTTCCAATTATGGGAGCATGTCACTCATGATTAGACCCAGGAGTATAAATGTGACCTGCTCTATGAAAATGAGTCAGATGTCGAAAATTTGACAAATAGAGTTATGTATACCATTACAAAGAGTACACTGTCCTCTTTAATTTGATATATGTGGGAGGTTTGTAGAATGTTGCGTTCTTGTGATATACCGATTCTAATTTTGACGATTTTGCGAAATCTAAAAACCGTATTCATGAGAAATCATGCATTAAAAAAATAGAAACTCTAAGCAACCAAGCCCTTCCCACTTTGTTAATTCAGCATGTTTTAATGTAGAAATTGGAAATATATATCCTAACCAAGGTGAAAATCATAAATTAGAAATATCTAATTTTCTTACGGAAACCCCCCTATCCGCGTTCAACCACCCAAAATTGTAAGTGCGCTTGTGCGACATCCGACTCATTTTCACAGAGCGGGTCACAAATGGGTACCGGCATTAGCTGGGCAGTAACCTGCGATAGACTAGCATCCCGTCTATGAGGGAATAAAAATATTCTCCGTTGTTTCATGCTTAGAAAATCCGGAGTTAAACACAGGCCTAATGAGCAGATTGGCTCGCAACAGGCTTTACTTTTTTACCATTTGCAAATATCCACACTGTTATTGCTTTGGATAAATAGCATAATAATAGTTGAGGTTTTATTTTTTGCTCCAGGTTCCCCACAATATACTGGGCGCCCGCGGGTAAAAAGTCCAACCCCGTGAAGTACCAAGGGGGCCGCGAAGTAGACGAATTCATCAAGTTCATCAAGAAAGAATCCACAAAGCCGGTCAACCTAGGAAAGAAGAAATCTAAGCCAGACGAGTTATAAGGGAAAAAAGACTAGGGGCATTTTGGATTAAAACAACAACAAAAACAACGAAAAAACACACCAGAGTTTTGGGTTACAGAAACAGGCTTTCAAGTATTCATACTTTTTCCCCTATTTTTTTTTTTTTTTTTTTCATCTATCTTCAACTATTATTTTACAACTTCCTTCTGCATCTTACCTTTTCTTTCTCACAACTCGGAAAACAATATTTTTCTTGACTGTGTTCGACACTTGTCGTGTGTAAATCACACAATTAAGGGCTTGGGCTGCAAGTGTACTTCTAAGAGCTTGCGAGTACAGAACATGCCAAATGAGGCTTATTGATGCTCTGAACATGGGTGAGTATCACTGAAAACTCCTGCCGAAAGCCTGCAAACAATCCTACTGTTATCCTACATTTGTCTTTTATTTTGATAAATGTTGATCCTATTGCATGCATTTCCCCACTTTTTCACCTCGGTTTGCTTGAAAGCCTGGTGAAAGTATTTCACCCAAATGCGGAACAAGGTAATAACTTCTAAAGTAGACTTCATTTTTTTACTATTTGAAACTTAATATGGGATTAAGTAGAGGGTGTTTCAATAATTCAAAACTAGGAGGTTATTTTATTCAGAAAAAAAAATCAACTCGGATTAGGGTTTAGTGCAAGTGTTTTAATGTAGAACAAGGGAACATAGTTTTGAAGTAGTTTTCCATTTGAAATTTAATATTGGATATTTTTTATTATATATGGTTTTCGTCCTAGGCTTAAAAATGATGAGTCTTGGGCCGATTTCACCAATGCTAAGATCAATCTTAGGAAGAATAACTCGTTCTAACTTGCAATAGATTCAATGCAAGTTAGGATGAGTTAGTCTTCCTAAGATTAATCTTAAGTTTTTTCGTGAAAACGGCCCCTGGCCCCAGGTCATGTACACAAAATTTAATTCATTCATAGCCAAAAATAAAATTATGAAAAAAGGGTGCTTCTCTTTTTTTGAGTTCAATTTTGTGCATTGTAGTGATTTTCAATAAATTCTTAAATTCTTAAAACGAGTTAGATTGCAGTAAAGGAAGTCAGGAATCAAAGAATTAAAGATTTTTTGTCTGGGAAAACATTTTCTTTTGTAGTTTATTCAGACGTTCAGACGTGCAACTTGTTCTCATATCACCTGATTTTCTTCGTTTTTCACTTTACACTTGTGCCATTAAAAATTGAAAAACACTATACAAAGTCGTGTAAAGATTTGAACTTTCGTTTTTGTTTTTTTCATTCCAAGTTGTATGCCCAAAGTGGCGCTTTTAATCCTAAGGGGAAAGTGAAACCTTGGTCCAGGTTTGTGAGTCGGGATCCAAGGGTCAGGGGTTCGAATCCAACTGCTGGCCATGTGTTGTGTCCTTGAGCATTCCATTTCTGTTTCAACGAGTTTGAAATTGTTTGAAACGGGGAATTTCCAATACAACTCTAGAACTCAACATTTGAAAACGAATTACTAATTAGAAAGTTTTCACCTTTCTGCCATCTTAAATTTCTAGTGCCAACCAACTGCTGCCCCCCGGTTCAGCATTTTGGATGTGCAGTCATGTGATCAAAACGCTCAACCAATGGCCGACGACCATAATAGTTATTGGGCATCAGTGGGAAATTTTGTAATTATTGGAGAATGGTTGAATTTGTAGAATGTTTTTTATTTATGAGTGAGAATGTAATCTGTTATTTTACCGTTTCTTCTGTTAAATATTTCTTTATTACTGTTGCATGTGTCAAAAGTTCATAGTGTTTTTTGTTGTTATTATAAGTACCTCCGATGTTGAGATTAGTATTAAGTTGGCCAAAAGGTGCCTATATTTTTTGAAAAGTTGTGATGGGTGAAGTTTGATGGCTATTGCTATTTTACCCAAAAGGCGGCCATCACATACTGTGAGTTTAAGGCCGTTTTTCCAATTATTTATGCAGTTCAGCAATGGCTGTAGCCGCAGCCGAACCAAACCCTAGCTTCAATAGGCTCCGTCTTCGGCTCCACCATCATTGCCAAACTGCATGAACGGAGACGAAACTGGGGTTTAGAAAGAAAACGGTTGTGTTGGATTGTAACTCATCACAGCTGACAAAAAATGGGCGTGCAAAATGAATACATGAAGGTGTTTGCCGTCGTTCTACGTTAACATCATGTGAATGAATGGTATATGATTTGAAGTAATTTCATGTACAACGCGTTCTTTTAGTTCACTCGGAGAAGTGAAGTTTCTTTTTCTAAATAATTTCGATAATAATCAAATCCTAATATCAATAAAAAATAATTCACCATTTGTTCCTAATTTATGGCTCTGGAGGAATTTTTTCTCTCCGAAAGTTCGGAAAAGCTAAAATTCATGATATGGACTCGCAAAAATGTATGAGATTATTTTTGGGCGATCATAAATTAAATACGTAAGCGCGAGGAAAGTAATCAAACAAGTAATATCGCATAGGAAAGCGCATGTAAAACAAAGCGTAACACTTCCTGATTTGGCCCGCATGGACCATTTTAGACCTATTCGTTTCATAGTCTGCACCTTTTATATTCACGTCTACACATCGACCTTTGGAACACTGGATGTTTACGCACGGTCTCCTAGGGCAAACTCCTATAGAAGACGGGGTGAAAAAACAACAAATATTAATAGAGGGAAACGCATACGAGAAACACTTCATCCTGTTTTTTGTCCCATTACCACACCCGTCTGTTAAATTTGGAAGGTAATTCCAACCACAAACCGGAAATCTACCGCTGTGATCGAAGCACAAACAGGAAAACACTGACCGAAAAAACTATATATTAGAGGGAATTCTCAGGATAAATTTCATTGATGTGTTGAATTCCGAACGTGGTCTAGGCTAGGGTCTTTACGAATACGAACAGAGTATTTCGAACGCATGTGTATTCAGGAAAGCGCTGCAGTTTGCAATATGGGCTTCAAGTGTTTGACGTTGATCTGCCTATTGCTTGCATTGAAGAAAGGTAAAACTGTTGATTTTTATTTTAGATATTGAAAAGGACCATTTTCGAATTTTTACATAAATATATTTTAGTTTTATACTTTCAAAAACGGAACACCAATTCTTTGTTTAAAGGGATCGTATACGTTTGGTGATTGGAACCCACTGTTTGTTTCAATTCTATATACCGGTATAGTTATAGATATTATATACCATAAAACTAACCTGTAAAAATTTCATTTCCAAAGGTGGTAGCGATTTTGAGATATGGCCAAAAATCTGGAGCGGTTATGTCCACGCAGGAAGAATAATCTGCATTGGAATACACAATCTGAGAAACGTCACCGCAGTAACGCTTCTCAGATTCATTTTTTTTGGGATAAAAAGTGATATCTTTTTCCATAACCGCAGTACTTTGAAGTGAAAAGTTTCTAAAAATGCATTATACTATCCAAAGCTGCTGTACTTCTTAGCAAGTAAGTTGCCATTAAATTTTGGAGTAATTACTAAACGTATACGATCCCTTTAACACAATACACCGTTTGCTTTTGCTATAATTTTCGAAAACGGATGGATTGATATTTTGTAGTAAGACGCTGATTTGTTTAAAGTTTTGTGTTGCTGGAAAAACCAAGAACTTGAAGGTTGTTCGTGGTTCCTTGACTTCCTTTATAGACGAAACAAAGCAATTTATAGACGTCGGGCAATTATCAAGTTAGAAAACCAGACTAGCTGGCTACATTTAATAAATTGGGGCCAGGGTTTGAATAAAATCGTTTGTTTTTTTCAACGATCGATTACCGGCCGGCAATCGTGGAAATTGATAGATGTACAACATTCCACTTTTCTTAAAAACCACCGCACACAAGGTGCCGTGATTTCAGAGGATGCTTGAGACTGTTATTCATTTACAGTCACTAAGGTATTTCATAATAATTCAGTATGTTTGTTTGTTATGTTTGGTATACTTTGTCAATGTATCTAATTATAGCCACGGCGTTATTCGAGACCTGTGACTTCGAAACGGAAGAGGGCGCGCCGTTGTGTGGGTACACTCAGGACGCGGACGACGATTTTGATTGGATGAGAAGACAAGGAGACACGCCCACCTCGAACACTGGGCCGCCCTTCGACCACACTCTAGGACTCAACTCGTCAGGTGACTGCTATAATTATTTTTGTCAAACTACATGGCCGTTTTCCAAACCCTTAGCTTTGGAATGGTCTCCAGCTCTATTGCTAAACTGCATGAATGAAGCCTGGACGAAGACGAAGTTGGGGCTTGGAAAACGGCCCACGTCTTGTCAACTTGGTCCCCATCCAATGCAGCGCGCATAAAAAAATGATAACACCTACAGATTCATGTGTCCTGATTGGACGAGAGCGAGTCACGTGGCATTCGCTACTTTACTCTCTCCATGTGCACCGCCAAAAGAAGGCCTACTGTAAAAGTACTAAACGTAGCAGCTAATTAATAAATTAGTATACCGTAGCAGCCAAGCACCGGCATTGTGTACAAAATATATAATACACCATAAAAATTCCAACTCAAAATTGTAATGGTAATTTTAAAATTTGCGTCACAGTTTTTTCTGTTCTCCTAAATCTTCGCATTTCCACATTAACAAATAAAACAGGTCACTACATGTACATCGAAGCATCAGGTCCCGGCATCTGGGACCTAGCCCGCCTGAGCAGCCCGACCTACGGCCCGTCCCCGGCCTTCTGTCTCCGCTTCTACTATCACATGCACGGGGCGGACACGGGCCGACTGAGCGTCCGGCTGCGGAGCGGCGGTACCGGCGGTGGTCGGTTGGCCAGCGAGGCCGTGTGGACGCGCAAGGGACCCCAGGGGGACGAGTGGGTTGAGGCGGCAGTCGATGGTAGCTCAACCTCCGAATTCCAGGTATTTTTTTAAAGATATTTTATATTAATACAAATTTAGGACAAAATGTTACAACCTTTTTTTCTTCATACAATTCTCATCTCAATAAAGGTCAATCAGTCCAAAAATGTTGAAAAGACATGAAATCTGAGACTGAGAATTATTTCAAAATTGATTAGGAAGAGTTTAAAATGTTTTCGAGTGTTCATATTTAATAGACTGTGTACACAACCGCTGAAGTAGCGTCAGGATACTATATTCTTTTCAAAACAGACTTTGATGTTTAATTGCAAATTCCCCTGATCTGGCTAAAATGTTATTCAATGGAATAGATGTTTTGTCTTTCGAGTTCCAAATGAATTATTATCATGCACAGCCGGGAAACTGTACGATAAATTGTTTTACGGCCGTATAGATTTTTTGTTTAAATTGAAACCGGGACTGTGAACGTTCATACTATTGCGCACAAAACAAATGCATCTTTTACCAATTATTAATGTGCATTTTCCGAAATCGTCCGGGAAAACCTTTGCTTCGTCTTCGGCTTTCCTTTCAAATTTTGAACCACTAAGAAACAAATAGAAATAAAAGCAAATTGAAATATTCAATTTTTGTATTCATATCAACCAATTGAATGTTTATGAAGCACAATATGCATGGGACCAAAATGTGCCTTAGTATAGGTCTTTAAGACGGACGACGAAGCCAGGGATTCGAAAAGTCCCTATATATTTCTTGAAACTGTAGACGGAAAGGGGAGGGTCGTGGGGGGGGGGGGGGGGGGGGGGGGGGGGGGGGGGGGGGGGGGTGGAGACGGGGAGGGGACGGGGAGGGGACGGGAAGGGCTCCTATATTGCCCAAACCCCTGGATCCGCCAGCCGTCAAAAGATGTCTTTATTTACCGTGAGCCCGTGATACTTGTTTTATAGGTGACATTTGAAGCGAAGAGAGGCGAAGGATTCAAGTCGGACATTGCCATAGACGACATCTCACTGGCGCTGGGGTTTACATGCGGGGGAACTGGTGAGTTGTGTGGCTACAAATCCAAACTATTCACGAATGTGTAATGCACTTGCTTCCCCCACCCCTTATGTCGGGGTAACCGGTTCGGTCACGTTTTGTCCAGCCTCAGGGTGGGATTTTTTGTTCACTCACAGATACCATTGGCGTACATAAAGGCAAACACTATTGCGCCCCACCCTTAGAGGTCGGGGATTAATTGTCAACAAAACTTTGGCCCAGGGGTGGGGATTTTGTCACTCAAAAAGTGAGGATCCCTCCAAATTGGGTGGAGCAGCCCGGGGGGGGGGGGGGGGGGGGTGGCTTCATTGGCGCATTGAACAGTTATTTCGTCACCGTATTGTTACGAAGAGACACACGTCCAAAAGGACCATTTTACCCCTCATAGAATCATGTGAAGGTGTCCTTACTGCATAAGTTGTTGCAAAGTACTTATTTTTAGTTTTAAAATAGGAGAAACTCCTCTTGCTTTTTACTCTAGAAAACGCTTTTTCTTCCATATCCACATGTGTGTATCTTCGTAAATACGGTGGGTAAATGAAAATAATTGTGCTCTACTCTAAAGGAATGCATTCAATGCATTCAACCAACTTTGATACAAATAATAAACAAAATAATTGAAAAGAAAGATTTCTGTTGAATATGAGAAAAAAGAAAGAAAAAAACCCCAGAGTGTATTATAGACCTAATGATGAAGTATGTTTATTTCTTTTGCATTTTCAAATTAGTCACTGCAACACCATTGACTTCTAAGCCTTTAATAACGGCAGGGGATGATGGACCAATAGCAAGCCCATCAACCAAAACTTTAGAGCCAATCAACGGACAGCAGCCGTCTGTCACTAAGCAACAAGGAATTGCAGTATCCAATCAGCCTGCGATAGGCGTGACGTCATCGCCCCTGGAACCAATAGACAGCCACCTCGTCGTCGTAGTCTTGGCGGTGGGCTTGTCGTTCTGGGGCGTGGTCTTCGCCGTTCTCGCCGCTGTCATTTACAAAACTCGCCAATCGCAGAGGTGCAAGAAAGGCCACATGACCCATGACGTCGTCGATGACCCAGTCAATTCAGCCAATCAGGAAGAGACTGTCGTGACATTTGATGAGAGACATTGCTTAGAACAATTAAACGCTTGATAACAATTTGTTTTAAGGGTATACATAAGCAAAGACATGTTTGACGATGTAGTGCAATGTTTTAATTGTTTGTTTGTGTGCGTCCGAGCGTATACTTTCGTATCACGTTTTAATATCAACACGAACAGATTTGATGTCTTGTTTTTTATGGAATTTATAAGGTTATATAAGTTTTATTATTCGCATAAAACCCATAAATAGGTTTGGGTACATTAAACAAACGTGTTTTTGTGCTTGGAAGCATTGCACGTGTTAGATCAAGGCCAAGGCCTTGTATGCCTTTGCACTATGATGCAATTAGTTTATCACATTTTGTTATGATAGAGTTTTAAGGATATACTTTTGTTACTGTGTTGTTCAACTGTGTAAACGTAACATCGATTAATGTTGCCGTAATTACATGCAATTAGGAATTGTCTATCATTGAACCAGGTCGGCCAAATTAAACTTTGAATAAAAAAGCTTTTGCACGTACAATTTACTCACTTAAACTAATTCGATGTGTGTCTTGAACACTTGTGGTTCGGTTGTGAGCATTTTAAGTATTTGGGCATAAAATTGGGCCCTAAAAGATCTGTTTTGCAGTGCGTGTAGGCATCATTTTCAAAACTGCAATGGCTTTCAAGAATACTTGGAATTATTCTGGGGAGAATTTTCTTTCAAAATATTATTGTTCGAGTAACCTCTCCTTGTTCCCCTTTCCTAAAATTAAAAATAAAATAAAAAAGATTGTGAATTGAGCTTTAATTTGGGCGTCCCGGACACCTTATGCTAGGAGTCCACTGGGCCGCGCCAGTTTGCGCCAGTTTGCGCCAATGCAATTTGCCGTGGCGCCTAGCGTCGCCAATAAGGTGCCTAGTGGCGTGTAGTGGCTCAAACTGCCTCCCAACTGGCTCGTGGTGGCCCGTAACGGCACAAAATTTGAATGTGGCGGCAAGAAAATTTCAAAATGTTTGAAATTTTCGTCGCGCCACTTGCATCGAGCAATCAGCGCCAAGTGTCCGCCAAGTGGCACCAAATGGCGCGAACATATCGCCCTTTGGCGCAAACAATCCGCCTATTGGAATCCACTGGAATGTAATTGCGCGCGCCAAGTTGCGCCATATTTAGTAGAGATGTTGTTCATACATGCTAGGAGTCCACTAGGCCAGCGCCAGTTGGCGCCAGTTCGCGCCAAAGATTATGTGATTGGCGCGTAGTGGCTCGCTGTGGCGCCGAATTAATGTCCGCTCGGCATGTGTCGCCAAGTGGAATAAACTGGGTGCCATATGGCGTGCGCCAAATGCCACCCGGCTTACTCCAAAATGTTGCGCCAGTTTGCGCCAGTTCGCGCCATTACACGGCCATTTGATTCCAAAATTCACCCTGTTGGCGCCATTCGCGCCAATAGACGGCTACTTTGCGCCACTTGGTGATTAGTTTGTGCCAAAGGTCGCCAAATTGGTTTGAACTTGCCGCCGCTTGGCGCTACTTGCCGACTATAAAAATACCGGCCATCGGCTACCTGGTTCAGACCCTTCTCAGCTGCTTTTATAGGCGGCAAGTAGCGCCGAATGGCGGGCAACCAGGTGGCATTTGGCGCGAAGTAGTCACCAATCGGGTGCCGTTTGGCTCGCGCCACTGCACATTTGGCGCGCTTTGGCGGGCTATCCGCCTCTGTTGGAATTATTTGGCGCGCGCCATTACATTCCAGTGGATTCCAATAGGCGGATTGTTTGCGCCAAAGGGCGATATGTTCGCGCCATTTGGTGCCACTTGGCGGCCACTTGGCGCTGATTGCTCGATGCAAGTGGCGCGACGAAAATTTCAAACATTTTGAAATTTTGTTGCCGCCACATTCACATTTGGTGCCGTTACGGGCCACCACGAGCCAGTTGGGAGGCAGTTTGTGCCACTACACGCCACTAGGCACCTTATTGGCGACACTAGGCGCCACAGCAAATTGCATTGGCGCAAACTGGCACCAACTGGCGCTGGCCCAGTGGACTCGTAGCATGAGGAGGGTCTGAACCAGGTAGCCGATGGCCGGTATTTATATAGTCGGCAAGTAGCGCCAAGCGGCGGCAAGTAGCGCCAAGCGGCGGCAAGTTCAAACCAATTTGGCGACCTTTGGCACAAACTAATCACCAAGTGGCGCAAAGTAGCCGTCTATTGGCGCGAATGGCGCCAACAGGGTGAATTTTGGAATCAAATGGCCGTGTAATGGCGCGAACTGGCGCAAACTGGCGCAACATTTTGGAGCAAGCCGGGTGGCATTTGGCGCACGCCATATGGCACCCAGTTTATTCCACTTGGCGATACATGCCGAGCGGACATTAATTCGGCGCCACAGCGAGCCACTACGCGCCAATCACATAATCTTTGGCGCGAACTGGCGCCAACTGGCGCGGCCCAGTGGACTCCTAGCATAAGTGAGTTGTGGTGCTTAATAGCGTGCAAAACACATATAGTGCGCGCGCGCGGCGCGCGTTACACAAACAAAAAAGTGGCAAATAATGTTGCGCCCTCTGTTGGCAACCCAAACAGTAACTACCAAGATGGCGGCCACCAGTAGTCAACCGAAGTTTCCCGATTTTTCAGTATTAAAACAGCTTTCTAAAGAACATTTGGTTCACCTATTGGAATCGGTGAGTATACTGGCAGACTGCTGTTCATAATGTAGTGATGTTGTAGCAGTGACAATGACTAAAGCCCTCTAATCAGTATTTTAACAATAAATAACGGGGTTCATTCATAATCATATTAATAAATTATTCATAATTAATTGTCATAACTCATGATCCCCATTAATTACGATTCTCGCGGTCGGACATCCCATTGTCATGATCGGAGGCTATTCAATCTTTGCCGCCGGGCAAAGCCAAGGGGCCGGGAAGCCCACCATTCAATTTGTACAGGGAATTACGTGCTTTTTTTCATTTTTTTAACAGCAATACAAAATGAATACCCATTTTTTTGGGTGTAAACGTGTGAATTTTTTTATAAAACAATGAAATGTTGATATATTTCGGTGTAGTGTTGAACACTAATTAATTATTTAGATTTTTTTTTCACCTTGAGGCTTGACTACAACAGTGCTATTAATTATCCCTTTGAGTCCAGAGGGTGCGATACACCCACCACTGACCAATCAGAGACAAGAAACAAGGCCCAGTGAAGTCAGCCAACCTCGAGAATGCATGATGATCCGGGAATCCTGTTTATCTTCCCATTGTTTTACAGTTTTAGGTGAAATTTTGAGGTTTAACACATAAACGGCTCGCCCCTTCAAGACTTCATGCCGACCGGGAGAATGTTAAAAATGTTTAATGTTAGGAAAGGGGGTACGATCAAAATTAATACGCAGTCATGGCAGTGGCTATCGTTACAGTAGTGGCTATCGTTACGGCAGTTAACAATATGTTTGTTTCCACGATATGCCCAGCCTGACAAATTGACAATTTTCTGGAACTTACACTCTTGGAACCTGACAATCGGCCAGTTTGGTTACATTGTTAATGAGAGGTCGGGTGGGCCTAGTCGTGTAACCAGATCGCTGACTGACGTAACGTTAGCCACTGCAAAATTCATAATAAATGTAACCAAATTTAGGATGTGCATCACGTCATACATTCATTGTGAATCAGCAATTTTCCGACACTCAATCTCATTTGTTTGTACTTGTTTTCTTATAATTATTAGAATAATTTTGTTCTTCTAGATGCCTGAAATGAAGGATTTAGTGATCGACCCTGATCTTATGAGGCCACTCGACAGAATTGCAGGAGCTCAATTGCTAAAGGTACATTATAAAATGTCATTTATAAACCAAAAAATGCTATTATAACCTGCACGTGCTGCACCTACCATGCAGTAAAGTTTATAATAAGTAGGGAAGTAGGTTTGCAGGATCTGCATGGAAAGATATCTCACTTTTTTTTTAACAAGTTCGCGCCAGAATTATTTTAACATCACCGAGCCGAGGGGCGGGATTAATTTTAACGAAACTCGATCCGAAGCAGGTTCAGGCCGATAGTGCCGTGAAGCACACCCACGCTTTTCTGGCCTTGCTCGCTGCTGACAGACATTTCCGAACTTGAACTTGGCGTGTTTATGCGTCATCCGTTTTGAATTTGTGGAAAACTTTTTATATACGTCATCCGGCGCGAACTGGTTAAGAAAGTGTTTTCCTCCCACCACTAAAACTTCCATATCTCCTGCCAAGGGACCCCACTGGAAATAATTTAACAAACTTTTGTGGGTCATTCCGGCCAACTAATACATAATAAATAAAATAAAATAAATAAATATATGTATATAATATATTGAAATACAGTCATTTATTCTCACAACGTTTCAGAGACATGGTGTTGACAAGATCTTTAAGTTGGAAAGTAACAAGCTTGAGATAAGTGGGGATTCGTAAGTATGCTACACACCAGGCTTTTAAGGATTCTAACTTTTCAACTTTTTTCCTATTTTATTTTCAACCTTGCTATATCCTACTTGGTGGTGGTGGGACAGATAGGTGAAATATTTGGGGGAATTGTGCTTTTGATGATAAAAGCATACAATTTGTCATGAGAACGATATTTGGCTATAGGGACATCGCAAAATTGTACTTTTAGGAATAACGAGCACTTAAGTGTATGACATAATTTTTCCATTTTAGACTTGAAAATATGTTGCAAAATGGCTCAAGACATTTTTGTTTGACATCACAATTTTTCGGGGTGAATTTTTGGTTTTTACAGGCGTATGTACCTGGCCCGACCAAGTGTGAGGAATATAAAGAACATCGCGAGTAAGTGAAGTATGTTTTTTTTTTTTTTTAAACAATTCTCAATTACATTGCTAGTCTGGTTAACCCTAACTCCCCACCCAATTTTTCGTACGCATAACCTGAATCCTGCAAAATCCTGCAAAATCCTGCAATTCCAAAGTGTTAAAACTTCATGTAACTTGAATCCTGCAAAATCCTCTAATATTTATTGCTGATGACCATTGCCTAAATCCTGCTAAATCCTGCTAAATCCTGCAGTTTGTTTACCATTGAGCTATGAATCAGTCAAACATGGAACAAACAGCTGCTAAGTGCCCTATTACAACAAGGGTCTGCACACATGACCCTTGGTATGCAAACGTTTCCTATCCTTCACACATAACTTACACCTTGACTTAAGCTCTATGAATGTGCATAGAGCATGAGCAGTATGAAAGTACAAAGTAACAAATAACCTCAATCCTCCAAAATCCTCATTTGAATAAATACCCAAGTAACCTCAATCCTGCAAAATCATCCAGCATAGGCCTCATGACCTGGATCCTGCATTATCCCCCAGTGGCAAAACCCCAAACGCCCTCAATCCTGCAAATTCCTCCGATGCATCAACTTTCAACTGACCTCACTCCTCCAAAATCCTGCAATTTGCAAAGAGGACTTTGAAGGATTTGAGATGGTTAGGGCAAAACAACTTATCCTGTACTCGTTTTCACACAGATGTCAGGAGATTTTAGGATAAAAAAAAAATCAATTTGAAATCAGGAATTTGAAAACTGATATGATTTTGTGCGTATAGTGCTATGGGTATATTACGTTGGTTGCTATGGGTATCGCACTTTTGATCGTTCACATGAATATACTAGCAAAAATAGCCAATGTCATGTGACTCGCTCTCGGCCAATCAAGACACACAGTTATGGGTGAAAAACATATACCATACATCCTGTGCTCTGAGTTTCTTGCTGTTGCGACAAAGGGTTGAGTTTTGGTTGTAGGTTGATTTAGATTTTTTTTTTTGCCAGATCAAATTAAAGGTGACCAAGAGAACGGAAGGAAGAAAAAATACAAAGTATTATTTGTACCGAGAAAGGTGGGTGATTTCTGCCATTAAAATAATAAGTACCTTTACTTTTGAAGTTGTATTATGTCCTCTCTAGGTCTGTTTTTCGCATTTCCTAGCTCCACCCACATCAATCAGCCCCCCCCCCCCCCTACCAATCAGCCCCCCCCCCCCCCCCCCCCCAAATCATCCCTCCCCCAACAAATCAGCCCCCGCCCTCAACCTATCAGCCCTGCCCCCCTCACCAATCAGCTCCGCCCCCCTCCGTTATCAATTCCCCCCCCCCTCACCAATCAGCCGCGCCCACCTGATTTTGATTGTTAATTCAGTTTTTGGGGGTCTTGTTATCATTGTTCTTTTTTTCCTATTACAGTTGTACTTCTGTGAGATGCTACTCGAGCAAGAAGGAGTTTATGGAGGTACAATTTTTCAAATGTTTCTAAAATGTCTATAAAATTGGATGTATTTTGATGCAAATTAGATGGAATAATTCTTGGGTGGGGATTCATCACAACTCTTTTGAAAAACGAGGTCAAAGGTCATCTAGGGTCATTTGAGGTCATCGATTTAAGAACTTTAAACATATAGGCAACGACTGCCGAAAAAGGCGACATTCTCAATCCGAGGATCACTTTTTTGTACGTTGTTTCTGAAACAGCCATTGAGTTGGAGGATTTCAAGCTGGACCTCATCGCCTTGGACCGAGACATTCTTTCCTTGGAGTCACCAAGTTTCTTCCGCGACTACTTTGTGGTAAGAAACCAAACGGAATCCGTGCACAGTGGCGCACAGTTTGTGCACAGTTCAAAATGGCAGACCAAGCTGATTGATCGTAGCGCACAAACAGCTGGCACAGAAGCTGCGACCATGCTTGCAATAAAAAACCTAAGCGCGTGCACGTCAAGATTCAAGAAATCAGTCACACCTACGTTGTATGTGCAGTTGTCTATTCTTTCTTGCCTAGATTGCTAGGCCTGGTGTAGGCCAGGTGTTTGTACATCACTGTTTCGTGAAATTCATTCTCAGACTTGTGGCAAAAAGTGCGCAATCATACATCCTCAAATTTGTATCCTTGTGGAGACATCTCTTTGTTCTCGTGTACCAAATGGTTAGAAAGTCGAGCACGTTTTTCAAAATGCTCCTATTTTAACCACAAATAATTTCCTGGTTCGAAATTTTGACCCAATATACATTATACCCTAAACCAAACACTAACCCTAACCATTCCCCTAACCCTAAGTTTTAAGTAATTTGAGTAAAATACAAAAATCTATTTCGAGAAATTTCCTGTGGAGACCTATTCATCTATAGAAATTACCCTGTGGAGACCTTTTCACTCCATTGTACACATTGTGTTCAGGTCTCCACAGGGTACCAAATTTAGAAACTTCATTTGGCTTTGTTGGTTTGTGTGTTATAGGAAGATGAGCATTCCTTACTGCATACGATAGCGACATCAATCGTCAATCTCCAGTCCCTGTTTGGTACCATTCCTCACGTCTATGGACTGGGAAGATGTGCAAAGGTAATTAACTATAACACAAACAAATTGTTGTTAGGGCGAAAATGTTGCATCTCAGTTTCGAGTATTTTTTTGAGAAAAATGTAAAAATAGGTTTGCGGTGGCTCAGTCAATTATTTGCGGTTTATTAACCAGTTTGCGGCGGGATTATGTTGACATTGACCGAACCCAGGCGCAGGATTGTTTGTCACGAACCTCGATTCCGGCAGGTTCAGGCTGGCATTTATGGGTTAGCACACTCTGCCTTGCTCGCTGCGAGTAGTTCGCTAACAGATATTTCCGGTCTCGCTCCAAGTTGCTCGCGACGTGTTTATCCGTCCTCCGCTTTGAATTCCGGGCAATCTTTGCGTGTATACACGGCATCTGACGCGAACTGGTTAAAACAAAAGATAAAGTAACTTGGAGAAGAAGAAAAAATGTTCAGAAATGTGTTTTATTTCTTTCGGTGTTTTTAGACCTAAAAGAGATTTTAAACAAATGAGATTAACATACACGTTTTAACTTGAGACAACGTGCTATACATATTTTTATGAAATACCTCATACCTCGTCCAGATATTACGTTGTTAAAAAAAAACTTGCTACAGGATTGTATTTAGCTTTTTCCAACTCATGGATTTACACAGGAATGTATAGAGAAAATGTAGAATTGTAAATTGTATTTTTTTATTATATTGGCTGTTCTTTAACCAGATGGTGTGGGACCTGGTCAACACACTGAAGTCACTGCAGGGGGAGCCCCGTGCCCCCATCCGGAATGAGATCGGCCACCTGTTTCTCATTGATCGAGAGGCAGACTTAGTCACGCCCCTGTGCACACAGACGACCTACGAGGGACTCCTAGATGAAACCTTCAACATCAAAAGTGGTGGGTAGTGATACCTTTAGTAATATCTTAAAGGTATACGCATTCTTTTGGTACATAGCGTTATGGGGACAACCCATAGGGTTTGTGTGTAAACTGAAATCTCTCTAATCTCAAACTCAGAACACTCTAAAATTCTAAAATTGTCAGGATCACACTAATTTTTTCCTTTTCTTCATTTTCTTTCACTATACCCTAACCCGATTTTACCTTGTTCTACCTTAACTGAACACCTAACGCGCTATGGGGACTCAAAAATGTCCCCACTACTCGGTCTGTCTTTTCCAAACAAAAGAGCCTGTCCCCCTAACGCGGTGAGTGCCTACCCTATACACCATTTGCAAACATCCAAACGAACAAAACAACTGAATTATTATGAAATACCATTTACAAACATAAAAAAACCTACTGATTTGTTAGGAAATACCTTATTTGAACTGTAAGTGAATAACAGTCTCAAGTATCCTGTGAAATCACGGCACCTGGTGTTCTGCGTTTTTTAAGAAAATTTGAATTTTGTATTAATTTCCAACGATTGCCGGCCGGCGATTAAGTTGTCCTTACTTCAAGTGTCGCTAATCTTCTTTCTTGTTGAATCCTTAGGTTACTGTGAGTTTGGGCCGGAGGTGACAGGCAACGACAAGAGTATGAGACTATTGCTGAATTGTGACGACCAGGTAAGCTGAGAATCTACACAATACAAGAAGGTCAAAGGTCATGTAGGGGTCATTAGAAGTCATTGTTCAAATATGCGTCAAATGTTTCTTTGTCTACAGAATTTGATAGATTTTTAAGGTAACTTGTATGGAGTGAACCTTGGGTGGGGGTTCATCACAACTCTTTTGAATTAGGTCAGAGGTCATCTAGGGGTCATTTGAGGTATTTGAATGAACATTATTTGACTTTTTTAAGAACACAAAACATACAGAGATCGACTACAGAAGAATGTGGCTCTCGCGATTCACGGATCACTTCACAGTTTTATTTAATTTTTGTTGATTGGAGAAAAAGAATTTTTGCCCCATTCGTGTTGACTTATTTTGCTTTCTTTAACCAATCTCTATTATTCAAATTTATTGAAATATCCCTGCAGATTTTTGAAGATATTCGAGACCGCCACATATCGCACGTATTTGGTTACCTTAGTGCTCAGGCTAAGATGGTGCAATCTGGCTATCAGGTAACTACATCTATATTACATCTATATTACATCTATATTATTATCACCATGTATTACATTGTATTACAATTACATTGTATTACATTGTATTACATTGTATTACATTGTATAACATTGTATAACATTGTATAACATTGTATAACATTGTATTACATTGTATTACATTGTATTACATTGTATTACATTGTATTACATTGTATTACATTGTATTACATTGTATTACATTGTATTACATTCTATGAGGGATGATTGATAAGTTTATGGGTTAAGAAGTCAGTTTTAGAAATTCAAATACATTAACGTAGTCCCCTTCTACATCAATTGGTTTAATAAATTAATAAGTTGGGAGGCTAATCCTCCTTACTCCCAGCTGGGATGGTGAATTGCGAAGGACGCGGCTACAACGTGGTCGAGTCGCTGGCACGTAAAGGCGCCTCTGGCAGCCGGCGATACGGCCCATATCTGACCACAGAGAACAGCCAATGATTGTAAATGTGGATTTTTGCGGAGGGAGGAAAAGCCTTAAATTGCTTTAACGAATCCTTGGACGTATCCTTTCTCTATTTTGTAGAAAGGTCGGGAGCTACAGAACATTGGAGATGTCAAATCCTTTGTGCACACGGAGCTCAGAGATTTAAAGCAGCAGTCCAAATCACTCACGATACGTAAGTTTTCCTTTTTGTTCCCCGGGATAAAAAGGAACATTGTGTTTTCCCCGACCCTTCACTGAAATGTTTTTTAAAATGCTTTTGGGTAATGAAACCAAGGATCTCTCAAAAACATCCTAGGCACTGTAGCTCGCAAGCTTTGAAGACAAGTGTAGAGAGAAGATAATGAGAAGAAGGTACAGTTTTAGAGGTGGGAGGCAAACTCCGGAAGAATATTCTAAACCCGTGGAATAAGGCAGGGACTGAAAACTCAATCCACATATTAGCCTAGGCGGGATTCGAACCCGGGCACAGCGGTGGAAAGCAAGGAAAGAACTGCTACGCCAACCTAATATAATATTTTTTATAATCAGGAATACCTGGGACAATAGCTATTCCTATTGGGCAAAAGCATGTCATGTGACCAAACAGCTATTTATGAATGGGAATTATAGTGTGGTGGAACATGTAGTAAATGTCTGGTTTAAAACCGGTTAGGTGCCTGGGGCCAATTTCATGAAGCTGCTAAGCACAAAAAATTGCTTAGCAAAAAAAGTCTTGCTCAGTAAAATGCAGGTTACCAGCTAAAACTCCATGTGGTTTTTATGCTAAGCCAAAACCAGCTGAATATCGGTCACAAACAAAATACATCACCTGAAAATTTGGTTTGTAACCCTGTTTTTCTAACTTGGAAAAGAAGAATTTTCATGCTTAGCAATATTTTTGTGCTCAGCAGCTCCATGAAATTGGGCACTGGTCGCTGTTTGAGATCAGCAACCCGACTTTTAAAACTTTTCCACCACACTATAATTCCAATTCATAAAATAGCTGTTTGGTCAAAACCGCAGGTACCATAGAAACGGCCCAAACAAAATCGTAAGAATTTATCAGCTTTTAGATTTTTTTTACAGTTTAGCTGTTTTTTTTTTTTTTATTATAAAAAAGTGTAAATATTTGGTGTTTTGTTTTGACACAGATATTGGGGCTTGTGAACGAATAGTCAACTTAAAAACCAAACAGATAAACTTTGAAGAACAACTACAGACCGAGCACAGTAAGATTGGATATTTAGTTTTTATAGTCAAATATATCAATATTCATTCAAATACTTGAACTTAGAGGTAGGATAAACCATTGGTAATTGCTTGAATTATCATGAATGGGTGGATTTGGGGGTTGTATTTTATAGTAAATATCGTTTAACTGATCTGTTAGAAGTTTTACAATCATGGATGCCGAGAAAAGTGAGAACAAAATTGGTTTCTGTTTAAAGTTGTGAGGTCAGTAATATCTCCTGGTCTAAGATCGCCAAAACGTACCCCAGGTGTTGCAACAAGGGCTGTGCATCCACTATTTCGATTTTTTTCTTCATTTTTCTTGAACTTTCGATTGTTCCAATTCCGTCTCATTTTCACAGAACATATCACATTTGTGCTTTGTTTTTGGTTGCAAGGTTTGCTTGAAGGTATCAACATGAAGGAATGCTACACGTACATCGAGGAACAAGTTGACCGACAGGTAACGTCAATGACCACTCTTACGGAATGTAGAGGCAGCTTTTCTAACCACAGAATTGCCCACGTAGATAAAAAAAAAAAAAAATAAGAGCTTTCTGTGTAGTATTTTAGTCATTTGGGAGAATTTGTGATCAATTTCTTGTCTTCATTTCTTTGATGCTGCCAGGGCAGCTGGATGAAGGTAAAATAGAGAATTCTTGTAATTTGTTTTTTTTCCTTGCATGAAGATTTGGAGTGTTGTAGTACTCGGTACTCATACTCGAGTGTTTTTTTAGAATACTCACTTGTACTTGTTTTGTTTCATTTTAGCAGTTGGGTTTGCTTTTTTGTTTGTGTGCATGTCAAGGTATATTATTCAGTGGTATGGTTTTGGTGAGGTAGTGGGGGTTTTTAAATTGTTGAAATATGAAACGTGTTCCCTGTCACCCAGAGAAGCGTCTCGCGCTGCCTAGCCTTAAATGCAAGGCTGTGCTGTATGCACCATGCGATCATCGCTGATTATGCATAGCTTGGCCCTCGCGCACCACTCCACGTACGTGCGAGTTGACCAGTCAGGCGCCCGTGCTCCATCAAGAGCACAGCCTTGATTATTCAGTTACTTCCGGGTTCTGTGGTTATGTTAATTAAGAATACGCCGCTTTTGCTCCACGGGATCTGATTGGTCTTCGATTAAATAACATCTGCAAATTCTAAGTAGCTGATTGGACATTCTGAAATGAATAATTCAGAAGTAGTCTGTGATCTGTTGAGAAAAATACGTAAATTCATAGTGATAATTTGCATACTCACTCACCCCCTATTTGCCTCGGACTCATGAAGCAAAGTAAAATAAAAACAAAACCCCTGAAGTAACAAAATATTCAAGGCTGTGCTCTTGACGGGGCACCCAGGCTGGATTCTCACGGAGTGGTGCGTGGGCCGGGGCTGCGTACAGTACAGTGTGGGCTATGGCTATGCATAGCAATGAACGCACAATGCATACAGCACACCCTGGCATTACCCTGCATTCTAGTTGTTATTTTTGCTAGTCAGCGCTGGCATCATGTTGCCTGAACATTGTCTTTGGCTGTCTGTGTTTCTTTTGTTCATTAATGTGTGGATTTTGGGGGTTGTATTATAGTAAATATCGTTTATTACTGACCTGTTCGAAGTTTTACAATCATGGATACCGAGGAAAGCAAGAAAAACAAATTTTGTTTTCAACCATCGTCGGGCATTGGTTCTTATGTTGATTTTTTTTGTTTTTATAAAATCTAATTTTTCGGAACAATTATAGGACATCTAGCGCAATCATTTTGCTGGATGCCTACACTCATTATTTACTTTCAAATAAGTAAGATATTTCTTAATAATTTGGTAGTAAAATTTGTAGATATCTGCAAATTGGGTATCCTACCTTTAATGCCTGACTCCATGTAAAGCATGATCATAATGGGTCATTCCAACAATACAACACAATGTCCTTATTATGTCTAGCACCTGCTGTGAGGCAGTACTTCTACGTATCACTACACAGTTAATATCTAAAGCCAACGACAATAGACAATTCCCTTTTAGGAGTGCGGTTTTTAACACAAAGTGATAGTTTTTGAGGCACGCTGTATATTTGTTGAAGTTCTATTTTCTGTTTCCAACAAGGTTCTACCCGAGAAAATACTACGTCTACTCTGCTTGCTGTCACTCACACAAAACGGTAAGTCCCTGAACTGCATTACGACTTATGACTGGCTTGTGATTTGCTTGTGACTGGCTTGCGATTGGCTTGTGACAAATTTATTTCTGGTGACGATTGACTGGTGAGTTGCATGTGATTGACTTGGGATTGACTTGGGATTGACTTATGATCGACTGATAATGTGACTTGCGACTGGCTTGCGATTGACTTGCGATTGACTTGCGATTGACTTGCGATTGACTTGCGATTGACTTGCGATTGACTTGCGATTGACTTGCGATTGACTTGCGATTGACTTGCGATTGACTTGCGATTGACTTGCGATTGACTTGCGATTGACTTGCGATTGACTTGCGATTGACTTGCGATTGACTTGCGATCGACTTATGATCGACTTATGATCGACTTATGATCGACTTATGATCGACTTATGATCGACTTATGATCGACTTATGATCGACTTATGATCGACTTATGATGCGACTGTGACTGGCTTGCAATTGACCACACGCAGGCCTTCCGACCAAGGACTACCGGACCTTAGAAACTCACTTCCTGCAGAGTCACGGTCACAAGCACCTGCTGACCTTTAGCAACCTGCGTAAGCTGGGCATGTACACGGAGCAGCCCTCTGTAGATGTCAGCAAGATGACCGCTGCCAACGTCCGCACTAAACTGACCGATAAGGCGCTGATGAAGAAGACAGCCTTCCGGACGCTATGCAAGAAACTTAACCTGGTGAGTGTAAATATCCTGTGAATCCTTGAGAAAAACTATAGGCCTGTTTGTTTCTTGTAGATTCAGTGATCCTGCTTGCAAGGTGGATTTGCAAGGATTCAAAAGATTCAAAGCATGAATGTATTTTTGTGACAATGTTTCTCCATTTTTCTTTTAGAAAGTATTTTTATGAAAAATAGTACGGTTGGTTTACTTTTTACAGCCATTTCAGATAGTTTAACAGGCCCTTGGAAATAAAATCTCATATTTCATTGTGTTTTTTAGATACCCAAATCGGGAGAAGTCAACCTTCGGAATCCTGAGGACATGTCTTACGTCTTCAGTGGAGCCTTCACACCACTCACATGCAGACTTGTGGAACAGGTAATGCTGTACAATTAAAGGTTATTATTACGCATATGTGACCTGGCACCACGAAATGAGCGGAAAGTCGCACATGGCCAAATCGAGTTATTGACCGAAACGTCAATTTTTCAAGTGAGAGGTTGGTTTTGAGTTGTAAACGTTTTTACATACAAAACAACCTTTATCCTCGTATCCTAAAATTTTATAGCTCAATTAAAACTCTAAAGGGGTTTATTTGTGGCTGAATTGCACTGAGTGATAGTATAGTTGGCACGGTTCACGGACTTTGAACTTTGTTTTCTCAAAACAAAGGAGCATGACTCCAGCTATTTCAAAAGAGTATAGCGGCGGCCAGGAATAAGCTACAGCAACACACAATACATCATTTGAAAGCTTAGGACTACTTCCCAAAAATGTAAAATTGTTAAATTTTTAATTTTGCGACTTTCCACCCATTTTGTGGTGCCAGGTCACATATAGGTTTATTTGCAATTTTGGAGGATTGAGGGTTAGGGTTAATTATAATGGTTCTTCTTTGTTGCAGGTTCTGGCGAAGGGCGGTTGGGCAGGACTGGATGATGTGACTAAGCTTCTTCCGGGACCGACCTTCGCCGAGCACAAGGCCCAATCGGTCAAAGGTATGTATATGTGACCCGCTCCAGGAAAAGGTGGCATAAGTCGCGCTATGCATTTATGTGTAATGGCCTGTTAAAGTTAATAGGGTCAATTTGTTTGTCAAAATCTGATTTTCATTTTTTATTATAAATGACATCTTTAATAATCAAAGTTTCATATTTAATTAGCAAAAAGCTGGAATTCGATAATTAAAGTGAAATGAAACCTTTTAAGAGTGCATGATTCCAATGTATTGTCTTAGTTTTGTTGTTTCAAAGCCTGTTTTCTCAGTTGTGTATTATACAAATTCCATGGAACCATTAATATGCAAAAACGTCATATCACCGGAATGGGAGGGGCTATGGAGCTGTACTGTGTACTAAATGAAAGCTTATATCCTGGACTTTCTAATCATGTATATAACTCTATTTCTTGTTTTTGCGACTTATGTCACCTTTTCTCGGAGTGGGTCGCATATGTGAATGTGTGTGTTCAAACCTTCAATATTTACTGTGAACCTCTGAACAAAAGATTTCCACAGGATGTAGGAAGAGGGAACAGACGGTGGACACGCGTCCACCCAGTCTTGCATTCCACTGCGGACATTCATTTGTATTTGTGCAGTTAAGAAAACATTGGCTAAATACTCATTTTTCTCGATTCCAGGAATTTGTCAACCCTAAATTTTGATTCTGGGCATCTTGGTGTTTCCCTTCCTTTGTTCTATAGATAACCCTAACCCCATTTTCCCTCTAAAGTTCCTTTTTTTCCAGAGAGGACGAAACAGACTGTGGACGTGTGCAAGTCTGCAATCTGTAACCTCTTCCTGCATCTTGTGTAATTATTAAACCGCAGCCAAGTATAAACCGGACTCGAATCTTCTCGACCTTTGATCTCTTGATTCAGGTCGGGGCAGCAACGTGCACCAACCAGTTACACCCTCCGAAAAAGTAGTTCTGGTCTACTTCCTCGGCGGATGCACGTATGCCGAGATGGCAGCGCTTAGGCTGTTGGGCAAAATGAAGGGTAGGTGTACTATTATAGCGTACTACCTTACCAGTTTGCGTCGAATGACGTGTAGACACGCAAAGTTTGTCCAAGATTCAAAACGTATGACGGATAAACATGCCACAAAGAAGGCCGGAAATATCTGTCAGTAACGAGCAAGGCCAGTAATATTCTGGGTGTGGTGCTTCCCACTGATATCGGCCTGAAACTGCCTCGGATTGAGTTTCGTGAAAAATAATCCCGCGCCTGGACTTGGTCTCCCCAATAATCCCGGCGCGAACTGGTTAAAGAAGATATTTTGTGCGTTTCAAATAATAGCACCACTCAAAAATCCAAAGAAAATCAAAACCTATACCCTGTTGAAGTGTCAGCTCGGTAGATATTACACTTTTTTTTTGAAAAAGGTGAAAAAACATGCAAAACCTTTTAATGACAAAACACAATTTTGTTCGTAGATTTCTTTATTTCTAACAATCATTTATATTGATTAATTGTTGGAAATTGCCAAGGTTTCGTGATTTCTTCTAAATGACAAAGCCAGACGGAATATTTTAATGAGATGCTTAATATTACGATCTTCAATGCAAGTAAGCTAATTCTAAAAGTTACTTTTCGGATAAATTTAAAAGACCCAATGTCCCGAAAAAAAAAAATCCATTGAATGCTAATGTTGGTTCTCTGTTTTATCCCGTCATGCAGGGTACCAGTTTATTTTTGCTACGACTGCTATTACTAATGGTGCAGTGCTCATCGGTTCCATCAACGATGGCAAGAAGTAAAACCTTAGGACCCGTGGTGCAAAGGACCCGGGTCAGTTAAAGGTTAGATTTTGAAAGGTCTTCAAATATGTGCAATATAAATGTTAAAAATGTTTTGATTGTACATCTAAGATGCATTGTACGTGTTACAGTTCTATTTTCTGTAAAAATATTTACGTGATTATATTTTATAATTAAAATCAGTTCAAGACCTTTTTTTAATCAATTTATTAATTTACAATAGTATTTCAGTTCAGCCAATTGTGAGATTCAGCAATGCATTTACACAATAGTAAAATGATTGAAAAATTAAAAACAAGTTAACAAAAATGTATATGAAAGCATGTTCAGTTCACACAATAAATACAATCATTATTTCAAGACATTTCCATAGAAAATAATAAAATTGATTTAACCTTTACTTTTTATCAACACTTGTTTAGAAATTACATATTTCTGTACGTTACATGAGCACACGAGTGAGAATGTAAAATGTTCAAGTATAAAGTATAAGTATCCAGCTAAAAAATTACTCAGTGAGTTATTCAGCCCAGACCCAAGGGTTCTACCCATCAGCTTCCAATGCTCTCTGGAGACCAAGTCCGAACATCCTAAAGGTTTCAATTATAGTGGTTTTTTTATTCATGTTGGTGGGGCATGATATTTAGATATTTCAACAATTGTCTAAAACCCCAGGACCCGTTTCAGGGCTACAGTCCTGGGCTAGTCCTGAGGTACGTCCTGAGGTACTGCCTGGGCTCATATTTTCCCCCTTTTTTCAGTTACAAGGATGGCTCATCCTACTGAGCTACTGAGAAAAATTTGTTCAGACGATATGTGACCTGCTCCCACAAAACCAGACATGAGTGTTTTTTTTTTTTTTAAAGTGAGATATTGTTATTTCCATTTAGTACACATCTTCAGCTTTCATTTGGTACTAAAACCATTTTTATACCATACATACTTTCAATTTTATGAGGATTTTATTTCGATGTATTTGGGAGATAAATTACCACTTTTAGCACACAGTTTGCCTCAATAAATGCATGATTTTTGTACTTTCTCATCAATAAAGTTGATTTTGTTTAACTGAGGGTTAAAGTATACATATTATTATTAAAGAATAAAAAAATTACGAAAAACAAAAATCGATGTCCGCCAGATTTTAACTTTGACGAGGTGTATCTTGAAATAGCCGTTGCGACTTATGTCGAGTTTCGTAGGAGCGGGTCACATATACTTTGGGTTAACAAAATGTAAGAAAAAAAAAGAATACCTACAACGCCTCAGTAAATTATCATTCTTTGATATGCAAATAAACATTTATCTCAAGGAATATTACAAATGCCTTGTGAGGTTTCAATGAATAAAATGGTAACAATTCCAAAATTTATGTGACAAAGAAAAACAAGGTTTTTATGATTTTTTTTCTTCAAATTTGTTTATTTACAATATAAAAATTATGGAATTTTTTTGTATGAAAGCACACGAAGATATATTTCATGATGTCTATAACATTAATATTTGTGTTTTTTGTTTAGCCTCTATGAACACAAAACTTTAAAAATAGGTCAGCATCACAACATTTACAACAAAAGCAAAATATGCTACCTTTTAGAAAAAACGACAGTTTAGTGAATATACTTTCAAAAAGCTAGTAATAAAAAAAAATATAAAGTGAATAAAAAAAAATATAAAGTGAAGAAAAATGTGAGATAAAAATTCTACAACGCTACAAAAATGCAGGCTGCCTGCATGAATATAAAAATATCTGGAAACTTTTGATAGATATGTACATATGTTAAAAATGAAATTTATCAAACTACTACAGAACAGATGCACAGCCAAAAAGGCTTCTAATATCACGCTGTGCATACTGCAATACGAATGCTTCTCATTTCAGCGAAAAACTTGTTCACACTAAATTTGTTTCAAAGGTTCCACAAGTTATAAATGATGGATACGTTTTTTTTATACAAATATAAAAAGTCATTTTAAAGAAAAACTCACCCTGTAATGGGACAACAAACATGTATATAAAAGTCAAGCAAGATGAAAATATGCGATGCAATTTGCGATGATTAACCTGAAGTCAGAAATTCTTATCGATCCATAATATGTGCTAGAGTTGGATTTTTCATTTTTGTCAGGTAAAAAAGCCTAAATTTAAGAGATTAGGTCAATTTTTTTTTTTTTTCATTCTTCGTCTAAAATTGTGAACTTATTTAAAAACAAAGTCCATAAATGTCTGTATTTGACAGTGTTTTCTTGATGTACTGTTCTATTAAATGCCAAGTTTCATTAGAATACTTGGCACCAAAGGTGCTAGGAAGTCACTAAAAACTAACCAGTGTACCGGTTCTTGTTGTATTTTTCAAGGCACTTATGTACCTAACCCAGTTTTCCCTTCAACCTTGTTCTATGGTTAAAATAACCCATAGAAACATTTGTAGAAGTAGAAGAAAAAGACAAACATTAACGATAGTCGGATTCGAACCACAGATCTTTCGATCTATAGCTCTCCTCTCTACCAACTATGCTATTGGCGAGTTGGTTGAGGAAGCCGTTCTTTATAATTCTTTATAGTTCTTTAACGTATATGAGTTGTCATTGCTCTTTCTCATGAATATACATTCACGCACCACCAAGATTCTAAAAAAAAATGACCCTAACCGCTACACCGGTTAGTATCAAGTGTCTTCCAAGGTGCTGTTGGTAAGGGCTTTATTCTGCCATGCATCAAAAGTGTGCTTTTTCACTACTCAATTAAATACAATTTTAAATATGATTTTCTTTCGTTTGCGACAGATGGGAAACAATCAATTATTTGTTAAGGTTTGAAGCATAAAATAAACTTTTGTAAACAATATTAATTTATTTTCATGACTAAAAATAGCACGGTTGGTTTACTTTTTAAAAGCTATTTCAGATGGTTTATCTCACAAATAGTCTGTTCGATTCGAGAGCGTTTATAAATACATTTCGCATGGTGCTGGATCACATGATCTCGTATAAAAAAAACAGGCCCTCGGAAAGTGAAATCAACAAGGGGCTTCACTAAATTAAAGCTTAAGGTGGCCTTCAAATGAAAATACCAGAAACTGGGTTAGCTTCATACTCTAAAGCAAACCTTGCCTTGTTCAGCTTTCATCTAGCGAGGCCCGTACCGCTGCCTCGATGACCGACACCAACGTTATCTTGGCAATCTCGTCCTTGGCTGCGCACACCCAGCGACGTTTGGGCGTCTGCAGAACAAATGCGCACTTCATATCTGCAAAAGGGAAGAAATATGAATTGCAGACACGCATTCCAGAGTCGCACCAAATTAAAGACAATATTTAAATTAAGTACCATAAAAAGATCGACTGTTGAAGTCGTTCACAACGACTCAGGACCTCAAACGACCCGACTCGTAAATGACCTTTGACCTCCAATTTTGGAATATTTGTGATGAAACCCCCAAGTGACATAAATATCCCTCAAACTATGTAGACAAAGAAACAATTAAAGCATATTTAAACAGTGACCTCTAATGACCCTAACATGACCGTTGACCTCAGTAATCCGAAGAAGAATTGTGTCTTCCCACCCAAGGGTCACTGCGTCCAAGTTTAATAAAAATCCATGTAGGTGTTATAAACTTTCTTCCATATGGGCTACGGGCCTACAGAATTTAGGAATAGTAAGTGTCTCCCAAAACTTTGTTTAGGCGACACAAAAATGGTTAAATTAATGAATTTTAATGTCATAAATGTCTTTAAAACTTACATTTTGAGTCTGGTAGCTCCTGTACTAGAAGTCGGGGCAGTGCAACCGACGAGTGGAATTGATACACTGCCTCGGTCTGTCGCGTGTACGGCAACGTTTTGATTGTTTGTATGGTCACCATCAGTGCGTCGTTGAATAGGAACAGTGCCAGGTCCTGTACATGTTCATATGGTCTGCATCAGGAAAAAATAAATGCACAGAAGTTAGCACATTTTCGGGGTTTGTTTCATGAAACCTTTTGTGCAACACATTAAGCTGATGCTGTTTTTTGGTCAAGGCATAAGAAATGAGGTGGGAAACTGAAATCAGAGATTTCAAGCACGATTCGTTTGGTGCAGAGTATACTCCCGGTCTGAGCGAGAGTTATACTCTTGCTAATCCGTGGGTCGTACTTCTGCTGTTCGTGGGCTCAGGAGTATACTCAGGTTAACACCGGTAACACGCTCGTACGCACACATTGCGTTTTTCGAAATCAATAACCTAGGATGAGTTGTAAAAAGTTACTCTTCCTAAGTTGCGTCAGGGTGTTTCCTGAAATCGGCAGAGGTGGGAAACAAGAACCGCTAAGTATTAAACGAGGACAAATCACAGCCTGCCGTCGCGAGGCATCTTCTTACCCTGTGGCCTGGCCGGTCACCTCAATCTGCTGCATGCCAGCAACCACCTGCTCCCTGACCAGGAAGCGGTTTGCCTCCAGCAGGGCTGGGCACTTCTTAATGCGACGCTGCAATTCCTGTAATTCACGCTCTCGCTCCGACCTCTCACAGCACTGCACATAAAGAAAAACAAACAAATGATTTTATGCCGACAAGAACAGCAGAATGCAATAGACCTTTATCAGGGTACGTTATCTTTAGAATCAAAGAGAGGCAAAAAAAAAAGATCTTAAAAAAAAACTTTGCAGGAAGTCTGCAGAATGCCATGGTATTTTGCCGTTGCTAAGGTCCGTGGACTTCACGGATAGATGATTACTCATGCCTGACCAAATAAGCCTGCTCGTTTCCCAACTAGCCTGTAAGTAACTAAGAATGAAATTCAGTCTGCAAACCTCGTCTACAAATGCCTGCAGCTGCCTGAACATTTTCACGGCCACCCCGAGGTCCGTGTTGTCAGGGTGTTCGTCGGCGGTCGCGCCCTGCTGGCCTAGCAGCATCTGGATGTACTCGCTGATGCGTCTCGCTGGAAAGAGCAGTAGCTCTATCAGTGACATCATGCCGGTCTCGGGGGAGCGATCAACATGCTTCAGGAAGGCACGGAAGGCCGGATACTGCTGGCGACACTGAAACAAAAACAGTAATTGGATTTTAATATCACCCATCTATGAAGACAACACTTTAAACACGTTAGTTTAACAATATTTGCTATCAAATATAAAACCCAATCCATTTTTTTGTTTTATTTACAGCAAAAACAAATGTTGTATATTCACCTTTAAAGCATCAGAATTATTGTGTGATCCAGCACAATTTTGGAATTGTCCAAATAATTATGCACGAGTTTTCCACAATGGTTTATAGTGTAAACTTGCAACTTGGTATATATATCGACCATGAACCCAAGTGGTGCATATTTATAATAGTCTGATGTCATAATGATGTCATTGGGTATCAAATTACAAGTGATTTTCATAAAATAAAAAAACGTAAAAAAAACAACACATCTTTTTAATAATTCTTGAACAAAATGCTTAATCATGTTAATACTTTGCAGTAAAATACCGGTAGATCATTAATTGATAAACCTTTTTTACAGTGGGAGTGTACTTCTGGAAGCAAAGGGGATTACCTTGTCCAATGTAGACAGCACAATCTGGTAGTTCTTGTGGAAGTTGGTGTAAGCCTTCAGCTTGGCTTGTAACTTGATGAAGCAGTCGCCGACACACTGCTCTGGACTCCATTGCTCTAGATGGTCGCTGAGGTCCTCCACTAACTCACTGCAAAGAGGACACATCAAGCATTGACGAATCAAATTGATTGAAGAAAAAAAACATTTAAAATAAGCTGAAAAGTGTTTTGCAACTATGTGCAGGAATGTAAGAAACACGGCAAGATTAAAATCTGGCAATAAAAATCTAACGTCTGTTTTTTCTTTTTATTGTAAAAAAGTAAATAATTTGTCTTGAGGCAAACCTCTTAAACCTCAAGGTATCCCTCATAAAACATGGCACTTAACCTCACAAAGCCTTATGGCAAACCTCATAAAACCTAAAATTAAACCCTCAAGGTATACCTCACAAAATTAAGGCAAACCTCCATTACAAGGTAAACCTTACGTATCCTTGAGGCAAACCTAAAACTGCAAGATCAACCTCATACAACCTCGAGGTAAACCTTCCTAAACCCTTGAGGTAAACCTTCCTAAACCCTTGAGGTAAACCTTCATAAACCCTTGAGGTAAACCTTCCTAAACCCTTGAGGTAAACCTTCATAAACCCTTGAGGTAAACCTTCCTAAACCCTTGAGGTAAACCTTCATAAACCCTTGAGGTAAACCTTCCTAAACCCTTGAGGTAAACCTTCATAAACCCTTGAGGTAAACCTTCCTAAACCCTTGAGGTAAACCTGTTATGTCCAATTTAATTTTGCACTGTCCCTTAAGTTTAGGATTTCACACTCACCGTGTGATGGACAGGATCAAGTTAACATCGGTGAAGATCATCTGAATGTTAGCCTGGCTGATGATAGCTTTGTTGGACTTGATCGCCGCCAGGAGGGGTTTACGGTAGACATCCTGGATGATGCTAAGATGCTTCAGGTAGGTGAGCTCTGACGACAAGATCTGGATGGCAGCACTCTGCCTGATGTCTCCTGTCTGCAACTATGGAGGAAAGTTTAATCAACAGCTATCAATTGACAAGTCTTCATTAATTAAACAACTATGAAGAAGTTCATCTGCAAAGCATCAATCCCAATAACCATCTCTGCCCTCACAAGTACTTTTTACTCTTGGGTGGAGAGAAGGCAATGATTGACAAAGTGCCTTGCCCAAGGGGCACACGCACCATAACCCCAGGCTGAACTTGAACCCACAACCTGCAGAATTACCCGCAGACTAACCTGGGGGGGGGGGGGGGACCTGGGAGGGACCTGGGAGAGACCTGGGGGGGACCTGGGGGGGACCTGGGAGGGACCTGGGAGGGACCTGGGAGGGACCTGGGAGGGACCTGGGAGGGACCTGGGAGGGACCTGGGAGGGACCTGGGAGGGACCTGGGAGGGACCTGGGAGGGACTATACAATAGTACAAGTTTACTAACATGTGTTACTTTGAAGCTTGATGCTTGCTGGGTACCAGTTTTGAGTGGTACCTCTGCCGGTCTGAGCTCCGACACTGAGGAGTACAGAGCATTGCGGTTGATATTTTCAACCTCGCTGTCAAAGTCGGACATTTCCTCGCCGATTTCATCCGAGATTTCACTGTCACCGTCCATGTCAAGACTGGACATCTTTTTCAGCTGTTTAAAACAAATAGAGACAATATGAGAGGCTTTAAAGCTATTTTTGTAGGCTTTTAAGCAAAGCCAGATACAAAAGTAGAACAGGTTTAAAATTATAAAAACTAAAAAAAAGGAGGAAAAAGTCAGATTTTTAGATTTTTAGGAAAAGTTTTTATTGACACTCGCCTATGTCCACAGCATCCTAAGCCTTATGGGCCTGACACTGTTCAACTTCGGCTCGGGCATTAACGCATCCAGGTCCATTCTTACATACTTGTAAACAAAACTGGCCAACCACATATTTATTCCATTATTACAGTCGTTTGAGTACGTGTGTACAGCTTTTTCACAACAGGCAACAAGCTATTCAAAACTTTGGTTGAAAATCAAATATTTGAAATTTTTGAGACTAAGCTCTGTACAAATGCTGGCTAGTCAACCTATAGGTTTTAATCTCTTGGGCTTTTAAAAACTAATGAGTGGTTGTTGCAGTCAATCTTACAGGTTTGTCAGCTGCTAGAGTTCCCTTGGCCGGACTGTGTTTTGCAGCTTGTAATTTCTGGGCACCGACATCGGGAGCATTCTGTCCGCTGGCCTGAAGGAGTTGCTTGCCGACAAATGCTAGCGGATTTACCTTCGAGAGGCAAGACACAAACATAATGTTGTTCATTTTGTTGTGATTACTGCAGCCAATTTCACGAAATGCTAAGGCACGTCTAAGGAAGGGTTACTCGATCGTAACTCACGACTCGTCCTAGGAGCGCTTACACCAAAGTTAAGACACGTTCAAGTTGTGCACTTTCCAACTTCATTAGCTGTTCACTTCACTTCACTTCACTTTATTTTCCACATACAAAATTGAGACATCCAGAGGATATGTATACATAATAATATATTATGAATGGTGATTGTAATCGCGGAATTCTGTGGTAAGCAGAGCCATGAAATTGGGACCTGTGGCCAATTTTATGGAGCTGCTAAGCACAGAAAATGTGCCTTAGCACAAACAGGTTACCAGCCGAAACTCCAAGTGCTTTTCATGGTAAGCGAAAACCAGCTGAATACCAGTCACAAACAATATACATCAACTGAAAATGTTGGATGTAACCCTGATTTTGCCAAGGAAGAATGTTCATGCTAAGCAATTCTGTTTGTGCTTAGCAGCTCCATGATATTAGGACCTGGTTCAAGTTTCCGCAACTTGGCGGAAGAGCCAATTACCTCAAGGGACTGAGTAGTTAGGTTGGACAGAGCCTGGACAAGCGAGGGCGCTATCTGTCCCAGTCTGGCATCCAGAATACCAAGATTGTTGAATACAATGTCTCCTGGAAATGTAAATAGAGTAAACAAGAGATGACAGAAAGATGACAGACTGATTGTTTTAGATTTTCAGACTTATTGTATATGACATGTACAATTGTGGCACAAACATTTTTTTCATGAAAAACAATCAATCAGAGCTTTAAATGCCCTTTTTCTCATTGTTTACTTATCTATCTCTATTTTAAATTTTTTTTATTTATTAATTAATAAACCACTTCCAACAACAAAGTAAACTGCCATTTACCGGAAAGCAATGCAATGCAAACCAAACTTAAAAGGTCCTAATTTAAATTAACCTGAACATTCCCTGCCGGACATTTGTACTGTGCTCTGTTATATCTAAAGGAAGTCAAGAATATAAAACCAGACTACAAGAACAACAATTTTTTGTCTAGGTTTTTTCAGCATCTTTGAACACAAAATATTAAAACAGGTCAGTGTCACAATATTTACTTTAAAATATGAATCCCCTAACTCATCAATTTTCGAAAGTTACAGCACAACCAAAATGGTGTATACATGTACTACCTTTAAAAATAGACAGACCCCCTACCTGTTAGTTTGGCAACCAAATCTTCCCTCTCTTCTCTCAGGAAGCTCCCTAAGATCCTCTGGCAGGCCGCTGCCGCCTCCGTGACCAACTCTGAAGATGCCAGCCACCCTTGTAGCTTGTCATACTCTAGGTACAAGGCGGCTGGACTGGGCGATTTACCCCAGTTATCCCATTCACCCATCACTGGAAGGAACACAAAAAACACCTGTAACTGCTGGACCACAGTCTACATCTCTCCTGTAATCTGGAAAAACCTAGTAAGTCAAATTTTGGTGAAAATTGAGTTAGACCCATATTTGGACTTAATAGGTTTTTCCCCTTCAGTTAAAAATGTTAAAGTGCGTAAAACTCTTCCCTGTTGGCAGTTTTTCATCTGGAAGAACCTAGTATGTCATGTAAGTATATACTGATGTAATGATGTACTGTGATGTACTGTGAAAAACCTAGCAATTCAACTTGCTAGGTTTTTCCAGATCAGTACACATGACATACATGACATACTAGGTAAGGGATGAGATGGGATCCAATCTCGTTTGCTGATTCTGGGGACACACTTTTATGCGTGCAGACAGCGTCCATGGTAGCATCGGAACAAAACAGTTTTCCTTCGTTTTCTCAAATTTGCATTCAACAGAGTTACTAGGTTTTTCCAGATTACAGGAGATCTGTGAGAGTTTTTTTGTTTTTGAAAAGCAAGTTTGGACGGTACATACCGTGTCCGTACTTGGAGTCGGTGAGCGTTGAAGGGGACGTGATGGGGACACCGGTCAGTCGACTAAACTGCTGTAAGAGGCTGCAACCGTCATCTGCAACGCAACATACACAGGGAAAATAGTGATGACTTTTCAGAGGTTTTGGATCAATTGTCAATCCTAATACACTTTCATTGGCAAAAGTGGACAAATTATGTTGGAAATCTCTTAACCGGAAAGTGTATAATCATTTGTCGTTCGTGAGTTTCACTACCTACTTTTGTATAGTTAGGCAGATTGGTGAACAATATGATAGAATTGTTCACTTGATTATAAAAGTGTGAAATTCGGTACACAGTCATAATATGTCATTAGAAAGATATTTGGCTCTAGGGCCATCAAAGATTTGACCTTTTGAAAAAAAATATAGGTAGAGCAACATGCAAAGGCAGCCATTTTGAAAATATGAAAATTGCTGTTACTCTACCTATCCTTTTTCAAATGATAAATCTGCAATGGTCCTAGGTAATATTTTGTTTATGACATACTACGATTGTGACCAACATGTTGTGCTTTTATCATCGTGAATAGTGAATATTTCTTTTCACTAATCTGCTTCTATGGACCTACCGCAAGCAGCCAGGGGTACAAACAGGTCCAAGTGACCCCCTTGAGCACCGGGCAGGATGGTGGCGCACACCCGCTCCCAAAAGTCTCGGAGTTCTGGTCTCTCAAGGGACGTGGCGCTGGTTGCCATGGAGCCCACCAATCGGATTTCGTCGCAGCCCTCCGCCATGATGCCAATACTCCTGATGAATAATAATCAAATAATCGCCCAGCACTAAATTTCAATATTGGGTTTTGTATTTACCAACAATTTTGTTTAACCATTGTGTACTCAGCGTTGTCTTGAGTGTTTGCGAGAAAAAAGAAATTAACTCGAACCTCAAACCCAAAAATAACAACAAGATGAACATTCCGTTCTTATAATAAGCATATTTCACAAACGAGCGAAAAAATCCAGCTGCGGCACTCGCGAACATTTCGTAACTATAAATATTCTGTGCTTACCTGGTTAGCGCGAAATTTTTTCTGTTCAAATTTCCGTAGTTTACTAAAACCATAACATTTGGCCGCGGTCATAATATGAACTGACATCATTTTTGCTTAAAGAAATAATTGGCTGGGCTTGACAAAATTCTGTGCTAAGCAGTAAAGAGGGTGAAGTCTAAAAGTTGTTCTCGAAATTAAAAATGGATGACGAATAAACACGTCACGAGCAAGGATCAAAATATCTGTCAGCCACTAGCTCGCAGCAAGCGAGGCTGGAAATATCAGGGTGTGCTTCCCACTGATGCCGGCCTGAACCCGCCTTGGATCGATTCGTGAAAAACAATTATGCGCCTGGGCCTGGTCAATGTCAAAATAATACTGGCATTAACTGGTTAAAACAAAAAGAAATTGTTGGCAAATTGACTCCCAACTATACCTAGCCTGCGTTCCAGCCAGTGCGTCCTCAATCCTGAATAAGAGAGATTCCAAGGTGGTTCCGATATACTCGTACGTAATGACCAAGACGTCGGGCTTGACGGCAGACACTAGGAGCTAAGATGACAAAAAGGCAGAAATTTTTATCACTTTGCACTCTTGCCTCTTGTTCTAATGTCTTGCTGTGAGGTATAAGTATTATTATTAATTCTTTAGGAAGCCAAGGAATTCTTGAGATCGCCCTAGAGGCACTGCAAGCTGGCAAGCCTGAAGAAACGCATAGTGAAGACAATGAGAAGAAATTATAGTTTTAGAGGTGGGAGGAAAACCCCAGAAGATTATTCTGGGGGAAAACCCACATTATCAGGCAGGGACTGAAAACCCAATCCACATATTGGTCCAGGCGGGATTTGAACCCGGGTCACAGTGGTGGAAGGCTAGGAAAGTAAACACTGCGCCAGTCTAGTACCTTGCATACGCATGCACAGATACTATGATCAGTACTACAATGAAGGCAGTATCTTAATACCAGCCTATCAGTTCGACCTTCGACACAGAAAAGTCAGTCTGCGCCTAAGCTAAGACCGTCAGGAACACTTTTTTGTGAACTGAGTCACTACAAATTTAAATTGTCGCCATTTGTATGTTACCCTAGTGTAACTATACAACCCTAACTCTATCTCAATGCTCTCTCTTCGAGACCAACACCAATGCGCTATAACACCCCTCAAACTTTCAAACCCTGTTGTAGTACACTATGGCACATACCTGCGTTGCCGTAATTTGTGAAGATATTATGAGCAGACGTGGGTTTTTACGTGGACCTGCTGCGCTCGTTTTGCCCAGTGCATTGTTGGAATGGGCTGCAATGCCTCCTGGGTAATCACCCCCTGCAGACAAATCTCTCCTGTGACAAAAAACAAAAGACACAAATAGAAACAGGCTTTCAAAATATACCCCAAAAGTAAAAAAATGCATCTCTAGCTGAGAAGTTGGTTAAAAAAGAAAAAAATGATATTACGTTGGTGCCCTGTGGTTTGAGGTGTCTGTAACACAGCCTACCTGCGGGCCACCGGTTTCTTGGCCTCGTGTCTGATAGACTGTAGTAGTGCCTCGCCGACCGGCTGTCCCATCTCCAGAGCTATGCTTGCCGACAACGTCACTGCTTCGGTAGATACTACAGACAGCTCCAGCTCATCTCTCTAGAATCAACAAATAATTTGATGTTTTGAAATCCGACTTTAACCAGATTGTCCTGGGATTATTTTGACATAAAAACGAACCCGGGTACAGGATTGTTTTTTTACGAACATTGGTTTTAGACAGGTTCAGGCCTTCGACTGTGGGTAGCACACCCTGATGTTTCCAGCCTCGCTAACTGCAAGCAGGTCGCTGACATATATTTTTGGCCTCGCTCGTTTCCCAGACCAAGTGGGCAAATATCGGTGTGAATACTGTTTCAAATTTTAAATTTGCTGCATGAACAGGTTTTGCAAAACTAAATATTGTATAAATGTTAATGTACGCTAGCATTACAATGTGGGAGTATTTGGGATCTGGCATGATTGACTAGCAGTTCTGAACATTCAAAGTTGAAATTTTCGTCTGATGGTTTTAGAAATTTAGAATAATAGCCTCTATTGGTTTTGATTGTAAAATTATATAAAAAATAAAAAATTACTACCTTTAAACCTTCACTACACAAAGACACCTACATATGATGTGCACAATCCCTACCTACACATAGCTATTCTGTTTTAAAATGCTTAATGTGAAGCAGACAATTTTGTTTGATTCTAATAACAAAGCAGGAAGTTATTTGGACTGATTGCACTGGCAGAGTCAATCAACAATTCCTGTAACATTCGCGATACGCAGCTTTTTTTCTCAGAAAAGTGTTAGGGAAAAACAACTAAATATTAAATATCACACCATTCTGCGAACAGCAACAGTTTGACAAAGACTTTGCTTGGATTTGTGCGACAGCGACCTGTGTCTGAAGTCTCAAAGCCATCGACATGTCTTGCATCGGTAGATTTGTTCTGACTGCTGGTCTGCTGTGTTTCTTACTAAGTTTTGCTTGTCATCTTGTTCTTGCAGAACCCCAGTTAGAAAGAGGCCCGCAAGATGCTGTCGTTCATGAAGGAGACGAGACTGTATTTGTTTGTGACTTTAACAAATTATACCCTTATAACATCTACTGGGTTTATAAAGGACAAGGGGGTTTAGTTCACCTTATTTCTAGGGATCAAGATATAAACCCAACTCTACCCCGACAGCATACACAGCGTCTGTCCATCATCGGTGAGGAGAGCAAAAACAGCTCAACTTTGAGGATCACAAATGTACAGGGAACTGATGAAGGGATGTATACGTGCTTCTATGGTTCTCCCGATGACCCACATAATCAACTGTTTGGCACGGCTAAGCTTACTGTTTTGGTTCCACCAACTGTACAATCCCCATTATGTTTTGTACAAAATGCACCAGGGGCCGTGGGGGACTATGTGACTCTTGACTGTAATTCGCAAGGAGGAAAACCTACCCCAAACATCGCCCATTACAGGGGGAATGAACGCTTGGTAGGACCAGTAACCAAACCAATTCTCTATAGATATCGGTTAGAAGCACAAGACAACGGCGTGACTTTCACTTGCGTCATGACCACACCTGCCTTGGATGAGTCGCGTAACTGCTCCGTGATGCCGCTGAGAATCTTACCGACTGCCACCATCCTACCAGCATTATCAAGGGTCAAGGCGGGGACTTTTGCAGTTTTCGGATGTAAGGGGCAGGGTGTGCCTGATATCGACAACTACAGTTGGAAAGTAACGGGCACTGACACCGGACTCACCCTGCCAGCAGAGAGGTACGGGGTGTCTGAGAACGGCCAATTGTTGGGGATAGCAGTGACGAAGGAGGATATTGAATTGGTCTGCATTGTCAAAGCTCCATCTGGATTGTCCGGAAATTCAACCGCGATGGTTCAAGTAGTCAACGGGGAACAGACAACAACGAGTGTCAGGTCCACAGAGGTACAACTAGAAGAGACTGGAGTAGCTTGTCCACAGGGTTACTCACAAACAAACCATCTGGACTGTCCGGAAATTCAACCGCGATGGTTCAAGTAGTCAACGGGGAACAGACAACAACGAGTGTCAGGTCCACAGAGGTACAACTAGAAGAGACTACTAGGAGTAGCTTGTCCACAGGGTTACTCACAAACAAACCATCTGGACTGTCCGGAAATTCAACCACGATGGTTCAAGTAGTCAACGGGGAACAAACAACAACAAGTGTCGGGTCCACAGAGGTACAGCTGGAAGAGACTACTAGGAGTAGCTTGTCCACAGGGTTACTCACAAACAAACCATCTGGACTGTCCGGAAATTCAACCGCAGTGGTTCAAGTAGTCAACGGGAAACAGACAACAACGAGTGTCGGGTCCACAGAGGTACAGCTGGAAGAGACTACTAGGAGTAGCTTGTCCACAGGGTTACTCACAAACAAACCCTCCAAAAAACCACCTTGCACTTCTTGCACCTATGAACAATTATCTCCGATCTCAGTGGCTTTGATCGTGGTGGCAGTTGTCCTAGCAATAGCAGTGATTGTCATCATCTTGCTTGTGTGCAAGCTATACCGCAAGACCACAAACCAACCGGCTGGACTGAGGGAGACTCAAGCAGGCGACAAGTATAATGATGTCCAAGTGGATGTAGGACAAGTGCAAGAAATGCAAGACTTCACTGTCGTCCAGGAGGTTACGGGTGACCCTATCAATGCTGAGTACCTGGAATTGGATGATTTTCCGGGACCGAGAACGTCTCAAGCAGGCCACGAGTATGATGATGTCCCAGTTGAGAAAGAACAAGTCAAAGAAACGCAAGACTACGCTTACGCTGCAGTCCAGGAGGTTACGGGTGACCCTATCAATGCTGAGTACCTGGAATTGGATGATTTTCCGGGACCGAGAACGTCTCAAGCAGGCCACGAGTATGATGATGTTGTCCTAGTTGAGAAAGAAAAAGTCAAAGAAACGCAAGACTACGCTTACGCTGCAGTCCAGGAGGATATGGTTGACCCTATCAATGCTGAGTACCTGGAATTGGATGATTTTCCGGGACCGAGAACGTCTCAAGCAGGCCACGAGTATGATGATGTTGTCCTAGTTGAGGAAGAACAAGTCCAAGAAACGTAAGACTAAATTGCAGTCCAAGAAGATATAAGTGGCCCTACAAACGATTAGTATCTGGAATTTGATGATTCTCCTGCAATGATTTCAAACACTGAGTACGCTTTCGCTGTTCAAGTATTTTGGGAACAGCAAAGTGACTAGTTCTGCAGCTGATTTAACATATTCTAAGAACAATCTTAGTTAGTGTAACTCATCCTAATTTGCAATATATCTAATGTTACTCAGACTGATCTTAGTATTGGTGAAATCGGCTCCTGAACATTTAAAGTGGATTCTTTTTTTCTTATAGTTTCTTGAAATTGAGGACAAGAGACCTTTCAGTCTGGCATATGATTGCAAGTTGCTTTTAGATTTAGAAATGTGCTTATTTGAAAAAAAACAACACACTTTTTAAACCAGTTCGCGCCGGATGACCAATATAAACGCAAAGTTTTCCCCAGATTAAAAACGGATGACGCATAAACACGCTACGACCAAGGCCGGAAATGTCTGTCAGCAGCGAGCAAGGCCGGAAATGTGTGGGTGTGCTTTCCGGTACTAGCGGCCTGAACCTGCTTCAGATCGAGTTTCGTTAAAAATGATCCCGCGCCTCGGCTCGTTGATGTTAAAATAATCCAGGCACGAACTGGTTAAAGAGAGGAAAAGTTTGGAGTGTTTATGAAAATAAAACCCAGGCGGAAGCAGTTCAGTGACGGAACCAAACAAAAAATCACAATTTAAAAGTTAACAATGGCAATAATATCAATAAAAATAATGATTGATTATTGACTACTCTATTTTGAATCAAATTGCTGTAAATTACACACCAGAAACACGCGACTGGAATTACAGGTTTTTTCCACAGACAAGAAAACAAGACAGTGGAATTTTGGTGAACGTATTATTCGGGTCACGGATTGAGGGTGGGGCTAATAGATGAAGTACTGATATAGTAACAATTGCTGGTTTTGTACATATGCAAGTGTAAGGGAAAGTTTCCAGTAACTAACTCAATATTAAAGGTAGTATACACCATTTGCAGATATCAAAACAAATTACTACCGAATTATTAAGAAATATCTTACTCATCTGAAAGTAAATAATGATTCTAGGCATCCAGCAAAATGATTGCGCTAGATATTCTGTAATTATTCTGAAAAATAGAATTCTATAAAGAAAAAAACACAAATAACATAAGAATAACTGCTTGACGCCGGTTGAAAACAAACGTTGTTTTTTGTGCTTTTCTCGGCAACCACGATTGTAAAACTTCGGACTGGTCACTCAAATGATATTTACTAAGGGAATAAATGTGTGTTCGAGAGGTTTTAATCACTCTGTTTAATACCGATTGGAGTCTGGGTGCTGATAATTACCCGAGCCGAAGGCGAGGGTAATTATCAGCACCCAGACTCCAAGAGGTATTAAACAGAGTGATTAATACCGACCGAACACACATTTATTCCCATTCATAAATACCTTTTTTGTAAAATTCAGCCCAAAAAGCCCCGAAAATCCCAGAAAATTGTCGCAAGTAAATGTCGGTGTTTCGCCATTCTGTCTGACGTGTCTGTGTCAAATGACATGTTTCCGCCTCTGTCGCTCTCTACACAATACATGCAATAAAGCGTATTTACTGTGAACCAGACTATTACTGCCATTGGCAACCTCGTTCCCAAGGTGTCGAGCTGTACGCGCTCAACACTACCCGCTCTGATTATTGGAGACGAGGTACTGTTCAGGGTTGGAAATAAAGTGAGCCCTGGGGACGGAATGTTGTTTCCATCTATGTTTAAACACTTCCAGCCATGTCTTTATCGTCCGTTTAATACCGGCCACGTGACGGGCTCTCGACCAATAAGAATGCCTAAACTGTCCCAGGTATTTATGAATATAAAATTTAAAAAACCAAACCCACCCATTCGTGATAATTCAAGCAATTACCAATGGTGTATACTACCTTTAAGTGTTTTAACAAGTTCATTAAAATAAGTAAAATTACATGTAGTTGTTAGTATTACAGTTAATATACTAGTATTTTAAAATAACGAACTATTGCTAAGAAATTGTTAAGCACAGGTTTAGGTATTAATGTTATTTCTAATAAAATTGCAAATTATGTCATATACCAGCTGCTTTATTTGTTTTGTATGTAAAATATTAAGAAAAACAATCATCCAAGATGATAATAATCTCCATTTACTGCATATAATGTATTGGAGTCTTTTAACTAAACTCATCAGGAAAGCAGGAAGTTGATTTTGAAATAAAAATTACTGTTACGACTGAGCCAAGACACAAATCATGGGATGCAGTGTTTGTTTTTCCCCAGAATAGGAAGCAACAGAGAAAAAACACACATCAATCACCGGTGTGGTCAAAAGCTGAGCTCAGGTTGGCCTGCGGTTTGCTTGTGCCATGATGGAACAGTCGACATCCAGCAGAAAAATTAATGCATCCCAGCTGCGAGTAAGGATGATTAGCCTCCCCAATTATTATTATTATTATAATTTTTTTTTTAAATAGCTTGTGAATGGACTTGTGAATGGACTAGTGAGTGGACTTGCGATTGACTTGCGATTGACTTGCGATTGACTTGCGACTGACTTGTGACTGACTTGTGACTGACTTGTGACTGACTTGTGACTGACTTGTGACTGACTTGTGACTGACTTGTGACTGACTTGTGACTGACTTGTGACTGACTCTGTCTTTCCCCATACATTCTACCACTTTGCAGTAACAGCATTCGGAAAATACTGCTTTGAGCAATAGACCTTTATCAGGGTTCGCCATCTTGAAAACCAAAGCGAGGCAAATAAAGAAAACAAACATCGGCGGAAAAATTGTATGCCTCATGAGCGACTATCAAACATTCATTTGTCTCCGTTTCTTTTCTTTTTGTTTAATTTCATTTTCCAACGTGCAAAAGAATAAAATGATGGAGATTCCCCACCCCGGCCCCTAAACAAAAAACCAATGAAAAGCTGAAATTCTGGCTGAAAATAACATCTGATATATCTAGACATGTCATGCGACCCCGTGTGCCAACCAATCGGAGTCGACTGACGTCATTTGAAGCAGAAAAGTGGACAAAGCTAGTGATTGGCCAATTTGGCTACCGTGTTTTTGTAACATTTAACAACGGTTTAACGGAAGATGCGATATCGTGATGGAAAGCGCCTGCAGAATGGACAAAATCTTGTGGTCAAGATGCAGTCTTGTACCGAAACTGCTTGTATATTATAGACACTCGTCCAATGATCAGATATTCCCTGGACTTGACAAGTGATCCTCGAATTTAAGATAGCCCTTACCCCCTGTGCTCTGTGTTGCTCTTTTCTCGACTTCGCTCCGAGTCCGTAGTCAAACACCCTCGTGGGTTCCGTCCAAGACCGCCCGTGTTTCCGTGACGACAGAGTCAACGTCTTGCTGTTGGAATGTTTCAGGGCGGACGGCGGGAGCCCCGGTTGGTTGGGATTCCCAGAATGCATCATGCTGCGGTAGGCATTCTCTAAGTCTTGTGGGCAGTTGTCTGGATCGAGCCAGACGGGGCGATTGTCCACTGGAATAGATACAATGCACATTTAGGCTGTTAAAAAGGCTAGCCTGTCCCGAAAAAAACACGGCGACTGAACCCCCTTTTGACAATGTCTACGACAACCTACAACCACACAGGTGACAGCCTAAGACAGCCTACGGCAGCCTAAGACAGCCTAAGACAGCCTAAGACAGCCTAAGACAGCCTACGACAGCCTACGACAGCCTACGACAGCCTACGACAGCCTACGACAGCCTACGACAACCTACGACAACCTACGACAACCTACGACAACCTACGACAACCTACGACAACCTACGACAACCTACGACAACCTCAACAAGCTACGACAAGCTACAACAAGCTACGACAAGCTACGACAAGCTACAACAACCTACCACCCAGTCGACGACAAGCTAGTGACAACCAGCTACCAGCTACCTGCGACCACACCTACAACAACCTAAGTCAACATCTGTCAACAAGCTGCGACAAGCTACAATCCGGTAGGCGACAACTTGAATTATCTTGACGCCAGCACCTGTCGCCGGTTGAAACCCAGTCCAACTCTACTCTGTGCATACTTTGTGACAATATTAAGACTTGGCTAAAACAATGACTGTGTGGTCAAGCTGTTCATGAATACAGATATACTCACAACCGCTGGAGACGACGATGTCGCTAGATGTTAGGTGTTTCTTCGTTTTGGCTGCTGCGTCGTCCAAATCCGTACCATCACCCATGCGTCCATACAGTCTAAACTGAAACCAATCAGAATTTGAACACGGACACTAATCAAAGCAACCATGGTACCATGCAAGCTCATCCCCATGTAGTACAAGCTGAAAAAGCAAAATCAGGTCGGGGAACTAGACTATATAGCTGGGTTGTCCCGTAACTGACTACAACAAAATCCTGGACTAACTAAATTGTGTAAATTGGGGAAGTAGTGATCAAATACAAATCAGGTCAAGGGTACATCGGGCTTACATCTTTCGGAGACTGGGCAACATCCAATGTCTTTAAGCAGTGGATGTAATGCCTCTTCCATGCTCCGTACTCGTTATCTTTGGGTTTGTAGGGCAGGTACCACCCCAGCTTGAGGCATTTAGGCATCCACAGCATGTCCTAAAAATAACATAACAATGACAAAATATGACAAATATGATGTCAACGGTGGGATCACAGACAAAGTAGGGGAGTCAGGTTGGCGTTCTTTCCTCGCCTTCCGCTGCTGTGACCCTAGTTCAAGTTTACGTGCTGCCATCTTTGTTTATGTGTAGATATGGGCGACGTTCGTGCGTGCGTACTACAGCCGTTTAGCCGCGCGCTAGTTCCACGATTGCATCGTAAAGTGCATGCGTAGTTGACGGGTAACCGTGTTGATGAATACTCGTGTGCGCGCTTGGCAAACAGCAACAACAAAACCAGCTGGCACGTGATGGTGAATGGACCAGTGAGGATTTGGCTCTCAATCATGAATATTTATGAGGGTATAGTAATACTTTTTAACATTGTCGACTAGTCGGCCACACCCACCTGCTCGGCAAGGAACTTCCAGTGCCAGCACACCATGGCCGCTTGGCTGAGGCTGCGAGGGTCCAGGAAGGACAGGATGTACAGAGACAAGAAGCGGGGAAGCACTGTGGCAAAATTGAGGTGCTCCAGGGGCACACGTCCCTCAAACCAGCTCAAGAGGTACAAGAGTTGCGACCGCCGGCAACGCATCAGGAGGAACTGCAAGAAGCGCTTCCGCTGAGCGTCTGTCCACAGGTCAAACTTGTCAACAAAATTTGAGAAGTTTTAATTTGTTTAATTAAAGGGCCTGTTTAATTAAAGGGCCTGTTTCACTTGGGCAACATGTTTAGGCAACTGCCGGCGACCGTCTTAGAGCCTTTTCATATCCATGGCTTTGTCTTCGTCTTTGGCTTAAGGTGATGGGAACTCCAGCAATATTCTGGTGCCTGTTGTGCTTTAGAAACATTGAATCGGTTGATATGAATCCAAAAGTTTAAATATTTCATTTGCTTCAAATTTCTGTTTGCTTCTTAGTGATTCGGACGTCGGAGGCGAAGCCAAAGCCAAGGTTTTGAAAAAAACAAAACTCAAACAGCATTCAAATTTGCAAACGAATCTGAATGTCAACTGAATTTGAATGTCTCTTAACGAAACTGAATGCCCTGAACGCGAATGAGAACCACAGAATTGGCAGCATGACCAAAATCATTCGAATAAAATGAATTTGAATGCTTTTCTTACTAACTTGATCGAAAACATCCATTAACAAAATGGTTGCAAATGTTTGTTGCTAAAGGATATATACGTTTAAGAGAAAAGGATATAAACCTTTAAAATAATCAATTCAATTTTAACTGTACGTCAAATTTATGTCATTATGAATATTAATATGAAAATTAATATGAATATTAATGTTAATACAAAATTTAATATGAATCAATGGTCACGCTCTGACAAATTACATGTAGATTGACAAGGATTTAGTATAAAACAAATAATGAATGTTTCACGTTTGTGAATTGGGAAGAATAATGGATGGAATGTTCCATTCCACCCGCCTTCACCTGGTGGAATGGAACATTCCTTCTGAAACTATTCTTACCATTGCACTCATAAACATTTATCATGTATATGTACATGTATATCAACGACACATACTGACAGACATTGCATTGCATAGAAGCATATGAAAGCACAGCATTAAGTTTTCACACAGCAAAACTCTGATTGAGTTTTTAGCAAAATGTACAAAATCGTGGTCAGGAAAGAATTAACCCCAACCTTCCAGGATATTTTGGCTAGAAACATGCAGCATTTGTCTAACTGACAATCCTGCCCTATCAGGTCAGAGATCTGAAGGTCAAACCGCCTCAGAGTCTGTGGTCACCCAAAGCAGCAGAATCCATCTCTGGCATTGTTCAATGGGGACTAGCTCTCAATAGTCTTAGACTGTGGTCGTTTATGAACTGGTGTTGACAGCTGAATGCATCCAAGTGCACCAGATTTGTTTTCCTGATGCACTATGCTGCGTCTGGCAGAATTAGGGTTAAAATGTAAAATGATAACAATTTGTGATGGTTAACCAGTTCGCGCCGGGATTATTTTAACATTACCGAGCCGAGGGGCGGGATTATTTTTAACTAAACTCGATCCGAAGCAGGTTCAGGCCGCCAGTACCGGGAAGCACACCCACGCATTTCCGGCCTTGCTCGCTGCTGACAGAGATTTCCGAACTTGAACTTGGCGTGTTTATGCGTCATCTGTTTTGAATTTGGGGAAAACTTTGCTTTTATATACGTCATCCGGCGCGAACTGTTTAAGAAAGTGAGCTTCTGATAAGTAAGTTGTTAAGCAGCAGGGTGTTAATGTCCACGCTTACCCAATGGCCAATTAGTTCTCTCCTTTCTACAAATATCTGTCAAGAAAATTGAAAGGGTTATAGAATATCAAATGATCCACAGCAAGAAACCAATAAAAATAAGTTTAGTCGGGCCATTCCTAATAAGAGATACAAAAATACTGAGGTGCGACCCCAAAACACTCAAATTTAGGTTTTTGGAGTTTTCTCATAGCCAAACAATTCCAGCAAATTTAAAGACAAGTAATACTTGGATCGCGAGTGTCGCCTTTTTCAACGGTTGATTCCTGTAGGCCTATGTTTTGTATTCTTAAAAAATTCAAATTTTGTGCATGTTTAAACTACGACCTCAAATGACCTTTACTTGAACCTTGACCTCAGCAATCCAATAAAGAATTGTCTTCCCACCCAAGGGTCAGTGCACAAAAATTCATAAAAGCATGTACAAGTTATATATATATATATTTTTAAACTTGACCTAAAACTGTAACCTACATGATCTTTGACCCCAGCAAACAGATAAAGAATTGCCTTCTCCTACCCAAGGGTCACTGCATCTAAGTTTCATCAAAAGCCAAGCCAGCATATTATGTTAGAAGTTAAACATTTTTTTCCAAAAACTTACATGATACATCTAGAGCTACTCTACATAATTTAGGAGTTAGTTCCCCCAAAACTTTGTATCTGACACAGAACACACAAACCACTGCGAGTTTGACGCTAAAAGTGTTCGCTCTAAATACCTGCTCGTTGGAGGGTTTGTGGAGAATTGGCGTCCACTGGCTTTGATTGGTCTTCATCTTTAACGTCTGGTAATTCCCCTCGCTAGCCAATGGCGCGATCAGGGCGGTCTTCTTGGCTGACTTTGCCGCTCGTTCGGTAGGGTAGACGGGCTCTCGGAGAGAGGCGAGTGGTGCCACGCCGCTGCGACTGCCGGGGGTGCCGTTCAGTTTCATATCTTTTGCTTTGGATGCCATTTTGGGATCTGTGTCTGCAGATAAAGAATTGACTTATTTGACGATTTAGGTTCGTAGATGCTGGATACAATTGATGGGCGCATCATTGTTTTTAATGGATAGGTTTATTTATACATTTATTAGGGATTCAAAATGCTGGGGAAACAAAACAATAATAATAAATGCTGTTCTTGTATCAAGTTGTATAGTCTGGTTCCTTGACTTCCTTTAGACAAAACAAACAATTTTTGTATTAAACTCAACTGACTCGTCATGTAAACCATGGTAAACCATACCAAAGTACCATTGAATTGAGTCAACATCTACCTCCACGATGTCAATGCTTGCCTGGCTTCAACATTAACACTCAGCAACTCAAAGTTCAACTGCAGAGTGCAGGTACTCATTTTGACTTAAATTTACACATTTGTACTCCATTAAAAACAAACCTTAACTTACCCATAATCTGTTAATACCGCTCAATTTAACTGTTAGTGTTACTGAGTACTACCAGTTTGTGCTTTATTTCTCACCACTTTTTCTGACATTCTTCGCAGTCTAGTCACTCAGTCACAGTCGCCCCGCGCGAACTTGACCTTTAACCCACCCATAATTTTCTTTTTACTACAAATGATCCGAGCCATTATCAGCCATACAATGTTCTCTGCACGGTCCGGGCGATATGCGGTAAATCAAGCATAGATTTCGAGTAGCGTTGCGTTGGCTAGACAACCACAATATAATAAGCAAGGTGGCTTTTGCGCTGAGGGGGTATGGGTGCACCCCGGCCCTGTATACAAATTCATATAGACACCAGTGGTAATTGCCCATTTACTTTTTTTTTTTAAATACTCAAATCTTTCACAGGTGTTCAGGATCTATAGAAAAATGATGTTCAACTTATCATCTTTTATTTTGTTATACATTTTAGGTTGGTTGACAATAACTTTTGAGATATTCACCCCGATCAAGAACACCCCTAAAACGAATATTTGCCAAACTGGAAAAGTAGCTACATTTATTTTGAAAAAGGATCCCTCCACCGTCAATATAATCACTTTCGGACTAAATTGCAGCCCAGATACTTAGAATTGAAAGCCCCAAGTCCGGGCCGGCTTGGGGTGCAGTCGATATTTATTTAATTATCCAATACCGGCAATACGTTGTGTGTAGGCCTATAATAACTTTATTCATGAGATAGGCGGACGGATTTTTGGCCTGTTTTACAGGGATGTATTCAGATTTTGCATACATGGTTCGGAATAGGATTAATTGAAAAAGCCACTATCAAGTTTTCAAACTACTTCGAAAATATCGGTAACGGTGATCATTGTGTGTATTGTTTATTATAACACCTCACTCACAGATTCTGTGTCTTGATTGGCCGAGAGCGCGTCTCGTGTCACTTGCTATTTTTACTATTTTTTACTTGCGCTCCAAAAAGACTATACCACGCAGCCTCGTTCTGAAAAAGGACTATGCGCATAGCAACACAGGTACTATGCGCATAGCAACGAAAGCGTGACTGAAACCCAGACGTGTGTTTCGGTGCATTGCGTAAACATTGCTCTATCACCCTCGCACCCGTTCATCAAGGCAACAAAGTACACGTATGATCGAGAGACGTATAATTCGGAGATTTGTTGTCATTACTATACTTTTAGGAAGCTTAAATTGTGCAGAATCTGTGAGTGAGGTGTTATAAAACAAATATTAACTGCTTTATTTCGCGGTATAGTAAAACTAGCCTCCCTGGCCCTCGGTGATCCATGGAGCATTCTATTTTCCCTTGGGATCACCTCGGGAGGCTAGTTTTACTATACCACTCAAAGCAGTCAATATTTGTATAATGAAAGCAACCTCGTTTTACATTTCATTTTCTGCGAACGTGCGGATGGCAACATCCCAATTCTGCGAATTCGACCGTGGCGTTTAAGATCGGGCATGACGCTACATACAGGTCGATTAATATTTTCTTCTTGATGTTCAACTGCATAGGTTGTAAATATTGAACTCTCTTTCTCTCTTTATTTATTGGTATTTGCAAAAGATATTTTCAGCAAAAGTTCAGCAAAACATCGAAGCTCATTAATTTGTAGCCAGACCGTATTGGGGGATATAATTAAAAGTGATAAGAATATAATTCACGCCAGTTTGCATATTTTTACAGCAAAAAAAAGAGTGTTTGTGTGTTTTGTTTATCCTAAAAAATACATTGTTCAGTCTAGTTGGCGCATGGCGCAAGCAAAACTTCAAATTGAGATAGTAAACATTACCGTTGTGATTTTAAATTTACGGAGCGGCATTCAGACCTGCTATATAGCCCTATATACGTCATGCATATAATTTGCAACATGCAGGACCCGGCAGTGCCAATGATCTCCATTTTTGAAGGACCATGTGGTATTAGAAACCAGACCTTTCATGGCTGGCATGTATCATATCGAGCGACGGTACCGTTGCAACACGGTCAGCAGCACGTGATATGCATAGGCTGCCGAGTGTTATTATATTTTTGCAGCACGATTTGAGACTAGCGAAACCTTGTCGCAAGCCACAGAACCACTGACCTCTATACATGGACAGATCATCCATTGTTTCATTTTGAAGTCGGCATGCAGAGAAGTGCAACATGGCGTCACTGCTGTGAGCCAATGAAATGTCCAGGTGTAGAGTTCAGTTGGTTGGTAAATCCACTGACCTCTACAACTGGACATTTCATTGGCTCACAGCAGTGACGCCATGTTGCACTTCCAGTTCGCGCCGACTTCAAGTGTTAGCACAGCAGAATATGGACAATGATCCGTCCAGGTGTTGAGGTCAGTGCACAGAACACTACTTCTACAAAACTTGAGCATGCGCAGTACAACACTTAAGCATGCGCAGTAACGAATAAAACCTTTATGGTACGCATTTAATTTCGTTTGTGCACAAGTCTATAGAGTAGCACTTGTTTTGCTACAGGACACAACCCCTTCCTTTTCGCTTTCCCTGAATTACACGTACGTGCAGCATTGTGTAACATTTCGTTTGTGCACAAGTCTCTGGAGTAGGACGTTTTTGATACATGACACAACCCCTTCCCTTTCGGTTTCTCTGAATTACACGTGATAGCATTGTGTGACATTTCGTTTGTGCACAAGTCTATAATAAAGTATGATGATTTTTTGGATACATGCCACACAACCCCTTCCTTTTGGCGTTCTCTGAATCACGTACGTGTAGCAGTGTAACATTTCGTTTGTGCACAAGTCAATGGAGTAGAATTTTGTGCTACATTGCTGTATGATGATACAACTCCTTCCTTTTGGCGTTCTCTATAAATTACACGTGTAGCATTGTGTAACATTTCGTTTGTGCACAAGTCTCTGGAGTAGGACTTTTTTGCAACATAACACAACCCCCCTTCCTCTTCGCCCTCTGAATTACACGTGATACTGATAGCATTGTGTAAGATTTCGTTTGTGCACAAGTCTATGGAGTAAAACTTATTCAAACACGGGAGTCTGTGATATACCCAGCACGATATGTGGCAGAGGGGTACCCCCCCCCCCCCCTTATCCCTATACTTTATACGCACTCAACACTATTGTAACCTAACCCATCCTCCCTTGAAACCTAAAAGGAATTCCTGAGATTCCGGGAACACAATGGTCAACACAAAAGAGGGGGGGGGGGGGGGGTTTCTCGTGCTTCATATGGTCTGTGACTAGTGACTAGACTAGTCAGTAGTTGGTACCAAGACGCTCACCGTGTACTAGAGTGACTTCGAACGGTGCCTTATCAACCTCGTGCATGACGACGATTATTATACTTGGCACACATGCTCTCCGTCGATCTGCCTCGAGATATCGGAAATGCTAACTGGGCCAATCATGGCCGCAGGCAATTGTGCCAAGATTTACGAGTGCCAATTAGTCTTGAGCTTGCAATTGCAGCTGCAACGTTGCCGATCCATCTTTGCCGATCCTTTGCGGACTTGCAAAATAGAGTATCGGCCCATAATATAGCGACTGAAGTCAACGTATAGACTAGACCTACACTCAACATTTTCTCGCAATACATTTTCCAGAAAGGATTTGACGCAGAATGGTGAACAAAAATGTTTCAATCAAATGATTATGTAATTTGGAACACAGTAAGAGTATGTCATGGAAAAGACATTTTATATTTGGCTACAGGGCCATGAAAAATAATAGAAAACAACAATCTCGTTACCATGGCCATGATCTTGCTGCGCCATTTTTTACCACCATGCCTTGCGCGATCTTAACCACTGGAATTGTCCAATTTAAATGTGCCATACATTGGCTCCTAATTGTTCATATTTAGTTATTCCGCATTTTCTTGCAATTGATTACACATCACCTATGAAGGGGTACTAGCCAGCTAAACTGATTCTCTGACCTTACAATTCCCCAACGTCTATAAATTGCTCTGTTTCATCTTAAGTAGAGTCAGGGAACCAGACTACAAGAACATGATTTTTTATTTGTTTTAAAGATAAACACAAAACGTGAAATAATTCAGTGTAAAACAATTTGCGATTATACTAACCCCCCAACCCCATCCATTTCTCAAAATTACAGCAAAATCAAAGGTTGTACATTCCCTTTAAACCGGCAGTGTGTTTTGGTGAGAATTCCATATGGGTTTGGGGAGGTGGGGGGGGGGGGGGGGGGGGGGGGGGAACCGAGATCGGGAATAAAAAGCCGTAATTGCGCATGTTCAACAGGTTCTAGGATTACCGTATCGTCTTTCCCTGGGCGATCGAATCGTATCGGTGTTTTTTTTATGGAATGGAGTGCAAAAAACAGTACGTACGAAGTCAGTTAGACTCTTTATATGCGGCGACTCGATTCGAAGATGACATGGTTTTATGTGCCCGTCAGCAGATCATAATTTCATGTTTCGACCGTTGCCATATGTGCATGAAATACACGAATTGTATAAACCGAGTCGTGAACAGACTGGACCACAAGTTTGCTGCTGAAGGATTGCCTCGTATAGTCCCACAAGGTAAGTTTATTTATAATGTGGCTATTCATTATTTTGTCAGTGAAGTGAAAACGGGCCATGTAAATCTGACATTTCGCCCACCGCGGCCGCGGCGCGCCGGCCCGTCCTATAATTCTGGCTTCCAAAACTTGTTTCCCACGACGATTATTGCTAATGGGAAGATAACCAAATACAATGGTTCAGACTTAAACACAAGGCCATGAAATTATTAGTTTTTTGTACACATGTAATAAGTTTGTTAACTAATGACATTTGCAAGATACAGTTTTAGTCCTCGGAAACCGAACGGCATTTGTGATGGAACGCTAGTCGTAAATCCAGTCGCATTTTTTCTCTCTGTTGTTGCCCTGAGGTATGTACTGATAAAATGTATGTCAGGTGAATTTTTATTCAAAACACACTGTGAAGTGATAGAAACGTGTAAAGAGCCCATTGGCGGCTCTCCATCATGAAACGAGTTTGTTCAACTCGGAACCGCTGCTGGGCAAAACGGAAATTATGCGTACTTTCGTAGTTATATGCAAAGATCTAAGCATGCATGATTAACACTAAAATAAATTAAAGGGTTTATAAAATGATTTTCAACCAGTAGCATGTTTGTAGGCATCAATATATCCATTCCTCTGAAAATGTACACGCTTAAAACTAAAGTGTTAAATCAACATTAAAAGTGTGTGCGCGGTCAGTAAAAGTTGATTTCGTATACATGAAACTGCTGAATTCAACACTCAATTCATCAGTGTTTGAAATCCCAACTTTTAAAGAGTAGTCACTGACCGCATAGCCATTGTTGATTCAACACTTTAGTTTTAAGCGTGTATAAAAACTACGAGAAATCCTTTAAAAAAATCAACAAAAATTGCAAAGTATATTTTGAGAAACATTTTGTTCGCGCCTTTCTTGACAACTGAGGGCGCTGTTGCTGTGACGAACACACTTTTCAATAGGCCTGAAACCTAATGAAGTCCTAGCTTTGTTTACATAATGGTGCTTTCCTATGGGAGCGAAGTGCATGTAAAATAATGCTACACTGGCAGTACTCATGCTTGTTTGAACACAGACCGTGTACAAAAATATTAGGCAATTGACTCCCGCAAAACGATCAATTAAAAAAGATAGTAAGCTGAAGCTAAAAAGACGTCAGCGAGTTATTTAATTAGAAAAACGGCAGTGTTCGGTTTAAATTAGAGAGTGAAAACTATACTGGCATCGCGTGCTTCAGAAAAACACTTAATATCGCCAGCCGTCACGGCGTTTGGCACTTTGGGTTGTTTTAGCGTTTGTGGAAGGCCCGCGAAGGCTTACTATGGCAACATTTTGTTCTTTCATGCGTGCTTATGCCAGCCTTGGCCAAGGCTATCAAATTTGTTTGATCCATATACCCGTCTACGTCTCTGTACTGCATGGAACACAGAGCATATAGCAGGTCTCTATGGAACGCCAAAGAGGCATTTAATGTGATCATCGAATCGGTGATGTACTTTCACGATCGGTGATGGACTTTTGTAATCGAGTGATGGTCTTTTGTTCGCGATCGGTGATCAACCTTTGCGAGCGGTGATGAAATTTTGCGAGCGGTGATGACCTTTGCGATCGGTGATGAATTTTGCGAGCGGTGATGAACTTTTGCGATCGGTGATCAAATTTTGCGATCGGTGATGAACTTTTGCGAGCGGTGATGAACTTTTGCGATTGGTGATCAAATTTTGCGATCGGTGGTCAACTTTTGCGAGCGGTGATGAACTTTTGCGAGCGGTGATGAACTTTTGCCATCGGTGATCAAATGTTGCGATCGGTGATCAACTATTGCGATTGGGGATGGACTTTTGCAATCGGTGATGACATTTTGCGATCGGTGATGAATTTTGCGAGCGGTGATGAACTTTTGCGATCGGTGATCAAATTTTGCGATCGGTGATGAACTTTTGCGAGCGGTGATGAACTTTTGCGATTGGTGATCAAATTTTGCGATCGGTGGTCAACTTTTGCGAGCGGTGATGAACTTTTGCGAGCGGTGATGAACTTTTGCCATCGGTGATCAAATGTTGCGATCGGTGATCAACTATTGCGATTGGGGATGGACTTTTGCAATCGGTGATGACATTTTGCGATCGGTGATGAATTTTTGCGATAGGTGATGGACTTTTGCGATCGGTGATAAACTTTTGCAATTGGTGATGGACTTTTACGAATAGGGCTATTGGTGGATTTCATGGCCGTATCATATTTGGAATCGATGACAGACCTCCTGATTGTTATTTCTAATATTAACTATTGCGGCAACTGACTTGTAAATACAAATACAAGCGTGTAACTATAGCTTACATTTGTTTGTTATAAATTACTTTGTATGGTTAGTGCCAACATGTATTTATGCTTGTCGTGGTTTTCTGTCGTTAATAATTGTTTTCACTTTGGACAGCCTGAAACATCCTGTAAAATCATGGCTCCCTCCTGTCGTGCTGATATTGTCAAGTACATATGATTGTAAAGTGATAGGAGGGGTGGGTGTTGTATATGTTTCCGCAAACCTGCGTTGGAAAATAAAACTGGCTTTTTCCAAATAGGCCTACTGCTTCTAAACATTGTGGCCGTTATCCGCATCTTTTGCAATCGATTACACACCTGTGAAGTGGTACAAGCCAGCTAGACTGATTATATGACCTTGCAACGATCGCGGGATACATTCCTTCACCCCTCGCAAAATGCCATCACCACGCGCAAAATTCCATCACCGATCGCAAAAGTTGATCACCGATAGCAAAAGTCCATCACCGATCGTGAATATGCAACACCTGTTATGCCCATCAGCGATCACGTGACAAAGTTCATCACCGCGCTCGCAAAAGTTGATCACCGATCGCAAAATTCATCACCGCTCGCAAAAGTTGATCACCGCTCGCAAAATTTGATCACCGATCGCAAAGTTCATCACCGCTCGCAAAATTTCATCACCGCTCGCAAAGGTTGATCACCGATCGCGAACAAAAGACCATCACTCGATTACAAAAGTCCATCACCGATCGTGAAAGTACATCACCGATTCGATGATCACATTAAATGCCTCTTTGGCGTTCCATAGGTCTCAAGTTCCACAACCTGTACGTATACGTACGTACGTACTACACACACACATAAAGCAGAAAGCCAGTGGATACCTGACCAACAATTTCATTTTAAACGTCTACATAATTATGAAGCACGATATGTGGCAGAGAAAAAAACACCTCTTTTGTGTTGACCATTGTGTTCCCGGAATCTCAGGAATTCCTTTTAGGTTTCAAGGGGGGGGGGTTAGGTTACAATAGTGTTGAGTGCGTATAAAGTATAGGGATAAGAGGGGGGTACCTCTCTGCCACATATCGTGCTGGGTATAAACGTCTGAACATAACAAGTTTTCAGGTCAGGGAACCAGACTAGAACCGTGTAAAACCTCGTTCCCAGAGTGTACTCTACCCCTTCCCCTGGTTCCCAGACCAAATAATTCTGACTATTTCTGATGAATTATTAGGTCCGGTAGCCGCCAATTCTTTTGGTCGCCGGCGGCTACCTGACCTACAATTTAGACGTCTAGGCATAAACAATTGTCAGGTCGGGGAACCAGACTACCCCCCCCCCCCCCCCCCCAACAGGTCACATAAAATTGGGGTGGGCTATAGAACCCCCCCCCCCCCCTATCATATGTCATATATCAGCGCTTGCGCCCAGTGAGCGGGTGATGGGACTTCGGTCAAACCATCGGGAGGAATCCGTTGGGAAACGCTTTGAGCTTCTCGTTTTCTGAGAAGGAGATCATGATCTTTCGAATTGCATATAGCGCAATTGTTCACAGGTCCCATAAAATGATATCCAATCAGAGCTCAAATCGCATCAGCGTTTTCCAGCGGCGCCCAGTATATGGGCGGTGGGCACCGTACCAGTAAACGGTGGCCACATGGGACGGGCGAAATATAGGCCTACTTGTTTATTTCAACAGAGGGCGACATTTGAAATTAGGGTCGTGTTCATGGTCGTGTCGATGTCAGAATCAAGTTTTTGCGGCTACAGCTTTTATGCCATATTGCTGCAGTGAATATCCTTGAGACAACAATAACCGTCTGCCTCGAACCTGGTAAACTATCCATATGTTTTCAACTGTCGTTTTATAAATTATAGACAACCCGAGTCGCCTGGGCGTTGCGCACTTCATACACTGTCGGAAATTTTGTTTTGCTCCAGAGTCCAGACTATAGCCTATAGCCGACTCAGAGTATAGGCGCCGCGGGGGGATGGGAACCCGACGTGAAACTAGGTCTGCCCACTGAGTGCTCCCCGTGGGTCGTGTATACTGCCAATAACGCATCGCCGACTGTCTCACATTGTGTCTTTCATCGTAAGCCCAGACGGTTTGATGTTCTTGGTTCGCGGCGGGGCGACCACTGCGAGAGCCGCAAGACGAACTGTTCAAGAATCGAGGAGAATTCGTTGAACTTTGCAGCTGGTCCACTGGGACCTTTCCAGCGGATAAAATACTTGCGTCGTAACAGGCTGTCGCTACTCCGTCAGGTAATTTCAAACGGTTTATTTTACTATTTTATAGTTACTTATAGTAATAACTGCATGCTTATCGTTTGAAACGAAATTATTTTTTGTTTTTGAAAGAGCATTTTAGAGTAAGATATAAACGACCGCACAAAGTGGTCACGTACTACGATAATGAATTTCAAAATTCTGACTCAAATCGAGCTGTTTGGGTGCTAATAATGATTCCAGTCGCTCTGTGCCTGTGTTTGGTGGGCATGCATGCTGTGTATACAATGCATACATGTACATGTACACGTACATGTACATGTATATGAATAATTGTCTGTATGAACGAGACTTATTATTTACGGCGAGAAATACGCGATGCCACAAAATGTCCATACGGTCGCGTCAGATGTACTGCAAGCGGTTTTCCCCAGTCTTTTCTCGGAATCAGTAAGGTATTAAGACAGTTTTCTTTTAACCAGACTTTTGAAATAAGGTAAATAAACAATCCAAAACACTTTAATTTTTTTTAAAGAAATATAAACAACAATGTGATAAGTGATCAAAACTCAAAAAGCTCGTACACGTATCATGCTTTTCCGATTATTTTTCTGGAAAAATGTTTGCTAAAACTCTAACGGGGTATAGGTTTTAAATATTCTTCTGTGGATTTCTGAGTGGTGTTATTATTGGAAACGAACAAAATACACAACAAAAAAGTATGTCTTTATAAGGTAAAATATCCTACGCTTACACATGAATAACTTGAAATGCTGTGAATGTTTAGTGACACGCAGACCAAGTTCGGGGTACAACGTCATGTTGGTCCTCAACAGGAGACGTTGTAGTATTTGGACGTGGATGTTTCTGTTCATACAGTTTACCTTAAACGTGTTGTGTGTAACCATAAGATCCTAGCTCTATAGTGCAACAATGTGGAACACATTTCGGCGATATGCCGGGCAAAATACTACTAATTACACCAATGCAAATATCCAGTCCATGCCTTATAATAACAGAGACATGTGTGCCGTTATAACATGTTGAAATAATACGTGCTATTTTGTGACGCACGAGGGCGCTCTTTTTCTGTGACGTCACAACACGAGAGAGCACCGTGGTCAATATCATGTCAACGTTTCGAATTGATGGCATATCAAAATGAGACAATCTCTATAGTCCTAATTGACGTGTAAAGAATGTCAGCTTCTCACACGTACTCACATGGCCGGACGCCCGGTAGTGTGTGCAGTCACAGTTTCCCGGTGTACTAATTGGCATTATGTGAACTGCCCCAGTTGCATATTACACGGTATAGCCTAGCTAGCTAGTAATATAGGTAACTATCACACAACATGAATTGAATTTATGAAATACCTCGTTGCAGCGCTAGCGAGGCGGATGCCCGCGGGCTACCCACGGCGCGACTGTTTTTAGTACACGACCGGCGAACATTCTCGACCCAATATGTTGTATGTCGAATTATTAGACAGGATACATAAGATAATTATCCTGTTTGCAACCTCCTTTCCTTTCACAAGCCCCAAAGGAAGTATACACCGTCGTTTGCTTATCTGTAGCGTATTTTGTTCCCGCCGTATTAAATGGCTTCGCGCTATATATGCGCTCGCAGTTTCATACAAAAATGTCCTCTCCTCTTTTTCACAGCCTCCCCACTCCCCCCCCCCCCCCCCCTCCGACAAAATCCGTGGTGCGCCGTTGATCTGCCAGACTATGTTAATGTTTTGTTTTGTTTTGTTTTAAACTGAAGCCTCTAATGCCATGGTAACACAACATGGACATGTTTTTTCAATCAAGCACAAAGCTTATGTACTAAATACCAAATCTTCAAAAAAATCTAAACTGTAGGCCTACTGGGGCCGGTTGTATCTAGAGATTATAATCTTCGAGTTGTAATTGCTACAAATCCACGGCTGCACGGGTGATCGATGAATTTTGTCTCTTTTTGGGGGGGAAAGGTTCAACGACTTATTTTTCCTTGGCTTGTCCGTGTTTGTATAAAAACGGACAGTGTTCGGTAGGACATTGCCCCGTATGACGACCGTGATGTCGATCTGTTTCGGAGCCCGCGGCTAGACCTGCCATTTTGCCGGTTTTTGATGCATGCACGTGTTCTTTAATTACACTCGACTTGAATTCACTGCAACGAAGTCAATGCGGGTTATTTAGAGTGGCGAACGTTGGCGATCCATGAACGTTGGTCACTTGGCCAGACGTGTCAACATTCTAGCAATGGACCTTTCTATAGTCACTGGTTGGCACATGATGGACAAACTATATGGACGGCCAACGCTGCAAAAACGAGCTGTTATTAATGGTTACAAAAATATTATTTGGTTATTAAAGGTGGAAAATAATCAACAAACGCTACAAACAACTTTACAGGAAAGAATGTTACAACCTGACGCTGTTTTTTTCTTCAGAATTTAATCATCTCAATGAAAGTAAATCAGTGCAAAAAATGTTAAAACGACATGAATCTTGAACTAAGAAACATTTTCAACTTTGTTAGGAAATATACCTCGTACTGGACAGTTGCATTAAAACAATTACTGTAAGGCAATTTTTACAAAATACACGGGAGAGAGTAGGCGTAATGATTCTTGAATATCTACCAACAAATTTATCACGAAACACCCGCCTTTCGTTTGCGTTTCGTAGGAATTGTGACTTTTTTTCCGATGAGATTCACTGGCACATGTATTATCGTCAGGTATCATACTGATAAACCGAAACATATATGCCTAAATATTTTTGCCATATTGTTTTGGCAATGAAAACTATAATAATACGAGTCTAATACAGAAAATATAAAGGTATGACTAAATGTGATTCAGAATGTTGAAAAGTCATCCAAATTCGAAATTATAAAAATCATCTTAATTATTATCTTATCCTGTATTTTGTCCGGCTCTCTTCTCTGAAACCAACACAAACTCTTAATTACGCTGGTGTATTATTGAGTTACCTTTTTTAATTCTCTTAATTGATTGCATGGGGTGATAATAGGTTGTTGTTTTTGCTTAGCATATACAACCAAAGGAGGGGGGGGGGGTGATCCTATAGCCCACCCCCATCCCCTCTGGGATTTACGCCCCTGACTCGGTGTCTTTTGGTCGAAGCTAGACCGCTCGTATAATGTCGGCGTTCTGCAACGTAAGTATAACCACGTCAACATTCACCGCAGTATGCGCCGTCCAGCCTACATGTACATGTACATACTGAACTTACCCGAACTGCCACTTTTAAATCACAGTCACATTTTTCCCTTTTGACCCGCCCCTTTTTGTCATGTTTCCTGTACAAACGGAACGTATCCAAAGGCCCTCGATAGTTACATAAATTGGTTTTCGCGGAAACTTAATTACATGATTGCCTTCAGTCCAGAAATATCAATAGGTCCAAGAAAGATACCTGCTGCGCGTCAGGACTAATGAAAATAAAGTAGCGCTCTCCCTCAAGAACAAAGCAGAATATATACAAGTTGTACACGGTGGCATTATATCTATGTAATCGTATCCCTGCAAGGGCTACGTGCCTTGTGTCTACATAGTGTTTTCTTTATGGTTTAGATGTTTAAGCATTATTGCGCTACAGGCCCCCAGACGTGAAGCTTGTTGATATTTAAACAGATTATGGCATTAGCCAAAGCAGTATTCTATTTTGATTAGACCTAGTAGTTAATTGTTGGCATCTGTCCCAATTTTAAAGGTATTATACACCATTTGCTTTTGTGGTAATTTTCAGAAATGGATGATTTAGGCAGTTAGTTGATTTTTTTTTTTACATGTAAACGTTGTTACGCTGACCCGTTTTCATAGATGCCAGAAGAACTAAGAAATCAAATGCTGTAGTATGGTGCCCTTATCGTCCTCCTACCTCAGACGAAACGCAACGATATAAAGGCGTCGGGGAATTGTTAGGAACCAGACAAGCTGGCTTTCACCCAGTTGTGTCTCAATTATTTTGGCAAATTGGAGACAGTCATTCAAAAAGTAAGTTTTTCCAACGATGGTCAGCCGAACATCGTTGAGACTTGATACAAACTTGATACAAACTATTTCACCTCCCTTGGGAATGACCGCCCACCAGGTGCCATGATTTCACAGGATGCTTGAGACTACAATTCACTTATACAGTCATTTCAAGTAAGGTATGTTACAACTAATAATGTAGTAACCAACGGATACTGTATTATTAACCGATAATGTATCCCTAAACCGATAATGTAACAAAAATAACCGGTACTAGTGTAGTAACTAGTAAAACTACTACAGTATCGGTCACTGATAATGTAACCGAAATTGACCGAGTGTGTGCATGGTAAAAGTTACTACGCTACGGTAATTTTGTTGTAACATTAATTATTGGATAGTGATACCGTAACGGTCAATTTGTGTGACATTATCGGACTGATACATTATCCGTTTTTTATTGTTTGCAAATGCTGTATATTTAAAGTATTTAAAGTTAACAAAATTAACACTATTCTGAAATATGGGAACAATAATGTTACACGGCAGATATTTCAAATAATCGATATTTTAAATTGCTTAACACTGAGACAGAGTCTTCATGCAGATTATTAAGAGTATGGTCTTTCGATGTAAAAAAGTATAAACATTGTCCAACAAAACAAGGTTCCCCATCTGGCTGTCGGATAAGAAGGCACGGGGACTGCATGCTGAGATTACGAATTAGATGAGTGTGCGCAAATTCACAAACACATGTAGTTTTTTTTGATAATTTTTACCGGGACATTATTCGTATAAAAAAGGAGCCAACAAATATGCCACCTCGAAAGATGCGGCATATAGGAGAAGGTTATTGAGAGATTTTATCCCGTGGCCGTCGGGGAGACGAGTACTCTTGCAAGGATTTCCGGAGCCGTGGCGTGTGACCAGGCATAAGCCGCGTTTCGGCCGCCGTGGATCGTCCACAAAATACGGCACGTATGGCCCGAAACGTACCCCTTGACATTTCCGACAGATGCTTTTTTTTTCTCTTGTTCTTCCTTCGTTCTCTCATTGCAGGATACGCGATTTTCGGTTTACATGTCGCGTCGGACTCTGGTTGTAAAACAAAGAATCAATTTAATTGGCTGTTTTGCACTTCACGACACGGATTCTTCTCCTAAATTGATTACTGGGTTCTCTTAGCCAAAAACCGATTTCGATCAAAATTGTAAGGACGCAATATACAAGGATATCACCGCACAGTCAGTGGACCTTTTTACTACATTGTAATAATCAATTAAAATGTATGCGCGCGTGCGCGTAAATGGGGCCGGTGTGATGTGAAAATTCACTCGAAAGCATGCAGCGACGTGCGACAAGCATACCCGAGATAAAAAAAAAAGGACTGAAGTTGTCCCAGCAGAATGTATTAAATTTCTCAGATGGAAGAAGGTGTTTGCCTTTATGGGAGCGGGCAGTTGACATCGCCTCAAGTGGGGGAAATTCGCGCTAATGCCCGGTGATGGTTCAGTCACGTCCGGACGGGCATTTTAAGACGTGCCCCGTAGGCTTGAAGACTTGTCAGAGCGTGCAATCAATCGTGCAGGGGAGCATCCTTAAATAGCATCACTTACATGACGAAGTGCTGTGGGATGTTTTTCTTAAAAAACATCTTATTCGCTATGGACTACGCGGGACAGAAGTTTTTCTGTTGCCGCCCCTCGTTTATGGAACAGTCTACCAATAGTCCTGAAATAATATATTATTATTATTAATTCCCAACTCTAATTTCAGTCTTGCCGTCGAGGGGGTACTTGTAATTGTGCACGGAGCCCGTAGGCGCAACCGCACAGCCGCCCTCTGCCCCACAGGTGCCCATTAATCCCTTGGCAGCACCGACGGTATTAGTGTCTCAGTGCCCAAGGACATACGGGCCGCAGCCCCCAGGCTTGATTCATAGCGCTTCACCAATTCGAGCGATTCACAATACCTAGAAGCTGCCGTTGGAGGCGCAAATCCTGCTATACCCGCATTGCACCATGGGAAAAAGTCGGCATCAGTTTGAAAAACGGTATTCATTTTGCATGAACTCATCAGTTTTTACGTCTTTTTGGACTCGCACAAGTTCCAATTTTTTTCCTGCAAATAACTGTTTTTATTAACGACCCTACCGGATGTAGGCCTACCTCGCGTGAACAATGAAGAATAGATATTTCACTACAGTATGATGTACGGAAGAAGTCGACCGTAAAGTTTAAAAGTGGATCTTTTGAGTCAAACGCTTGGTGGCGCACTGCATTGTGAATCGCCCGAATTATTACCCCTGTTTATCAGGCCATTATGTGACCAGTTTTCCGCAGCAGCGTGAGATCATTGCGATCAGGTCTCAGCACATTCACGGGTGCCAATTCCACCCCGTTGGCTTGAGTAGGGCAATTATAGTAAAGTATAATGCCCAAGAACACAAGCGCACGGAATTCAGTAAATTAGCTTTCTATAAATATCTACTGACAAATCCAATTCCGACTTCTTCTTCCAAACAATATTTAATTCAAACCAATTACGATTTGTTCTGTAAGGCTTCAAATACATTTAATGACCCATCTGGTCGAAGGTGTTCTAAATTTAGAAACGGAGCGCAGATGGGTACTTTAGTTGAATGCCCGCTGTGTACATGTACACGTACATGGTTGTTTTTTTATATGCCTGTTTATAGCAAAGTACATATAGACTGTACTGTTCTTTTCCATGGAAACAAATCATGTCTACAATTCAATTTCAATTCAATATAACATTTATTTACATTCCTTCAACAATAGTGAATACGGAACAAAAATATATAAACACTTATGTAATGCTAAGTGAACGACAACACATATAAAAGAAAGAAAAAAAAATTGTATTAAATTAAATTAAATTTAAAAAAATTAAATTAAATTAAACAAATATATAAGTAAATCATTATAAAAAAGTGCTTGATATGAAAACAGGTCTTTTCAGAGTCGCACTGCGTTTACTTCGAATATTAAAAAAACCAAAGTGACCCCAACTTCGTGGGGTTGACAAATAAATAGACCTGTATGATAAATACGCCAACTTAGAGAGAAATTTCAGAGGGAAAACACCTGCACATCTCTGCGGTGATGATACCCATGTGTAATTAAAAGATTATTTCATCATCTTTCGGTTTCTGTTCAATGTTGTGGAGAAGTAACCCATGATTTGTTTGAAAACAAATCGATGACTTTTGGGAGAAATGTTCATCTAAGGTTGATCGCACCTATTGAAGTTGTTCCCAGCCTATCGCCGTCTTGAAAACAAAAGACGCATCCGGCCCATTGCAGATAATTTGAGGGCACGCAACATTAATCGTGATTTGGCCCACTGAGGAAATTGTCCACCGATTTACAAGTCTGTACCCATGACAGTTCCGGTCAAGTTATATATTATGAGTTTATCAGTTTATGCACATAGTTAAGCTACTAAATGACTATCTGGTGCACTGATATCACTAACATGAACTGTATACATCTCATTTAAATTAGTGAAAACTGTAGCCTTTGGAATCTATTAGATCTCTGGTTTGCATGAATGGATTTCCATGGTATTTTTACTGATTATATACATAAATGAATTTGTATGACAAACTATGACATAGGAAAGCGTATGTAAACAAAGAGTGACGTCAGGGGTTAGGTCTTTTGGGGCACATCAACAACGGATTCACGTGATTCGGTGGCCATTTTCAGTTACGGTACATTTGTAATTTGCATAGGTTTAATGTATGCTGACATCAACGATTGGTTGAAATGTTGCTACCACTGGGGAAGCAACCATTGGAAATATAAAGAAAAAACGTGAGACAAATTATAAAAAGGCCTTGTGTCTGCGCCCCTCAACGCTGCGGTCTCCGGTTCCAGTCGCTTCACGCTTCACATATTCTACACACAGACAATTAATATTACAGCATCGTTTTGGCAAAAGGCTAGGCTAATAACACACGCACAATGTACGTATGCGCGCACGCACGTATACCGTTGAAAGTGGTTACCCGTGGCTGTTTATTTACAACGTTGCAACTATACGCACAGGGTGTTGTAAACTCACGGAAACTGTTGTGGAATTCTGACGGAGCTAGAATAGTGGATTCCTATCATTGACTTGAACCTATGGTCTGATTAAGGCTGTTCGTGGTCTGTTGCAACCCAGAAAGGTAAGGTACAGATTTTTGTTTTTTTACAAATACATGTGCAACCGAACTCTTGTTGGTCGATCTCCGCTCCGTGGTGCCGGTGACGGAAAATCATAGCTTCAATACTTAGAATGTCTGTATGGTGTATCGATTTGTACATGTACGGCACTGTTGTAATACTTGTTTGGCCTTGCTCGTTAAAATGGACTCTTTCTAATATTAACTCACTGCACATGACAATATAAAACCACCTTGTCGTATAACCAGTGGTGTAACTATACAATTGATATTGTAGAGGAGCACCTGGGGGGTCCACCAATTTTTCAAAGTGACACTGATGAATGGCCACTGATTATTGTTTTGTGTGCAGTTCGAAATTTCAAATGGAGGGGAACCCAGGGGGCACGGGTCGGTGAACTTTCCCCCACCCTCGTACTCATTGTACTATACAGTAGCGACTGCAACATTGTTTCTTGTGTCATTTGGTGGTAACCAGTACACAAATATTTTGTTATTTAGAAATTTGTTTTCTGAGCCACAAACAGAGATTTTGTTTCCCCATCAGCTATTATGGAGGTCCGGAATTCGACACAGGGAACAATTTCTACGATGTTTCTGTTAAATTATTAAGGGGAATGCGTTATCGAAGTTTCTAAACAAGCTGAAAACACTAGGCACATGAGGAGTTCTTAGGTCTGTTGCTCTTTAAAAACAAAAAAGACTTTTCTAGTATAGCATTGTAATTTGCACATTAACTGGGCAAGTATAGATCCCGTAATTTAATTTGAGGCAGCCAGCGTTGTAGCTACGGGTTGAGTTTGTAGGGGGGAGGGGGACATTCATGGGGACGGGTGCACCATTTTTTGTTAAGAGGGCACTGAACGGCAACTGATATAATGTTTGTGTCCAGTTTGACAAATAGAAGGGGGGAAGAACCTCCGACGGCCTCCCGGGGGGGGGGGGGGGGGGGTGCACCCGTGCACCCCCACCTCTTAGTCACTGCCTATATAGCTTCAAATATCGTGTATACCTTTTAAAGGTAATATAATTTTCAAAATGGTGCAGATACCTTTATATTGTTGTATATACAAACAGGTATACTGTGAAATCATGGCAACCGATGTGCTGTCATTTTGTGATTTTGGTATCAATTTCTAACGATGGTCGACCGACCATCGCTGGCAACAAGCTGACTTTTTTTTCAAATACTGCCTGCAATTTTTCAATTTATTTTAATAAATAAGTCCGCATGTTTTTGCAATGTATTTCACGGTGGTGATTTCATATGAAGCACGATATGTGGCAGAGAAAAACCCCCCTCTTTTGTGTTGACCATTGTGTTCCCGGAATCTCAGGAATTCCTTTTAGGTTTCAAGGGGGGATGGGTTAGGTTACAATAGTGTTGAGTGTGTATAAGGTATAGGGATAAGAGGGGGGTACCCCTCTGCCACATATCGTGCTGGGTATAGGTGATTTGGTGCTTGCCAAACATAGTAATTTCCTGGACGTCTATCATTGCCCTGTTTCGTCCGTAGGGTAAGGAACCAGACTACAAGAACAACATCACTGTTCTCCCTTGGTTTTTCAGCATGTATTAGCACACGACCTTAAACTTTGTCAGTGTAACAATATAGGAATGAATGTAGTATCCTGCAAAAAAAATGATTAAAATACATGAATCCGGGACCGAGAAATACTTGAAATTTATTCGGATATTAACTCAACTCTCCATAAATATTGTACACAACCAAAGAAGTGGCGACATGTTACTACATTATTTCCACAATATTTGCTGTAAAATACTAAACTCAAGCCCATCCATTACAAAAATTACAACAAAAGCAAATGTCCTCTTTTGAAATTCTTAAATTTATGGAAGAAGTAGATTCGTCGCAATCAGTTAAAGGTATACACTATTTGCTTTTGCTGTAATTTCTAAATGGATTGGTTAGCGAATTGATGTTTTATAATAAATCATGTGCGTGATCGTTGACAGTTTTGTGTTCATAGAAGCTGGGAAAACTAAGGCCGTGTCCGAAACGGGTGTCTAGAGCTACAGCTACGGCTATTGTCTGCGTCGGCCATTTTGTAGCGCTGTCCGAAATGCTGTCTAGAGCTACAGCTACGGCTACAACGTCACAAAAATCTAGCCGTAAAAGAAGTTGTCTAGCTCAGGCAAAACAAAATAGCGACAGCACTAACGTTAATTTTGGAGCAAATTTTCGTTTATTTTTCAATGATAGTGCATTGAACTGAAACGAACAGATCGACAAATACGTCAATATCATCAGATATTTCGACTGGCTGTAAAACAAACATTGCGTAACATCTAGCAGACGATATTATTGTTGTAAATTCTTACACCGTAATTTTGCAAACACCAATTCAAGCATCGCTTGAGGCGCAATAACTAGCCGTAGGCTCTACCGTAGCCACGTCCGAATTCCATTTGCCTTGGCGCCTACGTAGACGTAGCTGTAGCTGTAGACGTAGACCGTAGCTCTAGACACTCGTTTCGGACACGGCCTTAGAAAAAGTACGGTACTTGCAGTCTGGTTCCTTGACTCCATTCAGACGAATTCAGTCAATTGGGGGCATAGTTATTACAAATATTCAGGTTTTTACAACGATTTCCTGCCGGGTGCCGTGATTTCACAGGATGCTTGAGACTGTTATTCACTTACAGTCAAGTAAGGTATTCCTAATAAATCAGTAGTTTTTTTTCTTTTTCGATGTTTGCAAATGGTGTACACTATACCTTTAATTGTATTGGCACATTCAAGACTTTTTAATTCAAATCGTTACTTCTCGAATTTCCACCAATTCCAAATGTCTCTTCCCAACCTATTGATCGGTCAATCACAAAATCCTTGCATCCGTTCAACCCCGACCCTCTTCAGTGGATTGTTAGGTTCAGAAAGAGAGCGTTTAAGAGAACATCACCATAGATTGTCGGACGATTAACTATTACCCTGAAACACATTCGATCGGTAGTATCGAGCTGTGTTTAAAGCGGAAGGCGGCGCGTAGGCCTACACGCTATGCAGAGTGTGGTTTAGATGCATCGATCCTGTTTTCCATGCATGATGCATGATGTGGATTCTATATACCTTGTGGTTTACATTCTGCATCAATGTCTGGCATTCTAGTTCTAGCCAATGTGTAAGTATAACGCACCCTTGCTGGTTCTTTATCCTGGTTGGCTGAAACATGATCACGTGGGGCTCACCAATATGGGATAGGACATGGAGTTTGAGTAGTAGGCCTATATATAGTGCCCGACTGGGCACTACACATTGTACTCAAACATTTTGAGTACACAGGTTGAAGAGGCTCATCACAAAAAGGACGAATGTCGGCGTCTGGCGCGGATCATGTCACGAGACGCCTGTCACATTTTGAACAAGGGTATGTTATATAACACATATGGACTGGCATTATTCGGTCACTAGTACAGTGCACGTCTATACGCTTCTCCGGCCCTCTTCTGGCCGAGATTTTGTTCGAGAAAAAGGCCACTAAAATAAAAACTACTCGACCTAATCGGGTGATACATGTACCAGGATCACCAGAATTCGGTCAAAAAAGCAGAATCCCTTCCTTTTTTCGTCACGTGACAGTGGAAGCTACCAGACCTAATAATTATCTCAGGAATAGTCAACAATATTTGGTCCAGGAACCAGAGAAAAAGGCGGTTTGGCCCCCTTAAATAGCGCCCTCTTTAGATCAGTCTCACAGTTTATTTCGTGACGGTGGCGCTGTTATGTTGACCGTAACAGGTTACTACTTACACATCGATTGCCTTTGAGATCAAAACAATGTGATTTATGTTTGGTTGGAGTTATTAACTAAATAAAAATATGAATTTTATAACCTTTCAAAAAAATGTAATAACTTGAAGGAAAAAAAAGACCTAGAAACTGATCTTTTGGGGGGCATTATAAACATATTCAGGACTTAAAGGTAGGATACACCATTTGCAGATATCGAAAATATTTACTACCAAATTATTAAGAAATATCTTACTCATCTGAAAGTAAATAATGTTTCTAGGCATCTAGCAAAATGATTGCGCTAGAAATGCTCTAATTATTCCGAAAAATTAAATTTTAAAAAGAAAAATTCGCGATTGCCGGACGGCGATCGCGAAAAAACAAAGATAACATAAGAATAACTGCTCGACGCCGGTTGAAAACAAACGCTGTTTTTCGTGCTTTTCTAGGCATCCATGATTGTAAAACCTCGGATAGGTCAGGTAAACGATATTTACTATAAAATACAACCCCTCAAATCTACCGATTCATGATAATTCAAGCAATTACCAATGGTGTATCCTACCTTTAATTCGGTTGGAAAGTTTCATCAGAACAATGTTTTTATCTCGAAAGAAAAAAAAACCAGCCAGACAATAGAAGGTTGAAAAAAATAAAAATAAAATGGTACCTCTACGGAACTGCATTAAGGAAACGGTGGAATAAACATCGTTGCAAAACCTAATTGAAAAATAACCCATAAATCATTGTAGTAATATTACCAAAATGGCTATTATGACATTTTGTCTGGTCTCTCACCGCCCACATAATGATGTAAACAGAGCGATTTTCACCCATCACAAATCCTAGCTTAGTAATGACGTCATCTGTCGCGAACGCGGCTGCGATTAGTCGTAATCCGAGACGTTACACTTGTGTCAGGTCTCTGTTCGCGGCTAGCCGGCGATGACGTCATCCACTATGCGCACTGGCTCAACAGTCGTAAATTTCGCCCACTGCTGAACGCACCCGATTTCGCCTCAAAGGGTACAACCAAGTAAACAGGCCAAAAATCTGTCCGCCGAGCTCATGAATAAAAGTTACACACTCAAATTTTATAAATTAGAGATTTCTGAGAGCCATGGGATTGGGTTTTTGAAGAAATATTGCACTGCACCTCTTAGCTGGCCCTGATCGGACTTGGGCTTCCAATTCTGAGTATTTTAGATGGGTCCGAAAGTGCATGGCTCTTTTAAAAATGTAGATTCTTCATATCCACTATAGTAACAGTAGTGGAAGTATGCTTGGCTGTTGAGGTATACGTGTCCGTTATTTGGGCCACATTGTATATGCCTGTTTGCAATGATGGACAGCACTGCACTCAAAAAGCGCGGCAAGCTAGGCGCGAACGGGCTTGCATCACCGCACGCAGTGTGAGCTTGTTAATAACGCAGCGGTAATAGGTATATTAATCATGTTCGGTCACTGATAAATATGCACACAATGCACGCACCGGGTTATTATTAATATTTTTTTCTCTCCCCAATGGGAGGTCACGATTACAGTACGACGTCCATTTTTATCAAGTCTGACCTTGGAGGGAACAAAGATCAATACATACGACCTAAATTGATTTCTGAGGATAAAGGACGTTCGTCAAGAATGACGGCTATACCTATATCTACCACTGCGCATTCTAGTGCACAGCGGCTCCCAAGATAATCAGATGTAAATGAAATGAAATTCCACAATTTTGCCAGCCCTCATTTAGAATTTATGATTCATAACTCTGAAACGGATTACGAAGCAATTATTATAATGGTACATTATACTTGTAAAAAAAAAATTGCTTGAAGCATGTGAAAATAATTATCGTTAAAGGCGTGTCGCGGCGCGTACACGGTGCATTGCTAATGCTGGGTATATACTAAAATAATAACGAGTTCGAAGCAATACCTTTATACATGTACATGTATTATAATGAGCCATAATGAGTCATTTCGCAAAGCATTTATACGCAGATTCCCTCTATAATCTCGGATGATGTCATTGGTTTGTGATGATTTCCTTGAATTCTCTGCTCTCCCAAAACCCAGATCGTTGCCTATAGCTTTGCGATATAAAGAATCAATCCACTAAACTGACAATCCATATTACAAATACAATCATGGGGTGTTCGAAATAAAAACTACCCCAGACGTATATTTACCGCTACAAGCTCCGTACCAAAAACAAATATTAATGTATGGTGTTCAAGTCATTACCATATCTAAATACCGGAACCAGTCTATTGCCGACATAGTGTAACAGGCCGACTTTCAAAACACATATCGATGGAGATATTTGAGTTAATTCACAAAACTTGACCTCTCTTTCTCTCTACGTTGTGTCGTACAGCATCATTTATGTTCGGAATAAAGACAAATATATTATTTTGTCGCAACGTAATTTGTGAGGCGCAAATTTGCGTAATTTGCTGGGGTCTCGAGGCTAAAACCAGAGACCGTGGCATTCGAGACCGAGGCCCGCACATTCGGGACCGAGACCAGCCCTCTGAGACCCGAGACTTTGCTTGGACGGGCCGGCGGGACCAGGTCTCGAGACCTCAATCACTGGCACATACCATTAAAACAGCTGGAGGGGTGTTCCTCAAAACACGAGGTAACAATATTTAACAAAATCGTTGGATAATAATTTGTACATTTTGACTTGTTTCGACTTTTTTACTGAAAGTTATTTATGGAGGGGAATAAAAATGTGCTTGGCCGATATTAACAAAATAATTGTGTTTAAAACCGATGGGCCTGACATTGTAATGCCATAGCATTGGGCTTGACATTAACGCGTCCAAGCCATGTTTAAAACCGGTGTCATATACAAATCTGACACCTGTGAAAATCGGTCTCATTATTATTACCCTCTCATGTGACCGATCAGTATCCTAATAATTATCTTCACCTAGGCATGCGCGATAAACACGAGTATGTATTTCACAAATTCTGAATTTCATGCTACACCGGCCAACATTGTTATTCTCAAATTGTATAGCCTGGCATTCTATGCACGTTTAAGTCCCAGCAACAGTTGGTGTGTGAAAAAACCCGGCATATTTACATCCTCATCCGTTGCAGGCAATATGTAACCCTTGGCTGTACGACTCAGGAAAACACAACCACTTATGCTAATGTTGCACCTGTGTAAGAAAAACACCTACGGCACACGATGGGATCGAATCGACTCAAAACAAATTACCAACCAAAGACTGGATGTACCGCTAGCGTGACTTGGCGCGGTGCCCTTAAAAACAGACGGGGGCGTTAAAATACTGAGGTGATTATCGAATTGAAATACTGATTACCATTATCGCGTGCTGATGCGCGTCAAATGAAGTAGGCATTACTACTCCCCCTTATTACGTAGTGCCTTGTGAACATCTTTACAAACGAGGTACGTGCATGTACATGTACATGCCCATTGTGTTTCTCGACGCTTCAGTACTGTTAAGAACGGAGCTGCTGTGAAAATAGCTTTCCTCGATGTTGTTCCTGAACAAGCAAGTAAGTATAGGTAGCATTATTCGTTTTGATTTGTTTGTCGTGCTTGTTGATCAGGTATATGTATTTTCCATGATGAATATCAAGTGCCAAAAAACAAACCAGTCCGGATTTTTAAATTCAACTTTCATGGAAATGTAGGACGAATCGATGTGTGGCTCACACCTCACGATGAGGCTATTTCTGGAGGTTATATTGTATCAACGGTTTTGTTTTTGTCGCGTGCGTGCCTTTATCGTCAAGGGTTGTTTTGAAGCAAACGGTGTATGCGTTACAAGAGGTTGTCTTGATCCCCTAGGCAAAGCAGTTAGAGTTGACCCCGGTGGAGGTTTTCCCATAGTATGGAGCCTATATGGAGAAGGAGCAAACAAAACTTGTTTAAATCAACAAGTGTTTAAAAACAAAATCTGGATTTTTTTTCTCTCTTTGCACAGTTTCGACTATGTTTTGTTTTGTTTTGCGGTTGTTTTCTCGCCTTCAGCCACCGTGACCCCGGTTCAAATCCGGCCTGGCCCAATAATATGGATTGGGTTTTCAGTCCCTGCCTGACTCCGCGAGTTTTCCCCAGGATGTTCTTCTGGGGTTTTTCTCCCACCTTTAAAACTGTACCTTCTTCTCGTTGTCTTCTCTTACATGTTTCTTCAGGCTTTCGAGCTACAATGCATTGGGCGCTTTTTGAGGGATCCTAGGTTTTCATACGAGAAATAATTAATAATTAATTAACGGTTCAACAAATTGATGACTGTTTGTGTTCCACGTCTGATTCTAAAGTCTCCAAACGACGTCGCCGTGCGGCTTTGGTTATGACATTGTCGTGCGGCTTTGGTTGTGACATTGTCGTGCGGCTTTGGTTATGACATCGTCGTGCGGCTTTGGTTATGACATCGTCATGCGGTTTTGGTTATGACATCGTCGTGCGGTTTTGGTTATGACATCGCCGTGCGGCTTTGGTTATGACATCGCCGTGCGGCTTTGGTTATGACATCGTCGTGCGGTTTTGGTTATGACATTGCCGTGCGGTTTTGGTTATGACATCGCCGTGCGGCTTTGGGTATGACATCGCCGTGCGGCTTTGGGTATGACATCGCCGTGCGGTTTTGGTTATGACATCGCCGTGCGGCTTTGGGTATGACATCGCCGTGCGGCTTTGGGTATGACATCGTCGTGCGGCTTTGGTTATGACATCGTCGTGCGGCTTTGGGTATGACATCGTCGTGCGGTTTTGGTTATGACATCGCCGTGCGGCTTTGGGTATGACATCGTCGTGCGGCTTTGGTTATGACATCGTCGTGTGGCTCTGGTTATTTTTAGGGTTAGGGTAGGGGGAGCAGTAGCCCCACCCCCACTAGTTTGACTTCGGTGAAGCCAGGGTCAGAGTTGTCATTTTGATTGCTCTCTTTAAGTGCTTACCCTAAACGTCTTGGTGTAAGCGCGCCACCCCGGAATAATTATGCCGAGGTAGAGTAAGCAACATGTCAAGGCGCATGTCGAAACTACACAGGCGACGTCCAGGTACCAGATGCCGGCCGTTCTGCCTTCAAGTTGATTACCAGATCGATATTGCTATGGTTACTATACGAATCCTGAAAAACTGGCAGGACTTTCATTGTAGAGTACAATACACATTGTTGCCCGTTACGCCAGTGTAAGCACAAAGTAATTTCAAGTGACAATACGCCTTTATAGCTTGAATTACAAGCTTTATTAGAGACGGGTAGGAGGGGGAGGGGGGGGGGGGGGGGGGGTTGCATAACAAGGCAATGTTGTGGTTATGCCAGTTTTTTGCAGGGATTACTGGCGTTTATGTAAAGCATGTTCTTGCGTTTCTAAATAATTCACAGTAAATAACTGTGAATCGAAAAAATAAATACGGTGATCCACAGAAACATGTACAGTACACCTATAATATAAATATACAATTTAGAATAGAAAAAAAAAACAGAATCAGAAATTTTGATGAAGGTTGACCTTAGTGTCAATGAAACGAGTTGAACGTTTGTAAATTGAACAAAATGTCGACGTAAACGTTAATAAAGATATATTACGAAAAAATCACGTTCGGTATAGCGATTTTCAGCCGCCGGTCTATCGGGTGCCCATTTTTCAAGATGGCGTCCGTCCTTTTCAACACTGCCCTCTTGTTGCCTACTTCAAATGGGCCCTCTTTTGTTCATCACTCCGAATTCTAGTGTGCGACCTTATGAACCATAATTATGCATGTCATTATCGGACGGGTCGGAATGACTGCGTGCGTTACACGGTTGCCATAGAAACGTCCTCAACGTGCCTGACCGTGGCTAATCGAATGCTGTGCAGAAGATAACCAGAGCAAACCTAAATTAAAATATTCTGCGTTTTAAAATTGTAGAATTATATACAATTGTAAAATTATTGCGCCCGATGTATATATTTACCAAACACATATATTCTTTTGGTGTGTTTGAACGTACTTTTGCTAAAACTAGATTTTAGATTAATAGTCATTGGAGTGGAAAGGATTGGCAATTTAAATATGGCGCTGTGATGAATTTTTTGAATTCAAAAAAATACACCTGTTCGTAAATAACGGTAATAATGCGATGTTTATTTTGAAAATTACCTTCAATCTACCACACAGACATATCTGTAAAATCATCTGCTTGTTAACAATATACTATCGCCTAATGCATGGTTTGTGTTAGTGTGCGTGCGTGGGTGTGCTAATGATAATTTGTCTAAGTGAAGAGCCAGGTATAAAGTTATATTCAGTTTCAGCTAGAGCGCATGATATTTTAACAATCTGTTATTTCTTCAAAGGAAAAAATTACTATGGCCATGTAGCCAGCTATCTTTCTCATAATATGAGCTTTATTTACGAGTCGGCCATGTTGAATTGAAAGTGAGGTAAAATCTTCATTTTTGGAACTTGCGGATAGAAATGACCTGAAGTTGATTGCAGATTAGTAACAGTCTTCTCTGGTGAATAACTTATAATTCGTGATTAAACATACCTAATGTTTTAAGCCACATTTAAAAACAAATATTCAAAGCGAGGCTAGAATGCAAAACTAGTCTGGCACCGTCCAATTCAACAGTTCACAAGTTATAATATACATTCAGGGAACACGACCAAATTTCCTCGTGAATAAGGTCCACTATGTGCCAAATTCCATTCTTCCTGTAAGTTGTACATGTACCATGAAAGGCACAATTCCATCACCTATATTATGTCGCACTAAAAATTTAAGCCAGGAACCCGAAGTTTTACTTCGCGGCTTACGTATACCAAGAAACGAACGGTTCAGCAACCAGGAACATTAACATTCATAACAACAGCGGCAGCATGCAGCGCGTGGTTCGATTCCGACCTAGCAAATCCACATGTCATCACTCCGTAAGTTGTGGGTGCAGGGTTGTAAATAGGCCCAAAATTGCTTGCGCCGACCAGATCACATTTTGCATGCCCAGGAAATAATTGTCTATAAAGAGCATTTTGGGAGCCATGCATTTGAAGGATTGTAAAAATACAGTGTACCACCTCGGTCCGGGAGTGTGAGCTTCTAATTCTGAGCATTTGGGATTAATCTGGCCCTGGAATTGGCACTACTTGGCTCTTGAGCGAGAGGGTACTTTTTCAAAATGGACGCTCTGCAGATTGGGCTTCAGCGCTAGTTTTAAGGGTGTTTTCCTTTGGAGGGAAATATCACCCAAAAGTTATCGGATGACCCCACACAAATTGAAAAGAAAATGAAAGATGGTGAAATAAGCTTCATTTTGGTGTATAGTTTAGTCACCTTGGAGAGTTGTGAGTATTTTCCCCAATTTTTTGAAGTTGGGGGTATTTATCATTGTTGTCTATGGGACTTTATTTAGATGTGCGCAACCTATACCATTGCCTATGCATTGCCTATAGGTGCGCTAAGACTGTCCGTACATTGCGCATGTTGTAAAGATAACGCGCGTGTGCAGTACAGGGTAAGAATAACACGTTAACAATCTAACTCTGTTTATGCTCGCGTATTAAAAATACAAGGCTGTACTGATGATAATAATCGAACGCAACGGGGTTCTTCTTTCTTTACTGAATAAAAACCCGACTTGATTTTGGCCTCGTTACTGGGCTTTGGTCAATGCGGGGCACCACTTCAAATCGAATTCGTTTTCAGCGGCAGCCTAGTGAATTCAATTCCCTTTTCCCTCTTTTGTTTAAATTATTCATCTTGTCTGAACTCGAATTCATTTCATCTCAGCAAGAGACCAGCTGTTCGTATAATCTGAACTGTATGTAGTCAGGTTTTTTTTATACTACGACCTCGCTTCCGAAAAGCAGTATTTTCTTTCTTTTTTAAGGAAATGAACCGTGAATATTCACACCACAACAACAACATCGGTTGTATACAGTATAGTGCAAATCGATTCTGTTTTAAACGGTTGTTTCAAAATCGCATGGTAAAAGTTAATTACGTGCCTCAAATGTATAATTTTACGAAATACCCATAAACCTGATTATGAACCTGTATAGTTTAGTTTGTTGTCCGGTTTACGAAAAACCTTGTTTTTGTAAACGTAAAACGACTACCACAACTGTAAACTAACAAGAGATAATAAAGATTCGTTAAATTACCATTTTCTGAAAGTTCTACCGTAAAATTGTACAAGTTGTAAATCTATACCGGTAACTAGAAGTTTACCTCGAGTCAGTAGCCCACAGTACCATGTTAAACCTCGTAAAACCTCAAGGTAAACCTCTACACTGTAAAACAAATTAAATTACCGTAAACATTTACGGTCGAAAGACGTGCGTGCAGCGAGATGCCAACATTTAACCGTATTTTGTTACGGTCGGACCGTTGTTGTATTTACCAATAAACCGTATTTTTTACAATGAAAAGTCTGTAAAGTGGCTGAATTTACAGACTGTTCATCGTACAAAAATACGTCTTATCGGTAAAAACAACTACGGTCCGACCGTAACAAATAGGGTCAAGGGTTGGCATCTCGCTGCACGACTTCCGACAGTAAATGTTACGGAAATCGTTAACAATGTGCCATGATCCAGTCGCCTGTTGAATTTTGCACTGAGATTCTGTATTGATTAACATTATTTTGAGGTGCATCATATAGTGCAACGTATGCAACTCATTTTCCCCCTCTGATATTGCACACACAAAAAGGCATCGAACAAGTGCGATCTCGCACCCACTTCTAATGACAGCCAATAAAATATGGCTGCAATTGAAGGCGAACAGGACATCAACTATCCGTCTTGAAATAATATACAAGTAAAGCGCTGTATGAAGTCACGCGTACCATTATGCCTCCATGGTAGTCTGTACGCCCGAGGCTTGGTGACTTATGATGTATAAAACCAATACGTGTAGTTGGTGTTATCTTACCGCCGGTGTAGCGTGAATTGCGCATGTCTAAGTGAAGATAATTAAGAGCGTGACTATAATAAGGAAAATGGGTCCAATTTTCACAGGAGTCTGATTTTTTTATCACACCGGTTCATTTGTTGTACAAATCGCTGGTTTTGGTGCATCATAATAATGACGGTCGGCCTATAGTAACTTTTTAAAATAAAACAACCCTATATAATTATATATATATATATATTTTAAATAGATGTTATGTACCTGTATGATGCCTGGTGAACTGTTCGTGCGGTATAGACAATATCAGTCATGATTCAATTTGTCAACTGTTTCGTGAAAAAGGAGCGCGACTTCACGTCTCATTCACATGTATATGATGTAACAAACATTTACTATACAACACGAGCCCCCAAATTCACCCATTTCTGACAATTACAGCAAAAGCAACTACATTATTGCTTTTAAACTTGTAGCAATAACATTTGCATACGGTATCGTTCCCACATCGCCATCTACGCGCGGTGTCTTGTGGCGCGAAACATAAGTGACTGTCGTTGTATGCCCACACTCAAGGCCTTTTGCCAAACCTCTGGCTTCGGCTTCGTTCCGACTCCAGCCCATTGCTAAACTGCACGAATGAAGCACGAGACAAAGCAAAGCTCGGGTTTGGAAAACGGCCCAAGTCTCCGCTCGACTTTATTTTTGGCGCAGCAAAATTCGCCAGGGACCCGGCGATGATTGAGGTGTACACAGGTTCCCTGACTGCCATCGGCCCGCGGAGCCGCAGCAGATCAAGCAACGCGGAACAAGGGGAGACCGCCAGGGGTTTAACCTCGTCTTCGCGGCGTCAGCCAGTTCACCCTGGTCTCTCGCCCTTGAACATTTTGTTACATTAATTTGCACATTATTTTGCACATGCATGTTCTAAAAACACATGTAGTACCGTATGGTGCCTGGTCGTCCTTTAAACTTGTTTTTTTTTGTCGGTATGAAGTGGGTCCGAGGTTACAGACGAAATCAATGCGTCGTGCGTGGCGTGTGATCGAAAACCACAATGTATCTGTATCATTTCCAAAAGCTGTAATGTTATAATTTACATTTACATACTTATGAGGTCCGTGCACAAGTACCCTTCGACGGCATGGAGGGGAGAGTTGGGGAATGACTGTCGACGCCATGCCCGACTGAAATAGATTTAGGTGAAGTGACAAGTGATTCCCGCCCCATTCCCAGAAGCAAAACGTAATTAGGATAGTCCGCGAACAGACTATCCAATCGCCTGGTATAACCATCTCTGCCCTCACATGTACCCATTTTACCCCTGGGTGGGGAGAAACAATGAGTGACTGGCCATTACGGGATCGAATCAGAACACAGATGGCTGGGTTCGGGCGCCGGTCTGTTCTTGACACGCGAAACTCGGTTTTCGCGCTCGAACGGCGGGAACGAGACCCATGAAACATTGCACTCGGAACAGGAACACACATCTCCTAGTATAAAGGCTGTGCTGAATATTCGATTAATTGTAAGGTCGAATATTTAATTGTTCGATTTGACCCAGCCATACCAATTATCTATCAGGGTTTTGCAAGAACGAGTTTTGCGTGTCAAGAACAGACCGCCTGAACCCGGCCAATAAGTATAATGTGTTTCCATCCCAGGCCTACTGTTGACTCGGCATTGAAAGTATAGACTGGGAACGAGGCTGTAATCTCCTTAGCAGCTCAGACATAATTATAGCCTCCGTATTGCACTCGTCGGCGCGTAATTACCCTGCGTGGCGCTTTGTGTTGGCTCTCCAATAAAGGGGGGGGGGGGGGGGTGTAGAGTAGAGAGGAGGAGGAGGAGGGGGAGGAGGAGGGATGAGTCGAATTTCATCGGGCGTGCCCATTTCGCTAATTGCAGGCCTGCTTTTGAGTTATTTGCGGATGGTAGGACAAATTGCTCCTCGGCCCGAGCGTAGTATACAGGTATACACGACGCATTATTTACACTAAATAGGTCTATCGGTAATCACTTGCATGTGGCATTCTTGCTTGAGCCCCTGGCTCTTTTTTATATTTTTTATTTAGGTCACATTCTTTGATGCCTTCTATCTCAACGAGCTATTGCATAAAGCTATTTACCTTAAAAACAAAAACAACAATTTACTGACACTTGTTTAGAAAATGTGGGAATTTACAGAGGTAAAAATGTCACACTTTTAGAGAGCCCTTGTTTATAGACTAACCCGTATCAGCTGCAGCATCAGACCCAATTGAGTGGATCGGAACAGGCGATCATTAGTAACAGTTAGTGGATGTATATAGGTAGAGGCCCAGACCTTGTCAACAAAGTGGGACAAAACACATGTACTATAATTGAGAGCCGCGAAACGTATCCGAAAATGCTGTCACTGCCGTACGTGTCTTCAACTCAATGTTTCAACAAAAGCTGCTTTCGTGGCAGGCGCCCTATTAAAACAGCTGCCTTTATTTCATTCCTCTTCTCTTTTTTTCCTCTCAAATTTCAACACCTTGTCACTTTTCATACTTAAATTATGTCGCTCGAGTGTTAAAGGTAGTATACAGCATTTGCTTTTGCTGTAATTTTTTCAAAAATGGATGGGTTAGGGGATTCATAATTGGGACAAAACTCAAATTCTCTTGAAAACCACATCACATCAGGTGCCGTGACTTCACAGGATGCTTGAGACTGCGATTCACTTACAGTCAAGTAAGGTAGTGTAAAGACAATGCTCCCTTTGTTTACATCTGTATTTAAATGTGCCCGCAGCGGTATGCGTACGCATCGTGTTTTGCATAACATTTGGTTAAGGAGTGACGTCACAGGTCAGATCGCCTTTGAATAATGTGACCTCTGGCGTTATCTCTTACCCAAATTTATGCTAAACACGATGCGTGCGCATATCACCGGTCACATTTAAATATATTATATGTTAAAACAGAGGACAAATTTTTAAAACCTAAATCACATCCCGTTGTGAAATAAAAACAAATACAAAAGAAAATTACAGAAAAGATACGCGAAATTCGCGGTAATACCTGTAATGAAAATGTTCGCCAGTGTCTTTCCAGGTACGAAAACATCTACGCGGGTCAATTTACATGCGGCGCAGTGTTCTCGAACTGGCACAACATGGATATTGATTTTCCAGAGGAAGCACTCGCTCGATTATATATATAAAAAAAAGAAACCTTTCTTTCCTCGTCGTTCAGTTTTATATTGTTTTCATATCAACCGGGTTCGTCGATTATTCATCAAGGTTGGCTTGTTTTTCTCCGAGGTTTTGTTATTCTTTTTCCAATCAGCTGTAATTTTTTTCATTAACCCTTTTTTTTAGAACGGGCTATTAATACTGTTAACGCGGAATCGACGCGGGACGACGTGACTGAACTCAAACGAAAATTGGTCACAATTTGTCCTAAATATATATACACATATATTTTAGTTCTCCGTGCCGCACAAACTGATTTGCGGTAACACCATGTGGGAATTATCTTTAGTGAGTTGTGTGGTTCTGAAAGGAACTGGAGGAAACTCAACGTTTCGGACAGTATGCTCTGCCCGTCGTCAGGAGACTGGGGGATTACAACGGTGAAGCGGGGTTGCACCCTTCAGCGGGAGTTTAGTGTCATTAATATCTTTCCAACAATAATGTGGCTGGTTACTTTTTGGATAGTTGCAAATTGTACATAGAACCTTTTTGGCAACTGTATACCAATTAAAAATGTTACTATTGATATTTAATTGATATTTAGTAACTAGATAAAATAATTTTGTTTCAAAATGCTTTTATCATAAAGTTACTTACACACTCCGAATCCATATTTCTTGTTAAACATAATCTCGTGATTTTATTTAGGGACGCAACATAAAGACCAGATGTTTGTAATAACAACAACAAACCCAGCGCGGCTGTGTTTTTTCTTCACCTCAAACCTATGATGTTTGTATGATGAATTGCACTCGTGAATTAAACTCCTAGCCGTTTTCACGCCCAACGCGCAATCGTTGGTGTGAAGTGACTGTATAATACCCCCCACAGGTGTATTCGTGTGGGACCCTGTCTCCATTGGCGTCGGTTTGTATAATTAGTGGGCTTCCGGAACCAACTTAAAATAAAAACAAACATGCGCATCCGGCGAGTTGTTGTAGTATAACTCTGATGAACCGCCATCAAAAGCCAGCGCATTATGCTAATTAAATTCCAAATTGATAATCTTGCAGGCTGAAACATATGCTGCACTCTCTCGCTTGGACTTTGGATCTCTGGCGCATTGCTGGAGAGAATTACTGTGAGGACGGGGGCCTTATACAATATTGGTTGGCGTCTAATAAAACCACAGTTTATCGTGCGATCTAGATGTGCGATTTTGGGGGAAACGTCGGGAAGACGTGTGTGTAAGTGTGCCATTAATTCAATTAGTAGAGAAAAGTGCTGGCTGTATCCGCCGCACGCGTCGCGGGGATTTTCGGTGCGTCGGTTGTGTTTTGTTTTTTTGGTGCGCCGTGTGGGCGAAAAACACCTGTATGACATGCGTGCGTGTGTGATGTGATGGGATAAGCGTGGAGGAGGCAGCGACTGATTGTGTGTGCTCGTGCGAGGGTATATTTACGCCACAAACCGCACGTCGTTAACGGTATTCAGCGCACTCCGAACTTTTAAGGCTATCGGAGTTTTCTGGGTTTTGTTACCCACCAGGCATCTTTTGATCGTCTGCCATAAGAAACTATTATTGCATTTGCCGAACAGGTAAGTTCGACTTTTGATTGCTTCCTTTGTGATAGATGTACATTTATTTTGTGTACAGCTTGCCCACTGTACTCCGAAAGGACTGTACTTCCAAACAGAGAATTGTCTATCGCCCTAAAATCATGTCTTTGCTATCTTATAGTCGAATTTAAGACACACCGGCAATAGGTTGGCCGCAAAATCTCCGATTGAATTAAGCAAACCTGAAGTATTTGATATTCTTGTCTGGTCGGTATTTATGGCCAATATTATAAGATATTCCTTTCTGGCCGATATAATGTTGGTAAAGCCGATATTTTGATATTCCCGTCGGGCCGATATTTGGTATGGCCAATATTTTTATTCCTGTCTAGCCGATATTTGGTATAGCAAATATTTTATATTTCTGTCTGGCCGATATTTGGTATGGCCGTTATTTTATATTCCTGTCGGGCGATATTTGGTACAAGGAGTTATATAATAATTCATGTATAACTAAATGTTAAGAATAGCTGGTACTGTTAGCCACATCAATTTAAATACCAAATGCTTTTATTTCATTACACTATTGAAACAAGTGAGGAACATTGTTGGTATCTGTTGCCGGAGTATTCTTTTTACTATGATCCGAAGTCATCCCAGCTCGTGAAGCAAATCTTATTATTACAGAATGTTGTAAATTGGATGCTGAAAATTTGTACTTGAATCAGTAAATTTGCACCTAATATATTGCCGATTTTGTTCAAATTTGACTATAAGATACCCAAGACATGTCCATGTATACATAATATATAAAGCTTAAGCCGATTTTATTTTAGGAGTACGGTCCTAACATCTTATGGTTTTACAGCACAAATATGAACAATTTATTGTGCCGAGTCCAGTATTTTGCATGTGTTCCTATGGGGAACACAATTCTGAACACTGTGCACAAAAAGTGTGTAAGTAAGTGACTTCTGCATAGTAGGGTTAAAACAAAGTGTTTTTTTTAGGGACACGTTGTACATGCATACTGTGTATAGGCAGCGATATGTGGGAGCATGCGGGATAAAAATGTACAAGTTGTTCTGGACGAGACATGACCCTATATACTAATACGACGTACCGGTGTAACCTGCATACTCATAAATATTTGTAAATATGAGAGCCGAAATTGATTTTTTTAAAGGTAACCTATTCCGTCGCTGGTATAATTTACTTATTATACAGTAGGGGTGCATCCGTACCCAGAAGTAGTGCACAGGGAGAAAGTGAGAAATACCAAACTGGTCAGAAAATAAAAAAAAATATTATAAAAAAAATTAAAAACGGCGATTATAATTTTATTAAATTCCTCGTACTTAAAAATGGGGTCAAATGACCTCATTTATAAAAAAAATTAAAAAAATAAAACCGGCGATTTCAGTATAAGAAAATGGCAATTATTTTGTTTAAGAACTATTTTCACCGAATTCGTCATTACTTTTTATCCATACAAAATGAAACAGACGCTAATATTTTAGCAAATACCAGAAAGCAAAACATAAATACGTTTCTGTATTTAGCAACTGCTTTCCATGCATGCAGTGAAAGCAACTGCTTCCATTTTCCATAAATATGCAAGTAAAATGTTCAAACATTGTACATGTACTAGTAAAAGCAAATCATAGTAAAGTTATTCATACGACCCGTTTCACTGATTTTTAAGTGATTGTCAATAGCCCTTCTCCGACACAGCGACAACAAAGACCCGGTACTTTTTTGTTTTCGTCTAGGTAAAAACCGACGGTACTACTTCAAATAAGCACTTTCAAATGTCAAACAAACCTTATTTTCCGAGGAGGCACACTATACTTCGGAACCACCTTAATTAATTTCAGAACAAAATTAATTTGTTGCATATCTTGTTCTAAAAGACGCCCATCAATCGTATAATATGGTCGGAGAAAAAGCTGATATCTTTATCAGATGTATCTCTCGGGTAGTGACGCCAGTCGCAGTTGGAATGCCCTTTCTAAATGATTGCACTTTCTGGTTTCAAAATGTAAGCTGTAGTTAAAGGTAGGATACACCATTTGCAGATATCGAAAAAAATGTACTACCGAATTATTAGGAAATATCTTACTTATTTGAAAGTAAAAAATGATTGTAGGCATCCAGCAAAAGGATTGCGCTAGATATCCTGTATTTTGTTCAGACAAATTTATTAAAACCAAATTCACGATCGCCAGACGGCAATCGCGAAAAAACAAGAACAACATAGAACCACTGCCTGACGCCGGTTGAAAACGAACGCCGTTTGTCTTGCTTTTCTCAGCATCCATGATTGTAAAACTTCGGACAGGCCAGTTAAACGATGTTTACTATAAAATACAACCCCCCCCCCCCCCCCACCCCCAATCCACCCATTCATGATAATTCAAGCAATTACTAATGGTATATTCTACCTTTTTAAGCAAAAATACAGTGCCAACATTATTTATTTGAGTGCATCAATTTAAAGGTAGTATATTTTTTTTTATTTGTCATTTTTGAAAATGAATTTTATGGTAAATATTTCGTCATTCCGAGTTAATTCAACACGACTTTAATACGGGTCAGCGAAGCTTGGACTGATTATCATGACCTCCAAGCTTGAAATACCTTTTCTCTAAAAGCACACAGAAGACGAATTCGTACCTGCAAAAACTGTGTTTAGCGAGTAAACACTTTTCTAAATACTTGTGTTTGTAAACGTGTTTGTAAACGTGTTTGTAAACATGTTTGTAAACATGTTTGTAAACATGTTTGTAAACATGTTTGTAAGCATGTTTGTAAACATGTTTGTAAGCATGTTTGTAAACATGTTTGTAAACATGTTTGTAAACATGTTTGTAAGCATGTTTGTAAGCATGTTTGTAAACATGTTTGTAAACATGTTTGTAAACATGTTTGTAAACATGTTTGTAAACATGTTTGTAAACATGTTTGTAAACATGTTTGTAAACATGTTTGTAAACATGTTTGTAAACATGTTTGTAAGCATGTTTGTAAGCATGTTTGTAAGCATGTTTGTAAGCATGTTTGTAAGCATGTTTGTAAACATGTTTGTAAACATGTTTGTAAACATGTTTGTAAACATGTTTGTAAACATGTTTGTAAACATGTTTGTAAACATGTTTGTAAACATGTTTACAAACATGTTTACAAACATGTTTACAAACATGTTTACAAACATGTTTACAAACATGTTTATTGTTTAAAAATCATTAAACATTGATGTTTAGGAATTGGACAAGTGCGTATATAGCTCCTAAACATGTTTACAAACTGAAAACAAGAAGTATTTACTTGCTAAACAGTTTTATAGTGATTTCTGAGCTTTTTATGAATTGTTTCCATTTCATAAAATAAAACTGAAATCGTAGAATAAAGCATTGAGACAATTCGTAACAAAATGATCTTTGACCTTGAACTATGAAAATGCTTCAAATTTCAAAATATTTTATCGAATGTTTGTGATGGGTGTTTTTTCAATTTTTAAGTTATGATTGTTAAAGCTATTTTTGACAGGGAAAAGCCTCACTTAAATAATACCTGCAAATGTATGTATGTATACAAGTGCACATCAGATTATGTCATGAAAAAGGCATGGCCCTATAGACTGGCAATGGGGTCACTAGTGCACGTCTATGCGCCCCGAGGGACTAGAATAGGGTCCTATATCGCGAGGCCGAAGGCCTAGAGAAATAACACCATCTTCTGGGCACGCATAATAGACGTGCACTAGTGGCCAAATTATGCCAATCTGTATGTGTTGTATAACACACCTTTGTCTAAAATATGTCGGGAGTATCGTGATCTGTTTTACGATAAGCCTTTTCAACCTGCAGAGGGCGCTGTAACCAGTCAAAAATTCCACATGCTAGCCTATATCGGTGAACCCCACGTGACCGTGGATCAGCCAACCAGGATAAAGAACCAGCAAGGAGAAAGAACCTCCGAAGTTGACCTCATGTAGCGCGTTTCCTGACCAATCGAATAGACAAATTAGCGTGTAAAAGTCGGAGTTTTTTAAATAATGTTTGAGAGAAAGGGGCAACCCCGTGTAAAATGCCCATAAAAGGGTCATGGAGGGGTCATGAAGCGCAAAGACAAAATGGCTTACTTTCACGCTTCTGCTGCTGTTTTTGCAGCTTTATTGAGAACCGCTCATCCAAACCACTTTACACTTGACACTGCACATTCGTGGGCCCTGAGCAATACACCTGCCGATGTTCAACTTCATACACTCCCCGATTCTGGAGATAATCGAAATATCGACACACATCCCGACATACAGACAGACAGACAGCCCGACAGAGAGAGACACATAGACATTTCTGGAATTATAGATTACTAGATGGAAGTTTATTAACCTTCTTTCAGTGGTTTCACCCCCCCCCCCCCTCCCCTACCCCCGGCGGCGATTTGTTTCCCCAAACGACATCGCCATAGAACTGGTTTTTAGCGCATCTGATTGGCTATCTGTTACGTCATGGTAGTAAATTTTACTCTCAAATTATTGACCCTAGGACTCTGGGTTGTATTGACCCTAGGAATTTCAACTTATTGACCCTAACCCTAACCCTAACCTTTTTTGACCCTAGGACTCTGGGCTTTTTTTGACCCTATTACACGTCATGCAATCCGACACACGGATGAATGGATGACGTAGATGTTAAACAACCTATCAGATGCGCTAAAAAAACAGTTCTATGGCGATGTCGTTTGTGAATTTTTTTTCGCCCCCCGGCGCTGTGGCTAGATATATCCCGCTAACATCAGGTTTATTTTGTACTCGGTTTGGCATGTTTTTTGATTCTGCGTATAAAAAAACAGTTGTGTTTGATGGGCCCTCGACCGCTTTATTGACAATAAACCGTAGGCACATCGCATAGTTTACATAGATCAACTGTGCATATTTTGGTTTTCACAATTGTAAAGTTCACCTTGACAAAATGTAATTATCTCTTGAATGTATTTCTTTTTACTGTCGGAATAATATTTCTCCTAATTTACATATACGTCAACCATCCGGGAACATCTGTCGGGTGTATGGATTTGCGGGCTCGTGTCGCTTGTTGCATGTATCGACTTTCAGAAAATAAATAAACGATTATATCAAATGTTGTTATCATTGTTTTAATAATAACCACAATAAAGGGAGACTTGTTCATAGACTTGTGCACAAAACAATGCCGACTCTTCGGACCGCTAACCTCAATTCGTCACCGACACCACGAACTGGCACCCTCTGCATCACATGTGTACAACAAATTAAAACAATTCGACAAAAATTTTTTTTGCTGAATATATCATTTTGTGCCATGAAGTATAACTTGGCGAAGTTGTTTTTTCTTAAATCATGTTAATTTGCTAATTTGTATTGGGGAGTTTTGCATAAATTAGTCCATTCTGTCGTTTTTCGGTTCCACGAAGTGACACTGCACTCAGTGTCAGTTCGTGAAAACGAAATTGCGGGGGCGCGCTGTGAAAAAGATTTCACGAACTGGCACTGTCTATACAACGTACCCAGGGCAATGTTGTATTACGCCGTGTATACGTATCACGTTTGTCTACGAAATAAATAGAACTCGATGTTGTCAACACGGCGGCACCCGAGCACTGTGTGCGCGCACTCCCCGAAAACGCGACAGTTTTCGTTTTCACGAACTGACACCCAGCACAGGGTACGCGCACTCCGCGAAAACGCGTCAATTTTCGTTTTCACGAACTGGCACTCACTCACTGCAATGTATGCGCGCACTCTTCGAAAACGCGAGAGTTTTCGTTTTCACGAACTGGCACCCGTCTTAATCATTTAATTATTAATTAACTAACCGTATTTTCACAATATAAAAATTGTGTTTCAGCAGTTAATGAATTGTTACGTTTAATGATACCAAAACCCCTCAAGTAGACGGATTTGTTGACTGAGTAAACTCATGTCAAACCTTTAAAAGCGTTTTTCTCCGAATTGTATTTCTGTAACGGCGACCACTGGGTGTCAGTTCGTGGTGTCGGTGACGAATTGTCCCTTATCCTTTATAAACAATATTTTGTGTCCTTAAGCAAGCTACTTCACCCCACTTGCCTCTCTCCACCCAGGAGTACCGGCATTCACTGGGGAGTAACATGTAATCGACTAGCATCCCGTCCAGGGAAAGTAAAACATATTTGCAGTCGTTTCATGCCAGAGAAACACCGCTAGCCTGGTGAGCTATATTGGCTCGCGACAGGCTTCAAATTTGTTTTTACTTCCCAATTTTGAAATATTTATGTTTTGGACTACGAGCAATCGATCTTTTATTTAGTGCGACTGTAAAAGAACAATTGCCTCTAAATCAGAGCTGTGGCATTTAGAGAGACATTAAAAATGCCCCCCCCCCAAAAAAAAAAAAAAAAAAAAATAAATAAATAAATTCCACTAGTCTCCCTAAATGAATATTATTTAAAAAGTGCTTTAAAGGAAGTATACACCATTTGCAAACATAAAAAAAATATAATTATGAATTATTATGAAATACCTTTATACATTCTCAAGTATCCTGTAATATCAAGACACCTGGTGTGCTATGGCATTCAAGAAAAGTGTAATTTTGTATCAATTTTCAACGATTGCCGGCCGACAATCGTCGGAAAAACCTGACTACTTCCAAACACTGCCCTCAATTTATTAAATTTAGTTAGTCCACATTTTGTTTGCAATACTGTTAACCGTAAATGGGTGCCAGCCAACTATAGTCTGGTTTTCTAACATGTTAATTCCTCTGACTCTATAAATTGCCCTGTTACTTCTGAAGGAAGTCAAGGAACCAGACTGCAGAAACAGCATTAATGTTCTCGGTTTTTCCAGCATCTATGAACACAAAACTTGGAAAAACAGTCAGCATCACAATATTTTCTGTCAAATATGAACCATGTAACCCATCCATTTTCGGAAATTACAGCAAAGGCAAATGGTGTACAATACCTTTAAAAATGTCTCCCCGCGGGTATACATGTGGTTGTAATAATGCTGAAATGTAATAAAACAAGACTTAATTATAACAGCAACGATTTTTCTCTAGGTTTAGCAGGTTTTTTTTTCTTTCTTGTTTTTGTAGCCCTATACTTTGATGGATCATTTTGTACCGTGTTTAGAGAGGGGGCCTGTATTGCTTGTTACACCGTCCTCTGTATAAACTGCCGAGGCCCACTTGATTGATGCCGTTGCAGGGTCACGCGCCTGACATTTGGACGGTGCAGGATTTGTGGCTTGAATTCAAGAAAGAAAAACAAATCCCGTGGTTTGTTAACTACTATCACTTGTATTATATTCTTTCTCATTAGGAGAATTGTGTGTGTGTGCGCGTTTTTTAAAATTAACACAAAGCCATATCACGGGTATTTCTCCTTTTTCGCATTGGGGCAATGCACTCGGCGATAATCAAACATCACGCAGCGATTACTCGCCTGAATTAAGGCCACATTACCTCTGTTTACATTCTATATTTAAATGTTTCCCGTCGTATGCGCACGCATCGTGTTGTACATGAATATGTAATAACATAAGTAGTTTGCGGTAACACCAGGGTAATACTCTTTAGTGAGTTGTGTGGTTTTGAAAGGAACCAGAGGGAGCTCACGTTTTGGACAGTATGCCCTGCCCGCCTGCCCGTCGTCAGGAGACTGAGATATTCCAAAGGTAAAGCGGGGTTACATGGAGCCTGGAAGCGAAATTTGGTTAAGAAGTGACATCAGAGGTCACAATAATTATTCAAAGGCGATCTGACCTGCAACGTCGCTCCTTAACCACATTTTATGCAACTGAACACAATGCGCGCGCAGACCGCCGCGGTACATTTGTGTTGAAACAGAGGCCACATCGTCTTTTACAAGAAAGGGGGAACATGAGCATGAAATGTTTATACGGTGACATTATCGCGTAAATAAAATGAGTTTGCTCGTGTGTGTGTGTATGTAAACACCGGCAATCGTGAATTAGGGACAAATGGGTTAGCTCATAAACAAAGGGTCCACGATTGAAAAATCGTGTACCGAAAACTAATGGGAGGCTTCTGAACAAGTTGAAGTAAAATGGCGGGAGTACTGTTTTCGGCCATTAATCACTTCTCTAGTCTCTACAGCAAATATACCCTCCTTAAAGCAGTCCTGCCCAATCCTGAATACGCTCGACTTCGGTCTTGGATTAGTCAGATTTGTGTAAACGATGTTCAATTAAAAATGATAAAAGCATGAAATGTGGCACACAGTAAGAGTATGCAGTGAAACGGAGATTTTGCTATTGGGCCATTGCATATTTGTCCTATACACTATAAGTACAAGTGGCAGCCATTTTCAAAATGGCTGCCACTGCTTGTTATTCTACCAATATCCCTAATTCAAGTCCCATTGAAAACAGTGTAAAATCAACAATGTTCACGACCAAGTTTCATGCACACCGACATCACTAGGGTTTCTCAAACAACAATCAGATTATTGTCTTGGTCTTTATCTTTCCATTTCTTTTCAATTTTTAGTAGGTTAGCCAATTTTTTAATATTCACACCAAAAGAAACTCACCTCCCGAAAAGTGATACTTCCCGAGCTTGCAAGCAGCCATTTTACAAATGGCATCCCTCCACGTTCTTGGGCAATTAGGACCCATTTTTCAACCGTAATTTTGTCAAGTCTGCCCTCAGATTGAAGCTCAAAAACCAGGGAGTTGATCCTATCCTATATTTACACAATCCCACCATTTATTTCACCAAACGGCATCCTTTTTCAAAAGAAATTGTGGGGGCACATTTCATGCAGATGAGCTCGCGTAGAAATTCTCCTTTCAATTAGGGTGGTGCACCCCTATAGCCAAATATCTTTCTCCTGACAAATTCTGACTGTCTGCCAAATATCTTTTTGTTATCATCAAGTGAACAAATCTATCACATTTTGAACCAATCTGCCTGACTATATACAACAATATACAGTTTCCAAATATATACACCATTATAATTATGATTTCTCGTTTGTCTATAACACGAGTGTATTAGTTTGGCGCGTCTAAAAATGCAGTCATTATCATATGCCTCGCCTAATATTTTTAACTGCCTTATTTAGATGAGAGTAGAAACTTAATTTTATGGGATTTTGTTGTCCAATAGCATTCCTCCGTAATCCATTTCGACTACCCGCGTATAGCTTCTTGATTTCATTATAGTAGTTTATTCATCAATGCAATTAACATATTAGCGTCAAGACAATATAGTATATTGTTCCAATGGTTACTTTTTATGACCACTTAGTATGTACACGTTTGCATATATAGTCAAGGGTCTTTATTGTTCGTTTTGTGCATTACGCATTTACACAAAAGCAGCAGTGTCGGTATTTTTTATTTCGAATAATCATCTCGAATAATTAGTTTTAAAACCATAATGGTTTTCTCATTTACAGTGAGATTACTGTAATTAAGTTTGTAGACCCTAAATAAACTGATGACCAGATAAAAATCGTCAAATTCTGCTAGATTCATTTCAAAATTCTGCTTTAAATAAAATTAAAGAAAAACACCAAAAACATCTGCCAGATCTAGCAGAAAATCTGCTAAATGTAACAGAAAATCTGCTAAATGTAACAGAAAATCTGCTAAATCGGGTACCCTGGTCATTCCCATGGTAATATCTGAAACGCCATGCATTTTTTTGGTATCTTGTAACCAGCAAGCGTATTCCTTTTACACCGCAGCAAAAGGTTTCTCCTAGAAACAGTGTCTATAATGCGCTCTCGAAAACAGACTACGAAAAGCTTAAGAAAACAAAAACTATGACGTCACAATGACGTTAATACTTTAGTCTACAAGTATACATGAGAGCACTTTAATACAAGAACGGTTGTCGTCGACCTATCACAGTAGTCTAGTCGATAGTGGGATGAACTATAGATTCGAAAGGTCCTTGGTTCGAATGCACTAATTAAAGGGGAAACACGCCGAGAACATTAAAGACTGTGCAATCAGTACTTTGTAGTCTGTTTTCAAGAGCGGAAACGGCAATAAATACTAAGAAACCATTCCCTGCAGTATAAAACTAAGAAAATTACGCACCTGGCAATATATCGTGCTGGGGCGCCATATTGGCAAAGATTATAGACTCACACATGACTTGCTGTAAAATCTACCCCCATATTGTCTTGAACCCCCCACCCCCTCCCCCTCCGTTCAGGTCTCACTCCGTCTCTTTCCAGCAATAAACATGCATGTCTCCAACGTCTCACAACAGCGCTTCACGATCCAGCAGGCCGGAGTCATACTCCAGTGGTTTTCATTATGTACCTGTTGACCCGTAAATCGGCCATCTTTTTTTTCTTTTCTCTCTTCCCTTTTTTTTTTTTTTTTTTTTTTTGCAGATTGGATGAACATTTGTGTATGATTAATTTTCATTATCTATGCATCTCGCGTGATGTTGGGGAAGAGTGGTGCATGGTTCTTGAGACTAATCTAATGTTTCCCCTCTTTCTTCTTTTTATGCAGGCGGCATAGCAGTGCGCTCGGAAGAAAGGTATTCCTTCATGCGCCGGAACGGAAGAGTACGGCCACTTTTATTTGTTTAATGGACACCCTCGTAGGAAATCGCTGCGAGGAAAGGCCTGGATTTTAGGTACGAGTGGCCATCTCCCACAGACTACAGGTCGCTGACGTGAATGCTCAATTAGCCAAGAGGACGAAGACGGTGTAGACCTGGCCCAAATCACCCACCAGCTTTTTTTTTTGCTCAGAGCATCACTAGCACTCGGAGCTCGGAGCAGATTGATGTTAGGACGGCAGGGATAGCGAGACAGGAGAAAATATCTGGACTTCCAGATTCCGATGAGCTTTGCGAGAGAGCAGACTTTTTTTCCTGAGATCTTCGAATCTTCACGTCGCCCGAGCTGCGTTTCTTCTCGGCGTTCGCTCCACCAAGTATATTTTTGACGAGCTGTACAGAGAATTTACGGCGCAGATTTGGAGAGTATTGACACCTGCCGTGATTACATTATTTGTCTTGTGGATTTGCATACGAGGGGGAAGAGTGTGTATTTTGCGCGTGTTTTCGTTTTGTAGCGTTTTTTTGAGGGAAATATTAATCCATTCAGCAACATCAGCGACCGCAGGCAACGTGAACCAACAACGCAAAGAGCCTCCCACCAACACTAGGATAGCACTGCCGAGGATGCCACATTGTACGCGGCAATTATAAATCACCCCAACCCGGCCGAGCGTGTTTATATTTTCCCGTGATTCGGCGAGAAACGGACACAAATCTCGCGATATTAAAACAAGGGGAAGAAAATGTCAACAAATCGGCGGGAGGTAACATTTCGCGCAGCGGGGAAGGCAGGTTGCCGGGGTAACGTGGATGTTTTTAGATATCGCGTTGTGGTTTCATCGGGATCGAGTTTTGTTGTCTTCCAACGCCGACCGGGCGACCGGACAATCGCACGGGACTAATTAGGCGGCAACGGCCGACGTTAGGTGTTCGGGAGGGGCACAATGCGATGGAGGCTGGACTGACATGCACGACGCGGACTCACCCAGATTGTCGGCATGGAAGTGGTAATGGTATCGCCAGCCAATGAGCAATCATGCATAGATTCGACGGAGCAGTTGCTCTGTCAGCAGACGGACGAGACGGCGGCAGCGTGTGCGGGCGTGTTGGCGCCCTCATCTGGCAAGCGCGCACCGCTTACCACCGACGCCGATTACCACGACAAGCAACAGCAGCTGCTGCATGAGGCTACCGGGGCCACCATGGATTACCGCGGCCGCGGAGGAGCCTGGGAACCACTCTGCAGTCACCACGCTGGCGAAGAGTACGAACTGCAGGCGCGAGACGGCACTGGTTCCACACCGGATTCTCCCCAAACAACTGCTCACACAGGATTACTGGAGAGGGCAGACAAAGATGACACACATGAAGGCGCAACCAAAGAGGAGTTGTTTTTCATTGGCGGGAGTACGAGTGGAAAGCACCCAAATAGGGCTCAAAGTAGTACCGCCAGCTCCGGCAGGCTACCCGTGCCGAAACGCAGACATCTCGCCGAGCCGTCCAGTGACAATCGCTTTGTCAACCTGGCCCACCGGTCGGCGCTCGTGAACGGTACCATCCCCCGGTTTACGCCGCTTCAGCTGCACCGGACGGAGCAGTCCTGGGACCGGTCCTCCTCGGCGGCGGACATGAAAGGTAACGGGGCCGCCGAGGGATCTAGCCGTAAAAGCAGTGGCGTCGGCGGCAAAAAGGGTAAAACTCACTACAGTCATGCCAATACAGGCTACAGACTGGGCTTACGGAGGTCCCTGTTCGAAAGACGGAAGCAACTCAGTGATTATGCCCTGGTTATTGCAATGTTTGGAATTGTTCTCATGATCGTGGAGACGGAGCTGTCGTGGTTCCTTTACAGTAAGGTAAGATACTGCTGTTTGATTAAACCAATTAATCTAGATTTATCAATTAGCAGATGCACCTGCAAGTTGTACAATTAATTATCAGGTGTAAAGTGCCATAAACACTTGAAACTAAATCTTGTTTGTTTTGGATCTGCCGTGATCTCCAAAGGTCAAAAGGTTCACGCTGTTTGGGGCAAAGATACGCATACCCTGTAATCAGGCCACCAGGTAATTCAGTCATAAATATATGCTAATGTATGCATAAATATATGTTAATGTATGCATATATTAAATAGCAAACCGTAGACTGGTCCTCGAAAAAAATACGGTCTAAATCGGTTTAAATCTGTAATATCGTTGGAATTGTGTCTTGGGCCAAAGTATTTTTTATTTTTGTTAACTTAATTTGTGCATAATCGACGATCTGTCATTCATGGGGCTTCCATACCGACACCATGATCCATGAATAGTCTATGGATCACTATGCGTGCATTAGCTTTGAAATCTGATGAGCCCTTACGCGTGCGTGTTGTGAAAGACATACCCAATCGTGTATGTAAATAATACCCCAACTACTACTAAACATGGCGAAGGAGAAAAACGCAACTGTGCCGTTTGTGCCACATGCATTGCCGTGTGTGTTCACACATTGTGTTTGTCTGGCCAACCGTTTATATTTGACATGCAGAACAGAAGGTATAAACACACGCACTAGGATATGTCATTTAATGCGACCATGGCTCCACGTACATGTAATATTTCCATTCTTTAATACCACCGGTTTTTGTTAAGTCTAGGTCCCTTGTCGTTGGCATGATAGTGCGTGGGCGGACGCATGAGGTTTTGCAATCCGTCGAACAGTCTGTGTTCAGAATTACATAAATGTCACCATTTGTATATGTGATATAATCATTATTATTCACACTTAGCGTGCGTGTAATATTTTCCATCTGTGTGTATATGGAGCTATTGCTTATTATGTATGTGCAGCGCATCTAATAATTCTATCTCCTTGTCGACAGAGCGGGATAGCGAATGCCACACATACCTCCACGTTGTCGCGGCATTACCGACCAGTAATACCATTGGATATTGCATTGGGAATGCCAGGATGGGTTTAACCAATATATATGAATTGCCACTCGGTGCCAAATGCCAACCCAAACCACACAACAAATGTGTCCTTGCGAGTACACAACGGGTGTAATAAATTTGAAAACATACCGGCCGTCTCTTGCAAACATATACGTATACGACTGTACATGTAAGCTTAATGATTCTCTCATATAAAACCCATTGGTACCTACCTACGTACGCGTAAAGCCTGTGGGTAATAATATATGCATGCTTTACCGACCAACGCTAACGGATACACACATCGCCATAAAAATACACTTTTGGCTTGTTGTGTGCGCATCCCCGTGTTTACGCTCACTTATGCACACGGGCCAACACGTTGACATTTTCTATTGCATAGACAAGAATTTCTCAGCATTGCACCCAACAACTAGACAACATAACATAAAGTGTTTTGTTGTTCTGTGGATTTAATTTCTGTGGATTTAATTCCACAGTGATATGACATGTCATGAAAAAGGCCTTAAGGCGCTTTGCATAGCCCATTACGACTATCTACCGTAGATAGCTGAGCAACACTAATGGCGTCGGTCATACTATAGCCCGCATATCCAGGCCAGGGTTGAATTGATTGGCATGGAGCCTATGCCATTTCCAGAAGCAAAGATGAAAGAGGAAAAAACCTGAATGACAAAAGAGAGTATCGTTATTTATGTAAAAATTGTGCATCCACCTCGGCTACAACTCAGGCTTGCGGAAATACGGTAGCTTCTATGAATTATTATTCCTATCCAAATGATAGGCCTACTGTCTAAAATTACCTGTGTTTTTCATATTCATCATGCTTGCATTTACCTTATTAAAAAATTGTTGAATGAAGTACATCGATACATTTAAAGGTAATGTGTCTACATCTGCAACATCAAACAAACAAGTAATGGATCATTACGAAATGCCTTTTTTTTAACTGTGAATAAATAACAGTTTTGAGCATCCTGTGAAATCGCAGCACCTGGTGTCCAATTTATCAAATTTAAGTTAGTCAACATTTTGTTTGCGATCAGTTACACAGAGATGAATGTGTGCGAGCCAGCTAGTCTGGTTCCATACCCTGACAATTCCCCAACGTCCGTATAAAGTAGTCAGGAAACCTAAAACATTTGTTTTAAAGCTTTTCTACCATCTATAAACACAACACTTTTATAAACACGCCTTAATCAATATTTGCTATACAAAAAAACACCCTCTAATTCATCCATTTTACAAAATGTTGGCAAAAACAAATTATGTGTAAATGTATCTTGGTGTCTTCATGTATTTGTAATTTTCATAAAACATTATATTGTGCGGTAGTTCGGCTACCTGCAGTTTGTTTGTCAATAACAAGGGGAATTAAAGTATTATTTTGTTTTGTTGCTAAGTCCAAGCTTCAAGGTAATTTTATATCTATATAGGCAATTTTAACAATCAGTACTTTCAATATTTGTAGTGACTTCATTTTTAGGCGAAAAAGTAGTTCATGATTCACACTCTGAGAAAAATATTCACGGTAATCTAAAGGTTATATGTAGGCCTATCTGGGCCCAATTTCATAGAGCTGCTAAGCAAAAAAAATTGCTTAGCACAAAAAGTCTTGCTCATTAAAAACAGGTTACCAGCCAAAATTATACCTGTTTTTCGTGCTAAGCAAAAAAACAGCTGATTATCAATCCAGAACAATAAAGATCAGGTGAAAATTTGGTCTGTAACCTTGTTTTTGCCAAGGAAAAATTGTCATGCTAAGCACATTTGTGTGCTTAGCAGCTCTATGAAATTGTCCCCTGAAAAAACAATTCTCAGATACCTACATAATATTATTAAGTACGACATGTATAGATGGTGGGATTGTGGTTTTGATGATACAAGCATCAAGCATGAACATTGGCATGCAGTCAGAGTATGTCATGAGAAAGATATTTGGCCATAGGGCCATCGCAGATTTGTCAGCCATTTTGAAAATAAATCTGAGATTGCCCTTTAGCCAAATATCCTTGTCATGACATACTCCGACTGTGCGCCAAATATGCTTGTATCATCAAAGGCACAATTGATTCCCCAAAATGGTTCCCATGTCTGCCCCACCACTCACTGTGGGCAACAGCAAACCAAAGAAATTGTCAACCACACCAAAGCCTTGCTAGCTGTGCATTCAACTGATATAGTCTACAGTAAAATACTACTAGCCTATAGTATTATACATGTTTATCTAATAAGGTGACCCCAGACCCCATTTTAGCATAGACAAGGGAATTATTTGTTCTCAACCGGCCTTATAAAACGGCAGTAACCTTCTATTTTCTTTACATAAAAAAACACCAACCATACCAGATTTAAAATGACGTCACTGAGTAGAGTAAACCAAGGCCAATTGGTAAATGCTTGAATTATAAGGAATGGGTGAATTTGGGGCGGTTGTATTTTATAGTAAATATCTATCCGAAGTTTTAGAATCATGGATGCCAAAAAAACAAACAAGAAAAACGGCGTCTGTTTTCAACCGGCGTCAGGCAGTTGTTCTTTTTTTTTTTTTTTTTTCTCGCGATAGCCATCCGGAGATGTATTTCTTTTAATTCAACTTTTCGAAACGATTACATGGTATCTAGCGGAATCACTTTGCTGGATACCTAGAATCATTACTTACTTTAAAATGAGTAAGATTCTTTTTATTTAATTCGGTAGTTAACTTTTCGAAATCTGTAAAATTGTGTATCCTACCCTTAATTATACCTAGTAGATTTCAACAAGCCGTGTTTTGTGTTTGTTTGGTTGTATCGTTTACCAGCAACTTTAAAGGCATGAACTTTACACCTTTTGTGACGAGTGTGTTTGCGTCGGACAAAAAATCATAAACATTGATTGGTTTTTTTCTGTTGTGGATACATGTCAAAAGATGAACACTCCAAGCAACAAATACGATAAATGCAACCGATATATGTCGGGAAACCTTTTTTTTATTGGTTCTCATTTCCGACCGACTTTATGTTTCCGGATCCCCAGTCTAAAACCAATTACTAAAAAAAACATACAAATTTAAAGAGTGCATACCAAAAGCTATTAAAAATATATCCTGGGTTTTAATGTGAACTACGGCGTGTATAGCAACCAGTGGAACACCATAAGATGCGAGGATGTCACCTCACATCATATTACTGTACCTATACCGGTATATGTCATAGCTGCCCCTACAGCAAAAACGTTTAGTGACGTGAGCTGCTCGGAGCAGATTTAAGTAAATTACATCTTGCCAAATATAGTTTTATTATATTATTTTATTTAGCGATATCAACCCTTGTTAAACTCATTGCAATACCTTAAACTACAGTCGGTAAACATTTAGTATAATTCAATTTAGGCATGTACAGTACGGGTGCAACAGCAATTCTTCCGAGGCAAATAAAGTAACATATATACGCATAGAAACAAAAAAGACGCCTTTATGTCCACTCTTGACAAGAGGTGTCCCTTGATTGTGTAATTCGCAACATGACGTGTATATTATACAATTAATGAATGTTTGTGGGGTCAACGGTAAGAACATTTCTACGAGGTGACACCCGAATAAAATTATTCCTAATAATTCAGTGGTTTTGTTTGTTTTTATGTTTGCAAATATTGCATAATATTACTACCTTTTTAATTAAGGAAATGTGTTCAGGTGTTTGGTTTTCACATGCAATTTAAAACACATCGTGTTGGTGTAGCACTGAGGTGGACGTTGAAATATATACATATGTGTTTTAGGGGGAAACTCAATTATTTCTATTGATTTCTAATATTGTGTCGAATACGACTAAAAGGCCTAAAAAATACAGTTAAAAAGCAGCTCTAGCGACTCATTTTATTTTGTTGGCCTACATATTTGAACTGATACAAAAATTTACTATTAATATAGACCGAAGCACGGATGTAAAATTGAAATCTACCAAACTTATATTGCTACATTATATAACAAAGGTAACACCCCTATTAACCCTAACGTACACAGCATGGGCCTTATACACGAGGAAGCCCTTTTGGTTGTGTTCCCTGAATGCACTGTAGAAATTATGAACTGTTGAATGGGATGGTGCCAGACTATTTTTGAATTCATTTTTAATATTTTTTAATGTGGCTTAAACATTAAGGTATTAGTTGAATCACAGATTTCGAATTATCCATCAGTTATGTGTAATTAACTTTAGGTCGTTTATATCAGCAAATTAAAAAAAATGAAAATGTTACCTTCAATTTAATATGGCCGACTCGTGAAGATACCTCACAGTTTTACTTTTGTGTGCAATGGCCTGAAACCAAAACCAAAGTATACTGAAATACCCTTGAAAATTGCAAAAACCAAAAAAAAAAATCGGGTTAAAATGAGACAAAAGGTTAATTTCAAGGATTTCATTAAACACATACATTGTACAGCCCTTTAATTTCCTCACAAATCAAATACAGTCTTTTGTTGTAGAACAACAGCTTTTTAGCAGACCGGCCCATATTGAGCAAGGTGATTAAGATCATTGTCTAATTTTACCGTATCTTTCTCGTTTATCACGTCGTCTGTTGTTACACAACTCGTTGAAGATTCAGATCGGTAGATATATGTGATAGAATTGTGCCTTTAATGATACAAGCATGGAATATGACACACATGTTTTCAGAGTATGTCATGAGAAAGATATTTGGCTGCAGGGCCATCGAAGATTTGTCTTTTAACAAATTATAGGTAGAATAACAAGACATTTTCTAAGTTTTCAAAATGGCTGCCATTGCATGTTATTCTACCTATGTTTTTTTTCCTGCGATGGCCTAATATTCAAACATCTTTATCATGACATGGACTGTGTCAAATGTTATGCTTGCATCATCAAAGACACATTTCCCCTAAATGTTGTCCCTATCTGCCCCACTAATTTTATTAGAGAGTTTGTCTCGGCTGTAATTCTTGTGAAGGGCATTGACACATCTAGATGCATCATAGTCACATCAGTCGAACGAAAACAAACGCGCAACAAAATTGCATGACTGGTTGGAACTTTGAAATATGACTTTTGGGTTTGCGAGCCCGCGGGCTTCTTGCCTCGACTGGGATCATCGTATAGGCGGCGAGCCACCAGCTTCGGGGAAAGTAAAACAATTCTATAATGGTCTGGATAAACCTATAGCTTAGTCTAGTTTAGTCTAGTTTAGGGACTTTGTGGTTTTGATTGTATATTTCAGACAGAGGGAGGTAGTTATGCTCGGCGACTGGGCTTTAGGGGCTTTGGCCTTTCTTTCTTCGGTCAATACATTTCTGGCGAGTCAGCGGGAGGAATAATGATGAATAATGCTTGTCTAGTCTGTGAGATGTGTAAGTTGGCAGTGTTACTGCCCGTAAATGCCTCTCATTTTGTAGTCGATTATGCTATGCAGCGGGTTGAACGGGAATAAAACGGAGAAAAACAAAAGCAGGAATGTGAAGCGTGGGTGGTGGGCACCAAGCATAAAGTAAAACAGGCAGCCTTGTTCGGAAATTGGAAGTGGGAGAGAAAGTGGTTTATCAAAACGTCGAGGGTCTCTTTTTTTTTTATAAAGGTCGTTCATTGTACGCTTAACTTGCTCCGAAGAATTGGTGAGCTGAGATGTAGAAGGATGTTGAATCTTGGGCAATAATTGCTGAGCTGCCTTTTATCCCCTCTCTTTTCTTTTTTACCCTCACTTTTTTGTCTTCTAGAGGCATTTTCGCACCGTTCTAGCGTGATCGGCAGATAATTATCTCATCATGCTGTGCACAGCATCGCGAGTAAAAGGCAGAAAAAAAAGCCCAGTCGTGTTGTTTTGGTGTCGTACCCTTGCATGGGCGCGCGCTTCGTGTTTGGCGCGCTTCTCTGTGTTTGGCGCACTTTTCAGACGCCCCGGAGTGGCGCCGTATTTTTTGCCCGCCAAATGTCGCCTTGTGAGCACGCCGACTCTTTGATGTCTCTGATTAAGTCTCCCCCGCCTAATATAGCGGCTGCTAATTCCTTCTGGGTCCCGTCAACTTCCATGGCATTAAAGGAACGTGTGCGTTCCGAAGAGGGGCTTTTTTATTTTTACAAAGACATATGCTTGTACCGTTTGGAGCTACTCAAAAAGTAACCTAAAGGGGCCTACCGAAGTATAGTTTTTTTCGAGCTTCTATGAACACAAAACGTTAAACAGGTCAACGTCACAATATTACAAAATAGGAATCATAACCATTACAATTTCGAAAATTACAGCAAACAGCAGCTATATACTGCGTATAGGCCTATATGAACATTTCACGATGAAACAAGCGGAAAATTGCCGTGACCTGGTGCCGGTGGTCTGGAGCATTTTATTCGCGGTCTGCTGGTAATTCTACAAGTTGTGGGTTTTGAGTCCAGCCTGGGGTTATGGTGCGTGTGCCCTTGGGCAAGGCACTTTGTCACTCTTTGCTTCTCTCCACCCAGGGGTAAAATGAGTAAGCATCATCAGTGGTTGGAAACCCTCCAGAGAGCCGGGATAGTATTTTGAACATTTGACTCACCCAATGAGCAGGATAATAACGAAGTAGTACCTCGAGCACCGAGCACCAATGCGCATTAATAAACACGAATTGAATATTAGTATTAAAATGTTCCGAAGAGCCGTATTTTTTTATGATCAATATTTAAATAGCCGTTTTTCAAATTAATACATGTCAAGTGCAATATGCAAATAAAGTCGAGTACAATATAATTCTTATTTGGGGCCATCAACAGTCAGTCAGTTTTTTCTTTAAAAAAAAGAGAGATTATTTGTAACAAAAAAAACCCACCAAATTTATGGAGAATGGGCTACCAAATCATCCACGAAAACTTCCTGATATCCTTATTTTGTTTCTAGTGGGGAATATACCTTTTGACGGCATAGGCCGACATTAGCAAATATTGACCAAATTGAAAGTGACTATTTGTATTGAAGTGGCCTCCCGTGTATTCATCATCAATTTTACCCATGACGTGGCTACTGTTCGCTCATAATAATGCTGCTCGAAATAAATCTCCGAAATCAAATTATCGACTATTGTGCGTCTGGATTTAAAGACCAGATGGCGTGTTTATGGCCATTGTGATTGTTGTCCAATGACCCAGGAATGTCATTATTCATCGGCAAAAGAACTAATCGTAACATATTTCATACCCATGCGTTTCTGTTTTGCTTGCTAACAACCAGTAACCCCCCCCCCCCCCCCCCCCCCCCCCTCCCCTCCCCCCTCCAATCTCTGAAATTATTTGTGTATATATTTGAGTATTTAACGCATCTCAGTCGCGCGTACCCAAACCATACGGGTTGTATGGAAAGAAAAAACCAATTAATTACAATGTAATAACAAGCATTTTTGGCGGCCATTTTATTAAGAATAACCAAAACGTTGCCACCGCTGCAACGCTATCACATACCAGTAATTATTTAACAACTACGGAGGTGCATACCTTGCCAAAAATCACCATGAGAATTATTCCCCTCATTTGATACCGACTATTCCCTATAGGCTGAAAACCTATCTGTTTTCTTTGCATTTTTCTCCTTATAATACCCATCCCACTACTCTTTCTCTCCAAGCTCATCTTCCTAAATAACCTCCCTTTTTTATCCCTGTGGTAATTTATAGCTGGGTGGTGTAAACTGCTGAATAAATATCCTCGAAAAAATTATTACCATGCCGAAGTCGGCTTGGGGTATTGCGGTGTAATGTCTAGTGTTTTGGTTGTTAGTTGCCCATGGGTTGGTAAGACCAGGCTGTTGTCTGAATACAAAAGAGAGCTACAACATCGACGACGGTTTCCCTTTTTGTGTGATGAAGATACCTTTCCAAGGTGTTTTTATAGCGTGCTTGTACACCTGCATCTAACCCAAACACGATCGTCGAAGAAGCAGAGCTAACCCGCTGGACAGTAAAGAGCGAGTAAAAAGGGGTTAATAAAGTTCGGGGCCTAAGGTTGGAGTCATTTTTGGAAAAATCAAACATTTATTTGTAAACAGTCTCCATCTACATTAACACACTTAGTCCAGTGGCCATGGGGCATACGGTTCCGAAATACGGTACCCTCTGGAGACATGAACACAATGTGTACAATGTAGACAAAACGTCTCCGGAGGGTAAATTTCTATAGATGAATAGGTCTCCATTGGGAATTTCACGAATTAGATTTTTTGATTTTACTTAAATTACTCAAAAACTAGGATTAGGATGTGGGTTAGGGTTAGTGTTTGGGTTAGGGTATAATATAGGGTATATTGGGTCGAAATTTCAACCCAGGAAAAAAATTATGGTTAAAATGGGAGCATTTTGAAAAACGTGCTCGACTTTCTAACCATTTTGTACACGAGAACAAAGCCATGTCTCCACAGTGATACAAAAATGCGAATACATGTTCCCTTCTGTGTAGAAGCCGTAGTCTTGGGCCTCCAGGAAGGGGTCCACAGCATCAATGACCTTATCATTGGAGACAAAATGGCGATCACCGAGCTCCTTCAACTTCGGCAAGAGAGAGTTGTCGGAGGGGTGCCAAATCAGGAGAATATATAGGGCAGGTGTTCGACCAGTTCGAATCCACATTTCTGAATGGCAGCCATGTCCACTGTGGACGTTTGGGCCGGGGCCGGAGCTGCCCTGGTAGAAGAGCACCTTGCCAGCTTCCCACGCCGAATCTTTTTATTTTTTTCCCGTAGCTGTTTCAGGAGATCAGTGTAGTAGGCCTGAGTGTGACCCTTTTCAACAAGTTGAACTGCACGCAAATTCAGTAAAAACTGTAGTCCCACAGCTTATATTCTTGTATACCACGAACTTATCAATCGCCCCTCGTAGTACTTTCAGTTAGTCTCTAAAAAAAGAGTAAACACAAATAAACAAAGTTATTTAAAAAATAATAGTCGCAAAACAAAGATACAACAAATTATAATCCTTTATTTTGAACAAGTGGGGCAAATGCATGTATACGGTGTATAATCAATTTACGGAGAAAGCAATATCGAATTGTAGCTTTTATCTTGTCAATCGTGGTGTCACTTGTGAAAATTAAGTGCTATCTCCGGAATATTTTCTTATTCTGCGACGCAAGCCAGCTGACTTTGGCCGGGGTAAATGTTGCCCCAGAACGGCAAAGAAATCAATCTACAGCGCTTATCTTATCAAAACAACCCTGTCAGTTAGTTGTACAATAAATCCTGGCCTTTGTGGCACGTGAAGTGGGCAAGATGTCGTTAAATTGCGACAAATTTTTTAAATATTTATGGTCCAGTTTGATGCCCGTCCCAATCATCAGCACTCTCTCTATTTTGATACTGCATGTGATGAATGGAACACTGCGGCTTGGGAATTGTAGTCGTCCTCATTCTATAAAGGAAAAAATCAATACAGGTGGAATGTCGGAAATTATGAATTGCATAAGATGGCGTAAAATAAAAATACCTAAATAGTCAACCACTCGAACTTCGAAGAACAACTGTCCGTTTTGGGGCACCCTGTATACATAATTATTGTGTACGTGTACAGTACAAAGGTGACCAGCAAATGCGCTTGGAGACCAACCGTAAACTCGCCCAAGGGAAACATAAAAAAGACATCCTGCGCATTCCTTCCAAAATGCTACATTTCCACAAGTCTCAGCCTTTTTGCCCAACACGTTTCCCTTGCGCCGTTGGTACTTAGTCCAACAAAGTCCAACAACATATTATTATGTTTGGTACCAAACCAGCCAAACACTTGACTAAGCCCACTGTTGGAGTTTGAGGGACTTGGAGGTATAGTTAGGGTTAAAAAGAAGCACTATGTACATTGATTGTCTCTTTTTCTTCCTTTGATCCAGGACTCTGTCTACTCCTACATCCTCAAAGCCTTCATCAGTACTTCCACAATTGTTCTGCTTGTCCTTATTGTGTTATACCACGCCCGAGAGATCCAGGTGAGTCACCAACATTTATTGTCATAATTAGCCTCGAGGATTTTTTCCCCAGCCAAAAGACTGTTGTTAATTTATGTTATCCCCTGATTTCAAGACGCGTTAATTGTTACGATAGGCGACGGATTGTCAATGACAATGTCATTGGGCGTATCCCCTCGAGAAACAATTGACACAGTTTGTCTTTGTTAAAAAAGTCGCCCGTCATAAGGTACAAAGAATATGTTCACATTGCGCTTGAACTAAGGTATAGGTTGTCTGTAAAATAGAATGGGAGATAGGGAATACCAGAGTACAGCAGTGCGTAGTAAGAAAGTTGGAGGTGGCTTTGGGATGATAGTATCTGGATGTGATTGGACAAATGAACAAGTAGTTCATACCAAGGTGTGGTTACGATACACAATCAGTGTTAGAGACTGCTAAAGCGAATTCCATGGTAGCATCGACAGAAGAGGTACAGTTTGGGCTGACGTTCTGAAAGTGAATTTCGTTCGGTTTTGGCGAACAAAGTGCCAAAACGGTGTCAGCTACCTATCAATCAAAACTTTAATCACCGGTTGAACTCATAAGCTACAAGAGAAGAAAGGTTTTCGTATAGGTTTTGATAAGATAATGGCCGAGTTAGGAACCGCCAAAACGGGTGCTAGAAAGCTCATTTGGTATAGAGCACCGGAACGGCAATCCGGTTGTCGCTGGTTCAATCCCCGCTCCGATCAGTGTCTTTGTAAAAAAAATAGGTTTTCAGAATAGTGTAAACTGTTAACTGCACCTCTAGTGTGTTTTCCTTGTGGTTCGTTTAAAAAGTGGTTTATGGAATTTGTGGCCTAAAAAGACCGTTGAGAAAACACATAGACCCAACTGACTAGTTTATATAAAAGGAGCGGATGAGCGCTTTTGTCGTGGTGTCTTACTGACTGAATATGCTGTTTTGTCACTGGAATCAATACGGTCGACAGTATCGGCAAAAAAAATGTTCGCTTGATGTATGTCTGGCTAAACACCGCAGGAAGTAATACAAATGGTCGTTATTGGTGTTGGGTTGCGAGCGTGAGTAGGGAAAAACCGATGGGTCTTTGCATCGATTCGAACGGCGCGTGACAGAGCCGTTCTTGAGACACGTCCGCAGCCTCTAGGACATGTAAACTACAACTTACCTAGGGACTTTCAGAATCATTTGTCGGCGACTATTTGGGAAGTTTGTTGCACACAGTGAACATCCAAGACAAATAACCACTGGGCCTCGACTTTGGTTTGCAGAAATGGCGCAGGAATCAAAAGTAAAAAAATATATTGAACCGAATCGGGAGTTTTTGGTATCATTGTTCTTCTAACAAAATGCCCTGTAGCCATGCATATCAATGGATTAGGTGCCTGGATATAAGTATGAGATTGCGTTTTTATGTGATCACCATGTATACTGTATTCCTACGGTTCATAATTCAGATATTCAATTCTCCCTTTTCCCACCACAAATGTGAGTTTTACGACCTGACATTAGGGAAAGCGAGATATGCCCCATTCGACCAGTATACAGAGACCAGACAATTCTTATACTATAGAGCTCTTTAAAAGGGGATTTTGGTAACGGCGTGATTGGCACGCGCGAGCCAGCAAATTAAGTTCGCTTTGGAAAAAAACACCACCAAACATCGCGGAATGCAATTTCTATAGCGAAATAGCATATGGGATTTTATTTCTGGAAGGGGGGGGGGGGGGGGACGGGGGGGGGGGGGGGGGGACGGGGGGGGGGGGGGGTGGGGGGGGGGGGGGGGGGGGGCTGGACGGCTGGGGGGCTGGACGGCTGGACGGCTGGGGGGCTGGACGGCTGGGGACAACCCGACTTTTTGTGATGCTATTGATTGATGAGACCCAGAGCCGTTGTCTCTATACAGCTCTGAAGATACCTATAATGTCCACGTCGAATTTGTCGCTGATAATTACTGTTGTAGGTAAAATGGGCTATGTAACCTTAGGATCTGCAAATGAATTTCTATTCGCACATTAGACTTTTTGTTCTACTTCTTGTGGAATTAAAATTATAATTTCATTGGATATCTTGGCGACACTATCGTTAATTTCACTTACAGAAATGTAAATTATAGTTGTTTTCATCGATTTCCTTTATTTTCTTTTAAAATCCTAATCATACCCGTTGTTGGTATAGGTATACCATGGAGGAATAAGAAGGAATATTCCTCCATGGGTATACTAACTACGATATACTCGTTAATTCTCGCGTGTTCTCGAATGCGAGACAAGAGAGGTCAACCCCTGTTTTTTGTTTTACATATGGGAGACCATGCATGATGTAGCGTACAGGAAAAAAAACTACTCTACTCGGGAGAAGCACTTAGCAGACTTGTTGAAAAAACAAAACAGATAAGGAGGCAATTTGTCTTAATGTTATCGGCGGTATATATATAGGGGCCCTAAAAAAGCCCATTAACTAGCAAGTGAACCGTAGGATGTGTGTGGGCTCGGTATATTATCTGCATGTGACGAAGGGGGTACATATTAATTATGCATCGCGATATCGGAGATGAAATATTCACGATTAACCTCCTTACTTTACTATACTACTCTATGGAATACCTGGGGATATTCCGTGCAGAGCCCGTGTTTATTTTTACTGCAGGCATAGGCTAGGCACACATACTGACAAGGCAATTTGGTTTCGAATATTGTAATAATATCTTCGCTGGTGTATCTATACGGACGATGCATGCATTATATCTAATTGGGTGTTTCTAAATTCGATACCCTGTGGAGACATGGGGACAATGAGAGTCAAAAGGTCCTCCACCGGGTAATTTATATAGATCAATAGGTTCTCACAAGAATGTTCACGAAATCGATTTTTTTACATTTTACTCAAAATACTCAAAACTAGGGTTAGGATGTGGGTTAGAGTTTAGGTTATAGTGTTTAGGTTAGGGTATAATATAGGGTATATTGGGTCGAAATTTCAACCCAGGAAATTAATTGTTGTTGAAATAGAAGCATTTTGAAAAAAGGTGATCGATTTTCTAACTATGTTGTACACGAGAACAATGAGATGTCTCCACAAGGATACAAATTTGAGGACGAGTGTGTTATGCTGTTATTGACATTTATACTGCATGTTGCAGTTCCGACTACTGTTGCATCTGCAGCTCAAAATAATCTCCCTGTATAACCCAAAGCACAGGGCACACATAGGATCAGCGCAGTGTACGGTCGAGTAATTTAGGTCAAGCGTACAGCGTAAGCATTGAATTATACATATCGTGCGCGTTGCATGGGCGAAGCACCACTTAGGGGTTTCATCTATAAAACATCACTCGATGCTTTATGGGCCTTAGACAAGATACTCGCATGGTTGTTATTCGAAGCTCGTTCATTAGGTTTCTTCTTGGAACATTAATGTGTTCAGTTAATCGTCCCTACTGTATTGAGACACTGGGTTTTACATGTTCCCCTTTATAATGTAGCTTGTGGCAGATACCATTCGGCCTATTTTGCTACAAAATGAAGTTTTCTCAACTAATATAATGGACCGATCCGGCCTGTCAATCACTACGCGCGCATTGACCAATAAGATTACGAGTTTTGTTCAGGTAACTTAGCAACGGTTGCTACAGGCGTGGTCCGCCATTAGCTCGGTCAAACTATCACATGTGGTTACAAACGTGTACACAAACAAATGGCTTCGGTACGAAAAAGCACCGTATTTGTCAATCAAAATACGGCTGTATGGAGTTTAAAAAATTGTCAAAAATATGCATGAAATGGTCATGAAATATGTAAATAACACGCTGGTACTCGGATTACGACATCATTTTTTCCCCGTTAAATACCAAAACAAACCTCGAAAATGAGAATTATCGTTGAACTCGTGTGACGTGAACGGCGGGAATGTCAAGAACTTAAGATAAACAAGGTCAAGGACAGTGCAGTCTAAGGTAGGATAGGGGCCTATGTAGAGTTAATAGTAATAATCTACATGTATAGCAGTCTATTAATTAGGCTATGGTTTAATCCTGTTGTGACAAAATACGCGATTTATTCCAGTACCGGTACTGTGACTTACCAAGCAACACCGTCCATACAAATTGACATGCATGCTTCATTTCCCCCAACTGCAACTTAACCATCCTCCCTGTACTGTTCATACCGTTCCTTAAAATAATGGTCATCCTTTTAGTTCGCCCGCTAGCTTACTGATAGTAATGTTGTCCCCGCCTAAAGTTTAAATCAACATTTTCGTTGTACGTGTTCTACGCCTAGCCTACACGTACATGTACACGCATACTGTACATGTACGTGTGTGCAACTTGACCGAGGTAATGGCGTCGCCATGCCGTTGCTAAGGTGGGCGGGGCTTATGGTCAAATCCGGATCGGTCCATTGTACGTATTACAAAAGGAAAGGGCCGATTGTGTTGTAACTTTAAAGGTAGGATACACCATTTGCAGATATCGAAAATATTGACTACCGAATTATTAAGAAGTATTTTACTTATCAGCAAGTAAATAATGATTCTAGGCATCCAGCTAAATTATTGCGCTATATCCTGTAATTGTTCCAAACAATTGAATTTTCTTTTAAAATATTTAAAGATTTTGATTTTAATTCAAAATTTGCTGAGTCCCAATTTGAATTGCCACCACAATCTGCGTTCAGGGCGCGTTCTTAGCCAGTGGATTGCAGCTACACGCGTGTCGCGCACTGAACTGACCAATACATAGTAGCGCCAACGCTGGCGCCGCGCGTCACGTCGATTTAACACTTGCTTGCACTATTTGCGTCTCCGAGACGCATAATATTTGGAAATGACATTCTTTTGTTCATTTTTTCCCCAAAATGACAGCATGCCAGGCAGACTATTTTAACGGAGTTTAGAATCACTATTATCTTTTACAACAAGTAAGCAGGTCAACAGTGTTTTGTTTGGTTATTTTTTGGATAGCTGCAAAAGATACCGGTATATTATCACTTTAATACATTAACTTGTTTGCATTTTCTCCCCCCAAAAGAAAGACAGATATGGTGTGTGTCTTGTTGTCAATGTACAGAATATCAATGATGGATGACAAACACGGCGGTCCCAATTATTGTTAATGATGTTGGGAACCAGCGTATCCCCACTCGACGGCTATTTTAGGCTTTAATTTCAATATGACAATTGTCACTGTGCGAGGCGAGTCGTTAGTGCATTATTTAGCGCGCGGTCTTCTCTTCCCGGGCCGTACAGCCTTGACACCCGGCTTCGCTTGTTGTTGTACACGACTGTTGCATGTACACCCTTTTATACCCAGCACGATTTGTGTTGGAGGGGAGGGGTAATTATCATAAATGGGGGGTCTAGACCTCTCGCGTCATGATTATTCAGTAGTTTTAACAACGACACTAATATATTGTTATTGCCCATTCAACTAGTTAGATATAGCCCAAAGGTACGTTAAAGCACTTTGACAAAAAACCCGGCTTCTGTCGACCTCTGACAGTAGCTTAGTAGATAATGGGTTAGGTTATAGATCGTACGACTGGGGTTCAAATTAATTTCAAATTTCAATTTTTCATTGAATATTTTTGTTCTTCAAGTTTATTGTCGGAGTGGGTTTAATTTAACAAATTTGCGCCAGAGGACTTATATAACCGCAAAATCTTCCCGAGATTCAAAACGGATGACGAATTACGCCCACCGTACACTATAGTGGTAAAACATTTCGTTAATACCTGAACTACGAGTAGCATACTTGAGTAGATGTAGTATTTACTGTTTTAACTAACGCACCAGCTAGGATTTGTAAAAAAAAAACACAAAAAAAACCACATTTTGCTCTACTCTTCTGAATGATAAAATCTCAAAACACGTTTTTTCCTCCACGTTTTTTGGCATTTTAAGGGCGCAGACACGGCAGTCCCTCGACACATTATGTATTCTCGGTGGTAACCAATTTGTCTAAAACAAATTTCTGAATATCTCGCGTGTTGTCAAAACTCAACAATTTCAGTTTAGATCGTTAATTCTTCCATCAAGTGTAAATTCACGGCCTATTTCAAACAGTACCTGCATTTTGTATTGTGCATCTAAACAATAATATCCGATTGGTGATGCAATCACGTATTATCTATTATACGATAACTACCATAACTACCATAACTACCATTGTCTGCCTTGACCTTAGGTCATCATTTGCATATCGAATTATCCAGCAAAAAAAAGAAAATCGATGTCTATAGGGCCTACCTGAAAGAGAATTTCCAATTTGTTGGTCAAATATTCTAGGTAATCTCATAAAGATGAGTAATTCCATAGTATAACCTAATTAAGCAATCAACCCACAGCCAATTAATGTAATTAGCTGTATTGAAAACTGAGAATTGATGATTAATACCTTCTTTTGTTTAGGAATAAGTGTTAAATTGTTAAATTGCAATATGATATAATGACTCAGGTTATTCCATGAAATACTAACGATGCTAAAAGGTTGTGCCATGGACAATGCAGGTATCGACCGAATCCGGCTTTTTAATTTGACACGAATGATTGCGTATGGTTATTTTATACAAGAACGGTCACTTGTATATGGGGCCAGGGTGGTCAGTATTTATTTTCCTGTTTTGACATAGGTGTTATATTTGAATACCCATAACCACTACAGCCAAAACCCAATTTTTTTATTTATTTATTTATTTTGTGTTCAATATTTTGGAATGTTCTCGACTAATAACTTCCCCTTTCAAGACATTAATTAGCAATTGGGCAATAATTCAAATTCAGACTTTAACGTCAGACACTTTGAAGAGACGATGTTGGGAAAGTGAAGGTGATACATCATTAATAAATGACGTCTAATGAGTTGAAAGCAATTACAAACACAACTAAGGTACATGTACGCCACAATCTTAAACGACATTGTACACTATGAGGTCTAGCTTTTAAACAAGTAGGGTGAAATGTAGACGCGTCCTAATTTGTTTTGTTTGTGTGTTTTTTTATTGTGCGATGTTTTTATTGTGCAATGTTTTATTAGCTTTGCCAAAAAAAATGACCCCCCCCCAAAAAAAAAAAATAAAAAAAAAAATATATATATATATATATATATATATGAAATAATTATGAAATAAATTTAGGATACGAGTTAAAATAACTATGCCAAAGTTATTTTAACTCGTATCCTAAATTTATTTCATAATTATAGCTCTACAGAGATGTATCGAGCACTTTGGATTGTGATAGATGCCAAATTCATTGGATATATATATATATATATATTTGTGTTTTTAATATAAAAAATTCGAATACAAATTCGAATTACTAGAAATATTTTGCATGAAACCATACTATAACTAGCATCATGCAACGTATACTAAAAAAAATAAATGAAGAATCCATTTTTTTAATTGTTAGTTCAACATTTTAAATGTCGATTTAACACTTTCAAAGTTAACACTTTTTTATGGCAAATGTTAAATTAACACTTACAAATTTACATTACAAATTCTGGATTCAACACTTTCAAAATGTGGCCACTCGCCGAACACATCTAAGCGTGGAATTAACACCTCAGTTTATTAACTGATCGTGAATTTGTAACCAGGGACGTTTCTGAGAAAAGAGACATTTCCACTTACTTCGAAATGTCTTTCTGATTTGAAGGAAAAAACCTTCCTCGCATGTATCTTAATACATTATGTGTGGAACCACAGGTGGTTGAAATCAACAAAATAGTACTGCTGAAACAAATATCATTGTAAATACATTTACCTATTGCACATAACAACATCGGAATATATACCCGCATATTAAAGATGGAATTTTCTTCGTTGATCTATAAAAAACAAATGTGTGCCATCCATTTTTTTGTTTTTGTAACTGGCATTTTTTATCCTTATGCAAGGTTCGGTTGCCACGGAAACTGCTCGTAACCACGACAACTGTATCATCTAAATTCCCCGGAGCGTTCATTATAATCGCGACCATCGGTCGAGTTTTTTGATGTGTTATTTTTGGCAAATGACTTCATTACACTAGCCATGGGGGGGGGGGGGGGGGGGGGGGGGGGGGAGGAGCGGAGGAGCGTTGAAGCGTTTATGTGCGCGCTTCAATGTAAGTGTCACTAAAATAATTATGGTAATTTGGCATGGCAACGCACTGTTTATTATTATAATTTTCACCTTGAAGCATAAATATTGTACAATCAAATGCCATCAACCTTTATTTATGTTGATTACTCAAATGTTCATGAAAACTACATTTAATCTTTCACGTGTTATGATATTAGAGTCAAAATGCTGTCATTCCCCTTTTAAAATCCTTCTCGCTACAGATTCGGTTTTAAAATTGTTTCATGTTTTAAGTACGAACATAGAAAGAATCTATTGAAAAATACATTGGGTTGTTTGCTTTGGTTGTATATTTTGTTCAACAATCATAATTAGACTGTATAATAACTAGCCTATAATTATGTACGCGTACGTTTTAGCACAGTGATGTGTATAGAGATTCCTTTTAAAACAAAAGTTACGGGTACTGTGAACACTATTTTACCCCGAATTTCTGATCGGAATTCCCTTTAGTGTCCCTCTTCATTGATGAATAACCCTGATCCTAAATTCCTTGACAACAACAAAAATTCAGAGAGAGGACCTTTAATTGTGTGGACGTGGGCAAGTCCACACAGCGTCGTCACTGTAGCACTGCCTGCAATGTGTGGACGTGTTTTGTTGAGAGGTCCACACAATGACTGCAATGGCTGGTCATCTTTTTTTAAAACCACATTCATCAACTGTCAGTGGTAAATACCTATGTTAATCTTCCAGGTGTATTTGTCGAATTAGGTAGGGTTTACTTTAAAGACTAACTTTGATTACAATTGGGCCGTAAGCTTTCGGCATAACCTTGGCATATAAGCTTGCATCTAATGAAATATAGCTAACGAAAGCTCATACCATAATTGTAAGTTAGTTAGCCTTAATGTAAGGCTGCTCCCCTTTAATATACACCTGTTTTCCTTCAAACGATATCATATGAGTTGGAATAACTTCACAGCTAATCTGTATTTTCTTATTATTAATAATAAAGCCTAAAGAAACCTGTAGATAAAGAAGACAATGAGAAGGTTCGGTTTTAAAGGTGGAAGGCAAACCCCAGAAGAATATCCCGGACCCGGCGGAAAACCCTAGGAATCAGACAGGGACTGAAAACCCGATCCACCAAATTAGCCCCGGTTGGATTCGAGCTCGGGTCACAGCGGTGGAAGGCGAGAAAAGAACCGCTATGCGCCAACGTCCTGTCTTCACCGTGATCCATGTTTTCCCATAAAATCAGTATAGGTTTTGATTAGTCTTGAGCCTAAAGTGACATTTATCTAAAAATGTCACAATTTTGCGCAGGATTGAAATAATAACGTTCTTTCGCCTTTTTTTTTGAGTACCAATTATTATTTCACTTGTTGACAACCTAAACGCGAGTTGTTGACATTTCCGTTTGTATATAGCGGATGCTAAATATATCGGTGCGCATTCCTGGGAGATATTATTTCCGAGCAATTTCCTTTTTTCTAAGGTTGTTTTTCCCCCAGGGTATTTCCACTCGCGCACCCGTAACACAATGAAACTAGTAACAATCCGAATCCACATGATCATCCCGTGGTAAATCTATAGCGCGCCAACGGTACCCCGATCTGCACAATGGATTCACTATTCTCCCGTGCTTGGCATATTGCGACGGAGAAAGTAATTTCCCCCAATCTCATTATTTTGACCAGTTTCTTATTTCTCTCTGCCTTTCCAATAGAGTAGGTCAATCGGGTTCCCATGGGAACGGGACTGAACATCGGAGTGATTCGAAATAAAACCCAAATAGATTCTAATATTGAGTATAAGTTATATTTGACCGGGCTTTTGACGTTACTATAGGCTATGTATGTAACAAACGCTTGCGTGCAACAAACGCTTAGGTTGTATATAACAAATGCCGGAACACAGCGCAAGAGTTACCGCGGCCGTTTGAAGGCAAAATCTCCGTCTCTCTGAGAAAGCAATGTTTTGAAGCATTCAAACTGCATTTAAAATTCGTAGTTTTCCTTTTTTTTGTCGATAGCCGGCCGGTTTTTTTTGGTTTTTTTTGTGTTTTTTTTTTTGGGGGGGGGGTGCGGTGTACGTGCACGAGTGTTACGCTAGCTAGGCCTTTTCTTTATTCGAACAAAAGATACCCCTGGGCTATACATGCTATTGAAAACCTGTTCTCTATTGATGCTATTCTGACGTCTGAATGTAGGGGAGGGGGGCACCATCGGGGACAAGGACAACGATTTTGTATTCAGAAAAATCGCTTTGGGGCGTTTGCAAATCATGACATACATGCAGGGTGGTTAAAAAAGAAGAAGGTTAAACCAAGTTTAAGGTGATTGTTCAGTTAAGTTCAAAATTTCAGAGAAATTGTGTTGCGGAAGGGTGTTTAGAAATGAAACTGAAAAAAGTGCATGCTAGGTCGAGCTTGGCCCATTACTGAAAACTGGCTTGTCCACGGGAGCTTCATTGCAACATTGCAATAAGCATGAATAAACACATGTTGTGGACAAGCTAATTGTACATACCATCTGTAATGGAAATACCTTGAGATTCAATTAAGCTATACACCTAGCATTTGTTTAATGATTATTTCTAAACACTTTACTTATCAACACTATAAACATTTGTGGAATTGATGTGGTTATTGATGTGGTCAATGTGTGGATTGGTTTGATGGGAAAGAACACCATCCTTAGAACAGTGTTTTTTTCAATAGAAACATAAACCGGGGTGTACATTATTTTGTACTCATGCAGCCAATCTTTGTTCCTACAAAATAGACATTTGGGGGTGTGAGTATAACAAGGCGGGGGTACCTTGAGAGATTGCTGCCACCTTGGATGCTTACACCCGGTCTAATAATACTCCAGATACACCCCGGGCCCCTTCCATGTACAAGTTCCAAACCTTTCCCCTTTAGGGGTGAAACAAACTTTTAACAATAAGCTTTTTTTTTCGAACTTGGCTGCCAGACTACGAACCTCTTCAGTTAATTAATCATGCAGAGAAGCTGTTGTCGCTTTGGTTATTTATCTGTATTAAACAAAATGAAAACATGTATAGGCCTTGTTAAGGAGAATTTGCAACACCCATTTTGTGGTTACTCGATCCAACCTCGGGTCATATGAAGCGAAAAATACCTTGAACTTTTTTGGTTCGCCCTGCTTTCAATTAATTGAGCACAATTACAACCACATGCACCATGCGTTTCTGTATGGTGTATTTTGTATCAATTTCCAACGATAGGCTGCCAACAATCGTTAAATAAACACTGACTTTTTTTCAAATACTGACCTCAATTTTCGATCGGTCCGACCGCTCTGATTGATAGATTTCATTTAGAGGTCACCAGTTCCGCGGCTGAACCTCGCTGCGTGTAATTCGAAATGTTATGGTACGTTACCCAGAACGCCGTGCGTTTCCTTCTCAGCATTTTGAGAAGCTCGATTAGCGTTTCCTAACGCCAAGTATGGGCGGTAGGACCGAGCGAAACCTCAATTTCCGAAATTTATTTGGTCCATAAACTCTCAAATTCAAAACTAAAAAGGAAATGTATGTGACCTTTAAGATTTTCTCCAAAATAAAAAGGCGAAATCGTTGTCGGTTGGATAACCACCACCACTTGTTGAAGTTCGTGCCTCGCCAAAGGCGAAACATTTTATGCAAACTATACCAGACGTAAAATACATTGTCTCAAAAATATTCCGTATGCGTTCGTGCAATGCCTCTGCCGCATTTATGAAAAGCAGCAGAGCGAAAGATGTCATACAAATTTTAAATGTTTTGTGTAAATCGTGGGACACCTATACGCATTCTCCTGCCCCATTCTCCGTAAAATTTCACATTCTATGCACGTATATCCGTCTGTACAACGAGGGAGAAGAAAACAAGGGAACGCGGTTTACAAGACTATACCAGCACAGTTTAATGCTAGGTTCCCACTGTCGTGCGATCTGTTACGAACGCCACGATTGGCCATTCGTAGCTGATCGTGGAATGTTTGTTTCCTTTTCTGAAATTTCACGTTTGGAAACGAGTTGATGCGAGTCGATACGTTCTGGTACGATTTGGTGCGCTTAGATGCGATATAGTCACGATTGGTCATTTTCAGGTGACACGATCTGTCACGATCTGGTCTCCCGTTCAGATACGATCAGATACGATCCGATAGGATTGCCCCGACTGAGTCAACGATTGGGTCACGATCAGCACGATCGGGTTCCCCGATTTGGGACGATCTGGGGCCGGTTGCACCAACGGTCTTAAGTGCTGTACTAAAGTTACGAACGAAAATGGGTCGCACCATCGATGTCTTACGACATGTATACTAACTTCCTTGCCGTAGGCATTCTGACTTACGTGTGGTGTAAGACAACTTTCGTGCAACCGAAGGACATTACGACACAACTGTTGCACCATCACAACTTACGCACTAGTAGGACATGGATTTACGACATAAAATTACGTCTAGTGGGGAGGTGACTTAAATAGTTAGGGTAGCCACACGCGGCAATATGTTCAGGTTGAAGTATAATGTCGTTTAGGATTCTGTTAAGGAAAAGATTGAAAACAATACTTCTGCATGTTTTATCACCATTTGGTTGTGAAAGAAATAATTATAAAAAAATATTTAGCTTCACATTAGAAGAGTTTTTGTAATTAGATAACACGAATTTCGTGTAAAAAACGGCTAAGCAATAAGTTATCAAAAGATCCTTCATAAAATCAGTAGCTGAGGGAACAGAAATTTTAAAAGACGTTTTTCCGAGACTGCACATGGGATTAACCGTTTAGATTTCATTCAAATGCTTTAATTGTTTCTACTAAAAAACAACAATTACAGCAATGAGTACAAACTGAACAACAACACAAAAACACGGTCCAACAAAGTGAAATTGTTAAATATACAAATTACGTTTCCCTACGTTTCCATACTCCAATGCATCTTTCGACACTGGTTCTTGCAATTTCCTTCGAAATTGGAAATGTTCAGGAAGGAACACGAGGCAACTATATGGAATTACTCACTCTTCAGAAAAAAAGTCCAAGATGCAAAGCTTCGTTATATGAATTTAAAGATCAATACATTGAAGAATGACGGTAACCATAGCAAAGGACCCTGGGAATACAACCATTTTGATTATGATGAAATGAATTGAATTGGTGACATATATGTATTTGTAAACAATCACTAATTATCTGAATAAAACATAAGTGATTGAAAACATGCTGTGCATGTACAGTTTCTATCTAATTTCGGGATTGTAACCAGCGTCGGTCCCAATACAGTTATAATTATACACTAGGACATGTCCTACGACGTGTCGTAAAGCCTATAAGCTTTTCGGTGCAACCGCAGTTACGACATGTCTTAGGGTGGTCCTAAATTTCTTATCTTACGACAAGTATGTAGGACATGTTTGGTGCAACCGGCCCCTGGTACGTGCAGATACGTTCCGATACGTTCCGATACGGAACCGATGCACTCTGTTGCGATCGGATACGATTGAGGTCGCGATGTCTTTCACGATCGGGATCGAGAGTAATCACGATGTGAGCCACGATTGGACCCCGACGGGTATATAAACAGCCCGACTGACCATGGACTTCATTGTTTCTTGAACTTCTACAGAGTGAAGACTACAACCCACAATCAGATCGCAGCGCATCTCAACAGAGGTGGTGTTTGTCTTGTCCCGATCACCACGATTTGGAAGCACGATTAGATGCGATCTGTCGCGCTTTGTACGATCCATTACGATCTGATGCGATGATCACGATTGAAAATTAATCGTGTTGATCGTATAAAATGTTTGAACCGTCCCCATGTTTGAAATGTCTACGGTCAACACGATTGCCACGACTGACCTCAAGATCTGATAAGATCTGATAGGATTACCACGATGGACCCACCACGATTACTCCACGATTAAGACCACGATTTGAATCGTGGCGCGAATCGTGATAGTGGGAACCTAGCATAAGGCACACTTCAGACTATTGTTAAGGCCCAGTCACACAGGGCTTGCGACCAGGTTACGACCTAGCTGCGACCGAAAAATGTTGCAATCGCGGGCAAATCGTACAAAGAGCGTGCGACTGGTCGCAGAGGTCGTGGGTCATCGCAACAGCAAAATCAGTCGCAGCAAGGTCGATGGTCATGTTCAAAACTTCTGACCTGCGATTCCAAATCGTAAGAGGTTGCAGACAGGTCTTACATGGTCGTACCACCAGTCGTGCATGCTCGCACCACCATTCGTGGATGATCGCGGGTCCCACAGTCGCACGATTAGTCGTGCAACTGGTCGCAGGTATACACGATTGCTCGTACGATCAATCGTGGGTACCTGGGACTAGTCGCACCTACGACTGATTTTGCGATCAATCTTCTCCAATCGCTTGTGATCGCACGACCAAGCGTGCCACCAATTGTACGTACCAGTCTTAAGAGCAATCACAGCATACGACCGCTATGAAGATCGTCGCAAAACATTGGCGATTGGTCGTACCTCTGCTAAATCGCACCAATCGCACGATCCAGAAATCGTACGATCCGGTGTGACTGGGCCTTTACCTAAAGGCCCAGTCACACCGGGCTTGCAACCAGGTTACGACCTAGCTGCGACCGAAACATGTTGCAATCCTGGGCAAATCGTACAAAGAGCGTGCGACTGGTCGCAGAGGTCGTGGGTCATCGCCACAGCAAAATCAGTCGCAGCAAGGTCGATGGTCATGTTCAAAACTTCTGACCTGCGATTCCAAATCGTAAGAGGTTGCAGACAGGTCTTACATGGTCGTACCACCAATCGTGCATGCTCGCACCACCAGTCGTGGATGATCGCGGGTCCCACAGTCGCACGATTAGTCGTGCAACTGGTTGTAGGTATACACGACTGATCGTGCGAGTGGTCGCAGGTATACACGATTGCTCGTACGATCAATCGTGGGTACCTGGGACTAGTCGCACGATTACCTACGACTGATTTTGCGATCAATCTTCTCCAATCGCTTGTGATCGCACGACCAAGCGTGCCACCAATTGTACGTACCAGTCTTAAGAGCAATCACAGCATACGACCGCTATGAAGATCGTCGCAAAACATTGGCGATTGGTCGTACCTCTGCTAAATCGCACCAATCGCACGATCCAGAAATCGTACGATCCGGTGTGACTGGGCCTTAAACAACCACCTAGATACTTAAAACGAATTTCTGAGATTCCGGGAACACAATGATCAACACAAAAGAAGGGGGAAAGGGGGGGGGGGGGGTCCCCTCTGTCTTATATCTTGCTTCGTACTTATAAGACTGCCAAAGTGCGGTGAAAAGAATTAAGGGCATATTTTTGTTTAATTCCGAGTTGCCTACAACCGTGCACCTGAAATCAATAAAGACACGAGCATGCGCAACACCTGGCTTGAACAAAGGTGCCCTACAATTATATAATTGCACACCGTTATGCAAGAACGCACCTTTCCTTAAAGGTCCATGACGTGAATCTTACTGAGGAACATATTTTGTGCCACTTTCTTAAATGTATGAAATTGATTGTCTACATTGATTGACACATTTGAAGTTATGCATGTTTGTTCATGACAAATGAGGGCGCTATACTGTTGTGGTGTCATTAAGGCATTAAATGTCATTAGAAAGGCACTGTTTGTGACACGATCAAGCGAAATCAGTCGGATGTCGGCCCCGATAATAAAATTGAGTGTTCATGTAGTTTCAAAGAGGGCATCTGTACGTTTTAAAAACTGAAAACCCCATGTTGATACGATGTTTTGTTGTCGAGTTATGTCAATTTGTTTAAATACCAACGAAGAATACAGTGCATTTTTGGGATTCGCCGACATCCGACTGATTCGGCTTGATCGTGTCACATTTTATAAGTTTTCATAAAATTTTAGAAGTTTTCCGTTAAAATTGTAAACTACGATTACAAAAACAAAAGTTCGCTCATAGGCTTAATGCTATGCTCGTGTCCAAGGTCAATTGTACTGAGGTCTGAAAAGGTCATTTTGAGGTAAAGTTGTAAAAGAGGCCGAAATTGTAAAATCTCGTATTTGAAAACTTGAAGTTCAATTGCAAGCAAACTTGGGGCATCATTTGTGCAAAATTATATGGAAACTTTCACGGTGATAGTGATATCAAATGTCACAAACTCAGGTCAAAGGTCATTTAAGGGCAAGTTGTACAAATAGGAGAATCACGAGAGTATAGGCGAGACTCCTGGTTCGAGAAAAAAACTTGTTTTTTTTATTTCCAGATGTAGGCCTACATATCCGCTTACTCGTCTTTTGGCATTCTATTGTGTTCTTGGTAATTTTACCCGTTTATACGTTGACCTAGCGAATCAATCGTCTCTATGATCGCCAGCTTTTATAATTCGTATAGGCCTGTGTTCCAATCTTAAAACCAGTGAGTATATGAATATAACATAAGTCCGAATGGGGAGCACCTTTTGACCGACCCGTGCGAAAATTGCTGCCTCGGCAGTTGCATGTTGCACAGAAGTACGCACTGCATTGATATTGAGCTGTCAATTAAATGTGAAGGAAGAAATTTGCTAAAGTCGACAGTTTTTGAGTGGCCTATCATAGGTTCGTCGTGACCCGGGCTCAGTGTCGCGACTGCGCTTACCATGGCTGGCCAAATTGGTGCACAATATAATAAAATGGTTAAAAGCATGATATTTAGCACACAGTCAGAGTATGTCACGAGACAGATATTTGGCTATAGGGCCATCGTAGATTTGACCTTATATGAAAATATAGGTAGAATAACATGCAAAGGCAGCCATTTAGAAAATTGCTTGTTATTTGTTCACCAATCTACCGGACTATAACACAATTTTGTGTTTAAGTAATCGTGTTTTATTACGGTAATGAATAGCACCCCATGACTAAGTATTATGCCTATCTACTTCCCATAGACTCTCGTGCAATTTCAAAGCCGTAGCCAAATAAATTGTGTTCGCCAGTTTATCATTCATCGCGGCCGATAGCCTTTATGATTGAACTGTATGTTATGCTAATGTCGCGTTAAAATAAACGGTAATTGCAATCTTTGTACCTAAACGCCCTCTAGCGACGTTTTTGTTATGTTGCCCGATTGTACCTAAACGCCCTCTAGCGACGAAAATATTCAAAATGTCGCCGATAACACAATATTAAAATGTGAGTGAAATAAAGTATAAGTCCGTAACTTCCATCAGTCTATCTTGAAGTAAAGCTGACTATTGGGCTGTCAACCGGTTTACTTTCGCTCTTTGAGTCAAACTGATTAATCTGGGGGCCGGTACTCCATCCACGATGGATGGCCGGTTGTAAATTCAGGGAGAATGTGGGGGCTCACAGTACGGCCGAAATTAATCGAACTGTCAGAATGTTTCCGCGTTTATCATCGTGGGCGCGCGTGATGTAGAATGTGTGTTTCTGTAGAATGAGTGTTTCTTAATTATGCTTTTATTTTGTTTTGTTTTAAATCGTCAACAGCAAAACCGAGAGCTCGGTAATTAGTCTTTTTAGAAAGAAGCTTTTATTAGTGCTGATGATTTGTGATCTACAAAACCATAATGCGACCATTATTGGAATGAACGCCATTTTGTGATTTCGCTTTGAGCGCAAGCATACACAAAGGCCCTAGTTATTGTTCAGAGCTTGAACTTGCACAATTTATTTCACGTGTCTTTCCTGATCGCACACAGTGAACGTCCAAGACCAATTAACCTCTGACCTTGGTTCACAAAAATGGCACTGGAATCAAAACTACTCAGTGACCCGAATCGGGAGTTCTTGGTATCATTTTCCTGTAGGTATACAAATTTCCTTGCCATACATACTAATGGTATGGATGTATGAGGTAGCGTTTTTTATTTGACCACCCTGCCATGTATATCTTTAATGTCATGCTCTTTTAGAGAAGGTTGATTGGAAGGTTTAACTTTCAGATGTTTGTTTAAGCTCGAAGACACGGTGTCTGTTGAACCCACTTGAACTTTAGACCCGTGGGTTCTTTATCATCGTCGTAAGCTGAATTATCTCTCTGACATTCAGTGCTAGAATCCATCAAGTAAAAAGCTGTCGCATGGCCCCTGCCTCGACAGGATCGCTGTTGACGCAAGAGAAAGTGTGTAAGGGGTGGAATTAGCGGCATGGGTTTTGACGCGAGTGTTAAAGCTCGCGTGTGTTTGTGTGCTCGTCATCGACTCGGGAGATAAATAGTGGTGGAAGATGGATGATGATTTAGAGAAGCACGAATTAATTACGGTGTACTTATCCACTGTCAGGTCCGCACCGTGCGTATGTGCAAGAAACCTCTGTTGTTGACTTTAAGGACGTCCTGTGAGCGGTTTCAATTTTGTGTAGACTAATAACAAAATGCCGTTAGGAAGTTTGAACGATATACGATATTGCAACCATGGGAACGTGACATGGGCTGGGGATTCTTGGTGATATAAAATTGAGGAAGGCACTGTTCGACAACAACCAAAATGACACCTTCGTGCGGCTTTTGGTTACGACATTGTCGTGCGGCTTTTGGTTACGACATTGTCTTGTGGCTTTTGGTTACGACATTGTCTTGCGGCTTTTGGTTACGACATTGTCGTGCGGCTTTGGTTAGTGTAAGAGTTAGTCTATCCCACACTAGTGTGGCTAGGGTCATGGTTGTCATTTTGGTTTCTCTCTTCAAGTGCATCCCTTAAAATGGCGGCCGGTCAAAGGAAGCCTAATGTATGACAATTTTGTCTCGTTGTTCAGCGTTGATTGATTCAGTTACATATTGAATTCTTTGTGGATTATCACTCCCACACTTCAATGTTAAACGAATGCCTTTATTTGTTTATATATGCCTAATTCAACCTAAGATAATTAATCTACACCGTACAGTATTTTGAAAATGTGATACCTTCTCAACCCCCTGATGTTATCATGGAGGGAATTCTTGCACAATTGTAGGCATCGAAAGTATGTAGGCAGCGGTAAAGTATTAATTTGCCAAAATACAATTCGTGTCATTAAATGAATAATAGACATGAAATTAGAGGAAATCATCAAAGGCTTATACAGCAAAATGAAAAGGACCGAATCGTAAGAACCGCCAGTTGTTTACAAATTAAATTACAACTCGTAACAAAGGTCAAATATCGATCAGCCGGTGTAAATTGGCCGTGGTCCGCGATTTTTCTATTTGTTTTTGTCCTAAAAACCTCTGGCGATACTGGTGACGTCACCATCGACACTGAAACCAGAGAATATTGTAATACATGTAGCTTACGTGTGGGATGAGTCAATGGAAAAAGTGGTGTTTTTTTGTCGGAGACAAGGGGACAAAAGATTATAATTTTACGGCAGATTAGAAACGCTACAAGGACAGGTGTGTAGCCGGACTACAGATAATTGACGTCATCGCATTATGCGCGCACGTGTCCGCAATTGAGCTGCTCTCTTTCGCGCCTTTTCCCCCCTCATGAACAACAACCTAATATTGATTTTACAAATTGATTGATTTTCTGCACTTTAAATGAGGCTTGCCCAAGCACCGAAATGCAGTTCCTCCACATGTAAACAACTATGCATTCGTATAGCTAATCTGGAAATGTACAAATAGAGCGATATACATATATAATTAAACAGTTCGCTTGATTTTTTTCTATATTGTTGTTTATTTGGTTGGTTGTTTGTATGTTTGTGTAGGTTTTTGTCAAGGCTGAACTTTACAAACGCGGATTATTTTTAGATTAAATCAATGTCATTATGTAAATAGTTTCCCAACATATTTTTATCGGTTTGATTGTCAGAGCAGTTAAAACGAAAGTCGGTACACATCCCAAATGGAGGCTTTCTCTGTTAAACAAATATATATATATAGGACCAAATGTCAAAATCCACGCCGCATAGAATGAGCTCAGATCCCATTTGGTGAGCGAGGGAGAAAGACCAAGTGACTGGGGCCCGTGTCAAAGGTCAACGCCTTGCATAAAGACGCACAATTCTACATTCTGATCGGGTTTTTTTTGCGTTCGGATGCTTTATACATCAAGGACATTTAGACCTAGACTATGCCCAGTTTACTATGGCATATTTTCAACGACATGGGGGATTTTGTTTTAATTTAAGTTAGCCCACGACTACGGGAACAGTGTTTTTCAGATCAAACACGCCAAGGACTGTTATAACATGGCCAACACTGCCCTAGTCCGGATCAAGGATATATATAGTTCGACGACTGTTTGCAGGGGACCTAGAAAATATAAATGTGACTGTTTCATTTGCTTTTTTTTTTTTTTTTTAGATTAATGTATGTTTTTAACTTTCTATATTTCGAAAAGGGTAAGGTTGAGTATGACAATATCTATAAATCTTAATTTTTGTTTAGATCCACATTCCTTGAACGCTTCACCACGTAAAGACTAAAAGTTTAATCTATTTTATTTTAGTCTGTAGACTTGCCTAAGTGTGCCTCCAATTGTTTGTTACATTTCTCAATGCTCTAACTCCCAGTGTTCCCGATTTCGAACCAAAAAAGGGAAGCTTTCGCTCCTTTTGAAGAATATTGTGCGATGTGCAATAAGTTGGACATGCAATTAATGTGCAGTCAACATTCAATGCCCATTACAAATATGTCAAGGATTGAACTACAACATGAACAGACCCAACAGCATTTAACTAGTCACTCGTCGACCATAGAAATCCGCGCACACGAGGAATTTGTTCCAGATATATTTAGCCTCGCCGCAGCCAGCCACCCAAGGCTTTCTAAATGCTAGCAGCTAGCAGCGCGCTTTTGTTTTATCAGCGCAGCCGGTTGCTCTTGTTGGAGAATGCGTAACCCATATTTTGAGCGTTGCTCACGGATGTTGGTCGGACTCTTATTATCGGAATTTAATGGGCGCTACATATTGAATGTTACAAATTGAGGTTGATAATGTACTAACTAATGGATAATGTGACCAGTTATCGACCAATCGGATCTCACAATTTAATACCATGGTATAACAATATCAGTTGGTTCCTACATACACAAATCATTTTTTACAGGTTGTGTTTATTTACTTTTTGTGGCATTTCTTTCAATCCATGCATTTTCATTGTAACTTTACACGATTGGGTAATTTCTCATCCCCAATTTGCTTTATTAAAATGTTTTACGTAAAAAGCTTCATTCTTTTATTTGCAGTGTTTTGTTAAACTATCAAGAAGGTTTTATTATTATTATTTTATTATTTAAACTACCAAGAAGGTTTTTAGTAAATTCCTCGGGACGAACTTTATGGCCGAAACAGTCACCAAAAGCCTTTGTTTACTTTGCCACTAATTTATTCCTCTTTTTTCCGAACTCACATCTTTGTCTCATTTTTACCTGTACAAAAACGAACCCGTGGACAACTCCAATTAGGCGGATGGGTTCAATAAAAGTATCAATATTCAATACCAACACGATGTATATTCTTTTCACCCATCACATACTCCCCCGCTCCCCCACCCTAGTGTGAAATAAACTTGGATCGATATTGCATCCGGTCGGACAGTATTAGCCGCCAGAAAAAAAATGGATCACTCATTTTGCTGTTTACCGTCATGTGGCTGACCTAAATCGTCGGTTATACGATAACAACCCTCCCTAGAGCAGTTCACTACGAGACGATCTGCATATTGTGTTTTATTTTGGCGAAGTGGCTTGTCGTTTTCTGTTCGATTGAGCCAGGGTGTGATTGATAACCTCTTCAATATTAAAAGTGCAGACTAAGAGTTGGGGGCGCGGCAGCAGTAAAGTATCACATGTATTAATGACGGCGTGGAAATGGATTGCAGTTGGACTTTGTCATTTGGTCGGAGGCTGAAACTAAATTAGATTTTTTTCAGGATTCTTGAATAAAAAAGGCAGTTAAAATAAGGCGGAGTTTTCATCACTGTATTTTTATTTATTTTTTAACGCAATAGAATCTTTTTTTTTTTTTTTGAAAGTGCGTTTTTAGGCAATATAATCTTGTCGAGTTTCAGTTTAAAAAAACCACTTGTTTTCTTGTCATTTTTTGACGGATTTGGCGCTATATAAGAATTGGCTATTATTATTATTATTATTTATTATTGTTATTATTATAAAGATTTTGCTTAATTCTCCCTCTATCGTCGAACTTCATGTTTTTATATGGGATGATGGGAGGGGAAGATGAAAATGTTCGTATTAAGGAACACCTGTGTGTACTGTGATTTACACGATGTGTATCAAGCACGATCGGATAGCCACGACGGACAAAGACATGATGCTAGGTTGAAATTCAAGACATCATAAAGCCAGAGGGCTTTTTTAAAAAGAAAAATGCACAAACATTTACCGAAAAAATATTGATTTTTGTTTCTGTCTGAGTGTGAATGTTTTCTACCCTTTTTCTATTTGCCTCTTTTCTCTCGTCGTGCGGGTCGCTAGTGATTGCTTTCCGGTCGGGAGAGCGTTGATGCTGCTGCATGAATGTGGTGTCAGAAGTGTCCTCTGCAAATTAGTAGCAATTTCCTCTATTTCTTTTAGCTCGCGGCGGGTGTGCTGTCGCGATCGCGCGCGGCCAAACGTACGACAAGAGTGTTCGGGCCCACGCGCGATGTTTGCCTTGCGAGTGCCGTGCGGGGACTCCGCGTGAATCCCATTCGCGTGTTTCATGTTGCCTATTGCCCGTAGAGTTTCGAGTCTGCTGATATACGGCTGCTACACTCGCTGGCTGGTTTTTTTTTTAGTTTTTTTTTTTAACATTTTCTTTGAACATGTGCTCGCGAGATGGCGTGCGTGTGTTCAACATGTCTTTGTCCATTAAATAAAGACGTTCATTGTAAAAGGTTATACATGTACGTAAACAGCCGTGTGAAAAAAATCCACCCGAAGAAGCTTTCGGAATGTTAGCGAAAAAAACCAAATGCGCAGATGAGGTTTCCTCATGCGATGCTTCGAAGCGGCCGACGGTGCGTTCACTGCCCGTGGTCATGTTTTCATTTCGTCTAGAAGGAGGCTGTTATTAATTAATTTGTGTTACTCCACCAAACTGCCGACTGGTAACTTATCTATCAAATTATTACTTACTCTGGGTACTTTAAGACGATGTGTTTCTACTTTCTTTATTTTAACCCTAGTTGCGGCCTCAGTTAATAAATAAACAAATACCTTACAAAATGTTTAACGTTTCGGAGGATTGGGTGTACGGCTTAGTAAGTGTCAAGTCCATCTCGTGACCGCTTTGGGTGAAGTTGAGCATTTTCGGTGGCGACTCCTTTAAAATTCAAAGAACTTAAACGAAACGACATGGCATGATATAAACATAAATACATGTATGGTGTCCCATAATAAATGTAACACATTTGGTTGAGGATACTTTCTTTCAAGAAATTGACTTTGGCCTACGCTTTTGACCTATGTCATAATCATGCCTTTGTTTATCTCATGGCCAAATTTGAGCAGAATCAGCCGTAATATGGCTGCAAAATCATCGATTTAATTGCGCAATTTGCAACACTCGAAAACCCAATTTGCAACTTTCTGTTATAAGTTTTAACTCATTATGTAACTGTGTCGTTTGCCAAATGCCTCAGTGTAAGGTAGAGAAAATGTGACTTTCTTTAAGGTGTTGCGTGCACGGAGAAAAATATGGTGAAATCGACATTACGGGCCGTGTTTGAGACAGACTCTGCTAAACGAAATTAAATTTATTGAACAGAAATAGGCCACGCATGTCATAAATATAAAAACAAAACTCTTGCCTTACTTGTCGAGGTTATGAAATTGATAAACACGACTCGCTGTAAAAAGAAAGAAAAAACACACACTCACTAGAATACCGTGAAACCTGACTCCCCGTTAGGCGCAATATCTATTTCTTGCCAAGCTTATCCGAACTCTGCGGGGAATTGATTGGAATAATGCATGGGATTGCATAGAGAAGACAACATAAGGGTCTGGAAACACAGTCTAGTTTGGACCTAAACATATCGTCCGCCATATTGGTTGCGAAACTGTCCCTTGTATTTATGTTTGCCTCAGAGGGTTAGGGTTAATTATCATAAAATGTGCGTGTCTAGTCCCCTCGAATCATGATTATTCGGTAGTTCTGCTCATATGAAGCACGATATGTGGCAGAGAAACCCCCCCCCCCCCCCCTCTTTTGTGTTGACCATTGTGTTCCCGGAATCTCAGGAATTCCTTTTAGGTTTTAAGGGGGGATGGGTTAGGTTACAATAGTGTCGAGTGTGTATAAGGTATAGGGATAATAGGGGGGTACCCCTCTGCCACATATCGTGCTGGGTATAGTTCTGCTCACTCAATAGATAATTAAGAAAATACTTAATTGTTTTGTGCAGCGCTTGAGCACGAAATAGGATTGCTGGAGTTTGTATCTCAGTGAATAGAAATACACGCGCTCCAATTTATTTTTTTTCTCAAATACAATCGTGTAAACATTGCAATTCCCAGTAGAAAAAAAAAAGACAACGTGAAATGTATGATTTATGGCTACGAATTCCAGTGACGCCGAATACACACATTGTCAACGTTTATAACGATCGTTGCATCTTGCTTTGAGTTAAAGGTATAATAAACCGTTGGCTTTTGCTGTAATTTGATGAGTTAGGCCTAAGGGATTCATATTTATACTGAATATTGTGACGCCGACCTGTTTTTGTTGTTGTTGTTGTTGTTGTTTGTTCATAGATGCTGGAAAAACCAATAACATAAATTTTGTTTTTGTAGTCTGGTCTCTTGACTTTCTTAAGATGAATTTATACCGGTAGACGTCAGGGAGTTATCAGGTTAGGTTGGCTCGCACCTATTCACGGTTATACAACAGTATTGCAAATAAAATGTGGACAAACTAAATGTTCATAAATTGGGGGCAGTGTTTGCAAAACGTCAGGTAATTCCAACGATTGCCGGCCGGAAATCTTTGGAAATTGATACAAAATTGTACTTTTCTCAAAAACCACAGCACATCACCAGGTGCCGTGATTTCACAGGATGCACAATTCGCTATACATTATAAGGTATTTCAAACTAATTCAGTAGATGTTTTATGTTTGCAAATGGTGTATACTATATCTTTAACACACGGGCCGTGTCACTGCCACCAGTGTAGGCAGTAGATTGTTTTTGTTCCAGCACCAAACATATTGTGTCATCGTATTTATACCCAGTATGTTTTCTCTGTCTCCTAAGTTCTAACCCCCTGGTGGGGTTCCCTCGCTCGATAACGTCATTCCTAACCGTGCGCTATTATTATTAGACCCGGCTGTTGTCGACATTCAAAAGTGGCATTTTTTTTAAAGAAGCAAGGGTCGTTATTATTACAAGACTAGCGGCAAGGAGTAGCCCCACGCAAAAAGAAAACAGCGCACGCCAGCACCGCAGAAAGTAATTTTGCTTGCGAGTTTAGTTTATATACTCATTTTGATTATTGCTTTTAATTTATTTCGAAATCTTCATGAAGGTTTTAACGTACACAGCAGCTAATGATTATTCTTTTAATGTAACTAGGCCGATCACTGGTACTCTTATATAGTTGCTATATGTAGTGATTGATTACAGTGAGAAGTTCCACCCACTATTGACGTAATTTGAAAAAAAAGTATGTTTTTATTTTGAAAAATGTGTTTGCACTCCATGCAGAATGAGTAACCGTATTGCAAACACTTTTGTAGGCCAACTAAATATGATAAAATCTGGCACTATTTGAAATAGTCAGGCCAACGATGGTAAGTCGACCATCCTTGGAAATTAATACAAAACTTCCACTTGTCATTTGGGGGAAAACAATTTAACTCCCAAAATGTGTCTCAGAGACAGTTGGTTAAAAGACGAATTATTGGAAAGTCACTTTTCTCGGAATATATAGCATTTCGTCAGGTTAGTTGTCAAGCATCATTCTTTAGATGTTGCTGCTTGAAACGAATAAACAAAACAAAACTGACAAAATGGTATATACTCGATAACTTTAAACCCAAGCTTTTCTTGGTAAATCCTACAGTCAATTAACCACTTATCGACTTACACCCGTGATTCACTGCTGACGACTTTTGCGATTATGCATGCATGGTTTTTAGGAGAATGGAGTATTCCACGAGTTATGATGGCGGAGGTGTTGTTGGGGAAATTCTCCCAACTCGCCCGCTGGTTTTGTTTGTCATGTCGCGTGCAGTCTCCCTGCGAAAGACGACGCTACGAATAGTCATTAATTTCACACACATCTAATCACCTGGATGCGTTCGTAGCGCACCATTGACACGTAGCCACGCTCCTTACACAACCCTAAGGAATTTTGTGCGATAATTTTGTTTGTCTCAGATATTGCGCGTTCCGCGTCGATTTGTAATTCATGTGATTTCACAAGCAGCGTTGACGCAGCGTTGACGCAGCGTTGACGCAGCGTTGACGCAGCGTTGACGCAGCGTTGACGCAGCGTTGACGCAGCGTTGACGCAGCGTTGACGCAGCGTTGACGCAGCGTTGACGCAGCGTTGACGCAGCGTTGACGCAGCGTTGACGCAGCGTTGACGCAGCGTTGACGCAGCGTTGACGCAGCGTTTACGCAGCGTTTACGCTACCGCGATAGTGTCATTGACCTATCGCTCGCTGAAACGTAGCCACGCCCCGTTGGACAACCCCATGAAAGTTAGTGCGGTATTGTTTTGGCGCGTTCAGCGTCGATCGTAATTCATGTGATTGAACAATATTTCACAAGCTGCGTTTACGCTACCGCGATAGGGTCATTGACCTATCGCTCGCTGACACGTAGCCACGCCCCCTTTGACAACCCCATGGAAGTTTAGTGCGGTATTGTTTTGGCGCGTTCAGCGTCGATTTGTAATTCATGTGATTGAACAATATTTCACAAGCTGCGTTTACGCAGCGTTTACGCTACCGCGATAGGGTCATTGACCTATCGCTCGCTGACACGTAGCCACGCCCCCTTTGACAACCCCATGGAAGTTAGTGCGGTATTGTTTTGGCGCGTTCAGCGTCGATTTGTACTTCGTGTGATTGGCAATATTTCTCAAGCTGCTTTGACGATATTCTACCGCGATAAGTCAATAAGCCTTACTGTTTATCGGTTTATTGGTGGCGTCTGATGGCTTAGGACACAGTTTGAGAGGCGGGGACTAGACATCAAGGCGTACCCTGCCGATAGAGGGCGCGCATAGGGGGGGGGGGCTTGCATTACAAAAGTCTGTGGTTGGCATACAACACACTGTACATGTACCAACTGGACAACGTGTGTTCGACTCAAACCAACACGACAGGGTTTGGGTTTGGGTAGCTCCACTAGTGTGGCGAGCCGATTTGATTGATTTTGTTAAGTGCTTACCGTATTGATGACGTTACGTAATGTTTACCGAATGACATTGCAGTTTTCAGAGGGGGACACTGCACGTCGATCGCTATACTTTTTCGTACAGAATACCGACATACGAACGGTTTTCGACCAAAAGACAACGAAATATGCAGTTTCTTAGGAAACTAGTGTTCGAATGGTACAATTATGTCCAACATCCACGACAAATATCAGGAATAAAAATATTAATTGATTTTAGTGAAAAGATGACATGTAACTAGAAAATGTAGCAAAGATGTCACACTTTGTGTTCTAACCTCATGGGTGAACGAGTAACGCGTTGGGCAGTATAACTTTTGGCGTTATTGGTGTTTTGCTTGCGCTGCCTGTCCATATGTAAAATTCCACTCGTATTGAAAAACGCGTACCATACTGGCAGCAGGCTCTGAGACGCCCGCATGTTATGACCTTAAACACTGGTGACGTCGAGTCTGCGATGACGTCACATAGGGACCGGCTGCCACGATATGTGCCCGGCGTTTTTTTTTTTTTTTTTTTAATAACGCGACGACCCTGGGACTAATAACCTGGGTTCCTTCTTTTATACCCTCTCGTGAGCTGAGATTCGCCCGGTGAAGTTTGATTCTAATCGGAAACTCATTGGTGCTTGGGTAATCCGGCGATTTGACGCGAGGGATATTGATCTATTAAACCTTTTGGCCTTACGCCAGAGGCACGAGTTCAATTGCTTCTTGACTAAAGATCCTACAGCACGGGAAGGAGGGCAATTGTTTACGTCTATTCTGATTATAGATGTTCTGTTGTGAAAACCTAAGAAAATAAAAAGGGCATTCACGACCTATAGCACAACACTGTACATGTTTTTTTGTTTTTTCAAAAACAGTCACAATATACATTGATTGGATTCATTGTATTAACTGTATGTTTGTAGAAACGATCGTAAGTTTACAAATATTATGTGAGCTGAAACAAAATACACACTAAACAAATGGAATTTGCGTCGGGAAATGTAAATTCAATATTTGATGTTGGCCCTTCGCCGAAAAAAAAATAACTGACTCGGGTGGAACTCGAACTCACAACCTCCTGTTTTCTAGTGCAGATGTCTTGCCACTCGACTACTGAGCTAACTGGGATCTGGTGGCTGGTTCGAATCTGGGTCTCAGTTACGCCAGCCTCGTTTCCAAAATTTTAAATAATCGGGCACATAGTATTAAAATTAGGAATAGTCTGGTGCCTTGCCGCGCTGTACATCAGAGTTTATTTGTGTAGGCCTATGCATGCGGTGTCTAGGGTAAAAAGACTCTATTCGTCGAGGCGTGAGATCCAGGAAAGGAGAGGAGGGCTGGAGAGGAGGGCTGGGGGGGGGGGGGGGGGGGTGCTATGCATCCTACTTAAGATTGTGGGCATGTGTTGTTGCCTCGTATTGCCTTTAAGAAAACAGTGAAAACGGGCGTGTACACAGTCTCGTGTGATTTCGTAATGCGCGGGTATTGGGTTGTGTTGCGTATAGCAAAACTGCCAGAGGCTGGTATTATATCGTACGTGTGTATTAGTCTGTAATCGTCATTTACTGCTAGAACGTAATGACGATGATGATGATTACATTGGGGTCTATCTTTTTATATGCAGGCTCTAATACGTCTTGCCAACGACATACGTGGGTATTGTCCCATGAGGTCGGAACACAAAGTGTGGCATTTTGCTACATTTCTAGTTACATGTCATCTATTGACTAAATTAGTTGAATATTTATTCTGATATTTGTCTTGGATGTTGGAAAATTTGACATTTCTTGAAAAATTTACGACTCCGATGTAACAAGAGACGCCGTGTGTCTTTTACATATTTCAGTCGTGTTGCAATATACATTGTACAAAACCTTTCGGCATACTCCTAAAAAGACCACAAAATGAAACATACGTATTTGTATAAGGTTATTATAGATAAATTACAAGGTATATGTTGAAAAATATGTTAACAGGTGTCACACTATAGGGAACACCATTTTGTTTATAGCTATTAATTAACTTGTTTTTCAGGTAAGAGTAACTTAACAAACTTGTATGAGATCCATAAACATTCATAGCAAAACATTTTAGTGGTATTATTGAAATTGCCTCGCAACATATTCTGGACGTAATAAGGACACTTTGTTCTATTTTGTTAAATGACCCATATATCTTTCAGCGTTTACATGATTGTGTTGATAGTGCAGCCATGTTGGTCTGGCTCTCTGACGTCATAGCAGTAAATCAACGCGGTATTATGAGGAGCTAGCTTTGGTACACTGCATTTACAGGTGTGACGTTTTCGAAACCGCAAGTTATTCCGGCCTCCCGGCTACAAGGGAATCTAAATAATGTTCTTCTTGTTTGTATGGCCAAAGGAATATGTAAAGATTTATTGTTGCGCTAAGATTATTTCGCTTGATTGGATGGTAAAGTATACTGAAATATTCTAAACGCCAGTGGTGAAACCAATACCGTTTAACAAAACCAAGATTTTGAAATTTCCGGTGAAGTTTTGGGTCAGTGGAATTTGTTTGTTCATGGTTCCCCATAGGAGTTAAGACCCTAACATGTTGGTGCTATAGGCTGTCATTGAAAAACCTGGAAAAAACAAAATGTCTCAGGTAAGATGTGAAAGCTCTGAATCGTTTAGTGTACCCGACATTTACAAGAAGCACATTTTGATCACACCAGCTGTGTATCACATCCAAAGAAACTCCCATTATTTACAATAAAGGAAAAGAATAATGCAATCTGACACCGTCATTTCTTCATATCAATGGGAGCCAATCGGTGTAAATATTTGGGAAAAAACATGAATCTGGAACTGAGAAACATTTCCAATTTGGTAAGGAAATACTTCTCGTTCATGGACTTTGTACACAACCGCTGAAGTAGTGTCAGAATACTACATTATTTCCCAATTAAGACTTTAGGGTGTGTTTGAATGTGAATACGATGTTAGACGTTCGAGTCCACATGTACTGTGTATACCGCTTGATGTATTCTCAGATTCCACCGTAGGGTCTACAGTGGTAAACTACGGCAAATACATTGCACGCTCGGATACGTTTAATTCGCCTCCATTAGAGTAATTCCGTTCCGTAAATACCAACGGACAGTAATTTCCAAATGGACAGATAACAGGCTGCCAGCTACCTATAAATAATGACTTATCGCCTTAGCTATATAGCCTTCTCCCTAGCGATTATTTTTGTATTCCGCCGTGTTTAACGCAGTGAACAAAACGAAAATACCCACCATCATACTGTCTAAAGGACATTGCAAGACAAATTTGCATTTGCAGAGCGCGCGGTTGTTCATCGGTCTTTTTTTAGACCCCGAGTGTTGTTGTTTTAGCCGCAGTGACAACGAATTTTCACGGGGAAATCTGCCCGGGTGCGAGAATGGTTCCTTATATACGCCACATTAAGCCCCGTGTCTCGTCAAGGAGGTGCCTGGCTAAATTTAAGAGGTTTGTTCACCTTGAGCTGAGCGTTGCTTGCCATATTGATCTGTGACCATTCTTTTCGCGCCATATTTTTTTTCGGATAGCGACCTCTTTCACTAAATAATATATATTTTTGGGTTTCGCCATAGCTAGGTGACATAACATTTTCCATACAGTTGTAGTCACTGCGGTATCTTGTTTGACTGTCAAGTTTATTTCACAACGCAAAATCTTTCAACGAACCTCTTGTCCCGTTTTAACCAACAACCTCGTTCCCGGGACCTACTATATTTTCAACCTTGTTTCCAATAGTAAGTCCTGTATTTGAAACTCGCTTCTTGTATAGACGATGTGCCCGGCAGTATGCGCACGCACCATGTTTTACATAAATTTTGTTAGGAGATGACAGAGGTCACATAATTCAAAGGCGATCTTTCCTGCAACGTCACTCTTTAAGCAAATGTTATGTAAAACACGATGTGTGCGCATACTGCCGGGCACATTTGAATACAGATGTAAACACGTGACGTCAGAGGGCACATCGTCTATAGGGTAGCATTTAATACGTAAGCCGGTAAAAACAAATGTTCGTTAGCACGTGTGTTTTTACCAATTGCTATGCGTTACCATTCAGCACTCTAGACTCTAGAACCATTCAGTTTTATGAAAATGGGTCTGGGAACGAGATAAAGAGACTTCAGAAGTTTCTGGATGTCCGCCGCTCACCTAAACCAATCAGAAACAGGGATGATGTGTATTGGGTATTTTAACCTTCTTGTAAATTTTGTAGGTCCTCTTCACTTAAAAAATATTATTTGGTTAACATTCCCATTTTTCCATTTTAATATTTTCTGCGATACTAAATATTGGATTGATAAGATTCTAACAGTTCAAATTATAAAGTTGCAAACAGTTTGATAAATATATCGCGTTTAAAAAAAATCTAATACCTCGACGAAACGAACACCAATTTAAATTTGAAGCGCAGCCAACCACATTTCTTATTTGCATGGGTATCAACACTTTGTTGATAATTTTATGATCCAATACATGTACCAGGGGCAAATTTCATGGAGGTGCTAAGGACGTGAATTTTGCTTAGCACAAACAAAGTATTTCTCAGTAAAAACAGGTTACCAGCCAAAACTCCATGTGTTGTTCGTGCTATTTTTACCAGTCACAAACAATATACATCACATAAAAAATAGTTCTGTACCCCGTTTTTGCCAAGGAATAAATTTGAAGCCAGACATCTGTTTTATCCTTTAATAGCAGTTCCATAAAAGTGACCCCTGGGCGAGAGAGAGCAGGTAGTCGTATGAATGTACTGCTCGACACATGGACATGAGGTTGTTTCAATTAACTTTTTTTAAGGTCAACACATGAAGAGGACAACCAAAATGACAACCCTAACACTAGCCGCACTAGTGGAGCTATTCTAGCCCCACGAATTTGATTCAAAAATTAATAAATGCATATCGCCCAACACTTCTATATATAGGCTACATCGTATTTCTTGGAGCCTATGTATACAACATACAGATTACTACAATCGTAAATTTATGGCGTCTTCAAAAATTTGGTGAAACGTTCAAGACGATGACACCGCCATCTTGTTTGAAGTGAGAAGCCAGGGCGCCCCCTGCCAGGATTAAACCGGCCAGATCATGAATACGCAGTAGAACAGTACCTTTAAAAAAAAAGTTTGATCCTAAATAATTTAACTGTTCTATTTGTTTTTGTGTTGTGTGACACCACAAGAACGAGGTTGTTTTAATCACTTTTGTTGTATTTGTCGGCCATTTTGAAAACATACGAGCCTAAAGAACTAACTTTGTGTTTTGGTGTTTCCGTTACTAGCTTTTCTTGGTGGACAACTGTGCTGACGAATGGCGGATTGCGATGACATGGTCGCGCATCTCCCTCATCAGCTGTGAACTCTTTGTGTGTTGCATCCACCCGGTGCCGGGCCACTACTTCTTCAAATGGGTAGCCGAGTTCGCCTACACCCACGACCCCCGGACGGCCCGGGCCGACGTGGACATCCTCCTGTCGATTCCCATGTTCCTCAGACTCTACCTGATATGCCGGGTCATGCTGTTGCACAGCAAACTCTTTACGGACGCCTCGTCCCGGAGCATAGGCGCCCTGAACCGGATCAACTTTAACACGCGGTTTGTGTTGAAGACTCTCATGACAATATGCCCCGGAACAGTGCTCTTGGTATTTACCGTCACGTTATGGATTATAGCCAGTTGGATTCTACACGTGTGCGAAAGGTACGTCCGGCCGCCATCTTTTTCATTATTATTATTTTTGTTTAAGGGGGTGTGGCGCCCTCCAGCGTCAGGCACAGTGTTTAGCTTATAATAACCCAATTCTGTATTCCAACTGCGCATGTGCACAACAAGATTCTCAGGATAAACGCGGCAGATAAATGTACACAAGGCTGTGGGGGGCGTGGTAAGTCTAATTCGCATTCTGCGCATTTATCGTGCTATCGAAAAGACAATGGATACTTTTGTTCGAACAGACGTTTGGACACACAAGACACCTGAAAACACTTAGCGGTTCAAACATTTATTTGAAAAATATCATGCTGGGTATAACCACACAGGAGGGAGAGGGTCCCTCCGTCTCATCTTGCTTCATGTAAAATGTAGACCCCCACGGAAAATGGTAGAATCTATTATCTACGGCGTTTCCTTCCCGCCCCTACGGCTATTTGAACTCGATACTGCCATCGATTAATACACCTGCCTGGGTTTCACATCGACTGTGACGTCACCCGTTGTATTTGTAGGTCGCGTTATTTGAAGCCGAGTTGATTGTATTCTTTGCCCTGGTCATTTGAATATTCACGAGTTGCGGGCGCGTTAATCTGTCTGGACCACTGTGGCCATATTCACTAAACCACTAGGCCTTAATAGTATGATACATGTATTAAAATGCCTAGTACATGTACTAGTATTCTCCTATGCAGTTGACAACTAAATTGTAATTCATGAATTCTTACTAAGAAACTTACTAACTAGTTACATACTATTTAGTTGCATACTGAGTAACTGGAATTAGGTGTTTTGAGTGGAGTGGGCACGTATGGAATTTGATGCGACAGGTGTATTAGGCTAATCCATGTCCAGCACTTGCGTAGATTAGCATAGCACAACGACGTTCTACAAACTCCATGATCGGTTTCGGTTTCGGATCGGTATTACAACTTAGCTCGCCTCGCAGCGAGTGAGGCCGGAAATATTAGAGTATGCTTCCCACAGATGCCGGTCTGAACCCGTCTCGGTTCGTAAAAAAACCCACCAATCCCGCGCCCAGGGGCCCAGTCAGTGTCAAAATAACCCCGGTGTGAACTGGTTAAAAGTCATTGTGCGAATGTATACTCGGGCCCCACTTGAATATAAATTGAGCAAATTACCATGGACCGAAACATAGGGATAATATTGGAAGTGCCGTAAAGGTCACGTGCAAACACTAAGAAAACCTATGTACACGATACTCAGATTCCCTTTTAGATGGCATGCATATTTCAACAACCGGAAAAAACACCACGAATTACGCATCGAAATGAGCCGGATTCCGCTTGATTTCGTTTCGATTGAAGTCGGCCATTCCCTCGGACAGAAAGACGCCTACGCAATCCATACAAAGCGGGTTTAAGTTCAACCTGGTGACTTTTTGACCCACTATGTAAGACTATTGCGAGGGGCAACCCAACACAAAATAGGGTTGATTTTACTGGACCAGTTGCTACAGCAGTTGCTAGACCTGTCTGGTCTAATTCACTTTACCTAGATGCATACTTTGTCTGATGGGAGGGGGGTGCACAGCGTGTCAAGTAGGGATGCGTTTCGGCGGATGTAACTAAAACTGTTTCGGGCGTCGGTCATTAAAGAGGTTTTGCCTGCGAACGGATACGGTTAGCTTAACGGAAACGTCATCAATTTTCGCGGACTTATGACGTCACAGTTACTCACTATCCGCTAACCGTGTATACAAGGCACGGATATCTCGCTCGCTACCCGTAAGTATAAAACGCGTACGGATAGCTAAACGTACGCGTACGCGTATCCGTTCGTATGCGAAACCTCTATTGGTCAGCGTTCAGCCTTTTTTTTTTAGCGACCTCGGTTGTGCTCTGATCACGTGACTGTTTCGACCAATGTTGAACCGGGGATCGGGGTTAGATGCCACCCGAATTTAAAGATGGCGGGAATTAAGCTGAACACGTTGAGTAAGTTTTCGCGCGTTGAACAAAAAATTGTTTCGGTTCGAAGTTGTGACGTCAGAAACAGTTATTGGAAGGCCAAATCGCTCTCATGAGGATGTCACAGTAAACATGCTGGTACCCCGCGCCAAATATATACGCGCATTAAGCAACCATTCTTCTTGCTTTATATGCATTGTTGAGTGGATGTACATTTTTGTACACCAGCGCGATAAATTGGGTACAGTTCATTTTCCCGCGCACTATCCAATTCCCGCGCCATAAATGTGTAATCTTTGTAGAGTGCAATTGCAACTAGGCTACCGCTTTTCAGCCGTTTCTGCACCACTGATCATGGCTGCATTTCATGCCCCTCCCAGGGGAAATTTCCCGTCTGTTATTGACCACTGGACCAATATAAGACAAATTCTTAATTTGTATACCAGAACAAAGAGTAAAAACAAAAACAGTTGTTTTTTTCTTCAACCGAAAGGATTGAAACAGCACAGGGAAACGGCGTACAGGAAAAAGGGTTTTAACAGCGAACAGGAAAAGGGTTTTAGCAGCTGGTGAATCGTGCTCGTCACGCCTTCAACTGACCTTGCGGGGAAAAATATATTGAAATTACCTTCACTTGAAATTGATTCAGCGCAAGGTTGTGTGGCAGGGAGTCTTTAAAAAGAACAAGATTTATTTTTTCCGGTCTTCGCACACTTTGAACGAGGAATGCACATTTCCAGAATTGGCCTTTAGTATAGCAGGTGTCGTATTTATTATCTGTATTAATGGAATTGGAATATCGTAGTATTTACATGCATTGGACATTTCCTGACACATCGCGGGTTGTTTAAAAGCCCCAGATACAAACAGTGCTGTGTTTGTTCGTTCGCTTAATTCATTTAGTCTTTAATTAAATAAAAACAAATTCATTGTATTCCTTCATCGACCCCATCATATTCTAGTCGGATTCATTTTGAAAAACGGCAACAGTCGTCAGACGTATAAAGCGCTGTCTGTGTGTTCACCAAACTACTGTTGCGTGACACATTTGTTGTCAACGTTGTGTAACCCAACCTCATTTTGTGTAGTCGTACCGCAAATGGCATTCAAAATGTCAAACAAAAATGTCTATAGCTGCATGTACCAAATACAGAGCGGTCAAAACATACAAACTCATACTATATCCAGGGACCCTAAACCATTGATATATGAAACTTTGTTAGGACAATTATACCAAAAATTCCCAATTCGGTTCAGTATTTTTGACTCCAGTGCCATTTTTGTGAACCAAGGTTTGGGAATATTTGGTCTTGGATGTTCACTGTTTGCGATAATCATAATTAGAGCCCCTGACTTTGGTTCACACAAAATGGCGCTGGAATACAAACTACTTAACCGAATCGGTAGGTCTTGGTTTCATCTACCTTCTAACACTATATTTTCTATTCGTATATATCAATTGTAGGTCTCTGGATTGTTGAAGTATGGGGTTGCGTGTTTTTGTACCACCCTGTATACAGGGAACGAATACAATGAGGATCCGAGAACTTACTATCGTCACAAACCCAAAACGCCACCCCTTTGTCGAATTCCACCCCTTTGTCGAATTCCACGCGATATACAACGGGCTCCTTCTCGTAGCAATGAATTCACATTGTCGTTCTTCTATTCCAGCAAGTAACCCGAGCGCAATGTGAGATCTGTTATTCGTTTTCCGGATAGTTCACTGCAGTTCACTATAGCCCAATGACGTATAATGCTATTACATTTCACAAATCAGGCCAAATTGTATCAACTAGTACTAGGCTAATACTCCGGCCGCGATTCGGGGGATTGAGGAACCGTCCCGTGACTCGGAACACGGGCAAGGAATGAATGTTGATGATGATGATACGACTGTATAATCAAGTTTAAAGTCGATTAATGTAACTCTTCACCAGCTACATCAAATAAACGGGGCATGGAAGCCCGTATGCCCTTTTTCTTTACCTTGTCGCCGCGGCACGGGACCGCGTCTTTCGCCAGGCTCAGTCTGCGTCGCATAGACCTGGTCAGATGCGCCTTGAATTGGATGGTATTGAAAGTCAAGTTGCCCGGCGTGTACATAGTTTACTTAATGGCAGAAGAGTATGCAAGGGTCGTACAAATGTGTATCCCTGTGATGGTATTGTTTTTTCCTTTGATTCTGTAATCAAAACATACCCCTATAGACTTTGTTCACAAAATCCCCGTTGTGGAGACATCCTTCTCTTTATAATGTCCTTGTGGAGACCTTTTTATTCATTTGTCATCTGATGTTTGTTGGTCTCCACAGAGTACCGAATTTTACACATAACATTTCAAATTTCTGTGTAGCCTGTTAAAATAAGCTTTGAAATTGTGTTAAATGATTAAGTACCACGCGTCATATTGGTGCCAACGAAGATACGTCGCGTTTTTAATCTGCCGGTTTTTCTCCGAATTTTGTTTGTTTCGGCTTTATAATTATGCTGACAGAGCATAAAGTACAAATGCTGACCAGTTTGTCATCGTTAATGTAAACATTCCATTATAAACATTACATATTTATCATGCATGGGCCATGTGCCATGGGATTGTTTTGATAAGTGGTGGAATGGATGTGGTTTGGCGCTATTTTTATACAGGGCGAGTACAAAAACAGTTCCCTCCAAAATATCTCTATAGCTATTTTGGGAAAAAACGTAAATAACATGAAAGTACATCGAATTGGTGGTCTTCTGTACAAATAAAATAAAACTATTTGGAAATCCCAATTTCAAATTAGTTCCTTCAAAACCCATCTTCCCGCGATGTTTTGGGAATGTCGAAAAGGTTGATTGCATTCTTATTTAGATTGGGTTATAAATGTCTCAAATCCCACAAATTACTTCAATAAACCAGCCTATCTGCCCTTCGGCGATGTCTGATCGTGCGTCTTTTTAATCTTCTGAGATCGTTTGTACTCCACGTCGTTGCTAAAAATAAATGCTCAGTTGCTAAAAAAAACCACGAAAAGCTTTACTGTATTCAAAGCACTGAGTCATGCTCTTCTTTTCATACAGTAAATATCTGCCTGGCACGAGTAGGCTGCACTCTTTGGTCGATCAGAAAGCGATTCTGTCTTGGTGCACGGTTCTCATATCAGGCAAGCCGATAATGTTTCAACTGGATCGATCGAGAAAACCCAGTTTTTCGACCAGAAAACTTCATTTTGCTCAGTCTCGGGGTTCTTGAAGCAGTATTTTTTCCTGAAAGCTTAATTGGGCTACAAAATAAAACGTTTTTTTAAGTATTAAGCGCATCTCTGAAAAGAGCATTAAAATAATTGGGATAGGAAATTCCACATAACAAAACTTTAATAATTGGTCAAAATGGTGACTCCGAAAAATCAAACTGTTTGCACATCCACCAGCGCATGTAGCTTTACCTTACATACGTACTGTGGACATTCCTTTGTCTTCGTGTAGTTAAAAAACTTTGACTAAATACTCATTTTTCTCGCTTCCCCAAATCAAATTTACCCTCAAATTTGGATTCTGGGCCTCTCAGCTGTTCCTTCTATCTTTTCTATAAATATAACCCTAACCCGTTTTTCCTCTAGCGCTCTTTTTCGGAAACTGAAAAACGGATTGTGGACCTGGGCAAGTCCACAAACCGTAACCTCTTCCCGCATCGTGTGGACCTTATTGTTCGGAGGTCCACAGTGCGTATGCAAGACTAACTCATTGCATTTTGCGGACGTTGGAGAAAGAAACAATTGTGTGTCGGTGCTGCTGGGTACTAGTGAAACAGATAGGGAAATTGTGCCTTTGATGATAAAAGTATGATATTATTTTGGCACACCGTCAGAGTATGTCATAAGAAAGCTATTTTAAAATAAGCCTATAGGCCTATCGCAGATTTGTCCATTGAAAAAAATATAGGTATAAACATTTTTAGATTGGTTGCTCCGTCTCATATCTTGATTCATATGTCTTTTTGGGGTGTTATTATACAAAATGTTTCCCTACAAAATGGCCTCCAATAGCCTATGCTTTTAACCGGATTATAATTATTAAAGTTAATTATGCCTTATGAACTGTCGCGTATAGCGCGCGACATAGCGCGTGCAGTTACCACGCGGAGCGGTTGCGAGTTTCGTATGACGTCACACGACCACACAAACTATGATTTAATATCGATCTGCCGCGCTGTCAGTTCGCTGGAGAAACCTCTAACCAGGCAGATTGGTGCCCAATTATGATAGAATTGTTTACTTGATAAAAGCATTAGTCCTGCAGATTACTACAATAATATTGCATTTAGTGATACAAGCACCAAAATTGGCACACATGCTCATTTTGGGTCACTTTATACAAAAACCCCGTTAGCCAAATTAAAATCCAAGATGGCCGCCATTTTTTAAGATGGCCGCCAATGAAGGCCAAATGTCACCGAAATATTGATGTACGGATGGATAGAATGGTAATACAAGCACAAAACTTGGCATTTAACATCTGTTTGGTCTCCCTGTTGTTGGCATATCCAAAACAGTATATTAGGCACTTTTTTAATTTAATTTAAGATGGCCGCCATTTTCCAAAATGGTCGCCACTGAATGGCTAGTAGTAGTGTTACCAAGGATCAAACAGGCAAGGACCAAAATGGGAATTTAAACTCCATTTGAATCCAATATTATGCTAAAATTGTCAACCACTTGGTAATTCAAGATGGCTACCATTTTTAAAGATGGCCGCCACAAGATGACTCAGCCTATATGTTACAAAAAGTGACATATAAATCGTAACATATCTTGTACAAAGACATACAACACAATCTAAAAACAGATTGGTTGAAAATAACCAATATATTGGTCGATTTCAACCAATCCAGTTGGTAGATATGTGGATAACCAAAATATTACTGTTATTACCCTGTTGAAACCGACATTTTACCGAGTAACAACAAGATAATACAGGTAATGTGGGTATGGTGAAAGCCTTGAATTGGTCATTACATTGGGAATTTGCGTAATAACAGTAAAATTATAGCAATTCCAGAAAAATGTCCAAGTCCAAATATTACTGTTATCACCCTGTTGAAACATAGTTTTTTTGCGAATTTATAACAGGGTAATGAGAGGTAATGGGTAACATTTTACCGAGTTAATAACATGGAAATGCCGGAAATGCCGGAAATGCCAGAAATATTGTTACATTCTCCTTGGTAATATTTGGTAAATAGGGTAATATCAAGGGGTAATATCAGGTGGTAATAACACGGCAATGCCAGGAATATTAGTTACATTCTCCCTGATAATATTGGGTAAATGGGGTAATATCGGGTGACCCAATTTACATGTTGACCCCAAGTGGGCGTGATAAACTTTGGTGAAACATTTGTGTCACTTTTTCTACATGAACGTTATGTTTTGCGTAATAGCGATACGTTTAGGGTGTTTTCGTAGAGATAATTGTGTAATATTTATTTACTCCAAGTCTCAAAGAAACAAATTTGCCAAAAAGCCAACACACAAATAAATAACAAAAAATTTGTTGCAAACTGTGATTATAGACGGCGGTGATATTGGGCACATATATAGCGTTTAAGTACATGCTAAGATTGTAGCAGTGGCAAGCGTCATTGATGTTTATATGTGTATATATTGTAGTATTGTTCCGGTAGTATTAAATTAGTATTAACCAATATAATTAACCAATTGGGTAATATCGGGTGGTAATAACAGTACAATGCCAGAAATATCGGTAACATTCTCCCTGTTAATATCGGGTGATATCGGGTGGTAATAACAATGCAATGCCAGAAATAACGATTACATTTTCTCTGGTAATATTGGGTAATAATAATAGGTAAAGGGTGAAATATCGGGTGGTAATAACAATGCAATGTCGGGAATAACAGTTACATTCTCCCTGGTAAATGGGGTAATATCGGGTGGTAATAACAATGCAATGCCGGAAATATCGGTAACATTCTCCCTGGTAACAGTGGTTAAATGGGGTAATATCGGGTGGTAATAACAGGGAAATATTGATCTACTATTTCCCCGTTATTACCCAGTAATAACCGTAATTACTCGTTACAGCCCGGGTAATATCGGTATGTTACCCAGTAATAACAAGCGTTATTACTCGTTACAACCCGGGTAATATCGGGTAAAATGCCCAGTGGGTTGGTTGCAAGCTCAACCAATATAACTAGTTGGAGGATAACCAATATATTGGTTATGAATAACCAATAGATTGGTTAATACCTTGGTTACAAGCTCAACCAGGACTGATGAGATCGATTTGATATATGCATGGGATGTTAAAACACAGACTGTAAGCATCAAAGGCACGCTAAGTATGCCTTCAAATGTTCAGTAACGAAAATTACAAAATAAAGAGTTAATCTTGGAAAGCAATTACAACAGTAATGGTAAGAATCTCAAGTCAGGTCGCAATTCTTGTAACCATTTTCTTCTTTACTGAAACCCGCGATTGTTATAAATTTGTATTGTACGTACGTGTTGGCCGCCATTTTGAAAAATTGCGGCCATCTTTGATTTCCATTGATTTATGATTTGTTAATTATAAATGACCAACGAGAGGTAAATTGCAGCTTTATTGTATGACCATTTGGTTTCTTTTGTAAAATAACCAATGTATGTCATTCAATAAAAGCAATCTTGGAAAACATGGCCGCCATCTTGAAAAAATGGCCGCCATCTTGAATGTTTAAGTTGTTTCTATTTTTGAAAATGATAAGGGGTACATTTAGTGGATAGTTGCAACTGTTGGTGCTTGTATGACCAATTAATCCAATGTAACATTAAGTGTTACCATTTAGTGGCAGCCATCTTGAAAAAAATGGCCGCCATATTGGATTTTAATTTGGCTAACGGGTTTTTTGTGTACAGTGACCCCAAAAGAGTAGTTATGCCAATTTTGGTGCTTGTATCATCAAATGCAATATTGTGGTGAAAACAGTTATTAATCTGCAGGACTACATGACATTTGGCACACAATCAGAGTTTGGCATGAGAAAGATAGTTGGCTATAGGGCCATCGCAGATTGAACCTTTGAAAAGAACATGCAACGGCAGCCATTTTGAATTTTATTTAATTGCATGTCAGTCTACTTTTTTTCTTCTTCAAAGGACATATCTGCTGTTCCCCTATAGCCAAATATCTTGTTCATGACATACTGTGATTGTGTCCAAATTCCACTGCTTTTATCATTTGATTGTTACCACGAAATCACCACCCATGGCTCATACACACAAAAATACACTAGACCTATAATTAAACAGAGCTTGAAATGATAGTTTTAGACTTTAAGCACATCGTGAAAGAAAATGTGTTCTTTAATGTTTTTCACATTATTGTTGACAAAATTAGACAGATAACATAAGCAGTTTTGATTGACTTGAGGATAAATGTCACTCTTTCCTATAATCGACACATGCGTTTATATCTTTTGCTTATTAATCTAAAATGAAACCATAATTTGGTGCAACCTTACTGGCTCGTTGAAGCTCGTTGTCTTAGGGTACTCTCAAAAATATTCCAGCCCTGAAACCCTCTTGAAAATTGAGATACGAATTGAGATCCGATTGAGATTGCATTGATAACCAGCCGCATTCAGAGAAATCTCGCGCATGTCGAATTACGAATGGACGCCACGGGCAATGCGAACCCGACCCTTTTTTGCATGTATTCATGTCAGTCCCGAATGGAGACTACTATGTGTAAGTTCGATTACACATGACCCGGATATTTCTGTCTCGGGAGAGAAAGCTGCCTCGCGTAGACCCACAATGGCGCATTGGGAGCTTGATAGTCGAGCTTGTACTGTATATGTACCCTCTCTGTGGGTACGGGACAAAACACCGTGAAATTGGCAACCCAGGGGTAATGATGTAAGGTGTAGAGAGCCTAGCCTGCGGAAACCAGAAGACACGACAGTCCTTTTTTTTAGGACATCTTCCAGGGGCCGTGTTTTTTTGCGCTGCTCACGTTCCGCACCCGCGGTTTGATATAGACCTTATTTACGAGGAAGCCATCTTGGTCGTGTTCCCTGAATGTATTCTATAAATGGGAACATTTGAATAGGATGGTGCCAGACCATGTTTGCATACTCTTTGTGGACCTGCGAACAAAAGATGTTCACGTGATAGTGAACGGTTTGTGGACTTGCATACGTCCACGGTGCGTTTCCTTCTCTCTGAAAACATTTGGTAAAATTTCAAAGATAAGTTAAAAAGTAGCCTAAATATAATTACATGTAGATGTGCTAAAACCGTGCCTGATTTTCATTGCTTTATAGACCAGTTTAGTATTGTTGCGAATAATTATTAAGCTTAAGAAAATATACACCATTTGCTAAAATATTCAACAACATGTGACGCTGTTAACCTCTCATTTTACGCCCGCTGGGCCAAGCATACATAATAGATTCCTATTAAAATAATGACCACCACTATTATATATTCTTTTTAAAACTCTCGCGGTAAATTACTTGATTGCTACTTGGTCATTCAACCACGAGAATGCTGGAATGCAAATACTTGCGGAAATATCGAGAAATCAATCGTTGCGTATTTCATGTCGACGTTAAGGCCCTGTCACACTTTTGCGTATCCTAATTCCTTATGAGTTGCGCATTGACATTTTTTTCATACGCACAATATGCACCTCATATGCATCTCAATCGTTTTGTGTAAGTTTTATGTACGTAGGCATGCGCACAGTACGGCCCAGTACGCCGGATAGTTTTGGGCAAGCACAAAACTACGCAGCGTACGCTGTGACGCAGGTCATAAGTTATAAATACGCAGCGCATCGGTCGAGCGCGGTACAAATACACTATGTGTTCGTGGGGGATAAGCGGTTTATACGCGGTAATACGCTGATGTTCACGCTATGGAATCTGCACTGGTACTGACAACAGCGGGAAGCCGCCGCCTTTTTATAACGCGTGGCGAGCGGCGGACATGCGACGGAAATACGCTCGGCATTCGTCGGAAGTGCGTCAGGCATGCGGTCGGGATAAGTAGGGTGCGTCTGGAATACGCTCGGCATGCGCACTGCATACGCAGCTATTCGCAGGAGTAAAATAGTGTTGCGCACTGCATACGCAACTCATACGCACCTCATACGCCATGGATGCGCTTAATTCGTTACTTATACGCTAGGTGTGCGTCGCATATAAGTCAAAGTAATCGAAACATTTTGAAATTTTGAGCGTACGGCTGCGTATTGACATTTTTTAATAAGGAACTCATAAGTACTTGATATACGCAAAGGTGTGACAGGGCCTTTAAAGTTCATTACGTGATGTCGTTTTGTTTTTTAATGCATTCATTATTGTATGTATAGTGGTGACTATATAGTTGACGATATTATAAACTGCAAGAAATACTATAAAAAGGGTGTTAGGTTTATGAACACATTATGTACCCTTAGGGAGACACTTTTGCCGGTAACACAATATCTAAAGCCCTTCAAATATAGGCAATTTTCTTTTACTAAGTTTTCGGGGTACAGGTATTAAAAATGGTAATAAAAACCCAAAGTCTTGCAGGTTTTTTAGTTTTGGACGCGCTGTATGTGGGCCTTTCCAGGAGGTTGGGACACAAAGTGTGACATTGGGCTATACATCTCTAGTTACATCTAGTCATCTGTCGACTAAATTATTTGATTATTGTCTTGGATGTTGGACAGAATTGGGCAAGTTTTGTGCCATTGAAACGCTACCTTCCTTAGACATTTTGTGACAAAGTTATTAGTACTCCGATGTAACTAACAGGTTGCAAGATTTATTGGACAAACCGTTTCTGCATGTGTGCATAAAACCGACCATTTACAAAATTAAAAGTGGTAGTGTTTCGATGTAGCAGTAATTTTGTCACACTAAGATACATGTGAAACATTGCTATACTTTATTATGCATTCTGCCTTGTTTCCAGTTGTCTAGTTTGCTTATCATCGGCTATCGATGGAAAGCATCGTGGTATACAGCCCGTAACGTGTGCGAAGCCCAGTCGTGTATAGCTTAAATTGCAGCCAGGGACCAATTTCAAGGAGCTGCGACACACAACGTCTTGTCCAGTAAAAACAGGTTACCAGTCACAACTCTATGTGATTTGCATGCTTAGCAAAAACCAGCTGAATACCAGTCACACAAAAATGTACATCACCTGAAAATTTGCTTTGTAAACCCTCTTTTTGTCAAGGAATATTGAGCTAAGCAAGTGTTTGTGCTTATCAGCTTCTTGAAATTGACCTCTGGGCCGTTTCTCTTTGTCAAATTGCATTCTGCCCTGCGGCCGTAGTGGATATTTTCTCAATACAGAATCTTGTTAACCTTTAGTATTTGTTTCTTTCATTTTTTTTCTTTCTTTCTTTTTCTTTTTGTCTTCTCTCAGATATCACGATGAAGATAACGGGGAGATTCTTAACGCGATGTGGATCGTGTCTATTACATTCCTTTCTATTGGCTACGGGGACATGGTACCAAATACTTACTGTGGGCGGGGAGTTTCGGTTATTACAGGTATAATGGTAAGTAGCCAGTTCAGTCTGGTTCGAACCAGTCTAATCAATTGCACCAAAACATCTCCAAGTTACTCCTATTGGCTACACGCCTCTTGTAATGTATTGGGTCATTATACGTGTTTAGTGGTAAGTAACCGGTCCAATCCAGTTCAGCCCGGTTCGAACCGGTCTAATCCGCATCCTCGCCATTGGTCGGGTAGAAAAGCCTGGGTACGAATACTGTGAACGGGATGGAAAAGGTAAAATCAAATACATATAGGTACTCCTGACTTGTGGTTACTTTGCAGTAATAAGCCCGTTCGTTCCAGTTAGTTCTAACTTCCCAAAACCAAATCCTCGACTTTTGCTTGTGGGCCAACGCGGAACGTGTAAAGTACAGATATAATGTGAGCAGCGCCGGTTTGGGTGCTCCGGTTAAACAGTAGAGGGCGGTGCAATTTACAGTTCAATTCACTTTTGTTCTGTTTCATCGTGTCATGTTTTGTTTCTGTATACTATAAAAACAAAAAGTACCTAAAAAATGTAAGAGTGGGGGTGAGAGAAGTTCCGGGTAGAGGAAGTACAAACAGGCGTGTTAATGGTCGGAGGTTGGTTGAATCTAGTTCAGCACTGTCAAATCCAGTTCAGCACTGTCAAATCCAGTCGAATATTTGTTCTCGCTCCCACGATAATATTTGTTCTCGCTCCCATATCAAAAAAAGGGGACACACGCGGGACACACATGAAGCTTATTAGCAAGCCGTGTATTTATCTGCATTAAAAAACTTGTTCTCGGACGCTCGAGAGATATATTTAGCCGCCTTTACGAAACAAACTTTTCTATGCACTTCAAAAACAGTAGGTCGGATTGACCCTATAGATCTGAATCATATTTGAAGACAGCAACAAGTCTTTGATTATCGTACAGGCACTGGGAGGTTTCACTCAATATCGTTATCTCGTTGTTTCATGGAAGTGGCCGCTCAGCGGCTCCAGGGCCTGAAGTCTTGATTTGCTCTACCCGTTTCCCGGTAAAACATTACACCTGTAAAAATGTGATCCAGAAATGTCATTTTGGCCCCAGATAAGGGGTGTAGGGCAAATATTGATTCAGATTCCGAGTGGGTCGAACAATTTGTAGAGTGCAGATCAGTTTTTGCAACATAATTTCAAAACGACGATTTTGACAACCAAATTAAATGAAAAAATTCTGTCGTGGTAACCAGGTGGCAACTTTTATTGCAAATGAACATTTTCAAAAATTTTGTATAAACGTTAACTCCCTAAAAAAGCAGAGGGCGCCGTCTTTGGTCTGGTATCCTAGCTCTACGGTGGTTTTTTCTTCTATCGACAGCTGTCCCCGTATAACCTTGTTACGCATCGGACGCAATGTATTTAATTAATTAAGAACGATAATTAATCTAGCTGTGTACCTGTGCAGCGACTCTAATTCTTAAACATTGATTTGTTTTTCATCGTGCTGAGGACAAATTCACAATATTGATTAACCAAAAAATGTACCGTCGGGGAAAATAAAATGTTTGACCTTGTTTACATGTGGAATAAACGTGCGGTCAGATCATTGTTGAAGTATAACAAAGATAGATTTACACGCTAAAGGCTTTATTTCAGACAATACGCGCGTAGTTTTGTTATTTGCGACTGTCGTTTCAGGTTGTTGCCCTTAATAGGATATCGTTATTTGCATTTGTTCTTATCAGCGATGCATTTCCCAAGGCAATATTAAAATTTAAACAAATATCAAAACAGATTTAATTTGATGATTTTGTATAAATTTCGCCCTTCGCCCTCGCTTTGGTCGTTATAACAAAATAACCGTGCTTGAATGTATATTGACAAAGGGATTTTTCTTCCGGAAGCTTATCGAATATTTTCACATGTTTTATACATTCGTTACGTCTGAAAAGCCTAAAAGTAAAACTTTCACTAAATATTAACTTAAGTCTGTTTTTTATTTGTTGTAAGTTGTTTTTTTCAGAGGAGGGTTTATTACTACTGTATGTTTAGAAACAAAAAGTAAACACTTTTAGTTTTTAGCAAATGCTTTCCAGTAAAGGCATTCACTTGTATTCATACAGATGATACACTCTAAAAACTGAAGTGTTATAAATAAATCCCTAAGTGTTAGATTTAGCACTATCCAGGTGCTTCCTGAGGGACTGCACCTCAAGTGCCATTTCAGCACTTGATGAAGTGTCAGCATTGCAGCACTATCTAAGTGCTGTGAAAGTGCTACCAATACAGCACTAATATAGTGTTGATTTAAGTCCTTTGTAGCACCATCTTGGTGTACATCCAGCACCCCAAGGTGCAATCCATACAGCATTTGATGAAGTGTCAGCATCCCAGCTAACCAAAAAACGTTCCATGAACGTTCTTACAACGTTACGGTAATGTTTCCGGAACGTTTGGAAAAAAACGTTGCGGGAACTTAAATGTGTGGAGTTCTCTTGACGTCCTTTGAACGTTACAAAGAAACGTTGTGAAATAACATTCGTACAACATTCAATGCACATTGGCAAGATACAAAAATCTACTGTTGAACACTCTAATTATGTACATGTACATATTCACTGCGTGTACACGTAATACTACATTAACTTATTGCACATTGCAATTACACATACATACAATAATAACCTATTCCTATTAGATATTACCTACTGAACACTTACTACAAACTTAGCTATTGCCGTTGTTAGTTTTATAGTTCGCTTTGTTGTCCACGAAAAAGTCACAGCAAATTTTTATGAATAATGTCAACATTTGAATACGAATAAAATGTAATGCGATTTTTTTCTCACTATTTGCCCAAAAATCAAAATTCAATCGAGGAATCGTTTGAATAATTACATATCATGGTCAAAAAAGTGAATTGTTGGACTAAATACCACAATTTAACATCGACTATTGTGAACACACATTTCCTCCCTTCTGATTGGTCAGTTGCTGTAGGTAAATTTCCTAATCGATACAGCACCAATGAAGTGCTAATATAAGTCCTTCCTAGGCGTTATTTTTAAATGGGCGGGGCAGTGGGGGCAAGGCGGGGTGGTTGGGGGCAGTGATTTTTCATGAAGTTAGTTGACACAAGGACCAATTTTTGGACAAATTTAAGATAGTTAGGTCCTTGTGCAGACTTACTTTATTGAACAGAGAAATGACAAATTCAAAAGGATGTCTCTTCAAATTAGCCTTTATTTTTTACTTGATCCCTCGAAGCAACAACCATGTCAAAAGTTTAGACAAAACAATACGTTTATCGAGGTAAAACCAAACAAATATCCTATGTTTTAGATGTTTTAGATGTTTTAGATGTTTGTGTATTAAAGCACTTTGAAGTGCTAGAATAGCACCAATTATGGTGTTGGAAATGAACGCCTCCAAGTGTTATTATAGCACTATCTTAAAACTTAAAGTGCTGAATTTATGTAGCACTTGGATAGTGCTAGGTTTTAACACTTCAGTTTTTAGAGTGTACTTGATAGTAAATGCATATACAATTAGTAGTAAAAGCAATATCTACCTAGACTTGCCAAGGTTCACGACGATCGAACCTTCCCTTATGATGACGTCATCATGACGTCACACAATTGTCAAATGTTGGTGTAACAGACCTATTACAAAAATAGTTTTGAATTTAGCATGTTTTATTGATGAGATACGACTCAGAGGTCCAAAAACTTAAAACTTCACAAAATCATACGATGAAGTAATCGTGACCCAGTTAATAAAATATTTTTGCCGAAATACTCCTTTAAACTCAGAATTCGGCTTGGTATTAATCATTGTCGGATTCAGCGCTCCCGAATTAGGTCAAAAAGCTAGGATACCAACTTCTATAAAAATGCTTCTTATTGCCCTAAAATGAGCCCACTTTTGAAAATATGGCCTCGACTAAAACCAACAAACAACAAATGTGCGCTTGATGAGACATGATGACGTCATAAATACCCGCGAACTGTATAATAAAGAAATCCGTCGTCAGTGCCAGCTGCATCAACATTGCTGGTGCGCACGTGCCGGGTACCAGCTGCTCTTGCCTTGGTTTGATATTAATAACATCTTGCTGGTAAATTATTGCTATAGTGCACAATTTAATTATTAGTTGTCGAAAGATAGCACCGCCAAATATATTAAGCAGGACGGTCTTGCATTTAGATTCCGTTAATAGTATTTGATTCCTTGCTGGTTTAAAGGGCTCGCTGATTTAACACAAAATTAAAAAATACTGGTGTGAATCGACGCGTCTCCGTTGGAAGCGGGAAGTTCATTTAAAGGAAACCCTAAATTAAAAGCAATCGGGACAATAGACCGAAGACGTAATGACGTCACGGCTTTGTTAAGCATTTGCGCTTTTCTAAGGGATCCAGGTGGCAACGAAATCTACCAAGTTCCATAGAAAAGCGCACATAATAGCGTGGCGTCATTGCGTCTTGGGTCTATTGAGTTGAAGGTTACAGAGCTTTTTAGAGAAGTGATTGCGTTTCCTGTAGTGTGGGGCAGATAGGGAAATATTTGTGGGAATTGTGCATTTGGCGATACAAGCGTGACCTTTGACACGCAATCAGAGTATGTCATGAGAACGATTATTTGGCTGGAGGACCATCTTTTAAAGAAATACGATTTCCTACTAATAATTATCATAAATTGAGTCAGCATTCTCAAAACTCCCTAAAATTAATCAGATTCTTAATAAAAAAACAAACACAAACAAACAAACAAACCCCCAAAACACGGCTATTTGGTTATTTTTGTTACAATTTTAATAAATTCCTTGGCTGTTTGGCTGTAAAATCACTAAAATGGCTAAAAATTACCCCTCCCCCTACAAAAACCAACACCGGCACCCACAGAAACCGGTTCTACAGTATCTCAATCACTTATTAGTTTTTAACCATCTTGCAGAGAGGCAAACAACTTTTTCTTGGGTGTCAAAAATCATCAAAATGTTTTTATGTGTGGTGTTTTTTCAGCCCTAAAGTTGCGCTTATTCTAGGCAGAATGGGGGCTTCTTTCTCGCTGTTATCGCTCGGCAGAATACCATTTCTCAATTTCGACGAGGATCTCCCTTTCACCAATTAAAATATCTCGTGCATGAGCTTTGATATGCTGAACACATTTCGCAGTGAAAAGAACGGTGCAGTTCGCACCGCTTGGCAGCAATTACTCCATGTATGGCCTGTGTAATTCCCAGGGGCAGTTGGCCTATTTCGGCAGGCATTTCTTCTTGATTTTTTTGTTGGTTGCTTAAATAGTTTGCCCTGTATGCACGCTATGGGCATTCACATTATACACCGTTACTTGGTAATAGAGATACCCAGACGCGACCGTCTTAGTTTGATCTGATTCGATGAAAATTACCTTAGAACCGTAAAGAGAATAGCATTGCCACGTTGTCTGGGTCGTTGTGAATAGAAAGTGGCGGCATCCACCAGGATTTTCGAATATAGTTAAAATATAGGTAGTGTAATAACATGCAACGGCAGCCATTTTGAAAATTTTGAAAATTGCTTGTTATTCTAGCTAAATCTGCAATGGCGCTATAGCCAAATATATTTTCACGACATACTATGACTGCGTGCCAGATTTCATGCTTTTATCACCAAAGGCACGATCCCTTCACCTACATACCGTACTAAAGTGGGTCAGCTTGTCGTTGGTAAATCAAAAAACGAAGCATTGTCACCCACCGGGAAGATTCATTAGCGAAAAGGGGTTTCCTTTGAATACTCTTGAGTCGGTCCCAATAATAAGGAGTCTTTAAGGTAACATGTCTGTGGCCCGTGATTTAACGTTCGAGGAAACATAATTGCGACATGAATGGTTAGGCAGCATGCGACTTGCCGAATTACTACGCGCCGTCTATTTATATTAATTATCAATTTTAATTGAGACTATGAACGATAATTACAATTGACGTCTCTAACCAAGATCACTGGTGGGTACTACAGCGGAAACGCAAAGGATTATGGCAAGTGAAAATGCATGTATAGGTTATTACCTTTTCGTGTTCTGCTGAATTATCCTGAGATACGATGACGTCAAGCTTTGTTTATATGTTCGCTTTCCTATGGGAGCCAGTTGGGAGCCGTTACCCTCTTTGTATTACCAACGTCTGATGTGTTTGTTAAAAAAACAAGACTTCTTTTGAGAAACCAACACATCTAAAAGAACCTCTTCCTCTTTAACACACGTACATGTATCGTACCCCCACCCAAACTAATTAGTGTACCCATCCGTATCCCCACGGGTGCCGGCTTTTACCCTTCACATAATTAGGTTCGTTGATTTCACAAACCCAATCAACCTAAAAATTATTCATGATGTCTGACCGATGCAGCGAAGCTATATTTACTAAAGTATATAAGATAACAACCAATTATACATGCAGTCTAGCGGGCGTTCCGTACCCTCCAACCGTTTGTGACGTCAAACCTGCTGAAACGCTGTTGTTTTGTTAAAGAACCCCCCCCCCCCCCCCCCCCCTCTTCTCCCTGCCTTTCAAGATTCGCAGTTCTGTCGTCAAGAAGTGGAAACCGAATCGTACTTGGAGTAATTTTTCCCCGCGAGGTGTTTTCTTTTTTTTCTTCAATTTTTTCTTAAATGTTCTTCAGATTTTTTTGCGGGGGGGGGGGGGGGGGGGGGGGGGTTATATGCTAAATGGGCCACTTAGTAGTTGTTTTCTTGAGGGTTGATGGGTACCTATACGTTTCTAGTTACACTTGAATTTATACGCCTAGATGAACTATTGTCTATAGCTTGGAAATACACTAACATTACATTTGAACATTCGTTTGTGTACTTGAACTTTATTTAAAGAACATGACAATTACGCACACACAAAAACAGAAAAGGGATAAAAACAACGTTTGACAAAGTAAAGTTCACACACATCTTGCCTGTGTGTACAAAAGTGCAAGGTTCGGAGAAATTATGACGGAAAAGGGTTCCTCTTTTTGCAAATGTTGTCTAAACATTTCGTTTCCCCGAAATAATCTGTCAAAAAAAGACATTTTAAAAATGATTTTCAAATTTTGGTGGTCGTCTTTTTAAAATTGTTTTTATTGCATACTTTTGCATGTTCTTTAAGATTCACTGAAAAATGAAATGTTCGAATTTAATGATTAGTAACGCGTTAGTCGACTTTTCCCCAGGAATTTTTTGAACATAAAATCTTTAATTTTGTCAATAAAATCATTGTCAAATGTTCACGAATTTCTTCCCTCAATTTTCAATGACATCACAAATACAGTACAACTGCTTATAAAGCCATCACTTAAACCAGTCCTGAATCTACCAATTTCAATAGAAATCTGCACACACCCTATAGTTTTACTGGTTTTAGATTTTTAGTCTCATTTGACAAGAATGTAATTCTTCTTTTTCTTCTATTTTTTTTACTTTCAGGGTGCTGGTTGCACGGCGCTTGTTGTTGCTGTTCTGGCGACAAAATTAGAACTCAGCCGAGCTGAGAAGCATGTACATAATTTTATGATGGATACACAGTTGACAAAAAGGGTAAGTTGGCGCATGGAATTCTCATTCACGTAAGAGAGAATCTGTGTCGGGAGATTGTTCTTCTTCATGCAACAGCCGTAGTGTGTACTTTGTTGCGAACGGGATGATTGTATTGGTCAATGATATCGCATATTGTATTGGTCAGTGATATCGCATTGTTTCGACGCCATTCATTTTGTTTTGACGTGCGCCTTTAAACGGTGCTTTCACCTTTGTGTAAAACACAGTAGTACGAATGATTGGTTCAATTTACACTGAACCAAAATATAAACGCCCACAAAAATATAAACGCCCACAAAAATATAAACGCCCACAAAAATATAAACGCCCACAAAAATTGTTATTTGTCTTGATTTGTAAACAACATTTGTGTCCATCTCTGCAGATGTGGGTGGAATCACTGCATCACTGAGCAATTCCTCACTGGCAGAGTTGACACAAATGTTGTTTACAAATCAAGACAAATAACAATTTTTGGGGCGTTTATATTTTTGTGGGCGTTTATATTTTTGTTCAGTGTATGTTTCATAAGATGGCATTTGTGTCGGGAGATAGATGTAAATTCAATATTAGCCCTTTAGCGACGTGTATTTACAGTGTGTGTCCTCAGTGTTGTCCCGAGGGATTCTTTTGAAGGAACAAAAATCAATGACTCGGGTGGCACTCGAACCCACGACTTCCTGTCTGTGTTCCTGTCTGTCTTGGTGCAGTCGTCTTACCACTCGACCACCGAGCTAGCCGGGGTCGGCTGGCTGGTTCGAGTCTGATTAGCAGCAGGAACCGCAACCGAATTGTGTCATTACAATGTAGATGGAATTTGCGTTGGTAGATGTAAATTCAATACAATGTATTAGAAACAAATCCTTAGATAATTTGTATAGCAATTTGTAATTAATCATGTCTGGAAAGAAAAACTCCTTGCGAAACATAATGAGATCAGAACAGCCTGATATACAAATCCGATGACTGTTTTGTTTGCTTGGAATTTTCTGAGTGATCATACTAAAGTTGCCATTTTCAATTACGTACTAAAAGCTAAAGTGCTTTAGTGTTTGGGTTACCGATTGGTTGCCCGTTGGTATGACGTCACAGTCAACAGGGTCAGTATACAGGTCGTGTTTAACCTTTTTGAAGAGTTCATTTTTATCACTAACTGTAAGGGCTTGAAAAAGGCTATCGGGTGAAGAACGAAACACCAACATGAGACTGTACATTATCACAAGGTTGGCGCCGCTGTGGCCAAGCGTTACGATCCGCGCTAGTGGCTTCAGGGTACGTGACCACAGCCACAAACATCAAGTACAGTACAGTACACTGCACTACAAAATACTAATCTACAGGGGAGAAATTGATATGGCGTTAGATGAGAGGGCGAGGGAATATAACAAGGGAATCAGAGTTTACTCTTCACGATGAGCCAACCAGGTGCGGGCCGCAATCGATATTAAGGGCTTTGCGTTCCGCGTATATACATATTGAGCCGTAACTTGATCAACTGGTTGCACCCGTAACCATCGATCCTGTACCCCCTGGGAACGAGGACAAGACGCGCGATTTAAAAAAGAAATGGCGCGCGCCGCACCTGTCTTTTCCTTATCTAAGATGGAGGATTAATTTGGAGGGTGATGGAAACGAGACACGACCTACATTCTTGATTCGTCATTCTTGATGGGTCATCGAAACGGCCGAGTTTTATGTTAGTGCAAAAAAACATTAACGAACAACATTAGTACACTGTGCCTTAGGTCTACTCGGGGGTCGATCTAGGTTTTGCTCAAATATTTATTGTCTTTTCCCCCCTTGCCAATTGCAGTTAAAGAACGCAGCTGCAAACGTTCTACGGGAGACGTGGCTTATCTACAAATACACCAAACTGGTGAAAAACGTTAGCTCTCTACGAATACGAAAACACCAACGGAAATTCCTTAGCGCCATCCATAAGTAAGTATACAAAGCATACACACATGTACAGATTTACCTCAAACTTGGGCAGAAATGCGAATAATATCACCTTTCCAACAAGTGAATGAAGCTATACCAAGTATGCTGGTTCCTTAACCTAATAATCTCCCACAAGTATAAAAGTTGCTTTGTTTCGTCTGTAGTAGGGTCAGGGAACCAGATTACAAGAACACTCATTTGTGCTTGGTTTGTCCAACATCTGTGAACACAACACTTTCAACACGTCAGTGTAGAAAAAAAATTTTCTTCAATTTACAGCTACAACAAAATGTTGTACACTACCTTTAGGTTTATTCTCTGCTATCTAATGTTCTTTATAAATAAATGTCCCGTCTCGGGGCGCATGCGCAAGCTTGTTGGTCCTTGTTTCTGGGTTCGCCTAGTTCATGTGTATAACCATATTGGTCTATAGGCTGTCCTACATCGATTAGTACCCATCGATGCCCAACATGTTTCAAATTGTTTCACCATACAAAAATCTATGACATTAGATTCGTTGTTTTAATATTTAACTTTGGCATATACTCTAACCTTTCATATGAATGTTAGATCATGAAAATCAGACAAATATTACTGGGAGCTGTAATCAAACGATTTGGCAGCTGTGAACCTGAATTGCAAAGAATGTCACATTAATCAAATTTAAAATACACTCCATTTAGACTTGAATAGCCATAACAGTTAGAAAGAGAAGGGAACAAAACGTTGAAATAACTGATGAGAGAATATTTTTGCTTCTTTCAAACAAGCACACATTTTTTTCACCAATTTGCCCAAAAAATTAAATCACTATCTCTAACACAATGAAGTGTATTTTTATTTTTATTAGTCCGATTTTTATGATCTAACATTGTTATGATAGGTTACAGTATGCCTAAGTTGATTATTAAAACGACGAACCCAATATCATTGATTTTTATGCTGAAAAAAATTCCAAAATTGTTGGCATCGATAGGTACTAATAATGCTTGTATACTATATACTGTATATTATGCGGGTAGACCAAACAAACGATATTCAGCAACTGCACTGTTAATATTATGATACAGACGCCATAAAAAAACACCGCGTATGCTTCAATGTGATGACATATATAATATGACATCATGGATCGCGAAGTATGACGTTATCCGTCGGTCAATTCACGTCAAACCGTTCACAAAGAATGCCACCATGCTGTCCAATAGTGTACACTTAGCGCTACCTGGCTGGCTGGCCGTGATACCACGGAAATGATATCACATGCAGCAGCGGGTGTCGGCGAAGCTGCTAGTCTGAACGCAGCCTCGTGATGTGTCACTCGAATACAATGAGGCGGGGCCTCTAACCTAGAAAACCGCAGTCTGATGTGAAGAACAGGGTTGGTTTTATTCTGGACCGATGTTGACCAATGTAGATAGGTGGCGCTTTGGCCTACGATCATGCCGCCCCCCCCCCCCCCCCCCCCCCCCCGCCAGAATAATTATTATTTTCCAGTAGTGCTGCAGCTTACGTTATAAACACAAATACTTTTATGAGAATATACATAAAATACAATCTAGTAATGCATATTAGATTTCGTTGCACTTTTTTTATTATCTCTTTCATCTGCGACTACAAATGTTCACGCAACGACAAATAACATTTAATGTATGCATTATACAGCCGTCTGCAAATCCGATACCTGCGTCATTATATTAAAGTTGTCGCTTATCATACCAGTAAACACATACGTTTCTCATCATTTAAAGCTTAGTGGTGTTTTTATCAGAATATAGTCGACTATATAATATAGATTATATTGCCGAATGCAACTTGTTTTTGTTACTTTCGTTGTTATGCTGGTAGTACAGGTTATCGCACTCTAGGCAGAATCAAGACTGGCCTGTAGAGGGCAGCATTCTTTGCTGTATATCATCAGACTCGACTCGCGCGTGTCGTGCTCAGCGGGGACAAAATAAAGGTTTATTGTTTCCTTGGCTCCTACATCGCGGGCCGTTGCCACCAGACGGAGCTAGCTTCGTACACAAATGTCAATGCGAATGGATTAAATGAATTTGGTGTTTACAGAGTCGGAGACATAAAAACATGGGGGAGTTTTAAATGCCAATCTTTAATTACTATTTATCCAAAGCTGTGAAAAGGCTAGGCGGCCTCAGGTTCTTATTTGTGTTTTTTTCCTCTCTTCTTCAAGAGCTATCCGTAGATGATCCAATTTTAATTAGCAACGCATTTACTTTGCATTAGGCTTAGCTGCAGTGTCCTTGCATCTCCACTTAAGTTAAAGGTGCACTATGTCCTGGAATCGTCCAAATGGGCTACAAAACGCATTTTGTACAAAAATTGTGTTAATCGGAAAGAGCATTTAAAAGTAGGACTGGGCGTTTTTGTGTTAATCTTGTGTAGAACGAGTTTCTGTGATCACTTTTCTGACCCTCCCAAACTCGAGCTAAACAGTCTCGAGCATCCTGTGAAATCATGGCACCTGGTGCATGGCCAATTACCAATGCATGGACGGCCGACCATTGTTGGAAAAACCTGACTACTTTCAAATACTGCCCCCACTTTATTAAATTTAGTTAGTCCACATTTTGTTTGCAATCGGTAATACACATTCGTGAATGGGTGCAAACCAAATAGTCTGGTTCCCTGACCTGACAATGCCCCGACGTCTATATAAATTACTGCATTTCTAACAATATTTTGTCTTGTTTTTACAGCGTCTATATAAACACAAAACTTAACACAAGTCTTCCAAAAACTTCAAAATTAAATATATTTCTGAAAAATACAGCAAAAGGAAATATTGTTCTTCATAGTTTTAGCAATTATAATCTGCACTGAGAAAGCAAGTGTATTCAACCGAATATACATGTACATGTATATACCTTTAGCGCATGAACTCGGTACGTGCTGCGTATTAACAACACCGGACGAAATAATACTCGGATAAAAAGCATCTAGTTGTATTTGTCTTAATTTCACAAAGCAACTATGGGGTGTGTTTGTTCGTGTCCCTCGTATGTACTGTGAAAATAGTGATTACAAAAATCCATTTTGTTTCTTGTTGTGATGGCCTCCCGATGTTATCATTATCACTGGTGACATTTTGGGAAATGTCGATCCAAGATTACAGAATAACCAAGAGAAAACACCTTACCAACAAACCATAAGCTTTCTGTCTCTATAGCCGTGTTCCCATTGGACTTTTGTTGGTTAACGTACCGCGACTTTTCTGTTGAATGACAACATTAAATCCCATGGGAACGCGCGGAAGACTAAACGTGTCTATCAACTTACCGCGGCAGTAATGTCAAACTACCAGGCCGAAAGTGCGGGTTGCGGGAACAGTTTACGCTCAGCGGCGGTAAGATATCAGGTACGCTGAAAAGTCCAATGGAAACAGCCTCGCCCTGTATAGTACCGCGACCACGCGTTAACTGCTTTGTTTTGAGGATGTGACTTTGCACAGCGCCCACAAGGTGTAAAAATTGCCAATCTTGCACGGAGAATGAAACGTTACATAGCGGTATAAAAGTCCAAGTGGGAACGCACGGTAAAATTACACAAAGGAATATCGCGGTAAGTTACCGCGACGCCGCGGAGGAAAACAGTCTAATGGGAACATGTCTTTAGGTGTGAGCTTTTTAAAATAGGTTATCGCAACTGTTGTATACAACAGGAAGGCACGGAACCAAAACGACATCGCTGTGCGGCTTTGGTTACGACATCGCTGTGCGGCTTTAGTTAGTGTAAGGGTAGCCCCAGTATAGTGTGGCTATAGGGTCAGGGCTGTCATTTTAGTTACTCTCTTTAAGTCCTTACTTCACCCACAACGTTGTTGACACTATATTGGGGGGGGGGGGGGGGTGTCATAATCAACTGAGTGAAGTGAAGATAATTTATAGCAATTTACAGATTCGTACAGCTAAATATTTTTATATATTTCGATAACAAAAATTCCCCCGGAAAATATAATTTTCCGCGCTCTCTATATAAGCGAACGACTCTACCCCGGCCAAGTTTCCCACGCTAAATGCCAATCGACGTGAGACACGACCTTTTCCAGTCAGTTTGAGGATATGGCCAAAGCAAGTACACGTATAAAACCCGGGCGAGTAGTGCATGTGTGTCTGGCTTTAGGGGACGAGGTTGAAGCGTGTTTGGGAGCAGACTGTTAATTACTGCCCTGGGCTTTTGGATAAGAGGAGAGCGTATCATCCTACATGCAATTGTCTCTGGCTCACGAATTGTCGGTGCTGGCGTGTGTTTTTTTTCCCACTGGGTTTGAGACGTTCATTGCATCTGACAGTAATGGCGGTAATAATGGGCTGCTTTTTTTCCAGCGTCAAAATAGTACTATTAGGCGGGACACAACTGGGTCGATTCCTGCAGTGCATCGGCGCAAATGACATCAAACATTCTACTTCTTTTCACAGATTTGGTTTTGATTGTGTCCCAAATTTCAGGCTTTTGTCACCAAGTGAACATTCCTATCATTATTGTTCACCAATCTGCCTGACTACAGTACAATAAGCAAGTAGCGCTCGGAACGATTTCATTTATAAATGCATTCAGCATTATCTATTTATACAATAATCGATTTAGCTAAGACACAAAAACGTTAGGATTCCACCGTACAATTTATTACTAGTACCGCGTCCGCTCCGCAGGCCTGGTATGCTGATACAACCCTCGGCGGGTTGAATTCATTATTGAACCGAAAGAGACCAAAAAACAACACATCCTTTTCAGTCCGATATTTTCCAAGGCAGGTGAGTGGCCGTAGCTAGCGGTGGGGTGACGTCACAAGTAACCCCGGAACGCCTTTGACTCTATGGAGTCTACAGCCCGCGCGGGATACACAGCAAGTTTCCTGACCTTTCGATTTCTGTTGCTGTACACTGTGCGCGTGGAATTAAAGGGAACTATACCAATAGGTCCTGGAATCGCCCAATTGGGGAAAACAGCATTTTGAACCAAATAATGTGCATCAGAAAAAGCATTTAAAAGTAGGATATAAACATACACAACACTATTCTTTACAAACTGGGCGTTGTTGTGTTATTCTTCTGTGGAACGAGTTCCGGGGTTCTCTTATTTTTTGACACTCAAAATTCGGGCTGTTTGGGTATACTCGTGATTTCAGCTGAAACGTGTTCTCCTTTTGCGGACGTGTAAGAAACAACAGTGTGTGCGTTGGCGCTGTGTGTAAGTGACACACACAACATGAAAACGAAATGAAAAACGTATGCGTACTCCGTCGTGTCCGATGTAAATAACCGTGGTTTTCCCCCGTCTTTTCTCGAGAACCGTTAGACATTATTTAGGTTGATTTTCTTTCAACCAGATGTTTTAAATGGAATAAGTAAAACAAATCCAAAACATGGTTTTAGGGTGTAATGCCCCTTTAATGCACGCTGGCTTCATCTGAGCTTCAATATGACCTGTAGATTGCCGGGTTGGTCGTCCGATGTACGCTGCCTAGCCTGGCGATATGACGCGAGAGTGCCACACTAATAATACGTCTTCACCTGTGCCCCCACGGTAGAGATGCATTCATTCCCCCAAGTTTGCCGCGAGCGTACACGTATCTCGTGTCACATCGACTCAACACATTTTGTGTTCTCATACACACGGCCGCTTGCATCTCTTTGAAGAGTCAATCTATTTGTCGGGTGTACCGGTATGTGCTCGTCTGGTTTTCTATCATTATCAACCTTCCGGCGCCCGAGGGCACGAATCATGAAAAGGCAAGGGGCAAGGGGCGAGGAGGAGAGGGGTGGGACACCAGAGAACAACAACATCAAGAGAACCACCCCAAAAAGACGCTTGACATTACAAAATCTTGTCAGAGTTCCATTTTTAGACACGGACTCTCATCTTTACGATTTACACTTTAAAATACCCTACAACGGTTTGTGTGTTTTGCTATGAAGGTATCACTCCCGTGAAAACACCCTCCCCCCTCCCATTTTCAATTTTTCTTTCAAGGCAATGTGATTGACAAGCGACAGCACTTAACTGTCGGCTATTGGAGAGAAAAAAACACAGCACGACATACAGTCCCCATTTTTGCTTCTATCAACGGCTATATATATATAGAATTCGCCAGAAACGCAGAGTGGCGCTGGAATAAAAACTACTGAACCGAATCGGGAGTTCTTAATGTCATTTTCTTTCTAACAAGACTTCCTAGCCATACATGTCAATGGTTTAGATTCCCGGATATTGGAAGTACGAGGTTGCGGTTTATTTAACCACCCTGTCGAGGACTACTAGGACATTAATCCGTTCCCGTTATTGGTTATTAAATCGTTATAATTTATAGCCATTATATAACCATTATAACATATATTTTGTCGGTCTCCCCCGCCGCAGATGAAAGATGACTTTGCGAGAATTGTTGGTGCGATTTTCTTCGCGCCTGGCCGGGTCGGTATGCGGCCATGCGCGCGGCCGGCTAGGCTCGGCACTGATCGTTTTGGGAATGGGCGCCGGGGCATTGCGAGAATACTCAAGAATTCATGGTGACATCGGCTGTGCATATTTTTGTTCGAGTTCGCACACTGTACTGAGGGGAGATAGTGTGTCGTGCCATTCAATCTGGCGGTGTGCACGCGCGTGACGAATAGGCGAGACCCATGGACCGAGTTATCTTGGACATTGGCCAAGAAATGAAGGCCTTTGTCAACGCTTGGTGGCAGTTTATTCATCACGTCCTAATAAGGACGGGGACCAGTGCATGAACTTCCATAGGGGTGCGGTCTGGCAATATGGAGTACCATAGATCCCATTAATAAATCCCCGACCGAAAAAGATCACAAAACATGTTGGAGACACACATCAAAATAAATCTTATTTCATCATCTCACATTTTCTGTTTTTGGTAATCCAATGACTTTTTGGAGAAATGTGCACCCAGAGATGACCACCCCTGAAAGTATATTGGTGAATTCCATCGCTATATGATGCCTACGCTCCATTGCAAAATTTAGGGCCCAATTCCATCCGAATTTCACAGTAATTCAAACTGCCAGTCACATTTTGTGACCGTCCACGATATTTAAAATGAAATCTACAAGAAATAAGCTTTAAAATGATGTATTACAAGACATAGTTGGTATTTATGATTAGCTACAACAAGTAAAACTGAATATGAAAATTCTTAGTTTTCTCAAAATAAACTCTGGCGACTTTACAGCTTTTTTTGTCGTGGATGGTCACATATGCATGGCATCCACTCTTCTTCCTTTCTTTTTTACAAAACCTACTTGAAAATGCTGAAATAGCTAAGAATTTGAGGGCATGCAAATTGTGATTTAGCCCGCGTAGGCAAGTTTTCACTGGTTTACAGCCAAATGCCATTTTGAAGAACCAAAAAGAGCCCTCCACTACATTTCCAAAAAAACACCACAGACTGGAGCCTTTTCAGTGTAAATATACACCGGTGAAGGGCCAAAATCTAATATTCAAGAGATTTAAAAGGTATTGTCTCTTCAAGATCAATTACATAAACCCATCAGCCTCTGGTTATATCGTCGTCTTTTGTTTCCCGATTTTAACACATTATTGGCAACAAAGACTGGGGGGAATAAGGTAACCGACTTGTCCCCTAGGGCAGATTTGTGTTTTCTATCCAGAATCGATCGTAAAAAAAAAAGCTCCCGTATGGATGTGCAAGCCAACGTGTTTTTTTGTGCCCAGACGCATTTGGTCCTAAATTATACGTGACAGAAAACCCCGCGAGGGGAATATAAGTAAGTGTTGTCCGCTAGACGTGATTGTAATCATACTGTTTCATGTTTTTCTTAATATTAATAACCTTTTCAACATCAAGGTTATTTTACTTCCCGTATACTGTAGATACATCAGCGCTCGTACGTCTGGGCATCCATTCGAGTCGATGCCTGTCCTATCATTTCCCAACGGGATATAAAACAAGTGTCCGATTGCCTCAGTGTATACTACTTCAGATATTTTAATATTTTTTAAATTTTAATATTTAGAGTGTAATTTTACTATATCAATCTCCTCCAGGCTTTTGTCTAAGTTGTTTTTTGAATCATCATCATCACCCCAGGTTCCGAGAACATGTCCATATAGCAAACATCATAAATTCTCCCCAAGATAAACCCGTCAGCATTACCATATAAATGGAAAATGGAGAAAAATAAGCAAATTTGAACAGAAGCCAATCCCCGAGTTCACGCAGACGAAACACTGTTTAGATATTAAATATCACATTTGAAATATTTTTTTCCCAAATTGTGTTTGGTTTTCATCAATTCTAAAAAGACATGTACACTGGGGATTGTTGTATATATTTATTTTTACTTGGAGCCGAAGATAATTCCTATTGGAAGGAAAACAAATTGTAAATTACTTTTGAAAAGTCCATGTCCATGTTTTTAACCGAGTACCCAATTCTACGATGAAAACACTCGGCTTAGAATGCAGTATTCATCCCGACAAAGCTTCCTCAGTTCGAATCAAACACTTAAAGAGAAAAACACTCCACTCGTGTTGTGAAGAGATCCGGAATAGACGACAGAATCCAGCAAGAATTTTCAAAATGGCAGAACGAGTTGGTTGAGGGTCATTTCGTGCGCGGGAAAGTATTAGCAGAAGTATAAACCTCTTCGGCTGAAGGGTTGTATTTGAGCGGAATTCTTTTTAAGGGGAGGAAGAAAAAAAAAGGCTACGTGACGTCATCTGAAACAGCCCTTGATAACCATGGCAACGGGCGGAAGAGATGCATGTAATGTGTTTATTGTTGCCGACTGCGTACAGTGGAACGTGTGCTGTCTTGAAAGACGGCCATAACCCAAGGGGCTAACAAAAATATATGACCAAACTTAATTTCAAATTTTCACGATAAATGTGCAAGTGCAACACACACAATCCACCCATGTCTCGTTTGGCACCATAGATTTTGATAGATTGTAAAATCAGTTATCAAGTAAAAATAATCATTCTATTTTTATTATACAGAAGTGTACATAGAAGTGTATATCTTGCATTATTTATTAATATGTGAAGTTAGTTGTGAAATTTATTACAAAACGGCCGTTTCGATAGATCCATTTTGGTATTTTAGTGTTTAAAGTTAAGTATATTTGTCAGTTGTGAGTTGTTATCGTTTGACAACTAACCTGACGACGTTTTAGTACTGCGTGTTGTATATTTCTGTATATTCAAGGATTTTGAACCAATTACTATATATTTCCAACAGTGCGCCTCTGAGACACCTTTTTTGACTTCCCAGTTTATTATTAAAATGACAGCACGCCAGAAAAAAATAATGTTACAGGGAGTTTAGAGTCAATAATTATCTTTCGTCTAGTAAGCTTTCGAACAATAATTTGGTTAGTTACTTTATTGAGTGCGCGGGAAATAGACTTGCGCCTTTGAGTCCATTCAACTTGGTTTTTTGTTTCAATTTCAATTTCATATTTGCCATTTTCAAGGAAGTCATTTTGGACAAAAACCCAATATTGAAGCAAGTGTCATTTTGATGTCGCTCTAGGCATAAAACAGAAGCATCATACACCTGCTGCAGCTGCCGTGCATTAGTGTTGCTTAACAAAACAAACATTGTTGTTGAAGTACATGGCAGTATTTCAGTGAACAAACTGTATGTTTTTAGCACAGATATCACCAAAACTAAAGACTGTGTGCCAGTTCGCGCCGGGATTATTTTAACATCGCCGAGCCGACGGGCGGGATTATTTTTAAAGAAACTTGATCCGAAGCGGGTTCAGGCTGATAGTGCCGGGAAGCACACCCACGAATTTCCGGCCTTGCGCGCTGCTGACATACATTTCCGAACTTGAACTTGGCGTGTTTATGCGTCATCCGTTTTGAATTTGGGGAAATGTTTGCGTTTATATACGTCATCCGGCGCGAACTGGTTACACCATTTGCAAACATCCAAACACAAAAGTACATAATTAATATGAAATGTCTTACTTAACTGTAAATGAATAACAGTCTTAAGCATCCTGTGAAATCACGGCACCTGGTGTGCCGTGGCTTTTAAGAAAAGTGGAATTCTGTGTTAATTCCCAACGATTGTCGGCCGGCAATCGTTGAAGAAAAAAAACATGACTATTTGCAACCACAGCCCCCAATTTATAACATTTTAGTTTATTAGTCCACAATGTATTCGCTAATAGTCTTGCTCCCTATAACCTGGTAATTTCTTTGCGTCTATAAATTGTGCTGTTTCCTCTGAAGGAATCCAAGGAACCAGCCTACAAGAACAGCAATGTATTCTTGGTTTTTGCAGCATGAAGTTACACAGTATATAACGCCACAGTGTTTACTGTAAAATATGAATATCCTAACTAGGCCATCAGCTTGGACGGTTGGTCGGTATGAAACGAGGGGAATATTGCTCATGGCGATGTTTGCATTGCAGCTGTGACATATTTTTGGATGTTATCTTTTTTATTAAGTGATAACCAAACAAAAATTCAAAATGGCTGCCAATATGCTTGTTACCGGATTAATTATATGTGGTAACAAACATATTGGCGGCAATTTTGAAAGATTTTTTTTTTGTAAAAGTGAAAACTTAGTGAAAACCGAGACTGATGGTTTAAACCCATACAAAAGGATGCGTCACAGTTTCCACACATTTCAGAGGAATAATAAATTGGCAGAAAATAAACCGTGTTCTATAGGGTCGAACTCATACCAAGTTTCCTTTAAAGTATTCTCAGCGTGGCCCCATTGCCTTTACAGCTTGATCACTCTGTTGATTAAGAGCAGGAAACCCGCGAGTGTTACGCCTCGCGGCCTTCCACTTAGACGCGATTAAAGTTGAAGTACAATTCCCCAACTTCCGTATTTCCGTGAAGAGCCCGCGTTTTTATCCAGTGCAGATAACCTGATTGACGCAAATGTTTGCACCTTAAACTCTTTGTAACTTTCTTTTTTTTACCTTCTCCTTATCTTTGCATGCAGGCTAAGGAAAACGAAATTAGATCAAAGAAAGTTAGCGGACGAGGCTAGCACCGTCGTCGACATGGCAAAGGTGAGGACGCATGACATCTAGCTACTTTTATGTATCAAATGTCATTATACATGATGATGACACTTCCTTTTCACTGTTTGCGTCTTAATTTACAAACTTTTATAGTACCGTGGGTTAGAGATTTCTCCTTATGTGTATGTGTATCTGTACAGCAGTCTTCCTCTTCGGGCGAACACGGACAGCAGCCAGTAGGCACATGGAAAGGAAAAAAATGCCATCCTTTTGGGGGGTAAATGGTATAACGGTTTAATTCAAGTACGCATTCGTACGCATAAAACTGTTCAGACATTATTTGTCATATTCTAAACGATTTAAATCATCGTCCCCTGCGACTGTGAAACATAATCGGGCCTCTCTCGGGAATAATGTTGGCGCGCTGGAGTCGGTTACACGTAGAAACTATTTGACGGGCACTTAATACTTAAAAGCGCGGAAACGCCAACTTTATAGCCATTTGAAACTCGATGTGCAATTGGGCATAATTTTTGTTTTTGTAAGATCTCGAGTCTCGTCAAAAGAATCCTTTTCACATCTTATCAAGTGGTACTTGGGGACTTGGGGGGTAATGAGAGTTGTATGATGTCACGCGACGCCGAATGTTGATGTGAGGAAAGAAAACCGAACATAATAAACGTGTAGGGCCGTTTAGAGAAAATGTCAAATATACGTACGGTACGGGCGCTACAGCGCGCAGGTTATTATTGTAAGGGTTGCGACCACCCTTGTCCGGCCCGATTCATGGGCAATCATTCGCCCCCACGTGCCTTGACGCCTGGGGTGTTTATCCTTTTACTCAGTAGGAACATGGAGGAATAAGTTCCTCCGTGGCAGGAATTAGTGATTTTATCCAACTTGGCTCATGTTCAACTAACTCTAACCACTCTGGATTGGAACGCGGCGCCCATTATCTCATTGACCTTGTTCACGAGGAAGCCATTTTGGTCGTGTTCCCTGAATGTATTTTATAAATTGTGAACTAATGAATGGGATGGCACCAGACTCCTTTGGCATAGCCTCGCTTTCAATAATTATTTTTCGTTAAATGTGCCTTAAAGCATTGAGATATGTTTAATCACAAATTTATAATTATTCATCGGATCGGAGAAGACTGGTATTAATTTGTAATTAAGTTTAGGTCAAAAATGAAGATTTTTTACCTCGCTTTCAATTTAATAATAATAGGGCCGACTCGTGAATAAAGCCCACATAGCTCCAGAACTGTTAACAGTGACGTACTGTGGAAATACCATATTGTTGATGTTTAGTCTCCGCTCATAATTCGCCAATAATCGCTTCCTGGAATAGGGTCAGGGACAGTTGCGCCCTCATACAAATTAAGAAATTACGATCCCGGATTATCGCGGTGTCCCTGGGCGGCATTAGGCAATCGAGCATGGACTAATCGACTATGTAGTACAGCAGCGACGTTGGGTTCTATATTGCAAGCACTGTATGGCCATGTATATAGGAAGACACTGTTTGACTACAATTTTTTTAAACTACATCGTGGGCTTTGGTTACGATATCGCCTTGCGGCTTTGGTTACGATATCGCCGTGCGGCTTTGGTTACGATATCGCCGTGTGGCTTCGGTTACGATATCGCCGTGTGGCTTCGGTTACGATATCGTCGTGCGGCTTTGGTTACGATATCGCCGTGTGGCTTTGGTTACGACATCGTCGTGCGGCTTTGGTTACGATATCGTCGTGCGGCTTCGGTTACGATATCGTCGTGCGGCTTCGGTTACGATATCGCCGTGTGGCTTTGGTTACGACATCGTCGTGCGGGTTAGGGTATACATGTACATGTAGTCCCTCTAGTGTGGCTAGAGTTAGGGCTGTCATTTTAGTTGCTCTCTTTAAGTGCTTACCACATTGGTATGCAGCGGACACAGTGACCGCTTTTGTCTGTGTCTACATGCTACACAAAGTATATGGACAGTTTTTCCTAACAACATTTGAAAAACAGATTTTGCCCATTATGATATAATTCTGGTACTGTTTTGAGAGTTACTGAATACACAAACGATATTACAACGTGTCATAGCCTTCTCTATATATTTTTGGCGAAATTAAATTTAGACACAAGAAAACTGGTCCATATTTTTTTAACCCGAATGATAAAACGCGCTATAAGCAAGCAAAAACCCTCTATAAGCAAGCAAAAACCCTCTATAAGCAAGCAAAAACCCCATCGGGTGCCCCCAAGACACTGTCTTAACTGTCGTGAAGACTCTTATGCTTCCGTGAAGTGATGTGCACGCATTACCACTCAACCCTGCCCGGTTATATTAAAAGCTAAGGCTAGGTCAGCTTCCCCCAGTATGGGATGTTAGTTGACGACGCCCAAAAACATGTAGCGACAAGGAACAACGACTGTTTTATGAACCGTACAAAATTTATTTTAATTCTGTATTTTACAGAATTGTTTTTTTCACTGCAAAATAAAAAAAGGCTTATTATGAATGTGTAGGCCAATACTAAATAATCATAACATTGGTCTTTCAGGAAAATGTTGAAATAATTAACAAAAGGTTTGAATCCCAAAAATATGAATCCTTATCATACAAAGCGGTATGTTAACTCATTTTGTTTACCTTATGAAATATTCAACGTTATTCGTGCTACATGTACCTACTTACTGCTTTAATTAAGCAAATTAAAATCGCCCACGGATAAAACAGTCGTCGGATATCCCAACCAGTTGATCCAGGGTCCTAGTCCTAGTTAATACTTAGGTATACCTGGGAGTCGTCGTACGTGGGATAGGGTAAGGGGCTCACAAGATGCCCCGCAAACAACCATGTCGCGTTTAATTCGGGGTGATAATGTCCCATCCGGTTTTTCACCGTGCGCCAATGTTGAAAACCTCGGCCGAATATCGAGCGCCCGATGCCGGTGAAAATTAAGTAACAGTCCCGTAAACCTAAAAAGCCCATGAGGTGATTTTTTCTTAGAAACAAAGCCATTACGTCGTTAGGTCTCGGATCTATTCCACAGGGAGTTTAGTTTCAATAATATCTTTACAAGTAAGAACAGTATTTTGGTGTGTTACTCATAGCTGCAAATAGTATAATTTCTTAGATTTAAAAACCTGCCGACTAATCACCAAGCCCGGCTGGACTGGGTGGCCATGAATGACGGCTCGTTTTCTCCCCGACAAAAACCTCTAGACACGCTGTCCGATCTGTAAGTGTGATGAATTACCGTATTGGACATTCCAAACCTTCCAGGGTCCCGCCATCTTGACATTTGGACAGGAATTAATGTGCCAGTTTGAGGGCCCGGGAGAACGCGAAAGATGAGAGTGATTGGAAATATGTTGTTGGTAGATAAATGATACTCTTGATACCGTACCATACGGTCGTTAGTTAAGCACAATTCCCGATGTACCGTATAGACGAAGAATCTTGCTTCAACATTTTCTGAGTGGCGAATCGATTTGTGGGTGTTTTTTTTACGACACGGGTTAAGTAAAAAGAAAAATAGAGGGATGAAGAAGCACTCGCGACTGATCAAATTATCTTTAGAAATCTTCATTGCTGTTTACACAATTTACAATTAATTCGAAGCTGCCCACTCAGTCGAGCCGCACTCGCTTTTTTGTGTTTTGTTTAAAGGGATAGTATACCTTTCGCAACTATATCCAAAAAGTAACTAATCAAATTATTGTTCATAATCTTACCTTTTGTAATGATAATAATGGCGCTAAACTCCCAGTGAAATTCCTCTTTCTGGCATGCTGTTATTTTAAGGAAATTAATCAAAAGTAGTACAATTATAGGCGTCTCTGAGGCGCATGTTTTGGAAGCTTGCATGGTTCAAAATCAAAATCTTAGAATATTATTTTCTCGAAATATACATTAACGTGAGCTAAAACTTTGTTTGGTTAGTTGTCAAGCACCTTTCTTTCGATTTTAACCAGTTTGCACCGGGTTAATTTTGTATTGACAAAAATGGGGTTTTGCGGATATATACGTCCTCCGCGAACTGGTTGAGAAATGTTGCTGCTTCATACGATACAAATGCCCAACCGACAAATGGAATTGTTAACAAAGTGACAATCTCCATTTACCAAAAGATTCTACACGCTTCAATACGATTTTTTTTGTTTTTGTAATTAGTTTAATAAAAATCGCGGGATATTAAAAAAGGTAATCTAATGAAATGAACTAATAAAGATGATATACTGTCTATTTGTTCTTCAAATGGACCCTTATTATAATAGACCTACAGTTAAAGAGTCGTTCGTTGCTTGCTGTCCCTGTTAAATTAGCATTCGATTTCCAATTAATTTAAATACAAATAAAAATCTGCAATTCAATCACTAAACGTGTCTTTTTAATTTATTTCTGGGGGACTGTGCACCTTAACCAAATTGAATCTTGTTACGAATTCGTACAGACGGCATTAAAATTTAACGGAGATTTCGAAAGACTATAATTGCTGCATTCAATGTAATACCAGCGCTGTTTTGTCATTGTTTTTATTGTAATAACATATTCATAAAGACTTGCACACCCCCTTCCCCCTCTTTTAAAAGAAACCAAAACGAAACCGAACAAACCAAAATTTGATCAAACAAACTAGATTTAAAATGGTGCTTTTGAAACAATTCTTCAGAAACCTGTCTTACTTATAATAGTAATAACTATCTTACAGTCGTACACGCAAAATGAATCGGATTAGATATAGTGTTTAACTGAAATGCCAAAACGTCAAAACAATCGTTAATGATTACACATTCTTGACGTGGGCAAAGTTTGAGTCCATAAACCAAAAATCTAAAGATAGCTCTCGCCCCACAACTTCATTATCTAACGAGTAAGGATAGGATATAGGGCCTACGTAGTGCTATAGTATTGTTGTATAAACATAAATATACCGAAGGCTGATGCCCTTGTCTAATTACATTTCAGGCTTAAGCTGACCTACATTATGCAAGTAGGGTCAAAAACGGCGTCGGGGAATCAAACAAGAAAGAGGTTGAAGGGAGTGAGGAGGAGGAGGAGGGGGGGGGGGGGGGGGGGGGGGGGGTGAAGGGGGGTGGGGGGGAGGGGGGAGGTAATGGCGGCACGCCTAAGCCCAGAGCTAAAGATAATAACATAGTCCGTGTTGATGAACGGGAGAGGCCCGCTGAGTGTCTCTCAGTCTCCAAACGCGGTTTTAAATCCTCACTTATTAGCGGTGCCGCCAAAAAAGAAGAAGAGTGTGTTTCTGAATTCGGTCACGGTCACCGAGGAGGGAGACGACACTCTCGCCCGGCCCTAGCTGGATGGAGGCCCCCGGCTTGCGCGGACTCGTTCTCGCTAGGCCCCGGTGTGGGTTGCTCGAGATATTCGGGCTTGGGGTTTCTCCTGAACTCCGGAGATGGTACTCAAGTTTAAGAGCACGTATTTATTGGCTAGCGCTTGGATTGTCTTAGCTACTTGCATATAGAGCCTACATCGCCGCAGGGTATTTTTTGACCGGAACGTCAAAAAACCTCTAATCCTGGCCATTTTTTTTGTATATCCGCCCTATTCATGTTCGAGTATCACAAAAATCATGCTCAACAAGTTGAGAGTCGTTGCTTATAAAAATATATATAATGGACATTCTTACATATAGACTTAGCGTGGTGGGGTAAAAACGGTTGGAGATCGTAAAAGCGGAAAGTAAAAAATAGTTAAATTTTTGGACCTCAAGTTTTGCACAATAGCGAGAAGGGTCAGGACGCCAGTCTTGACTGCATGGCTTTTGTACTTGCCGTGTGTAGTCGGATTCCTGTTGCCCCTTTTGCCAACCAACGAATTCGAAGGCCGGGTCCAAATTACTTGGCTGTATGCATGTTTGGCTTTGAAATTAAAAACGATACTACTATAGCGGCCGGCTGCAGCCACTTCTCGTAGACTCGTGTAGCCGCAGCCATGTAATTCGAACACGGTGGAACTGGACACCTCGTGGCCGCTTGGGTGGCGGCATACAGCCCTATGCGGGACGTGTAATTCTTGAAACTGCTGTTTATACTAGACTTCTTGCAAGTTATCTCACCCTTTCATTTTATCTCAAGAACATTAGGAGAACTGTATTGCTCTAAGTTTTTTACAAGCAACTATATACTAGACAATTTACATTACTGTGAAGATTCTACGTTGTTCTTTTCGTTGTTTTCCCGTAGACGTTGTAACACAAAATTCCCTGTGAAAACATACTCCTCTTTTTAATGTCATTGTGAAAATATTTTCATTATTTTGTTCTCAATTATTTATTCGGTCTCCACAAGCTAGCGAATTCAAAAACATTATCCCTACTCTTTTTTCACGTGTTTCATATTGCAGGTTTATGGAAGTTACTTGACTTGAAATTATAATTGTCCAAATCGTGTTTCCTTGCGGGGGAAGTATATAAATGATATACTCAAACAATTACAATGTGGCATTAAATTGGTTGGGGAATGAAAATGACATATTTGAAGCGCCAACGTGTAACGAGAGGGGGAATCATTTTGATGTGTTTGGGCTTCATCACTGGGATCGCCCGTCAGAATGGAGTTCACTCATGTGTGCTATCTATACTTATTATTAAAATACAAGTAGCATTAGTCAGACCGGCGTTCCCATCTCTCCCACCCCCCCCCCCCCCCCCCCCCCCCCCCCGGAACTATAACGGCAGGGGACGGTTCTCGCGGTGACCTCGTCTTTTTGAGGCCGAGTCAGTGTGCATATATCGCCAAGCGTGGATGTAATTAGCGGTCGGCGGCGACCGTGACAAATTCAGTAGCGCTACATCCATTACTTTTTTTCCCACGAGCTGGTACTGTCTGGTCTTGTATGAAAGTGTGGAAGTCGAGAAAAGACTTCAATTTAGGCCTAAATCAACGTTCAAAAAGACTGAACGTGTTCGCTCTGTAAGACGGCGAATTTACCTGCTCAAGCATTGGACGAAAACTGGCCATTCCGCCAGGTTTAAGCAATCACCGCCCTTAGTCCACAAATAAAACACTCGCGTATATGGGAATAGTTGATAACGAGTTTGTTGCCCTCTAGGAGTTCGATAGCCCTCGTGGCACAAAGTGAAAAATACCAGTTTCTTAATAACGATCTTGTTAAGATTAACTTCTTTGATTTGTATATTTTCGGTCATTTTAGCCAGTAAGCAGTTTGCAGCAGTTTAATCTTATTCAAGATGTTTAATAAATTCGAATTCATGCACCGCGCGACTGTTTTTCTTTTGTATTTATTATTCTCCCATGTATCAAATTAGAAAAAGTGAGCCTTGGGTTTTGACACTTTTGCTAAGGTTCTGTCGGTAATAGAACCAACGGCACACGCACCGGTATACACCTTTAGGATATTAAGATCAAATATCCTTAAGAATGTCCCATCACTAATGTTGATCATGCCCCAAGAACAACCGCAAAGATTGGGTTGTTTTATGAGTTGGTGCGATACTAAATACACTGCGCTTGAATTGACGCGGGAAAACTCTTATGGCCTGAACAGGGATATTCATTTTCATAAAAGTGAAGTAATTTAATTGAAGGGGGGAGGCAATGTCTTTCCCCCCCTCATTTTGCCGACTTGGCGTTTTTCCACTTCAGATCCCAAGAAAATTGTGAAACACTCGGCCCGTGGCCAGCCACATAATTGGGAACCTTGTGGCATGTACCTACAAAACCGAGCAAATAGCGGCAAGAAAGCGCGGGCATGAAATATCATGTTTGCCGTCCTGATATTAAATAATGGCGGATTTGTCTATCCCGCGTGTCCGGTTTACTTGCGGAGTAATTACTCAGATCCGTATTGAAGTGCTTCGCTGTAACATCAGACGACTCTTTAATGTGTCGTGTTTTTTAATAATTACCAAAACTATTTGCTGCGTCACGTTTGTTTTGCTATTTAGCAAAACGTATGCTTGGTATTTCATTGTACATGTATTTCCAGGAGCCGCTTATTAGTTCGCCTAAAGGTCATGTGATTGCAAAGGTTACGTGATTATGTTTTCCAAGCACACATGATACCAAATAGCAGTGTACCTAATTTGCCTGTCGAGACTTGTGACGAAATCCACGTCTGTCTACGGGACGGCTCAGCGTGAGAAAGTCGTCGCACATCGGCACATGCAGTAATTATTTTCGAACCAACTTTCGTTGAGCCCCGGTGAAATGACGTCATGCTTCTCCCTCTTTCTGACGTCACAGGGATGTAATGACGTCATAAGAACTGGGATATTGAGAACACTTGTTTATTATGTGTTGGGTTTTCTTTCTTTCCGTATTGTAGCTGTAGAGGTGTAGGGTGTGTGTGTTTGTTTATGTATATGGCGTTGGGTTTTTGTGTGTGTGTTGGATGTTGTAAATGGCCACTTCGAGCTCTCGGCGCAAAGGGAGCACCATCAAGTCTGAAATCCTTTTGGGAAAAATTCTTGCCTATCTTTTAAAAAAAAAGACCCACCCCTCCAGACAAAAATACCAATTTCTTCAAATGTGCATGCACTGTCACACAGTGATTAGCAAAGGCGAAAGTACAGTTCAGCCGTGTAAAACCAAATCAATTTTGTTTTGTTTTTTTAATTTTTTTTTTGTTGGGGGGGGGGGTGTGGGGGGCGTGAAAAACCGTGTCGCGTGGTAAACTTTACTGGTTTCCATCAATGCCTCGCAAATCTTGCAATAAAAAAAAAGTTACCTAAATATTACAGCATTCACAGACTAGATTCCTGTCGGGGGACTATGCCAAATTGAGGGTCAAATCCTATTTTTTGTCCTACTTAGTTTTTACAATCGCTCCTTCCTATCACAAAATGTTGGGGGGTTTTTTTCTCCAAATTTTTTTTTTTTTAATTTTTTTTTTTTGGGGGGGGGGGGGGGGTGATTAGAGATTTTTTTTTGTATTATCATTATCAAATCACACGAATTTGCTGCGAACAAAAAAAATCTCCCACTTTTTGTGCATGATTTTTTTTTGCGGGAAACCTCGGATCACATTTTCTGTTGCATGTCACTCATCATATTACACCTGCATGCACGTCAAGCACTTAAAAAAAAAAAAACATCCCTGGATTTATTGAGAGAAGAACAAAAAGTGATGGAAATTTTGGGAGAAAAATAAGTACACCAAAAACATGTTTTTAAATGTTTCCCACAATGCACTTACTGTCAGAACGCCGCGACCTCTGACCCCGATGTTGCTCTCTGGCTTGAGGCTCCAGGTGGTCTTTCACCCACATAACAAAAATCAACAAATTATATGAAAACCCACGTACACACCACCATTTTCAACGTGTTGTCTCTATTCACCGTTTGCTGGATATCAACCGAAACACACGGGTGTGAATGACTATTGGTCCGCAGTACTTCCCATCTCGCTTTTCTCTATTTCTATTTATAGCTACCCCTGTCTATCTATCTCTCTATCTATCTCTCTTTCTGTAACCCCCCCATGTGCATTTGATGGACACTTCTTTCTCCACCTTTTTTTCATCACGCTCCCGCCCTCTTCTGCAGCCATTACTCGTGCGCGCTTCCCGGGCAGAAATGGCCATGTACACGTCCAAACCTCCGGTCTTGTACATACATGTAGGTATTCATGTACAGTAATCAAATCACCCTTCACTTTGCAACAACCACCTCCTCCTCCTATTCACCCACCCCCTTTCCTCCCCCTCCCCCTTTCCTTCCCGTCTCCATCCTTTACCCCCCCCCCTTCCTCATCCCCTCCCCCTTCCTCATCCCCTCCCCCTTCCTCATCCCCTCCCCCTTCCCCACTCCCCCCTTCCCCCCTTCCCCCACCCCCCCTTCCCCCCTTCCCCACCCCCCCTTCCCCATCCCCTCCCCCACCCCCCCCCTTCCCCATCCCCTCCCCCACCCCCCCTTCCCCATCCCCTCCCCCACCCCCCCTTCCCCATCCCCTCCCCTTCCTCTTCCTCCCAGTTCCCCACTTCTTCCGACGTGGTGACTACGTGACCTTCATGTGTACGCAGTATTCATGCGCCTGACTTCCCCCGTCGGGATAGAGCAAAACAAAAAGTAGTTCCGCAAATGGACTAGAGTTTTGTAGAAGGCCGAAATGGGGCGCTTTGACACATTGAGCCGAAAGAGGGCGCTTTCACAAATTGAGCCGAAAGAGGGTGCTTTCACACATTGAGTGCGCTTAAAATAGACCATGTGCCCTCTGTTTACATCTATATTCAAATGTGCCCGTCAATATGCGCACGCCTCGTGTTTTACATACATTTGGTTAAGAGGCGACATCAGAGGTCACATAATTCTAAGGTGGTCTGACCTGTGGCGTCACTCCTCAACCAAATTTTATTCAAAACACGATGCGTGCGGATATTGACAGGCACATTTGAATACAGATGTAAACACGTGACGTCAGAGGGCACATCGTCTATACATTGAGCCGAAAGAGGGCGCTTTGAAGCTAAGCTTTTTAGAATCCAAAAGATACACTGAACATCTAAAAAGGTGACAGGTTTGTCGTTCGGGGCACATGTGACCTAAAACGAATCTGGATTTGCGAGTTTTTGTTTCTCCCATTCCAACGTCACTCGAATTCGACCGCCATGTCGACGCCGAAAAATGGCACGTGTCGCGTACCTGGATGAACGCCCGCAACCAGCGTAAAGTCAACTCATCACCGAGCACCAGCGAAAACGAGTCATAATTGCATACACATTTTAAGACGCTGAGTCACCACGGGTTAGCGCATGTTGTCTGCATGGTGAGTGTTTAGAGAACATTTATCAGGTTTGTCGTTCCTTTTTTTTTGTTTTTTTTTTGTTATCGCACTGACCTTTTCGACTAACATCTAATACAACAACATTGCAAATAAGAATGTACAGTAGTGACGTGGGAGGTTTTTAAGTGTAACGTAGTCTTAAAATTGTAACACATCTCATCAGTACAAAAAATGACCCCACCCCTTAAAAAAATATTGACTGTTAGTTTGTATCCACATCTGGAAATATGATATAACCCCTTTCAAGTAGGGGGTGTGACACGGCGGTATCGCCTTGTAATGAGATATGTTCAGGCGACACAAACGAACGCACACTAAATGTCACCTATAACGGGCACCCAGATTTATCGCCTAGGTGTAAATGATCCGTGCATAGCAATAACCCAGGCTTGAACGGAACTAGGTGTAACTCATCGCGGAGGGATAACGATGTGTCCATTTTCCCTCCGATAACCTCAAAATAAAGAGGTGAAGGACTTTTTAACCGGGTACCTGCATTCTATGTCATTTCGTTTTAATTTAATTTTTTTATAGGGACAATTGTATTTTTTGTACTTTTTAGGTCCGGTAACGTGATCTTGGGTGAATTAATTCCACGTTGCACGCCATTGGTACCAATTTATTTAAATGCAAATTCGCTCTATACACAATTCAAAAGCCACTCGATGTAAGGAGCTACAAAAGGCGAGAAGGTCAAAGGAGCAAAGGATAGAAATGAATATTTCCCTCCTGAATTTGGTGGGTTATGAACACAAACAAAAGAAATAGACCTAAGACATAATGACGTAATGTGGCTTTGTTTATGCTCTTTTCTATGGAAGCAAGTCGGGGCACCAGACGAAGTAGAAACATACTATCATATAGGAAAGAGCACATGTAAACAAAGCGTGACGTCAATGACAAGAACTCAACTTCCAATCCCATTATCCCATTAAAATAATATCAAGGACAAATGTTGGGGAAAACCGGTTGTACGTTACCAGTAGATCTTTCGCATGAAATTCGGCATTTCAAAAAATAATCATAGATACGGAGTGAATGAAACTTTGTTTGGTCTCAGTCACGCTTTAGTATCCGTTGTTTTACGCACGGACTCAGTGCAGCAATTCGGGACGTGTGATCCTATCACGCTATTGCTCGAGCTCACTATAGCCAAGATCAATAATCACGATAGTCGCGCACGAAAAGCTGCATTGCGTGAAACTTAGTTTGCACGCGCGAATTGGCTCGAAGTGCGCGTCACTTATCACCCGCTGCACCTTGGTGCAAATTAATCTAAGCAATGTAACGTTGCATTTTAAGTCTAGGAACCAGACGACTTGGGACTGAAGCTTGACCGAGCCTGTGTGGGCTTCCGAAACCTTTGCTTCGGCTTCGGCTTTGCCTCCGATTTACGATTCACTAAAAAGCAAATAGAAATAGAAGCAAATGGAAATATTGGAACGTGTGGGTTCGTATCAACCGATTGAATGTTTCTGAAGCACAAGAGGCACCAAAATGTAAACGGAGTTCTCGCAGATGAGTCTAAAATCGCCTTAGGTCTAAGACGAAGACGCAACGAAGCCGGGGATTCGAAAAGGCCAATTAATCATTGAAACAAATACCTGCATCTCAACACATGCATGGACAAATACTGAATTCTTTTTTATCATACACTCGATGCTGAGCACGTAACATTTGCATGGAACGTTTGTTTGCATGCACATTGAATTCACCAGACTTTAGGGCCGCCTCCGTATTTGTTTTGGCTTCAGCTACTCGTTTTAATGTCTTTATAATAAGTTTGTACCTCTGTGTTTTTGATGTCCTTTCTAACTCGTTTTCGTTGTACCAAACGTTCTTATGATTAAAATCCAACAGATGTTAATTTTTGAGTGTAATTTATGATATCTCTGGAAGTAACACTTAATAATGAATGCATTTATTGGTTTTAACCAATTTTGAATATTCTTCTTTTTTTCCTCCGCATGCACCGACAATATATTCTATCTCATGCATGACTGTAATCAGTTTGTTTTATTTAACAAACATTTAAACAAATCTTTGTCACTTAAACGAAGTACCCTGCACAGCTTCGGCGGCAGGTTTTTGGGTTGTAATTTTGTTTTGTAGGCCTGTACTGTTATTTTATTTTATGTTTGTTACACAGTTTGTTTTATTATTGGTAAACACTGTACTTCCAATTTTGATCCCATGTGGACAATTTGTTATCGTTAGACTGAAGATTACTCAGAATTTCTTCAAAAGGTGTATTCTTCGACGACTGCACTTATATAAATATCGTGCGGTCAAACGAAAACTCAAGAGATTGCAATTTTTTCAAGGAGCTATTTTAAAAGTGCGGTATACATGTCTACCGGTCACCAGAGATTTTGAGCTCGTTTTGCAAGATTGTCTATTTTGCAAGCCCTGGCAGAATAACTTTAGATTTTGTCTGGTGATTTGGATTCGTCAAAAAAACTAAAATACGCTTGTAGTATAATACAAAAAAGACGACGTTTCATTTTGTCCAGCGTGATATTTGATCTGCAGGGAGTTCGCCTATGAGCCAGTTCGGTATTGCAACTGCGCATGTGCACAACAAGATTCGACATAAAACGCAGCAGATATAAATGTACACAAGGCTTTGGGGACATGTTATTAAACCGAATCTAAATGCTGTGCATTTTTTTTATGCAATCGAATTAAAAGACGATGACAAGTTTTGTTCGAACAAAAGTTTGGACACACAATGCACCTACAAAAAACAACTTCGATGTCCAAACGAGGTTTGTTTGTTTTTTTAATAATGTTTCTTCTAAAAACGGCGACCTCTAAATTTGCTGGTGACCTGCTATGCTTTTGCACGGTCGATAAAATGTTTATCTCGAAAATGTTTATTTCGAATCTTGTGTACACGCGCAGTTGGAATATAGAACTGGCTTTATCGAGAACGCCCGTTACAGTAGAAACGATAATTCACGCTGGCATTTTGAAAATCGGCTCTTAATTTTTTGTTAATCGAAACTCTGTAAAAAAAAAAACCACTGCTACCAAAGATTTCAGTATGTCGACTTTGAATAACTCTTCTTCCTGTCCACGTGTTGTTTTTTCTTATTCTCTCAACAGACGCAAAACATCATGTTCGAGATGGTGTCAGATATGCACGCCACGCACGTCGCGCGGACGGGTATCGACGAGAGGGTTTCGGACATGGAACAGAAATTAGAACGCTTACAGACATCCCTGGACGATCTCCCGCAGGTGCTGAACTCATTTCTTGAGAACGCTCAAAAGCAATTACTGCAGTCGCAACAACAGTACCTGCAACAGCAGCAGCAGCAACAACAACATCAACAACAGCAGCAGATACCCAGTGCAACACCACAGCAGGTTCAACAACAGTCACAGCAGCAGCAGCAGCAGCAGCCGAAAGACCAGCCACTGCAGAGAAGGCATACCTTGCAGTTGCAGAAGCACGTTGAGGACAGTCCGCCCCCGTACCCGCACACCATCTTGGGCAACCCGTTCGTCCTGGAGGTGACTCTAGACAACGGGGCGGCGTCATCACCTTCATCGGCCGCCGAGACGCCGCTTAAGTCCCTGCGACTGCGCTCTTTCCCCGCGCAGGGAACCTCGGCGTCCTTCGAGGAAACCACTTCACGGCGGGACCACGATATGGAGGTCGAAAGGTCACGGGCCTACAGTAGCCCCGATGTCAGCAACAGAATCCCTAATGCCCACTGCTAGTTGATACGGGTATATATTGACTCAGCCACATACTCATCAAGATGAGTGGAGATACCCTAATAAACGATAGTGATAACGACATCCTCTAAATAAGTACATTTGAATCAGTTTTTAGGAGGGATATGGGTAATTATTAACTCTTCTTTTTTTGAGAGAGAGAGAGAGAGAGAGAGAGAGAGAGAAAACTGAATACTGTGTAGCAGTGTTCTCCCCGTTTAATAATGAAATCTAAGATAGATGCTTATTATGTGAAGATTGGCCTCTTGGTGGCAGCATGCAACCATTGTCATGAACGCATGCGCAACGCTGACATAAAAAGTAACATTTAGGGCTGAACATTATTAAAACAAGTCGGGAAACCGTACCGGCCTCTTTGAACTACCGCGCCACACTAAAGAACATACATATTATTGGATAATTCTGCACACGTGATAGTCCTGACAGACAAAAGGTTAACGCCGGAAAATATCATACCGGAGATTCCTTAATAAATTGCTGTGTGCAAATATACTGGGTGCGTTCGAATAGCTTCCCGGTGACACGGGGTTTACACTCGGGGACGCCACGAAAGGAGACTATAGTACCGTAATATTACCTAATATAGAAGTGTGACGTCAGTTGCCATAGTAATGGCTTCATACATTGACTAGTCGAGTGAAACGTCCATTGCAAAAGCATAGGGAAACGAGTGTGGACTCGGAGCCAACGCCTTGGCAACATACAAAAGATGACGTATTGACTTTGGGACTCTATAGATTGCTGCGTATATATACTCGCCTGGCTTTATGGGATAATTAAGGTCAAGGTTTGTTGCGCGGCAACACTGTCGTCTGTTCCACTGGTTTATTTTAATCATTGCAGCCAGATTGATAATTGCTGGAATCAGATATTCTCTGAATTATTAAAAATGTAGGCCTATGTCCATCCAATTCAACACCGTTAATAATTGGGAATATTTATGTCCTAAATCTCAGTGGCGGTTGACATCGGGGCAGACAAGAGTATCACGTGGTGGCTAATCGGCCACTCTCGTGTACGTTTCACTAACAGCAAGAACAGTCACGTGTAAGCTACTCGAACGCACCCAGTGTTTTGTAGTCTGTGTGCGCATGCGTGGTTCCATGTCGATTGCGTATACACAATATTGGTGTGTTGTTGTTTTTTCAAAACGAGCGTGTAAATGTAATTCCCGAAAAATTAATGTTTCTCATCACCTCACGCATGGTGCCCGGAATAGCCTTCGAGAGTAATTTTATAAAATTGAGCGGGAAATGTCATGATAATATTCTACCAGTTTTGAAAAAAGTCTCTTGAAATATAAGCGTTAATTGTTACCAAACTATTACAACAAAAAATCATATATTTTTCAGAAGACTTTCCCGTTTTTAATCAGCAACTTCGAATAAAAAAAAAACGACAAATATTAATGTTCACACATTTTTTAATTTCTTTTTAACGACTGAATACTTTTGGTGCGAAATTCAATGACGCGGTTACTTAAACAATGTGGAATTTCTTCAAATCTTTAAAGTGGCGCACTTTTCTCTATTCGATATTTCAATTTTTCTATATCATTATTAGTAGTTCTCTTTACTAACCAAAGACTTGGAAAAAAATGATATTAACTATAATCTGTATTGGCATGTGACATTTCTGGATCTTGTTTAACAAAAATTCATCATACAATTATTAATATAGAGGCTGTATAGCATTTTGCATCTTCCATTGTTTAAATTCTTTGTTCTCTTGAAAGAAACGTTCAAACCTATGCACATGTTTAAAACAATAATATAAAACAGTATTGTAAAAACAAATTGATGTTGATAGTGTACAGTGGATCGTGGGTATAACGTGTAGCCATTTTTACGGGTGGAAAAAACGAACAAATTTTTCCAGTTTTTTGTTGGGTCAAAAATGTGTATGAATATCTCTCAGCATTTTACTATAGATTCTCAGAGGGAGATACGCAGTTTTGTATGCTTTATATAACGACGGAATTGTCTTTCGTAAAGGACTGTTCCCATGTAACTAAAACGACGGCATTTTTTTGCTTCTGGAGGAATCCATTCTGTTGTTGACTCGATGTAACGATTGCGCCGGACAAACTTATACCAACGAACACTTGACGTCTCATTAATGTTATGGTTATGCAAAAAAAACAAAAAAACAACGCTAATTTGTGATAGAAACGTCAAACGGTCGTGTTTAGAAAAGACAATAAGACGCATGTGTACATACAAACTGACTGACCGACATACTAGACTCTAAACCAACGGACTTTTAACGAAGAGACCATGACTGGAGTGACTGAATCACGTCTACTGTGCGACACAATAAGGGAAACGTATAGTGCATTCCTCCTTTGTAAACGTATTTTTCCACTTATTATTTCGCCTCTTTTTGATTTGTCACATGTGATTAAAAAAAATACACTATATACAGGATGTCCCAGAAAAAAATGCCCAACCATAATATTTCGAGGTACTTCATATTACACATATTTGATACAGGATATTTCTCTTAATGAACAAAATAGTTTTTATTTCAGTAAAAGCCGACCACCCGGTTTAGGAATTGCCTCCTTTTTAGTGCGCAAAGTCACGTCTTTACAATAAAGTAAAATTGATGAATAAGACGGTAGGCCTAAGTGGCTGCTAAGCAGCTTCATGAAATTGGCCCAAGCAGGGTCATAGTTGACCACAAACAGAAATTGGCTAACCCTGATCATTAGTGTCCCTTCTTATTGATAAACTCAGAAAAAATACAAAATCATTTCCCTGTGAAGACATCACTTGGCTTTACTAAAATAGGCGTAACTCTTGAATGGGTGATCAGATTTTGACGAAGGAAAGAACATGTATTTTTTGTTCATTGAAGAAAATTGCCTGTCGTGTAAAAACTAGTATCACGAAGTATACCTGAAAATAATGGTTGGCCATCTTTTTCCGGGACCGCTGTATAAACGAAGCAAACCTATGCACGTTTGCGTTTTTAGCTGCAAAACACACTCGCAGTAAATATTCGTATACATTAATTTGATTTATACATGTAGCTTGAACACACATAGTTGTTACAAATGCACAGCTTTGTTTTGCTTTGTTTGAGTTATTGTGTTTATTACTATTGTTTTATGGCCCTATGTAAATAATTGCTATTATTTTAAAACAAAAGTGTTTATCGTGTCGCTTATTTTTACGGTATAACGTTTTAATGGGATACGTTGTACTCCTCTGGGTCTAGTCTTTGCTAAAGACTGTATTTGACAGTGCGCCCGCTAACGACACGGTTTATTGTCCAGCTTTGTCAATCGCACAGTGGTCTTTTCAAACTGCTTAAATAGGGCGTGACTTTTTCATGTAAATTTGACCATTCGAATATGCACAGCGTCTTCATGCGGTCGACTGTAGGCTACACATTGAGCGGTCGCTTATCTAATTATTTATGTCAATCGCACAGTGGTCTTTTCAAACTGCTTAAATGGGGCGTGACTTTTTCATGTAAATTTGACCATTCGAAATATGCACAGCGTCTTCATGCAGTCGACTGTAGGCTACACATTAAGCGGTCGCTTATCTAATTAGCGCTGCTTCACACAAAGGAATTTCGTGCGTGCGCGTAGTACATATTGATAATCGCAGTTCTGCGATCGTTGATTGGCTCCCTATAGGAAAGCCTGCGGGGAAATAAGAAAAAAGAATAAACCGCTGAATGCAGTTTACCGCTGAAAGACGACTGAGCTGAGTCTAGTTAGGGATCGGAGCAGGGGCCAATTTCACGGAGCTGCTAAGCACAAAAATTTGCTTAGCATGAAAATTTGTCCTTGGTAAAAACAAGGTTACAGACCAAATTTTCACGTGATCTTTATTGTTTTTGATTGATAATCAGCTGTTTTTTTGCTTAGCATAAAAAACACGTAGTATTTTGGCTGATAACTTGTTTTTAATGAGCAAGACGTTTTTGTGCTAAGCAAATTTGTGTGCTTAGCAGCTCCGTGAAAATGGCCCCTGGTCTATAGTCGTGTCGTTAGCAGTGGACACGCGCACTGCGTGAAAAGAATACGCTACGTGCATCAAAATATCGAATTTAGTCGTTTTTGGCCAAGACTAATCTGTTGCAAACTACAGTGAATGTTAAATTTTACCTCGTTCTCTTTTTACTTTAAAACAAATTATTTCTAAATGAACCGGATTGCATCGTTTGTTATTACAATGATGTACTTTTCGTTTCTTGGGTCAAATATCTGTGATTTCAAAGAGAAAAAAAAGACAACGCATGCGCACTGCCATAACGAAACGGCAGTGTAGGATTTCAGATAAAACAAATATTAAAAAATGTGTATTATAAATGCTTGTTTTTAACATCGAACGAGTCGAATCGATTGCACAAAGCCGCGGAGATTTCATATTTTACTTTGGTCTCGGTGTTTCCCATTTGCACTAATTTTGATTCCGAAACCAAAGTTGCTATAGGTTAAACAAAAGGCTAAACAAACTGCCGAGTACAGCAAAGACAATTAAAACATTTACGCGATTCTTTTTTAAAATAAGGTTTTTCCTGTCCAGTTGCTTGTAGATATCAGGCTGAAATAGATTCCCTGCTTTTACTACTACTACATTGTCGATTGCCACGTATATGTATATAAGCAAAACTATATGTATATACCAAAAATGTAAAAAAATATTAACAACTCCTTATTTTCTTTGCTATTATGTATATCTATGTATGTATATGTACATATATCAACTGTACATACATATTTATATATGGACTTGTACAATATATGTGCCTTCATTTTATAATCTTGCTGGTTGAAGTTAAAAACACTGTTTGCATTGACAACATGTTATCGTACAATCTATACTGTTCGTGGTTTGGACTGTCACAATATTGTTTTTAGCAAATTTTGAAGGAAAAAAAACCAAAAACCAAAAGAAGTTTGTTGCACATGTTTAAAAAGAGAATTATCATTGTTTTATAGAATTGGTCCTATTTGAGTATACGGTTCTTGGTTTTTAAATTTAATTTCTTTGGCATAACGTAATTGTTTGGCATAACGTAAGTCTTATTTTGAAAAGCGTAGTGTTAGTTCTGAAAAAAGGTGTACGGTATTGTTTAAGATAATGATTTTACAGACCTCGGCACAATATGAAGAATTTTGCTGTTGGAAAATACCAGTTAACCTCACCTTTATGTTTGACATCAACTAAATTAAAACAAAACTTTCTAGAAATTAAATCATATAAGGAAAAGGGAAAACAAGTTTTAGTTGATTTCGCTGGCAACCCAAATAAGCTTCATGTACCCCATGTGTCCATTATGCACCACACACTCAAAGTAAGTAAAGCGTACCAGTGAAGTTTCTTTCCATCACGTGACCCCAGGTTCTGTATCCATAAAAACATTTTTTTCATTGAATGGATGTGTGAGATTCGCTTTTATAATCGTGGCGGTGTTGCAATTATTTGTAAAGTCTGTAAAGTGAACCGTTCTGTTAAGTTTTATTGACATTACAATATGTGGTATTTAATTTTTACGGTATAGATTATTATTAATAGATGACTGTTAAAATATCCCGCCATGCATTGCGATACACGCTTAAAACCAAGAAACAATTTAGGTTCAAACAAAAACAAACCCGATAAGCGCTGTAAGAAGAATGCCCTTAAAAAAAATCTGGTGTAATTGTTTTTACCATTGTATTTGTGATTGCAGAAGGAATTTGAACCGTTTGTTCGCTGTTTCAGTTAAATAATTCGCGACTAAAACAGGGTGGTACCTAGGCTTGTCGACCACTTAATGATAATGGTCAGCAGTCGAGGAACTCACCATGCCATGACAAATTTGTAAAATATATTGATATGCTTTCTTCTGCCGACTAGTTTGAATGGCATTAGGGCCCTAATTATTTTTAATTTTTTTTTACTTTCTTATATTTATTACAGTCCCCTACAACATACATCCCTTTCTTGCCCTCTCATAACCAGACAAATAAAAAACAAAATCGACCGCACTGTGGGAAAACAATTATCCTTAAACAATCTTTACTTCCAGAATACCGAGTTGGAGTTCTGGCAATGCATGGCGGGAAGTCACGCGACCTCAATTTACCGTTACAGACTATTCGTGAATATTCTTTTGTAAATATACGTGGTGCCAAGAATATCGTTATCAAAAAACTATTACTATCGTTATTATTATTATTATTATTATCATCGTCATCATCATCGTTATATAAAATGAGGACAACTCATTTGGGTATGTCATCTTTTTAATACAGTACTTTTTAGAAAAAAACAGTGTGAGAGTTGGTTGTTTTGTGTGTTCATTCCCAAAATGTTGTCATGTTTTCTTATTCCCCTACATCGGTGACAACGGAATATTCCGTTAAATTAATGAAACCAAGGATTCCTCAAACGAGTCGACGGCACTGTAGCTTGTGGGCATTGGCAGATATCCCCCCCCCCCCCCCCCCCCCCCCCCACTTCCCCCACCACCAATATAGTCGATATGATCGAAATAACGTTAACATTTCTAAGCTTAGCCCATACTTTGTTCCTACAAAATATATAAATTTGGGGGATGTGAGTAGCAAGAAGTAGCATTTTCTGCAGAGTGACTGAGAGCCATGTAAATTTGGTTTGTTATCCAGTTATTAGAATCGCCTCAATATTTTCCCTGAAAATAACTAAACCCACGAGAATACACCACAATGGCGATAAGAAGGACTCGTAGCCAGTCTATAGTCAACAATAAAGTTCAGCCTGCCCCTCTGTCTACGCACAAAGCAACTCGGCTGTTTTGTATGAATTGAAATTCAGAACAGTAAATAATCTCTTTATTCTGGGGCTTTGGTTTCCCAAAATAGTTTGACCTGCACTGTTGTGCACACGCCGTTGGCATGTCTAATCTCATGCACGGATCATTATTCCAGACTTAACCTCCACCCGTGACGTCACCCTATTGTCCTACCCCTCCATTATTTTGAACGAATGGAGCGTTGGAGGCGATATCTCTCCATTATTTTGGGAAGGTAACGCAAGTGAACAAAGAGGAAGTCACTGAAACTAACCAGTGTAGCGGTTTTCGTTGTATTTTTTTAGAAACCTATGTACTCCAATCCGATTTTCCCTTCAATCTTGTTCTATGGTTAAACTAACCCATACGAAAATGTGTCGAAGAAAAAGACAAACATTATCGATAGTCGGATTCGAACCACAGACCTTTCGATCCATAGCTCTCCTCTCTACCAACTATGCTATTGACGAGTTGGTGAAAGAAGCCGTTCTTTATAATTCTTTATAGTTATTTAATGTATATGAGTTGCCATTGCTCTTTCTCATGAATATTTTAATCACGAACCACCCAGCTCCTGGACAAAAATATTACGAACCGCTACACCGGTTAGTATAAAGTGTCTTCTGAACAAAGACGCTCCATTCGTGCAAAATAATGGAGCGGTAGGACAATAGGTGGTGACGTCCCAGGTGGAGGTTAAGTCAGATAATGCCCTCGTTAACGCGCCATTCGTGGGTAATAATGTCCCTCGGGCTTTGCCCTCGGGACATTATTACCCACGAATGGCGCGTAACTCGGGCATTATCTATAACGTAGATCGTATGTACCCACGGTACCGGTTGAAGCTTTGCCGAACTCATCCTGCCCCATCCAGTACTCTGTGCACATATATATACGGCCTTTAAAACTATCAAGGTAGGTTTACACTTTCAAAACGGCAGGCACGAGCACGATTTATCTTTGGTTTTTGGTTTTAGAGGGGTAACCGTGAGACCGATTTGTCGAAGTGCGCTGCTTGGTTTACAAGATAGTTGTAAACAATACCCATGATCAATCACGTATGCCGTGCCTGTACCGTACGTAGACGCATGGAGGAATAAGAAGGAACGTGAATGGTATTTGGTATACATGTACTGATACATGATGATGCAGCAAATGACTTCAAGTAATCGACTGTCTTTCCATACTGCTTGTGTGCAATGTACGGCCAGGGTCTACCAACAACAGCACAAGGTGTGTGGAGAGTACAGTAGGCGCGCGGATGCTTGCGATCTGAGCCGCTGGACGTGACAAAACAAACGGACACGCAAATTATATTCGCTCTTAGAAGCTATGAGCCATCCCCATGGACGGCACTGTGTATGGTACGAGTGCATGAGCGAACATACGGACCCTGTTTTGTTTAATTACATCATTAGACACAGAAAAAGTGTCATTTTGACCCAGAGAAGTGTCATTTTGTACCCCGCAAGTGTCACTATCCAGAAAAAAGTTTCACAGAGACCAAAAAGGTCACTTTGACCCAGACAATTTCAATTTGAACCAAAAGAGGCCATTTGTGACTCGGAAAGTGTCACTTTGACCCCGAAAATGTCTTTGTGAACCGGAAAAGTGTTACTTTGACCCAGAAAAGTGTCATTTTGTACCCGGAAAGTATCTCGTTGCCCAGAAAAAAGTCACCTTGACCCAGGAATTTTCATTTTGAACCAGAAAATGTCATTGTGACCCAGAAAGTGTCATTTTGACCAAACAAATGTTCATTTTCACCAATCATATGTGTCTTTGTGGCCTAAAGAAAGTCACTTTGACCCATAAAAGTGTCACTTTGAACAGGAAAAGTATCATTGTGACCTGAAAAGATGTCATTTTGACCAAGGTGTAATGTGGCTTTTTGACCCAGAAAATGTTGTGACCCGAATCAAGTGTAATTGTGACCGGGAAAACTGACATTTTGACCTAGAAAATAGTGTAATGGTGCCCAAGTACGGCGTAATTTTGATCCGGAAAAGTGTCACTTTAAGCTAAAAAAGTGTCACTTTGATCAGGAAAAGTGTCATTTTGACCCAGAAAAAGTGTCATTTTGACCCAGAAAAAGTGTCATTGTGACCCAGAAAAAAGTGCTATTGTGAACTAAAAAAGTGCTTGGCCCCATGATTGACACAGATTCCAAGTCAACAATGACCGGGGCATTTTGGAGTAAACAAACCACATGAGCAGTTTAGGACATATCTCAATGACGAGATAACAATAAACTGATTGTTAATTATTATCATCCCCACTCTTAGGAGACTATCCACCATGACCATAGCTTCAGTGTTGGTCGGCACCGTGGCCACCCAAGCCCTTGGGGCGGTGTGGTACAACGTCCTCGGTGGGCTCTGGATGCGAGGACTCGGCAAGAAATACGAAGACTTTAGAGACACTGACAGCACCCCATACATCCTGGGTGCGCTGGCTATGTTCGCCCTGTCAGTTTTCATGTCTGCCACGCTCAGGTATGAGGTTTGTTTGTTGTTTAATCACTAGTAGCGGATCTGGGGATCTAGAAGGGGGTTTGGGGCACTCCTCCCCTTAGTCAACCACCGACTAATAATGGTAAAATGGGGGCATAACTAATAAATAGAATACTAAAGTTACTTTGCGAATTTGCAGCGAGAAATGTTGCCGTCGCCTAATAAATTTGCGTAGTGCATTCGCTTTCGTGCCTAGTATGAACCGGGCTAAACTCTTGTTTAAAAGGCTATTGTCTAGGTGTTCGTCTATAACAATTACGCAGGGAAATGCTGTCAAAGGCCGTAGCCATAACTCTAGAACCTTGTTTCGGAAACGGCCTCTTTATAGCCCCCCCCCCCCTTGATTTTGATAATGTATTTTTCGGCCGTAGCGTTTAAACATACCGACGTGTCGGTCTCTTGACCAATGTAGGAATGGTTAAACTGTCTCGGGTATGAATTATAAACTAACTATTAAATGGAGGCATATAATAATGTAAGTGATGTTTTCTCTGCCAGAGGCCCAGATCTTCTCTTGCAAACGACACTTTGTGTCTTGCTGTTTCCGATTGACTGAGCAGTGAACAATTTCATTCAAGGGTCAAGTAATATGAGGGATTTGCGCCACTAACTAGGAATTGTGTCCTGTGGCCTGAATCCTGAGCTAACCATGTCGAAATTAAAGAGGATTTGGAGAATTAAACCTTCAGTCTAATTTAGGCCTACACATGCCAGAATGCAGCTAGTATAACGAAATAGCAACTAGTTTCAATCGTGTCAAAGTGGTTACAGGAAGACTATCTTCATCAGCGAGTGACTGGTGGCAGATGGTTTTTGTGGGAACACTTTTCAGACTGTCCTCACCATCTAATAAGGCACCGATTCAGCGCAATGACCACACACTGACCCTGGTCACTGCTCTGTCAACCGAAAACGTCACGACACGGTCAAGGTTTTATTTGTAAGGGGACATCCAGGCCTGTAAAATGAATTATCTCTGCAGAGCTCTGGTGTTAATATGCGACCACCTTTAGTTATAATTAGCATTTATATGTCAATTTATTTTAAATTTGTTATCTGATCCACCCTGTCGAAATTATTGAGTTGAGATGAAAATGATACGAAATTAAAGTGACCGTACTAGGGCGTAACTAGGATTGAATGTGCAAAAGTGTAAACTCCCATGTTTAAGGGACCAGTTTCAACTTTTTCTCGTTCCATTTTTATCTGTTTTCCGGCCAGGCCCTTCTTCGGAGTGGTGACAGTCGAAGAGGCCGTCCATTTTGCCCTGCGCGTGTCGGTAGCGGGCGCCCTCCTTCAGGTCCCCCACAATGCCTACCAGGGCACTGGTTGGTCCACCTACCTCGTCAATATCGGATATGATGCCCTCAGTTTGCTCATTATCTGTGTCGTTACTACGATAATTTAAACGGGTCAGATCGAGTGTTTTCCATGGGTGGAAAATAAAATCCCATAATTTACAGCCTTGTACACACTCCTACTTCCGTACAGCCCTATCATGTTAAAAAAGATTATATTCTATTTCAAAATAATGAATACAAATTGAAAGCTGGGGTCTGTCTCATACAGGGGCTACAAAGCATGCTATCAGCTATATAAGCTATTTCATCAGCTATATAAGCTGAAATTTTCAAGCTAGAGACACAGTACAGATTAGGTAAATTTACTTAAAATGTTACCTAAAGCGCTGGTCTAGAAAGTCACTAGAAAGTAAGAAAGTAGAAAGTAAAAAATATTTGGACAGTTAACTGAGTTATTAATGTACTTTTTACCATTTCAATAAACTATTATAAGTAGTATCTTTTTAAATATATAAATGTAAAAGTCTGAAATATTTTAATGAAAAAATGGCTTTCTCTTATTAATAGGTTTTAAGTTTGCAGCAATAGTTGTCATAATCCTTGCATTGTAAGAATATTTCGAAGAAAAAATATATATAGCTAATTTTAGTTTAAAGTAGATTCAGGGTAGATAATAACAGCAAATTCCCTTTTTCATTTATTTGAAATAAAAATTACAAAATTATGACATATTCCAAACTAGGTTTGTCGCGTCTAGATAAATTATTTTAGTTTTTATGCGTTTTTGTGAAAGAAAACAAAATAACTGGACAAAAAAAGCGCGAAAAGATTGCAAATTTATATCCTTTTGGATCGCCATTGAATTCCAGCCATTACTTTTTGAATAATTTTTCTGGGCAACTGCCCATATGGAAAATCTGGAAGATTTCGCATGTATACAAAAACGTAAAGTCCCACCACATACTTTCCAAGGGACTTTTACTTGATTTGTACAAAGACAAGTGATCTGTGATTCACCGTGTCACCTTTTCCCGCAGTTGATCCCGATATTTTTTTAGTTCTTAAAAATAATCAATTTTTTGAATGACTACCTCAAATGACCCCTATAGGTGACCTTTTACCTCCTATTTCAGAAGGCTTGTGAAGGATCACTCCGTCCAAGTTACATTAAAACCCAGCAAATGTTGTAGACAAAGAAACATTTAAAGTATATTTGATCAATGACCTCTGATGACCCCTACATGTAAACAAAAGTTGTATACTTTCAGGCCTATACCTTCGAGAAGACTACCTAAAGTCCCATTTCAACCAACCTGACTGCTTGCGGGGCCCATGTGTTCCTGGACATGCACGATGCCGTACCGCAGCATACAGTAGGGACGGCTGGGACAGCATACAATAGACTCTTAGCCAATGACCACTGGGTGATATGGGCACCAGACTGCACGCCGCCAGCGAAATACATGATGACCAAGGAAAACACTAACTTTAGGGAAAAAAGAGCAAAATTCATGTGAATTTGGTGAACATAAACAAAATATAAAATAATAATTAAAACAAAAACACGGCAAGGCATATGCCTCATTAAGTCTCAAACTTGGAGAAAGCGCCTGAGAAAAACTGTAAATTTGACAAGTAATTCTTGTGAAGTAATTCTTGTAGCTAGTCCTGGACTTTTTCTATGCCTGATTTTGCCTTAGTCTGAGTTTGCTTTGATCTGGGTTAAACATAATGTTCTTTCAGGTTATGAGTTTGTAAATATCCGGGTTTGTTCATGTCCTAGATTCTAGGCCTATAGATTCTGGTCCTAGACTCTGGTCCTAGATTCTATTTACCTTTGATCATAGCCACGACAGATGTAGAATGGAAAGGCATCTGTCCATCTTCCTTGCAAAGACTTAGTAACACAGAATAATGAGAACTGTAAATCCAAACTCTGCAAACAAAAAGAAAAAGAAAAAGGCACTACCACTTAGATAAACTAAATCTTCCAATCTAACAAAATTGGCAATCAACTATTGGCAAAAATTGTATATGGCTGTAAGTGGCACGCTAATCCGTCCAGAATACTGTTGTCAGCTGTGCTACGCCATATAAAACACGACCTGTGTGACGGTTGTACACTCAGTTCCATTGTGCAGTGCAGCTACTGGACAAAGGCTCAAGTTTATAGGACGGCCATCTTGCGAGAATAAAATTGTTTTTTTTTCTTTAAAGGTCCAAATTATACACTTTGCTATCTCAATTCTGTGGTTAGCCTTTTTGTTTGGCATGCAATAGTACAAAACAAAATCGTTTCATAAATCTCCGGCAGTTTGATGATTAGCCACGTTATTAATATTAAATCATTACAAAATCAGCTGCTAAAAATCTGCTTAATTTAATCCATTGTTCTCTCAATGATCGTATAACGTGTAAATAACGCATAAGCCCTTTTCTACTTCTCAACTATGGCCGAAACAAATGGTGCAACTTGACGCTGCATTTTACATATTTATTATCATCTCATTGAAGGTTAATCAGTGCAAAATGTTGAAAAGACACTGAATCTGGGAGTCTGTTTTAATTTTGTTAGGAAATAGTAGTATTGTTTTATTTTGTATCATGACAACCACTGAAGTAGACATGTAAATGTACAAATTCTTTCCAAAAATTGCTTCATCTCTTGACTTACCTTTCTTTGAAGTTGCCAACATCTGCAATCTTCCTGGCTGGCCTTATATGTTATCCTCCTAGCGAGATCATGACGTCAAAAAGCCCCGTTTGGCCGTCTCTAACCCCATGGCAACCCCAAGGCCTACTATTCCTCGCAGGAGTTTTTTCGGCAGTTTCGCTGGACAGCTGCTCACAATTTTCACTGGAGTGCACTGTTACTGTGTTAGCCATTTTGTACTGCGCTGTGAACAAGAAAACAGTGCACTGTGTAAACATCAAAGACAAGAGCCACACTGCGCGGCGCGCTTTGCAGCGCTCATCATACGATATTTGATAAACATCTAGTTTGGAAATTCCAGCTCGCTCTATGTCTAAATTAAAACCTCATAACATGGGGAGATTTGCCATTTTGAGCTGGAAATATATACATGACTTGGTCAGCGGGACTTGGTTTACCTTCGATCCCTTATGAAGTTATGTCCCAAACTACGAAAAACGCCACCGCAGATGCCCGCATTGACTCCGGCCGCAGCCTTTATATATACATGTATAGATTCAAGCCGTGTCATTAAATTGACTGTCAGGTTGGCGTAGCGGTTTATTCTTTCCTCGCCTTCCACCGCTTTAACCCGGGTTCGAATCCAGCCGGGGCCAATAATGTGGATGTTGAATATAGGTTTTCTTCTGGAGTTTTCCTTCCCACTCTAAAACTGTACCTTCTTTATTTTTGCGCAGGTCTACTGCGCAGGTCTACTGCGCAGGTCTACTGCGCAGGTCTACTGCGCAGGTCTACTGCGCAGGTCTACTGCGCAGGTCTACTGCGCAGGTCTACTGCGCAGGTCTACTGCGCAGGTCTACTGCGCAGGTCTACTGCGCAGGTCTACTGCGCAGGTCTACTGCGCAGGTCTACTGCGCAGGTCTACTGCGCAGGTCTACTGCAAATAAAGCCGGTGTGGCGGTCTCACTTCTCCGGGGTGCTCACTTCTCCGGGGTGCTCACTTCTCCGGGGTGCTCACTTCTCCGGGGTGCTCACTTCTCCGGGGTGCTCACTTCTCCGGGGTGCTCACTTCTCCGGGGTGCTCACTTCTCCGGGGTGCTCACTTCTCCGGGGTGCTCACTTCTCCGGGGTGCTCACTTCTCCGGGGTGCTCACTTCTCCGGGGTGCTCACTTCTCCGAAAGGGAAATTTCGCTTCAACACGCATGCGCAAAATTGCGCAGTGGTTTACATTTTCGCCGAGTTTATTCTGTGTGCTGAGTTCTTAGTGATGTGTACTGCCTGGTGCACGTAAGATTGTAGGATGTGTCTACTTTACATACAGGGTACGCGGCGACGGGGCGCGTGCGGCAAAATTGTACTACATCGTACCATGGAGAAATTCCTCCATGGCCGTACAACTACTGCTGTACTCATACCAACATATCGATTGGATTGTATATTTATTATACTTATTCATGATGACAGAAATAGGGTCAAATAAAATGTGTTTAAAACAGTGTGCAGTTGCCTGTTGCATTTATTTATAATAATAATAACGAATGTTCGTAAATAATGCGGTGGTAGGCCTATCCACCAAAAAGATTTATGCCTCATGTGATGAGTGCTCAGAGATATAATTAAAACTTCCCCTCAGTTCAGTCAATCATTCCTATCTGATGAAAACAACTTGCTACAATCTTCAAAATAAGATATTTTTCCAATCTGTGTTGATCCTGTTGCCCAATTCGGTTGTCTTTTCCATGATAGTTATCGAAAATTGGTCCTAAAAGCAGCCACATTTTGTCATAAATGGTGATAAGCGCCCTCTGTCGGTAGCTCGGGATCAGGATAGGAGAAGTAAGCACAGCGGATAAATGAGTATGTGATTGTAACGTGCTGACTTATCCGCTCAATCTGCCCGGAGAAGCTAGCACGCCGGAGAAGTGAGACCGCCACACCGGCTGAGAGTCGTAAATACAGCCACGCAACTAGATCAGCCGTAGGATAGACAGTGAGTAAAGCCGAGAGTGGTAAATACAGTCTAAAGTCCTTGGGTAAATAAAGCCACGCATGATTGATCAGCCGTATGGTAAAGAGGAGTGAGTATAGGTTGAGGATGATTTTAGATAGGGAAATCAAGTACTGAGTCCTAGGGTCCAGGGTATCCTGATTGTCTCAGGTCTATTAACTTTATGCCGATGCCGACCGCGCGCATCAAGGCATCCCAGACAACCAAAGCCTCACCGTACTTGATTCGCAGAGCCGTAGATAGAGACCGCCCTCTGTTGATTGTAATAAGCCTAAGACGTATATGCTAGCGCCGCGCGCGTAAGTGGTGTGCGTCGTCGTGGTAAGTGAAGTTTGTATTGAAATGTTTCTTCTGTTGTCTCATAGATCGATAGAAAAGCAATTTGATAGACTTAAAGTACATGTAGTTACGGATTTCAATAGAACAATTTAGGTGGAATTCTATGTTCATGTTTGAAGCCATTGTATGATTGTAATTGTATTGTTAAAACGTTTACACTTTAAACTTGTTTTTACTATTTTCCGTGCCAACTATTGAGGGCGCTGTTTGGTATTAAAGGGCATTGCTCACAGACATATAAACCTATAGACCGCCAGTCGTGTGCACAAAACCGTGATTTGCAAAGTATGTGCAAAACGACGTGTAGGCTGCACGGCATGCGCGTGTAGCTATAAAAAAAAAAAAACGCGTATAATTACGCGCCTATCGTGCAACGCACTTTGCATGCGCGTTCATATAATTGTGTACACTATCTTTCGTTCGACGGGCAACGCACCGCACGCTCGTTACGTTCTGTGCGCATACCGGGCAACGCGCTTAACACAAAAATGGGCCTTAAAGTCTTTATTTGAAAGTATCAAGATTGACACTGGATATGCTTAATCTACATGGCCTATGGTATAAACCCTATGTATTTTTTTTTAAATCGATATTAAAATGCTTTCATATAATTATTTGACTGGAACAGTTCGGGTGTGTACAAATTCCCTATACCAAGGGCTAAATTTGCCCATAGTTGCTATTTTAGTCGGGCGCCACGAAATCACAAAATCATCATGTAGTTTTGAATAGGACCTGGCGGTCTATGTGTTTATATGTTTGTGGCATTGCTTGGGATGGTATTCTCGCGGTCGGCATTACATCACGAAGGGGCGAGCCGTCCATAACAACATGCGTTTAACCTGAAATTTTCCCCTTTGCGCTAAGTGCATAAACAATGGGAAGATAAACGAAGTTCCCGGATGTCCGACCGCGAGAATAAAATAAAATTGTCAATTTTATTTTAATTATTATTTAAAGATTTTGTTTAATTTATTTTCTTACTGTCGAATAGTAAGGAATGGATTAATTAGTGCACCCAAAAATTTACTTTTTCTTTTCAAAATCTTTTTAAAAAGTGGCCCTGACTGATCCAAATCCTATGAAAATGCGTAAACAATGGTTTTTAGGACGGCCAAACATTTTTTAGAAATCATTTTATTTACCCACTTTTAAACCAACACTCCATTTTCTTTGAAAATAATATATTATTCGCAGAGAGATTGACAAAATGTCCAGTATAAAGAAGACTGAAGTCCTGTCTCCCCAGTGGATGGAGAGTGTGGTAACTGCAGCTGGAGTGCTGACCATCTCGCTATCTGACCCGCAGCCAGTAAGCATTGTGATGCTAACCACAGGTACTAACCTGCAAGAATAGTATTGAAAGTCGCCAATAATTTCTTGTGTTTTGCTAAATCAGCTTTTTGTGATTTCTTGTATCTTTCCCTTTAAGTCCTCTTTGCATAAAGTGGATTTTGAGTTAACATTTAAATGTAAAAATCTAATTAAAATACCCAAATACAAAGGAAAGGTATTAAAGGATTAATACTTAAGTTTTCACTTTCCTTCACAGTCTTCTTCATTGGCTTTATTGCCCAAGAGATTGCAGGAGTACGAAATGTACCGCTATTTACAGAAATACATTTCAGGTGAGAAATTGAATTAACATTATTGTACCTTTTATATGCTAATAATTTTTTTCTCAAGTTTCCACAGTCGTTTAAAGATTATGGACATCTCATGAAATCCTGTACAACCCATGATGATGTAGCTAGTGGTTTAGGAAAGAATGTGTCCTGACGCCACTTGTGTACTTGTGTAGCGGCTGTGTACAAAGTCTATGGAGAGTTTAGAAAAAGTCATGTATTTCCTAACATTTTTGTACTGACCATTGGTATTTGAAGGTTGCAACATTCTTTCCGTAGTGAAGTCTTACAGCAGACTTTCAAGTATTTCTGGTTTTTAAAAAAAATTTGTTTAAAAAGGAAATCCTCGTTTATCCTCTTGACAGACCACACAGCAATTCTGGCCTGTTGCTAGGCAACCTTCTCATCCCCATGGTAACCACATTCACCCTTATTCAGGCCAGCACTTTGCAACAAAACCTGCATCTTGCGGCAGTTGTTCTCCTATGTGCGGTGGTACCAGTGGCCACACTAGTCTGTGCAGTGTCGCTGAATTTCAAACTCTCCGGAGTTTCGAAGCAACGTTTTGTGCATCAGCTTTTGATCGCTCCCGTCTTTGCACTTCTCGTTTGGTCATCGTGGTCGGAGCACCGGTTATTGTCCCCGGTCATTTTGGCAGTAGCGTTACCGGTGACAGGTTGGTATTTTTGACATTTTAATATCGGAGTTGAAAATTACTTTTTTTTTATCAAGAAACCGCGCGAACTGGCTTATCCGTGCAGGCTGAAAATTGCCTGAGCGGGCAAAATCACAATTTGCAGGTCCTCAATTTTTTTGCTAGTATTAGAGTATTTTGTAAAAAAAAAACGGTGGGAGCTCGAGCCGTGATATAGGACTGCCAGCTTGTATTACTTTGAAATTTAGATAAATTTGGGCTCTAAAAGTGCTCTGTTGTGCATTGGAGAGTAGGGTTCATTTTTTCATGATGGCGATAGCCACAGGACTCCTTCTAGGGGGTAGTATTTTTTGAGGAAAATATCTTCTAAAAGAAATTGGTTACCCCGACATGAAATAAGCTTTAATTTGATGTGTTTCAAACACCTTGCGGATTTAATAAGCCAGTTCGGTATTCCAAATGTGCTTGTGCACAATTAAGCTTTGACAATTTCTTTTTATTTTATAGATAAACATTTCATCGTATGCGTGCCAAAGCATAGCAAATACTAGCAAATGTGCAGAGATAGTCGTGTTCTGAATTAACATTTTTTGAAAAACTGTTTGGACAACAAAGTGTTTCTTTTAGGTGTCTCGCGTGTCTAAACTTTTGTTCGAACAAAGGTTTCCATCGTCTTTACGATTGCACACAAAATTGCACAGAATGCAGATTCAGTTACCAGATTCACTTATCTGCCTGTGTCTCAAAAATAGTTGAATCTTGTATAAAAATAGTTGAATCTTGTAGAAAAATAGTTGAATCTTGTAGTGCACATGCGCAGTTGAAATACCAAACTAGCTTATTGTAAGTATTTTGCCTGAATCAAATTTATTGGATATAGTTTTTGCGAACTCAAAATACCAGGTTCACTAGACTTGTATGTCAGTGTCCACTTTTGGCTGTTATTTTTTCAGCCTATTTCTTCTTGACAAGGTTGCTGTATTTCCTACCTATGAGTTTCACATTGGGCGAGGCAGTTCTCATCACCGAGGCTTTGACGCTCCTTACCCTACATGCTGCCTTGTCACTGACGGGAGGGGTCGGAAGCCTGCTAGCTTGCTTACAGGTCAGAGAGTAATGTCTTAGAATATAACGTTTGGTATAGAGCCTGAAAGTGCGCCATTTTGTCTGTGCTTCCGAACCTCTCCGTGATGACCCATCTATGGACATTTTACACGGTATTGCCCTTTCTCTTGCTATGATTTTTGACAAAATGATTTCTAACAGTACTTGCCTCCGAGAAACAGTCATATTTGAATTTTATCTTGGCATTCCACAAGAAAGAAAAAAAAAAATGATGAGAAATCAGTCGGAAATGGGTAGGCTATATGTGACCCAGCACGAGTAAATGAGACACTTTGCGGCAAAAAAAAAAATTGAGATTTTAAATGATAAAATCAAAATCTCAATTTTCATTTTTGCCGCAAAGTGTCTCATTTACTCGTGCTGGGTCACATATTGTTTATGACTGGTATTCAGGTTGTTTTTGCTTTAAAAGAATTATAAGAACAAGGAGTTTTGGCGGGTAACCTGTTTTTAAGACTTTTTTGTGCTAAGCAAAATGTTAGTGCTTAGCACCTCCATGAAATTGGCCCCTGGTGTTTAATATTGAATACACCTAAATGCTCGTCTGACGTTGAGACTTACCGTTTTCATGTTTGCAGGTTCTGGTTTTAGGATGTGTAGTGATTGGCGTAGCGGTTTACCCGGTCGCAACTAGATTACAGATGTTACCACATGGTCGACCTCCAGATTGCAAAATGTCAAAGTAAGTAAAGATAACTTCCAATACCTTGACCTAGGCATAGAGTTAACGATGGTCTTTGGTCGAGCTTGCCCAGGGCCTGCCCAATTGTCTTGGTACATTTGGTTGCATCAGGACAGCATGGGGGTCATTCCCTGTTGAATCCAACATTTTTGTTGGTGTCAATCTCACAGATTTTCTTTAAATTTGCTGGAATTGTTTGAAAATATGAAACAAATTCAAAACCCAGTGTCGTGCATGTTGTGAAACAGGTCAATTGAACTAGATTTTGTTCATTCTAATTTTGGACGTCTGTATTTCCGGTTAGGAATGCTGGTGAAAACAAATTTTTATCTTAAATTGAAGCTCTTATTGTATGATTTTTCTCTGTTACAAATTTGAAAAAAAAAAAAAAAAAAAAAAGCAGAATATACTAAAGAATTTGTTTAATGCATTTTTGTTTAGGTTACTACCCTCATGTTTTTTTTCTTTTTTATTCGTAACCTAGATAATTGCGTAACCTAGATAATTTTAATTGTGCTAAACTGGTTCCGTGTTTCAATTTCTAGACAAGCCGACGCAGCCTACGTAAAGTTGTCAGCCTACTTCTACCTGTGCCTTGCAGCAGCCGTTGTTGTCATCCTTCTTCCCTGGCTGAGATACTTGCTCGGACACGGCCCACTGCGCTGGGGCCTACTCTTTGTGATTGCGACCAAGACAAGAGTAAGAACGATGTACTTCTTATGAATAGTTTGAATGCAGTACCCGCTGCTATATCAAATTTTAGGCCAGCCACGCAAGCTAGCTAGCCAGGCAGCCAGCCAGCCAGCCAGCCAGCCAGCCTGCCAGCCTGCCAGCCGGCCAGGCGGCCAGCCAGCCGGCCGGCCGGCCAACTCTGTAGATCTCGGTGGTTTACTTATAGTACGTCTTGGGCTGTGCATTCCATAATGGCATAATTTCATAATCTTGAATCAGTTCCGATGCAAGGCCCTGAGCTTTAGTAAGATTACCTTCTCTGGTTAGTTTGTTTGTTTGTTTGTTTTTGCTTCCAGATTCTGTTGTGCTGTCTATGGCTGCTTCTCGTCACGGGAGCGGTGGGCGTGGTCGCTCTGTGGGGGTCTTCGTCCACTGTCGTCAGAAAGTACTTCCACCTCTTGGCCGTGTGTATCTATGTCCCCGGTATCCTGTACGATGTGCACTTGCTTCACCTGGCGTCGGCGGGAACCCTCTTCATCTTCGTTGTCTTGGAGGTCAGTTTGTCCTCGGAGCCCGTAGGGTACCTGGTTAATTGATTCTTCTGAATGACAGCAAGCCAAGCCAGACGGAATAATTTCATGGGGTATTTAGTGCCAGAACAATCTTTGACTAAACCCCCAAATGTTTTTCCCAGGACTACTCTGCTAAATTAAACGGACTCTAATGAACGGTGACACATATGAGTTTCCTGCTCAATCCAACACAGTTCAACATATAAAATGATTTGCCTGATAAATTTAACAGAGTCCAACTTAGCGTTATTGGCCAGTAACCAAACATAATCCAATGCTGAATGCTTTCAGGAATATATACAAGGGGTTTACTGTTCAATTCAACAAGGCCAACGGCAGATCCAGGTGGCCCAAAGGGGCCATGCGCCCCCCCCCCCAAAAAAAAAAAAAAAAAAACCACTTCGTACACCCACCTACAGAAGAAAAACAATTACCCCCTCAAAAAAAAAAAATACCAAAAACGGAGGGTTAAAGGTGGAAAAACACCATTGGTAATTGCTTGAATTATCATGAATGGGTAGATTTGGGGGGTTGTATTTTATAGTAAGTTTTGTTTAACTGACCTGTTCGAAGTTTTACAATTATGGATTGTGCGAAAAACTGCGTTTGTTTTCGACCGGGGTCGAGCAGTTATTCTTATGTTATCTTTGTTTTTTCGCGATCGCCGTCCGGCGATAGCCAATTTTCCTTTATAAAATTATATTTTTCAGAATAATTACAGGATATCTAGTGCAATCATTTTGCTGGATGCCTCGAGTCATTAGATACTTTCAAGTAAAATATTTCTTAATAATTCGGTAGTAAATATTTTCGATATCTGCTCCTACCTTTAAGGTTTTAATCCAAGTATGCAGTGCAGTAGGTTACTTATCACGTTTATTGTGTATCTCTCTATGACGTCCCTATAGTTACTGAGGATTTTCCGTGTGTGGCCCGTTGGTGACATTCTACATGACGCATTCATGGTCTTCATAGATGCGCAGGACTGCGGGCTGGCCATACTGACGCACATCTATCTACTGATTGGCATGGCCCTCCCTGTCTGGCTGTACACGGAGTCCGGACACCCTCAATCTGGTGAGAACAATGGTTCCTAGAATGGATTTTAGTTTAGGGATGTTATGGATACTTGACTACAAATTCTGGGATGACTGGTGAATTTTATTTAATATCCAGAAGAGCCGTGGTCTAGTGGTCTGGAGCATTGAGTTTGGGGTTGCGGTAATTCTGCAGGTTGTGGGTTCAAACCCAGCCTGGGCTATGGGACTTCTACGAATAATATTGGTAGAGGTATTGTTAATGCCTTGCAGTGGACTAGTTACCCATCCCGACCCTATTCATACTGTGAACAGATCAATTGTGAACAGATTGTCAATTTAAAAACAAGATCCCCCCCCCCACTCCATTGCCAAATAGAGAAACTCTTGGTTTTAAGTACAAGTTTGCAGACCGGTTTGGAACTTCGATGCTTCATTTGTGATCGGCTCTACAAAAAGGTGTATTAAGTCACGCTGTGCACTATCATGTAATGGCCCGCTCAACGTTGAGAGGGTAAACATTTCATCAAAATGTGATTTTTATTTGTTGTCATGAATGACATTTATAATACCTACAGTTTCAGGTTTCTTTTAAAGAAATGTTGATTTTGATAAATAAAGTGGCAAAAACGACCATTTTGTGTGCATCGTTCTGTTGTAGTACAAGAGAGCCGGCTATTACAAAGCCTGTTTTCTCAGTTGTGGAATTTGAATTCAAGGAAGTAATCAATATGTAAACATGTCATATCTCCAAAATGAGAGGGGCTATGGAGCTTTATTGTATACCAATTGAAAGCTTACGCTGTGGGCTTTTCAACCATGTATATAACTCAATTTCACTATTTTGCGACATAATACACTTTTATGTAGAGTCGGTCACATTTCCTCAAACCCGCAAGTTGCAGGGGCCTCAAAACTCACTTTTCAGACAGACATTTGACTGTATATTGAGGGTTTTTACATCATCAAAGTAAATCTAAAACGCTGTTTTGTCGCAGGCAACTCGTTGGCCATTTACAGCGGTGTTTTGTCCCTGGGCGTTGGCGACACGGCTGCATCCGTCGTAGGTTCCCTTTGCGGCAGGATCAGATGGCCAGGTAGCTATAGTGCATTGCATCGTCGGGGTTTTGTATAACCGACATTAAGGGTAGTACACACCATTTGCAAACATAAAATATAAAAGTGGAATTTCTTATAGTGAAATACAATGTACCTTATTTGACTGTAAGTGAATAGCATTCTCAAGCATCCCGTGAAATCACAGCACCTGATGTGATGCGGTTTTCAAGAAGAGTTAAATTTTCCATCAATTGCCGGCCAGCAATCATTAGAAAAACCTAATTATTTTCAACCACTGCCCTCAATTGATTAATTTTATTTGCAATACCGTTACACATCCATGAATGGGTGCATTAAACCACTAGTCGGGTTTCCTAACCTGATAATTCCCCGATGTCTATAAACTGCTCTGTTTTGTCTGAACGAAGTCAAGGAACCAAACTACAAGAAGAGCATTTTCTTTTTAGTTTTTCCAGCATCTATGAACACAAAATCTTTAAAACAGGTCAGCATCACAATGTTGACTATAAAATACGAATCCCCTAATTCTTCCATTTTTCGAAAATCACTGCAAAAGTATTTCTTTGTCATTATTTATTCTTTGGTTGTTTTGCGGGTAACAGGTAGTGAAAAGACCGTGGAGGGCACGTGTGCGGCTATTTTCTCCCAACTTCTTGCCTGTCGTCTGCTGTTTTACCTGGACCCCAGCCTCTCGGCTGGACCCGGATGGCCTGGCGTCGTGTGGGTGGTTAGCTTAACCTCCGTCTTAGAGGCCGTGACCACGCAGATCGACAACCTGGTCTTGCCGCTTTTTATGTACTCCCTGTTGCTACGTTTATGATAAAGGTTAATGGCTGACTATTTTTATGCCAAAGTGTATGCCAAAGACTTAAAAGCTATGCTCAAATGATATGGCGTGGCTTGCCGTGCGTTTCTTTTACAGAAATCTGGGAAGCTGCGTCAGTACTTCCCAGCGCCCATTATGGGTGTTGCCCACCAGTGAAATATTAAATATGGCAGAATCACGTCGGACCCAAAAAAAATCTTTGGGAAAAACCCTGTATTTTTAAGTGATGAGCTGTACGCGCTTCCGCCATTGTGAAGAAAGTGGTCGCACATTTAGAGACAAATTACACCAGATGGGGGAACTATGGAAAAGCCCTAATTTTGACGAAATATGAATGTGCTAAAGTGAATCTACATGCTGAGTTTGAGGCTAAATGATTTCCACAATTTTTTTTTTTGAATCATTAACTTTTCGCAGTCAAGGCAGTATGGCCCATAGCGCAGTCTATTCTAGTGCGGGGCCATGGGGCTATAGCCATAGCCAAATAATAAGGACACAACTTGTGAATAATATGTGACCTGTTCCAACGAAACCCGGACAAAGTCGCTTTCGGGAAGTCATTTCGGGATGGATTTTACCATTTTTAGGTTATAGGTTTTCCTAAGTCACTCACTATTAATCTACAATCTCCTCAAATTTGAACAAAATCCGTCTACCAGAAGTGTGTTTTTTTGTCAATTTTGTGAAACATTTGTGTACAGAAATAATATGCTTTTCTGAACTTCAAAGCTGTTTATCTCATAATTAGGTTGTCAGGGTTTTATCACTAAATCCAGACCCCAGGGAAGATAGGGTGGGGGTACATATGTAAATGATACATCATTTTAAAGCTGAAAACCTAGAGAATTTGAAAAAAGCAAAATCTGAAAAACTAAAACGTCGACTTTGTCCGGGTTTCGTTGGAACAGGTCACATATGTGATCTGCTCCCACAAAATCAAAGTAAAGTTGACATTTTGATATTTTGAGATATTGGTATTTCTAGATTCCTTGAACTCTTAGCTTTAAAATGATATATACTTTATTGGGTAGGGTATTAATGGCGCGGTTTTTGAAGTGAAATGTCGCTACATTTTACTTCTTGGGAATGCTCAGTAAAATCAAATTTAGATTTTTGTCTTCTAATCTTTTGCAAAAAAATACTTGGTAGTTCGAAAGAAAACAAATGTGGGAATTGTATCATGCCAAAACCCCCAAAACGATTCCCCACTGTCAATAATTATAGCATAGCGCGACTACGTCGTTTTCGTGGGAGCAGCGGCCGATTTCACCAATGTTAAGATCAATCTTAGGAAGGGTAACTCCTCCTAACTTGCAATAGATCCAATGCAATTTAAGATGAGTTACTCTTCCTAAGATTGATTTTAGTCTTTCGTGAAATCGTCCCCTCAGGTCACATATATAGTTCATGATGACTAATGCATGTTCAGTTTCTTCCCCAAAATATGTTAGCCAAAGATAACACAATTTAGGATTTCCATGGGTTATAGGTTGTGTTTTATCAGTTGGACAATATAAATATTGCCTGCTTAAAGGTAGTATACACCATTTGCAGATATCGAAAATATTTACTACCGAATTATTAAGAAATATCCTACTCATCTGAAAGTAAATGTTGATTCTGGGCATCCAGCAATAGATATCTTGCGCTAGATAGATGATTGCGCTAGATATCTTGTAATTATTCCGAAAAATATAATTTTATAAAGGAAAATTGGCTATCGCCGGACGGCGATCGCAAAAAAACAAAGATAACATAAGAATAACTGCTCGACGCCGGTTGAAAACAAACGCAGTTTTTCGCACAATCCATAATTGTAAAACTTTGAACAGGTCAGTTAAACAAAACTTACTATAAAATACAACCCCCCAAATCTACCATTCATGATAATTCGAGCAATGACCAATGGTGTATATTACCTTTAAGTTAGAGTAGAGTAGTAAAAACTAGCCCCCAAGGTCAACCATGGAGCATTCTGTTTCCCAAGGCAATGCCAAAGGGAAATGAAATGCTCTGGAAATCCGGATCCCCAAGGGAGGCTAACATTACTACAGCATTTAAAGCAGTTGACATTTATTTGTTTTGTAACACCTCACACATAGATTCTGCTTAATTTTAAAAGATTGTCGATTAATCTCATCTAATTACGAAACCGAAAAAAATTACTTCTTTTTCAGTACAAAATTAGTTTAAAATATGTTTGCACACTGACAAATCCATGATTTTAGCCCTAAAAGCCCAGTGATTTTAGCCCTAAAAGCCCAGTTATTTTAGGAAAAAAACCCACATGCATTCAATCTCATTGTCGTGCCCATGATTTTGTACACACGATAGGGTTAATCTTTTTTAATGAAATACTGATAATTTACAAAGGGCCGATGAAGTGTAAATTGTAAAAAAAAAAATTCAATTCAAAACAGTTTTACAAAACAAGATTTACTTTATTGTTATTATTACTACTTCCATGGATAAAGTGTATGGAAAAGAAACATATAATCGAATAAACTGAGATGGTTTCTAAATATGTTTCCATTGTGAACATGACTGGTTGTGTACTTGTGGCCCCCTTCCCCCACCCCAATAAGTTTTGTAATAACTTGAACACATTTCGTTTGTCACTAGTAATGGGATAATAATGAGAGTGGTATCGCTATATAATTTATGTGCACAAAATGTCACAGAAATTAGGAAGTTGGCACGCTGCATAATTGCCGCAGCTGCCCGCACTAGGTGCGTTCGTTTAATTTGCACTTGTATGCAAATATCGACCGTTCGATTAGCGACAACTGCCCTACGAGTGTAATGACGTAACCAGTCAATTTCGTTGAGGAAGATACCAAAATTGGAGGTAGGAAAGCGAGTATAATGGACATATTAATGGAAAAATATACCCCCATCAATTTCTTTTTCCTATCAATTCGGGCGATTCACAATGCATTGCGCCACCAAGCGTTTGACTCAAAAGAGCCACTTTTAAACTGTACGTACGGTCGACTTCTTCCGTATATCATACTGTAGTGAAATAATTTTGTTCTTCATTGTTCACGCGAGGTACAACACAAACATAAATGTATCCGGAAGCGTCGTTGATTAAAACATTGTTATTTGCAGAAAAAAAATAGAACTTTAATCGTGCGCGTCCAAAAAGACGTAAAAAATGATGAGTTCATGCAAAATGAATACCGTTTTTCAAACTGATGCCGACTTTTCCCCATGATGCACTGCGGGTATAGCAGGATTTGCGCCTCCAACGGCAGCTTCTATGTATTGTGAATCGCTCGAATTAGCCATTTGCGTGTTAAATTTGAATTATATCTGGTACACTGACTTGTTCACAGGGCTTGGCACAGTTTAACTTTAAATACTCCAGACCAAAGACACTTGGTATTATCACGTCATTTGGGGAAAGCTCTTGCATAGTTACATAAGAGACGCTCAGCACAAATACATTGTTCACAATAGTTAAGAATTGCACAAGACGCCAAACTATTCCAGAGCTGGGGGCCCAACGTACGGCTTGCCCCGAATCACGCGATATAGCAACAGTATTTGTCTGGAGAATTTAAAGTTAAACTGTGCCAAGCTGTGTGAACAAGTCAGTTTGTACCAGATATAATTCAAATTAAAATGGCTTATTGCCCCCTCCCCCCCCCCCCCCCCCCGGGCTGCCCCTATAGGCGAGCCAGAGGTGAGCTATGAATTGAAATGTCTGTGGTTATCGTTAACGTTTATCTTTGTCTTCGCCAAATGTTTTTATAGCAAGGCTAAAGGAAAAACCGGAGTAGGTTACCCAAGTGCCTTGAAAAATACAAGAACCTCGACACGGGATAGTTCGTTTATAGTGACTTCCGCTCTATATTATGCGGAAGCGTCCATTATAGGCTCACTTTGCAGTACTCTTTGTTTGCAAGAGGGTCTAATCGCGGTATGCAGCGCGCGTAGGCCGCCGATGCGGGCGCCCTCCAACGTACGCCGTAGAACCTGCAGCTTCATCAGGGCCAATTTCACGGAGCTGCTAAGCACAACAATTTGCTTAGCATGAAAATTTGTCCTTGGTAAAAACAAGGTTACAGACCAAATTTCCACGTGATCTTTATTGTTTTTGATTGATAATCAGCTGTTTTTTTGCTTAGCATAAAAAACACGTAGAATTTTGGCTGATAACTTGTTTTTAATGAGCAAGACGTTTTTGTGCTAAGCAAATTTTTGTGCTTAGCAGCTCCGTGAAATTGGCCCCCGGTATGGTGTGATACTAGGGTGATTCCAAGGAAGCTAATCGAACGCGCTAGCAAGCGACTAACCTTGCTAGCGCCATATAGCGCGCATTATAATTCGTGCGGGCCGGCCGGACGCACCACATCAAATCATGGCGTCCTCGCAGTTGAAACGTTGCCACAGCCCTGGCGCAGACAGCGACATAACGTTAGTTTCCAGTGGCTCAGATGAAATATCGTCCGATTGTCGATCTTCTGTTGGTGATTTTCAAAGTTCGGGTGATGAGAGCAGTGGTGAAGCTACTTCTCCTCCTGAACGAAAACGAGTGGCGACCACTGGCACTTCGTCTTCGGTACCAAAGCAGACCGCAGCTGCCACCGACATCATTTGGCGGAACAAAGATTGCTCCCCGCTGCTATTCGACTTTTCCGGGCGCCCTGGCTTCACTGTTTACTTCGACGAATCCAGCACCCCGATGGAAGTATTCAATGAATACCTCACGGAAGAATTCTTTCAGAAAGTTGCAGACCAGACTAATAAGTACGCCGAAGACTACAACACAAATGGGCCAGTGAGGAGGGCTAGTCACAGTAGAATGTGGTCTAACACAACTGCGGGCGAGATGAAAGCTATGGTTTGCCTGGTGATGTTGATGGGAATCGCACCCAAGCCCGACCTGCGATCATACTGGACCAGACACCCAGTGATTGACACTCCGTTCTTTGCCAAAACCATGCCCAGAGACAGATTTCTCCAGTTACTCAAGTATCTCCATTTTAGTGACGATGACGACGATGACGGTAGCGACCTACTCTTTAAATTGCGGCCAGTCATCGACGCCGTGACTGAGAGGTTTAAGACGGTGTATATTCCATCGCAGAATATAGCTACCGATGAGTCACTCTGGAAGTTTTATGGTCGTCGGAAGTGCAAATTTGACTACTACGACTCTTCGCAGCGTGACCGATTTGGCATCAAAGTTTACAAGACGTGTCAAAGCACCGGAGACGCAGCCGGCTACACGTGGAACATAAAGATTGTCACTGGGGAGGCCCGAGGTGCTGTTGCCGCAAGTTCTCGTGTTGCACTGGTGCTCGACCTCAACAAAGAGCTCCTCGATTGCGGTTACAACATGTTCCTCGAAGATTCGTTTGCCAGCCCCGAACTCTTACTTCAGCTAAGACACAGAGCCACAAACGTTTGCGGTACCGTCAAGCTAGACCGAAGACACATGCCGGCAGACCTAAAAAATGTCAAGTTGAAGTCAGGGGAACGGGCTTTTCGTTCAAGTGACAGTGGGTTGCTGGCCCTAGTTTGGCAGGACAAAAAAAACATAAAAATGCTCTCTACCATGCATTCTGCATCGATGGAGCCAACTGAAAGGAGGGACAAACATGGCATCCCGGTTGAAAAGCCTTCCTGCGTCATCGAGTACAACCGCGGCAGGGTTGGGGCTGGTATTTCAGACCAACTTGCATTGTGCCATGGTTGCGTTACCAAAAAAGTGAAGTGGTACAAAAAGCTGTTTTTCTACCTAGTGGACTTGTGTTTGTCCAATGCATTCATCCTCTACAAAGTGTTAGGTCACGAAACCACTTACACAGATTTTCGTCTGAACCTCATCAGCGAATTGCTGCAGGACGTAATACTGCGGGAGTACAGCGCGCGTGGTCGCCCGCATACCCTACCGGATTCCAGTAGACTGACGGGGCGGCACTTCCCCGTCGGTCTTCCACCGACTCAGAGGAATGCACGTCCCTGCAAGAGGTGCGTCGTCTGCAAGGCCAATGGCGCAAGGCGCGAGACGAGGTATGCGTGCGACACTTGTAACATTGCCCTGTGTGTTGATCCATGCTTCAAGGCCTACCATACGCAAAAGAATTATTGAAACAAATATTTTCATATGTTGAAATAGCTAATTTCAGAACTTTGTAAGGCTCACGAGCCGTTAAAGGGGCACTATGCCCTGAAATCCCCCCAAATATCATGTTTTGGATTGTTTACTTATTTCAAACATATGATTGAAAGGAAACCAACCTAATGTCTTACGGGAAAAACGGAAAGACGGAAAAACACCAGTTGTTTACATCGGACACGACGGTGTACACGTACGTTTTTCCTGTCATTTTAATTCAATGTTCGATGCACGCTGTGCGTTTCTCATAAATTGCACACGGCACCAAAGCACAAATGTGGTTTCTTACATGTCCGCAAAAGTCGTACACTATCCGGCTGGAATCATGACTACACGCAAACCGCTCGAGTTTCGAGGGTCAATTTTGTGACCCCCGAAACTCGTTTTACACAAGAATAACACTAAAGCGCCAAATTTTTTGAAAGATGGTTCATGGTTGTGTGAATATTTATATCCTACTTCTAAATGCTCTTTCCGATAAATATCATTTAGTTCAAAATGCATTTAGTATAGTAGCCCAATTGGTCGAGCTCAGGACATAGTGCCCCTTTCAAATTACAGGAGCCACATAGGCCTACATGCTGTGCAATAGTTAGTGGTCCTACCTGATGGTAGAACAAATTTTACCATTGGGATATTTGGACAGAATGTTAGATTTATGGAATCACTATAGTCTAGGGTACTACGTTACATCCGACTGACTTTTACAATGTGTATTTCAGAGCAATTATGTTTACCCATTCCATGGAGACTCTCGTTGACTTGCACGTCATTATAAATCATGATCGGAATTATTGTACACAACGTATTGCAATACATGTACATGTATGTTGCATTAGTCAAAAAATATTGCTTATGTATCAAGGCTGAGGAGCCTCTGTAAGTAGTAGCTAGCTTGAGCGAAAAATGACTGAATGTAGAGATTTGTTTATGATGCATAATACAATAAACATTGTTGGATTTAGCAGGCAAGTCCCTCTGGACTTGCCTGCTAAATCCAACAGAGTCCAACTGAACTCGTATATGACTTTACTGCTTAATCCAACACAGTCCAACTCACCAAGGTGTAGGGTACCAAAATGACTTGCCTGCTAAATCCAACATGGTGTTATTAATTATACCACTAACCATGGTGACCCGCAGAATGCAATTCTGAATGCATTACAGAATAAATCAAATGATTTGCCTGCTAAATCCAACAGGTTCCAAAGAAAATGCCATCTCGACTAGAAATTAAACTCTCAATGTTGACTCTAACGTATCTGAATCCATCAAAATCCATTCCCTGTTTTGAAGGAGTTCGGCGAATTAAGGATACCTCCAATATTGTACAAACTGGTGGAATCTGGTGGATTCAGGATTTTAAGCCTAGCAGTACTGCAGGATTGTGCAGTACTGCAAAATTAATTTATGATGGATTTTCAATATTCTATGGAGAAAGACTGCAAACTATTTTATGGTATCCTGAATCCGTCAGAATCCACCATATTGTTGCTGGTGTTATTCTGATTGACTCGGGACACCAGCAGTTTTTGCATGACAAACTTGATGGACTTTGACTGATTCGAGACACTTTCTAGTAAAAGCACTCAATAGTTTAGGGTTTAGATCCTGACTTGAAATTACTTTAGTAAGTTTAGTTTCAGTTTTATTTATTTTATTTGAAAAGAAACCAAGTCTCGATATACAAAACAAGAAACGTGTAATATCGGGTTTTCAGTAGCTCAGGCATGCAACTTTTCTTTCCTCAGATCAGCTGTGATTCCTCATTTTTTACTTCAAACTGTTGTCATTGAAAATTAAGAAAACGCTGTACAAACTACGTCCTGTAAAAATTGGAATGTCCTGGTAACTGATTCCATTATTATTTATTTTATTATCTGTGTATTTATTTACTATAAACTAGAGTTCAACAAAATAACCATCACATTTTACCAGTAACAAATCCCATTTCAACACAAGTTTATTGTTTTGAATCATTTTTTGTAACAGGTCTACTACCATAAAAACCTGTAAATACATGTACATGTACAACAAAAGAAAACAAATCAAAGCCCTTTTCAGTTGTAAAATATGATTATTAATGAGCATTGGGCACCATAACAGCAAAATGCAAAAAATGGCTTTTTTTACTTGTTTATGAATTGCCAAAACCATGTAAATAAACAGACTCTTGTATAAATTTTAATGTAGTATGAACTATGAATAGTATCATGGTATAACATCATAATTAAAAAATATTGTGAATGAGAGTGATGTAGGATAAGAGTGTAAACTCTGGATACTTTTTACTTTAGTCCTAAAGTAAATTTAGATCAAATGTATCTGATTAAAGAAAGGTTTCCAAAGGAAGATTGTGTTTCTATTGTTAACATGAATGTGGTTGTGTTGAGTTTTCCCCCAAGAAATTAGGTTTTAAAGGAAATTGGGGAAAGTACAAATTATGAAGCTGTATTTAGAAATGTTTGTTTTGCTTTGTAAATAGACTAAATGCGTAGCAGCCATCTTAGAGGGCAATGCCTTGCATGTAATTGAACCGGTTGTGCATTAGGTCTAGCATGGAGGAATTCCTCCATTGGTCTAGTACATGTATCATCACTATCACCAAGTACACAAAATGTCGAAATTGCATCAATAGGCCGTTTGCTCGAACAATATTTTGAATATAATAAACATAAATCCCTACTGCAAATTGTTTTTTTCAAATGTTTACAAAGTTTTCTCCATTATTCAAAAGGAAATTTATTTAAAACAGATGACGCATAAACACGTCACGAGCAAGGCCGGAAATGTATGTCAGCAGCGCGCAAGGCCGGAAATGCGTGCGTGTGCTTCCCGGTACGCCTCGGATCGAGTTTCGTTAAAAATAATCTCGCGCCTCGCGGCTCGGTTATGTTAAAATAATCCTGACGCGAACTGGTTTAATCAGTTCGCGCCGGAGGATGTATATACACGCAAAGTTTTTCCACATATTCAAAACGAATGACGCATAAACACGTCACTAGCAAGGCCGGAAATGTCTTTCAGCAGGGAGCAAGGCCGGAAATGCGTGGGTGTGCTTCCCCAGGTGTCCCATCGGCCTTAGCTGAACCTGCCTCGGATCGAGTTTCGTTAAAAATAATCCCGCGCCTCGGCTCGGTGATGTTAAAATAATCCCGGCGCAAACTGGTTAAGTAATTTTGCTCGGCGGTTTTCCAGATATTGGCATCGTTACAGCATTGACATGGAGGAAAGAAATCATCCATGTCTATGGTTACAGTGCCCTTATTCTACCAATGAAAACGGTCTATAGCAAACGGGCAATGATAAAATAATGTGATCTGCGCGATGCGATAGCAAAAGATAAACAGTACATATGTGCACTGGCCTAATTCAAGTCCCATTGAAAACAGTGTAAAATCAACAATGTTTATGACCAAGTTTCATGCACACCGACATCACTGGGGTTTCTCAAACAACAATAGGATTATTGTCTTGGTCTTGATCTTTCCATTTCTTTTCAATTTTTAGTAGGTTAGCCGATTACATTTTTTAATATTCACACCAAAAGAAACTCGCCTTCCGAAAAGTGATACTTCCCGAGCCTGCAAGCAGCCATTTTACAAATGGCATCCCTCCACATTCTAGGGCAATTAGGACCCATTTTTCAACCGTAATTTTGTCAAGTCTGCCCTCAGATTGAAGCTCCAAAACCAGGGAGTTGATCCTATGCTATATTTACACAATCCCACCATTTCTTTCACCAAACGGCATCCTTTTTCAAAAGAAATTGTGGCGGCACATTTCATGCTAATTGAGTTGGCGGAGAAATTCTCCCTTCAATATAGGGTAGTATACCCACATGTGTATTTATAATCAGCGCCCTCTCTCGAAAGAACTTCCGGGTTACCGACCGACCGTACCATTAAAAAGAAGAGGGATTTTTTTCAATAATAAAAATGGAGCCACACTGGTAAATTACTACCTTGGATCTGCTCTTATTCCTCCATGCTTGGATATATATGTAACTAAGCTTATTCTCATTTATTAAAGTCGGTGTAGTGTTAAATCGGTCGATATTTAGTTCCAGTCGTAACTATTGTTTTAAAAAAATTACAAAAGAAATTTACTGTTAATTGGAATAGAATGACCTGACAACAACTAGCGTCATAAGATACAAAATGGCAGCCCCTTTCGGGCGATGTTTTGGCAGAAATTAAATTAAAAAATTGTCTGTTATTGTAAATGTAAGGGTTTTTATAATTTACAACATGCAATGAGTTCACCTAGACCAACACCAAAATCGCTCCAAACAAAGAACCGAGCTGGCTCGAGTGCAACGAGGCCGAAAACCTCGGGTACCGGAGTCCCAAAACGGTCGACCCAACCGACGAAAAAACCGTCCGTGGGAAAAGCAGGGGCGTCCCGTTCATCCCAGCCAGCCGTCAGCAGAGCCCAGCCGGGCCCAGGCCCACGAGGGTCCCGTAATGCGCCAGGCCCAATGGAAGTTTTTCATAATCCAGACAAGCGGATTGCCATGGCCAAGCATAATGGCCTACTTCATCCTGAAGGTTGGCTAACAAATTAATAATATTATTATTAATAATTTCGGTTGCATTGACGTCACGCGCGCTACGCGTACGCGCTATTAAATCGCACGAGCAACCGGGCCGAGCGGCCATTATTGAGGTCAAACAAAGTGCAGACGGTACATTACCGTGATTATGCAACTTGACCTCATTGGGGGCGCTGTTGTAAAGTGTGATGTCATATGCATGAATTATACTAATACGGGCTTATAGACGATGTGCCCGGCAGTATGCGCACACATCGTGTTTCACATAAAATTTGCTTTAAGAATGACGTCACAGGTCAGATCAACTTTGAATTATGTGACCTCTGATGTCATCTCTTAACCAAATTTATGTAAAACATGATGCGGCGCATACTGCTGGGCACATTTGAATACAGATGTAAACAGAGGGCACATCATCTACGGGTGCGTTTGTTTAGCTCACCCGGAGCGCCCCGGGTAAGCCCCGCACCGTTCTTTTAGCTCTGACGTGTACTCGTGGCTAGGCACGGGTCAGCCACCAGAAACCCTGCTCCCGTAGCAGGGTCTCTGGTGGAATAACGTCACACGCATGCGTAGTCGAGTCGACGACGTCTAGGGCGGCGTAAAGATGGCGGAAAGGTAAATATTTTGTTGCAAAATATTCTGATTTTTCATTTATTTTGTAGGTTTTTGTTTGTTGTAGAATTGTATTTGAAATGCATGCAACTAAAAAATACAACCATGCAGAAAATTTAGTGGAAAACACGAGTGCGTTCGATTAGCTTCCCCTCGTGCCATCCCCCGAGTGTTAACCCTAACTCCCCCGGGTAAGCTAATCGAACGCACCCTATAGAATGCAGGACCCAGCAGGCCAGGGCCCACTCACAACTCTCGAATTTATTTACCCTATGACATAGAATGGAGTGGTCCTGTATTCTATGGGTACATGTATTATGGTACACAGGGTTAGGGTCAGTCCATTCTATGACCTAGGGTAAATAAAGTTGACAGTTGTGAGTGGGCCCTGCATTCTACCTCGTTATTTGTTTGGACCTGGTAATTTTTTTCAAAAGCTAAATTTATTCAGAGTGGAAATGAATAATCGAAAAATTGTAGGTTGCAATTCCTTTAAAGGTAGCCTTACAAATGGGGCCATAATTGGATTTCTTTTGTCATTTGTCTTTATCTCGTCGCCTTAGCGACAGCCCTATTTTTTTTTCAATTTTCATACTGCAAAACCAAATTTTTAGGTTACAGCATGCGACCCATAATCCCAGCTGAGAAGGCGGAGTTGATATCTGTAGCCCGCGCCATGAATCGCGAGGAGTTCGGACCACGGCTCCAGAAACTATTCCATCCCGAGACAGAGGCAGCGACCGAGGCAATAAAAACAGGTAAATAGTATAAGAATAAAGGCTTCCTGATTTCTTTAAATAGAAAAATAATTCCATTATTTTGTATTATTTTTTTCCATTAAACTGTAAATACACCATTTATTTTTGTTTGATCTTACCTCGCTGGAAAGAATATTGCATCATGATGCCACTTTTTTGCTCGAATATAAATGTATATCATCTCAATAAAGGTCAGCCATTGCAGAAATATTAAAAAGATGTGAATTTGGGGCTGGTAAACATTTTCAAGTTTGTTAAAAAATACTTTGAAAATGCGCTCGAATCTTCATAGACTTTGTACACAATCACTGAAGTGGCTACAGAATACTACATTCCTTCCACCTTGCCATTATTCGGAATACCCTGTATCTACCTTTTTTACAAACCTTTTTCAAAACAGGGGTCTACATCGGTTGGCGATGCCCAGAGTTCACCTGGGACTGCATCAGAGTTGGAAGGGAGTCTAGATGCTTTTGTGGCCACATATTGAGTGAACATGCTCCATATAATGGTGGGTATTTTAGGGACACAATCCTTGATGCGACTGTTTGCAATGAGTCACTTACAAGAGTAGACTGCAGGAGGGATTACCAGCGGTGGCGCCCTTTGAATCGCCAGGTTCTTGTTCCGTAGCAGTAAAGATTATTACCCTGCAAATTGCTTCTTTTGTTTAGTTCAGGAAAGGCCCTACGAGTCAGGCTTCGACTTAGTTTTCTTAATCCGGGCCTGCCTGGCTCAAAGCCGGAGGGGTTGTCCTAGACCGCCTGGGAACTTATGTCAGATACACAATAAAATAAACCCAGACACTGCCCTGCCTGAACTATGTGTGTGGCTGCCTTCTTTTGGACAATGGCGGTGATTTAATGTATCAGTGATCACATGAAGATTGCTTTATTGTCAAAAGTAGTTAGACAGTGTGGCTGCGGTTTCATCGTCAAGTAGCTGTGTTCAAGTTGTTACAAAATTGTTATCTTTTGTCTGTTTTTCTCCAGGTCGAAGTGTCCACGTCCCCTGTCGACACTGCCCCTGTCGGGCGTTTGCCTTCATCCCCGGTAGACCTGAGGACATCGGAGAGTTTTGGTTTCAGCGACGACGGGACTTTGATCCGACCACCTGGCGTGCCAAGTGCCGCTGCAAACACACCCACGAGGATCATGACTGTACTGGGATCAGGCGGTGCAGAATGAGAAGTAAGTTTTGTCCAGTCCTATGGGCGAGAAATGGCACAAAAAGGTCAAATGTGAAGTGTTCTGATTAAATGAGACGGAACTGGGAACAGTCTAAAGTCGAGAAAAATGCAAACATTTATTCATGCATTTGTAATATTTAATATGTCTACTACTTTAACTTTTGAAATTATAGTATAAAATGTGTTGAATAAGAATAAGAATAAGTTGGTGGTGCACCAGACTGGGAATCCGGAAGTCGCTGGTTCAAACCTCGCATCCAGTCAATGTCTATGTTAATGTCTACGTTAAGTTTAAGTACCTCACACTCGTACTTTTAACAGCAGTTGCCTATTATTTATTTGGCCAATTATTCTCCCCAGGTTGCGGGTGCGGGGCGTTCAATTCCAACTTCCTGTGCGCTGCGTGCAATAGGCACTGGGAGGAACATGTCACGGTGTTTGAGACGGAAGCCGAACGACATCAGAACAAAATCCCATATGGTAATGATCAAAGATTGCGTTTCACTTCTGTTCAGATGAACAAGAATGAATTTAAACATTTAGGCTGTTTAAACTATACCTTTTATTTGCAACTACCCAAAAAAGTAACCAACCAAAATACTGTTAGAAAAATACACCCTGGTTGTTCCAAGATGTAGGACAAATAAGAGCTACTCTAGTGGTTTTGTTTTCCCACATGTTATATCTCTTTGCCTTTGTTGTGTTTCTCTCCATTCTAAGATCTAGCCTGTTTCAAGAGGTATATTATTTCCTACCTTTTTCCCAGTTTTTGTGTTTTTCATTTTTCGTCCTATTTTTCGTCTTCCCAGCCCTTTGGGTGCAGGCCTGGTGGTTTAAAAAAAGTTAACCCAAGTTTAAGGTGATTGTTCACCCACCTCCTACAATTCCAGAGAATTTGTGTTTACCTAGTGTTGATATTAGGGTGTTTAAAAATAATCCTGAAAATAAAATGCTGGGTCTACCTTAATAATTGGATATTAAGATATGGCCCATTACTGATGACATGTACAAAGCTGGCTTGTCTAGGGAGCTTCATTGTAAATATACATGTTGAAGACAGAAACTAAATGTAAGAAGCTTCCATGGACAAGCTAGATTTGTACCTGCGATCTGGAATCTTGAGATTCAATTAAGCATTTTGTCCAGGATTATATCTAAACACCCTATACTCATCAACACTAGGACAAAATTAATCCTCTGAAATTGTCGGAGGTGGGTGAACAATCGCCTTAATGTGGTTAAACTTTTTTGTTTAAACCACCCTGTAGAGTGGCTTTTATAGCCTAGCGATTTCAAATTTTGTTTTGGCCCAGGTGAAGACTACCTACCGTTTGCTGAGATGCCGGACCTCCGCAACATGGCCCTAACAGGTGTGGACAATGACCCAGGGATCTACGGAGATCTAGTGGAGGGCCAGGGTAACATACCGAGAGGCCGGCTGGCTATCGGGCAGGATACCCCGGTCAGACCGCCAAAGAATGGCGGATTCAACCCTGTGTGGGACTGAAATATGGGCCTAATTTTTTCACTACAGTGGTGTGCCCCTAAAAAATTGGTGCAAGTGGAACACGGCATTTTGCTCATTTTGCTATTGATGTAATACGATTTGCTCAAGCCAGATACTTTTTCGATTTCGGATTGGTTTTAATAGTCGATTTGATTTCTGAACTTTTGTTAGGTCAGATCAGAGAGTTCAGATAGGTTTTGGTTTCAACTCGTTTTTATTCTTCATATGTTTTAGGTCGGTTTGGCCTGGTCAACTTAACCTGATGCATAGCTTTTTTAAAGAATCCATTATTTATATATTTAAACTTTTTGGCGCTGAAATATAAATATATATGGAATTTCGATATTAATTTTGTCTCAAATTGCACGGGCTCTTTATTCTGTCCAGAATATTTTACGTGTTCCTGATGAATGTATATATTTTCATCCGAGATACAACAGGAAATTTTCAGTCGGATTATTATTTGATAAAAGGGAAGTGTTTTTTTAATCAAGAACACAAATTTGAAAGATTTGCTTGTAAATATTGTGTGTTTAAATAAGCCAATAATCCTGTATATTCCATACAAGTTGTATACTTCTTAAAATAAACAATGAAATGTAATTTTATATTGTAGTTTTAGTGTGTGTTATTGGTTGGCTTTTGGCCAAGACTAGCACAATAGGGATATGATCAAAAACTAGCATTTGCTTTTACTACCATTTTCAAGCTTTTACTAGCATCTGTATAAATAAAAATAAAGAAAAAGGTTTTACTGCAAAGTATTTGCTAAAGACTAAATGTATTCACTTTTTACTTTCCAGCATTTGCTAGAATATTCAGATTTGCAGTATTTTCTCGTCATTTTTCAAGGTTGGGTCCGGGCTACTTTGAAAAAGAGAAGCAATTACTAGTATGCAAAATAGGAGCTTTTATATTATTGTTTTGGCAGGAACAAATATGAACATGGAAGATGGAGTGTCTAGGGTCAAAATACATGCAGTTATCATACCGGGTTTGAGGAAAGAAATAAGACATAGATGGCCGATCAATAGAGACTATTGTTATAAACCATTCGGCTGTGCAATCAACTGAAAAGAAGCATTTACTACTGTTTGAGCCAGTAAATGCTAAACGGTAAAACTTTATTTTATTCATACGAATAAGGTGTTTCACGGTAATATGCGCCATCTTGTTCACAGGGCAAAATGAACACGCGTTGCTGCTAGAGGTACAGACGCCCGCACACTTTAAAATGAACGCATGATAATGTGAAAGCGCTAAAGTTTTCAATCGACGATGATGCGTATACAGTACACAGCAACGCGTGTAAATGGAGAGGGAGGGCTAGCTGGCTTAACGCTTTCACCGAGAGCCTGTGCGGCGGCAGGCGAGCACTAGCACAGCACGGGCGGCCGCGTGTTTGAATAAAAAATATGACAGGATTATTACATTTCTGCAATGTATTCACTATTTAGGGTTCACTTATTTTTGTATTCGCTTTGCGTGTTACACCATAGCGCGACAGGCGAACACAGGAATCCTCGCCTTTCACCGCTGTGACCCGGGTTCGAGAATCCAGCCTGGGCTAATCATGTGGATTGGGGTTTTTAGTGCCTGATTCCGTGTATTTTGCCTAGGACAATCTTCTGAATTTTTATTTTTTTTGCGCAGGTCTACTGCGCAGGTCTACTGCGCAGGTCTACTGCGCAGGTCTACTGCGCAGGTCTACTGCGCAGGTCTACTGCGCAGGTCTACTGCGCAGGTCTACTGCGCAGGTCTACTGCGCAGGTCTACTGCGCAGGTCTACTGCGCAGGTCTACTGCGCAGGTCTACTGCGCAGGTCTACTGCGCAGGTCTACTGCGCAGGTCTACTGCGCAGGTCTACTGCGCAGGTCTACTGCGCAGGTCTACTGCGCAGGTCTACTGCGCAGGTCTACTGCGCAGGTCTACTGCGCAGGTCTACTGCGCAGGTCTACTGCGCAGGTCTACTGCGCAGGTCTACTGCGCAGGTCTACTGCGCAGGTCTACTGCGCAGGTCTACTGCGCAGGTCTACTGCGCAGGTCTACTGCGCAGGTCTACTGCGCAGGTCTACTGCGCAGGTCTACTGCGCAGGTCTACTGCGCAGGTCTACTGCGCAGGTCTACTGCGCAGGTCTACTGCGCAGGTCTACTGCGCAGGTCTACTGCGCAGGCCTACTGCGCAGGCCTACTGCGCAGGCCTACTGCGCAGGCCTACTGCGCAGGCCTACTGCGCAGGCCTACTGCGCAGGCCTACTGCGCAGGCCTACTGCGCAGGCCTACTGCGCAGGCCTACTGCGCAGGCCTACTGCGCAGGCCTACTGCGCAGGCCTACTGCGCAGGCCTACTGCGCAGGCCTACTGCGCAGGCCTACTGCGCAGGCCTACTGCGCAGGCCTACTGCGCAGGCCTACTGCGCAGGCCTACTGCGCAGGCCTACTGCGCAGGCCTACTGCGCAGGCCTACTGCGCAGGCCTACTGCGCAGGCCTACTGCGCAGGCCTACTGCGCAGGCCTACTGCGCAGGCCTACTGCGCAGGCCTACTGCGCAGGCCTACTGCGCAGGCCTACTGCGCAGGCCTACTGCGCAGGCCTACTGCGCAGGCCTACTGCGCAGGCCTACTGCGCAGGCCTACTGCGCAGGCCTACTGCGCAGGCCTACTGCGCAGGCCTACTGCGCAGGCCTACTGCGCAGGCCTACTGCGCAGGCCTACTGCGCAGGCCTACTGCGCAGGCCTACTGCGCAGGCCTACTGCGCAGGCCTACTGCGCAGGCCTACTGCGCAGGCCTACTGCGCAGGCCTACTGCGCAGGCCTACTGCGCAGGCCTACTGCGCAGGCCTACTGCGCAGGCCTACTGCGCAGGCCTACTGCGCAGGCCTACTGCGCAGGCCTACTGCGCAGGCCTACTGCGCAGGCCTACTGCGCAGGCCTACTGCGCAGGCCTACTGCGCAGGCCTACTGCGCAGGTCTACTGCGCAGGTCTACTGCGCAGGTCTACTGCGCAGGTCTACTGCGCAGGTCTACTGCGCAGGTCTACATTTTAAATTCGCGGAAAGCAAACCAAGAACCACTGCCTGACAGGTCAGTTAAAACGATATTTAATATAAAATACAACCCCCAAAACCATTCATGATAGTTCAAGCAATTACCAATGATGTATCCTACACAGACCCCGTCGTGCACACTGTTGTTAAATCTGGATGATATTTGTGGTTCAAAAGTGTTCATGTTTATTGTATACGAAGGATTGAGTGTGACCATTAGAAACGGAATTTCAGCGGAATTGGCCCAAAGATGTCGTAGTACATGTAATACAAAACAAATAACAAAAATTAATTGCCCTTCGACTAACTCGCTCTGTTTGACGGAGGGGTAATCCACGGACTCGCCAACTTTAAAGACCCTGTCATGCACAGTTGTTTACAAAATCTGGAAATATTTGTGGTTCAAAAGTGTTCGTGTGTACTGTATACAAAGGAGTGTGACCATTAGAAACGGAACGCGACTATATGGGGTGCGAATGCGGCTCTTGGAGGGTGGGGGAAGTTGCTTTTGCGTGGTTTTATTCACAACCACCGCGCATATGGATATGCGACCACCGCGCATATGGATATGCGACCACCGCGCATATGGATATGCGACCACCGCGCATATGGATATGCGACCACCGCGCATATGGATATGCGACCACCGCGCATATGGATATGCGACCACCGCGCATATGGATATGCGACCACCGCGCATATGGATATGCGACCACCGCGCATATGGATATGCGACCACCGCGCATATGGATATGCGACCACCGCGCATATGGATATGCGACCACCGCGCATATGGATATGCGACCACATATGAACAACTTTGCCCTGATTTTGTGCAACAAATCACGGACCCTCTGTGTGAAGCGATAGCGCGTGGAGCACTGACCTTGTGTATACAGCACACACATTCTTTGCGAAACAGGTCAAATGGACTGGACCATTTCACACAAAAGGGGGGGGGGGTTCTAGCTGCTGTACACAATACAAGATTTTGGGGTTAAAAACTGTTCAGCTAAATAAAGTTTTATTTTATAAGTACTCATGTTTTGTTCAGCACATTAAAAATGGTTTGAAAACAAGATTTAATTAGTATCGGACATGTCTGTAGGTGCAGGGGCACGCACTAGTCTAGGCGAGGCATCGCACAAACACACCCCTCTACTGGATTAATGCTATGGTCCGACCAGCATCAACTGCAAACAAGACTCGATTTGCCGATATTCAGAGAATATTATGAAAATAACAGAAAACCTATGGTATGAATGTATATTCATGCACTGAAAAATGTAGTTTCAGGGCGTTGAATTGGTTAAAAATAAACTATCAAGAGGACACAGCGAACAGTTTTCCAACCGTACTTCTGTGTCAGCGAGACGAATGCGTGGCCTGACCTTGTTCCCCGTTCAACCTACCAATACACGCGTGGTTATAAGAGAATAATGGGGCCAGACTCCAGAAACACGTTGCATATTATAATCGGGCCATGGTCTAGAAGAGAGACGTTCTATGATTGGAAGCAAAAAAGCCCTTTTGTCCACTCCTCCAATCAAAATGATTCTTATATGAGTGAGACGAAAATTTTATGTAGTTTATTCAGAAGTGCGAGTTGAATCTGTGGGACAAAGAGAACGACTGTGCCGTTCAATTTAGTGAGACAACCCACCGGAAAATGATCAATAATCGTGTTGACCTCCATTGACTTTGCCGATTTTGAGGTTTTACACCAGTTTTTTGAGTGAAAAAAGCCCCTTTTCCCCGTGCATCATATATTTATTAAAAATAATCAAACTACAGGTAATACTCTTTACTTTGAAATGTGTAGCGAGTTGGTGAGAAACATAGACGTACTTTCTTTTTACTGACAAAAGTTTGCAATGAGGGCTCTGTTTTCGTGTCATTTTCCTGTGCTGAGCGTATGGTCACGGAGCTCCATGAGCAGATGCGCGCAAGTTGTTCATATGCGCGCATATGGATATGCGACCACCGCGCATATGGATATGCGACCACCGCGCATATGGATATGCGACCACCGCGCATATGGATATGCGACCACCGCGCATATGGATATGCGACCACCGCGCATATGGATATGCGACCACCGCGCATATGGATATGCGACCACCGCGCATATGGATATGCGACCACCGCGCATATGGATATGCGACCACCGCGCATATGGATATGCGACCACCGCGCATATGCGACCTGACCGCGCATATGCGACCACCGCGCATACATGCGACCACCGCGCATACATGCGACCACCGCGCATACATGCGACCACCGCGCATACATGCGACCACCGCGCATACATGCGACCACCGCGCATACATGCGACCACCGCGCATACATGCGACCACCGCGCATACATGCGACCACCGCGCATACATGCGACCACCGCGCATACATGCGACCACCGCGCATACATGCGACCACCGCGCATACATGCGACCACCGCGCATACATGCGACCACCGCGCATACATGCGACCACCGCGCATACATGCGACCACCGCGCATACATGCGACCACCGCGCATACATGCGACCACCGCGCATACATGCGACCACCGCGCATACATGCGACCACCGCGCATACATGCGACCACCGCGCATACATGCGACCACCGCGCATACATGCGACCACCGCGCATACATGCGACCACCGCGCATACATGCGACCACCGCGCATACATGCGACCACCGCGCATACATGCGACCACCGCGCATACATGCGACCACCGCGCATACATGCGACCACCGCGCATACATGCGACCACCGCGCATACATGCGACCACCGCGCATACATGCGACCACCGCGCATACATGCGACCACCGCGCATACATGCGACCACCGCGCATACATGCGACCACCGCGCATACATGCGACCACCGCGCATACATGCGACCACCGCGCATACATGCGACCACCGCGCATACATGCGACCACCGCGCATACATGCGACGAATTTATGCGGGGTGCAAACTAATGCGGCTCAAGGTCGGGGTGTGGGGGGGGGGGGGGGGGGGGGTTGCTTTTAAAAATACCCCAGGAGCTTTTTGCGTGGTTATTTTATCTCGACGAGAAGGTGCAATTCACATGAAAAAAGAGAGATTTGTAGCCACACACAATAGTGGAATAATTACCATTTTGCCTAATTAACAAGCCTTAAACACGCGGTACCTTAGAAACATTTAAATGTAATTATTATTGTGCATACAATTCACCATTTCTGTCATTTAAAATGTTATTGCAACATTGACTTTAATCACAATAAACAATTCAGAACGGGTGGGGTCGGCAGGTTGGGTCGGGCCGGCGAGTCGGGCCGGCGGCTAAATTGCTCTTTATCTATAAATTGTTTCTAATAAGTTTTCTGCTTCAGGTTTCTAATACTAATTTTCATAGGCAACTGCTCATGAGACAGTTGCCATCTTGTTCGCGGACAAAATGAATACGCCTTGCTAAACGCGCGCACATTTTAGAATGAACGCATGGTAACTTAGAAGCGCAACAGTTTATATCGACGATACACGGCAACGCGTGTAAATTTGCCCCGTGAACAAGATGGCGCATAATACCGTGAAACACCTTATTGAAGCATTTTCTTTTTCTTAATCCTTTTACTATGAAGTAAATGTTTTAAGTTTTGTATTCATATGACCCAATGCGCTTTGATAACCCAACAGCGCTATATAAACAAATATGTAATTTTGTTCAGTTCATTGGGTGGTGGTAGTTGAACTTTCGAGGCTGAATGATAACAAATCGTAATTATTATTATTATTATTATTATTATTATTTTCTGGTAATGAAACCAAGGATCTTTCAAAAGCGCTCAAGGCACTGTAGCTCGTAAGCCAGAAGAAACCCGTAGACAGAGGCTGTGTCAGCCAGGAACACCGGGGCGAACCCCTTCTCTTAGCGATAAGTGTTCTGGGTTCTTTTACGTGCATTATACAATTTTATAATGTTATAACTGGAAAGATATATACACACATTATAAATTATACAACACACGGGACCTACAACTTTACGTCCCATCCGAAGGACGAAGCAATAGTGGTTTAATTGCCTTGCTTAAGGACACAAAAAGTAAAAAGCAACAATGCTTTATAAAAGTAGCCTTCAGTAAAAGAGGAAGTTGTTTCAAAGTGGATGTTATGTTATCAACTCCCTCCCTGTTTGTTAGGAGGCTTCCCCCCCCCCCCCCCCCCCCTCCTCCTCCCCCCCCTCCTCCTCCTTTCTCGGTGCGGCCTGGGCCTGGCCCCTGAATTAACTTATTGCAATGGAATTTCGATGTGTAGTTTGTCTCTTCGGCGTTCCATCAAATACCGAGGCCCGTCTGACTGTATGACAAATGGCGGACGATCGGCAAAAACTGCACGAGTTTTTCAGCAATATCGACGTCGTATCCATCGCTTAAGGGGGGCGTTTTAGCTTACACGTAGAAAGTAGATTCCAGGTAAGTAAACATATTCCGAAATTTTGATTTTGTGAATAATAGTATTGGCACTCACAGGAAAGACCCTGGGCACATTATACCCCGCCCGTATCGACTGTCGACTGCATACTTTGGCTCCGCCTACAATCTGTGCACTAGTGAAGAGTGTTAAAAAATAATTATGCAGTTTTAATTTTGTCAGTTCTGCACTTCACATAGATAATGTTGTTTAATCAGGGTATTCAGACATTTCAGGCCAACCCAAGGCTAATGTTCTCAAACAATACCCTGATTATTTGTCAGACATTTTCAGGTTTCGAAATAATGTAGGTTGGACCGTTGGTAGTTGCGATAATGTCGTAACCCACCATCCTCCGGACGGTCGGGAGGATGGTGGGTTGCGATAATCGTAACCCACCATCCTCCGGACAGTCGGGAGGATGGTGGGTTACGATTATCGCAACTAGACCGTTGGTTGGTGACTGATTAGAAGCTTACGTTTCAGACATTTGAAATGTCTAAATAAATCGTAGTTTCTACTTTATAGTCCGAGTAACTAGGACCCAAACATCTGGATATGATCTTAATTCTTATCACAAGATCATGTCCAGATGTTAAAAAAAAAATATTGGGTCCTAGTTACTGGGACTAGTTTCTACTTATGTTTTAGACATTAAATAATGTCTTAAACGTAAGTACGTCTATTGTTTACGTTTTATACATTTTGGCCCTAACAAAGGCATTTTATTTTTAGACATTCCTGGTTTATAATCATTAATGATATACAGTTGAGTACATTTTGAACAAAATTGGAAATGTTTTCACCTACAATTGCATGTTTTTTTCAACGTATTTTTACAAGGACTGACTCTTTTCATAGCTAAAAAATTGAGAAAAATGTATAATGAAAAATTGGCACCAGGATATAACATTCTTTTCTTCTTTTTTTTGGGTAGCTAAGAGTTGTGATGATTAGGAAAGCATGATGTCGTCCAACATGCCGATGAAAATGAAGTGGATGGAACATCTGAACGCGACCTGGGTGACAGAAGACTGGGGCCAGGTGGCGAATAGAAAAGGCGTCTTGGAGTTATACGACCGCCTAGTCACCAACAAAGAGGTCATCAGCACCCCCCGCCAGACGCTGCACCTTCAAGGACCCCAGTTGCCGGACTACGAACGGGAGCCCCCGTCGCGGGAGGAGCAGGAGCATTTCCTGGAGGCCCTCCTGTCCAATCAGCTCAGCCTGGCCCGTGCGGTCTGCTCCGAGTCACCCTTTGCCTCGGCGCTCCAGAAGCGGCTGGCCGTGCTGCGCCGCATCTTCCACGCCATCTCCAGCAAGTTCCACGACAAGGAGAAGGTCAAGCAGCAGCTGCGGCTGCAGCAGGCCCACGCCAGTGCCGCCGACGAAAAGGCCACTCTGAAGCCCCCTGCCTTCGGCACGGACGCCCTGGTGGAGATGGGGGTCCGGACTGGGCTCAGCCTGCTTTTTGCCCTCCTGCGCCAGAGCTGGCTACAAAGCCAGTCGACTGGCAGCCCCGGAAGCATCTGCAATGATGTCCTCCAGACAGCCATGGATGTCTTGAACTCCCTTCCGCCATTGTCCCTGGCCAACGAGAGCAAGATTCCCTCCTTGGGCACGGAGTGTCTTAAACAGGTCACCGTGTTTCTCAAGTCTGCCACCATGCCCAACTCAGGTGCAGACCCTTCCGGAAAGCAGCTGGCCTGTCAGCTAGTAATAGGCCTTGCGGCCCAGCGCGGGTCGCTGCAGCATCTCTTAGACTGGGTCGAGATGGCCCTTGGGTCCTCTGCAGCAGTGAGCAGTGGTGCTTTACACCTGGGCGAGCAGAGAGACAGACCCAAATTTGGAGTCATCTCCTACGATTTCTTTACCAATGTGCTTGGCCAGATGCGCAGAGCTACAGTAAGTTGAATAATATGAATAATAAATGGGCGCAGTGGTTGTCATTTTGCTGTCTACCACTACACGTATTAATATTCTCATTGCAGGGGTCATCAGCAGAAAGAGGTTCTGTCTTGTCGGAGTTGAAACAAGAGAATGGTCAGTGTCCGCTCTACCAAGCTGCATTGTGTCTCATTGAAGAGGTACGGGTACAAAGCATTTTGGATTGTCCCAGAGGGCAAGCCTACCGGTAGCTAGTGTCTCTTTTGTATCAAACTGACTGACTGACTAAATAAATGTACGTACCGTGTTGTAACGTATTTAATGTTTTGTCTGGGAATCAAAGGTGTCCCGTCTGGCCATGGAGTACGCTCGCACCTGCGTCTGCCCCGGTGAGAGAAAGAACAGCAGTCTAAGCATGTCCGAGAACAGCGAGGTCTACGTGTGGGGTAGCAACAGCAGCCACCAGCTGGCCGAGGGCAGTCAAGAGAAGATACTACAGCCCAAAATAGCCGGGCTCTTTGCACAGAGCCAACAGGTAAAGCTTGCATCATTTGGAACATAGTTAGTACTTTGAGGTTTACCTTGAGGTTCTTGGTTAAAGCCAAGAGAAAATCCTCCAGCCCCAAAAAGCCGTTCTCTTTGCACAGAGCCAACAGGTAAAGCTTGCATCCTTTGGAATATATTATGGGAGGCTGCAAAAAAGGTAGTATCCCGAAGTTTACCTTACAAGAAGGTTTTACGAGGTCTTGTAGAGTATAATTGGGTACCTCGGGGTTCAAGCCAAAAGAAGATCCTACAGTCTAAAATAGCCGTATTTGTACAGCGTAGTTGAAGCATCTTTGAGTATTAAAACAAAATAGAGGTTTGGCAGGGTATTGCAAACGAGTCCTATTTTGAGGTGAATTTTATAACAGGTGGAAGCAGGTCAGTACTGCACCTTTGTCATTTCGGCTGACGGTGTCGTAAGGGCCTGCGGTAAAGGCAGCTATGGCAGGCTGGGTCTTGGCGACTCTAACAACCAGACACAGCTCAAGAAGCTCAACTTTGAGAGCCACGTCATTGCCAAGATATCCTCGTCCAAGGTAGGCCAAAGTTTAAAAGGGTTTTTGGTCGCCTAAATGAAGTTTTAGGGGACACAACCAGTACTGATTTCTGTATGGTCGTAAAATGTACTTCACGGTTTTCGATTGGGGGGATGCATCGTTGATTTTTTTTTTACCAAATCCTTTAAAATGAGTCTTAACCCTCTAATACACTTCAATGCACTTCCAAAGTCACCCTAATGTTTAATGTACATGGCACTGCAAATCACTCCAAGGAATGCCATACCAAACCGCAGGTCAACTAGGTCATGCTGAGTCTACTGTGTATCACACTGACACGAGCAATATATGTCCACTTAACCAACTACTAGAGGTGCAATTCACTGTACATGGAAAGAATCGTTCAAGGCACTCCAGTTGGAGTGATTTGGCATGTAGCACCAACTTGCCATAAAAAAGTCTCATAGGGCAAGGGTTAAGTTTTCAGTTATTTGTTTTTCACATGCAAGAGAAAGCACATCATTTGCTCTTCATTTTGGTGTATCACTCAGGTTGACACCTTAGAATGTACGGATGTTATTTGGGTGAAAGGGTCGACTGTTTACATGTGTGCGACACTGTTATAAGGCTTATTATTCAAAAGTAGCTCTGGCAACTTGCGACTCATTTTGTTGGGTTGGGTCACAATTGTTCTGTAGACCTTGCCTTCAATTTAATAGCAAAAACAAAATGTTTATATCAATTTGAAATGACTGAGTGTCCGGGCACCCCACTATAAATGTGTTGTTGTGTGCAACAGGGTTCCGACGGGCACACGCTCGCCCTGACGTCAGAGGGTCAGATCTTCAGCTGGGGCGACGGCGACTACGGTAAGCTGGGCCACGGCAACACGTCCACGCAGAAGTATCCCAAGCTGGTGCCCGGCATCCTGTCTAGTAAAGTGGTGGTGTGCTTGTCTGCCGGGTACCGGCACAGCGCCTGCGTTACGGAGGACGGCCAGCTGTACACATGGGGAGAAGGAGATTACGGGAGGCTGGGTGAGTTGTCAATTGACCCGTCACCATTTGCGAGTTAGTCACACCCGAGCCGACAGTCGTTGAAAATTGATACAAAATTCCACTTTGCTTGAAAACCATCGCCCACCAGATGCTGTGATTTCACAGGATGCTTGACACTGTTATTAACCAGTTCGCGCCGGAGGACAGATATTCACGCAACGTTTTCCCCAGATTCAAAATGGATGATGCATAAACACGTCACAAGCAAGGCCGGATGATGCATAAACACGACACGAGCAAGGCCGGATGATGCATAAACACGTCACGAGCAAGGCCGGAAATGTCTGTCAGCAGCAAGCAAGGCCAGAAATGCGTGGGTGTGCTTCCCAGTACCTACGGCCTGAACCCGCCTCGAATCGTGTTTCATTAAAAATGATCCCGCGCCTCGGCTCGGTGATGTTAAAATAATCCCGGCCCGAACTGGTTAACTTATATTAGATAATTCAGTACTTTAGTGTTTTGTTATGTTTCCACAAGATGTATACATACTGCCTTTAAAGGTAGGATACACCATTGGCAATTGCTTAATTGATCATGAATGGTTGCATTTTGGGGGGGGTTGTATTTTATAGTAAACATGGTTTAACTGACCTGTCCGAAGTTTTACAATGTTTAATCCTGAGAAAAGCAAGAAAAAACGGCAATCGTTTTCAACCGGCTTCAGGCAGTGGTTCTTATGTTGTTCTATTCGCGATCGCCGTATCGTGATTGTTTTTTTAATAAAATTTTATTTTTTTGAAAAATTACAAGATATCTACTGCAATCATTTTGCTGGATTCATTATTTACTTTAAAAAAAGTAAGATATTTTATAATAATTGGGTTTTTAAATTTTTCGATATCTGCAAATGGTGTATTCTACCTTTAAACAGGACTGGCTCATCTGGTTTTTTTTTTGGTTTTTTTCGCAGGTCAAGGGGACAGTAACAGTAGAAACGTACCAACTCTGGTGAAGGACATCAGTAACGTTGGTCAGGTAGTGTGTGGCAGCTCACACACTATAGCCATATCACTGGACGGTAGGACGGTCTGGTCGTTTGGTGGCGGCGATAATGGTAAATGAACATCGCCAACAAAATGTATCTCCCAAGTCGTTGAAAAATCATCTGTTTCTTTCTTGATTTTATTCAATTAAGGGAGTGACCGATGCCTCAATCTTGCACAATTCTCCAATTCTGTTTGATTTTTTTAGCTTTTCATTCTGGGAAAACTTTTGGATTTTATCATGCATGTACCGTGTATATGCATTTTAAATGTCCGGGTATTTTATAGATTTTATTGGTGTTGCACTGTGGATTTTGTGAAAATAAAAAATGAAAGAAAAAAATAAATAATAATATGCAGAAGCAAGTGGGCATGATGAGCTATATGATGTAGGATTACATTTATGGGGAAAACTAAGAAAAAATGCTGTTCTAGTAGTATTTTGGCTACCTGACGAAACAGCAATTTATAGACGTGGAATTATCAGGTTGAGGAACCAGACTAGAGCTGGTTTGTTAGTTCACAAAATGTGCACTAAATTGGGGGCAGTATTTGAAAATAGTCATTTTTTCCAATTATGGTTGACCGATCATCAGTGAAAAATTGATGCAAAATTTCACTTTTCCTGAAAAAGCAAACCAGGTGCGATGATTTCACAGGATGCTTGAGACTATGCAGTCAAGTGCATGTAACAGTTTTTCATTAATTAATAACTTTTATTTATAAATGTTGTATATTACCTTCAAGTGACAACTTCTTCCTGTTTTGCAGGCAAACTCGGTCACGGTGACACCAACCGAGTGTACAAGCCCAAGATGATTGAAGCCCTGATTGGTCTAGTCATACGCAAGATAGCCTGCGGCAGCCAATCATCTCTCGCCCTCACGTCCACAGGACAGGTAAAGCAATCATTGCTTTAAATTTCAAATTCCATGTCTGATCAGTAATTAACATTTTAAGTTCCATTTTAGAGTGGTTTTAGTGGCAAAGAAACTCTCTAGGAATCCAGCCATACTCTTTATTTTGCCAACAACACGAAAACAAGATTACAAAATTTAAACCTTTGTGGGCCTTTTCCTAGCGTTTTTAACTGTTTGACATGCCCATAAATGCAAACTTTAAACGGGCATAACCTGTCAATTAAATGCAACAAAGAGTACTGTTAGGAACTAATTGTATTCTTTTTTCTAAACACCTGCAAACCGTCATTTCGACACCTGCCCAGTTATGTCTCATTTTCCCAGAACGTCTCACATAATCCTTTATACTTACTGTTACTTTTAGGTCTTTGCGTGGGGCCACGGCGCGTGTCTAGGGTGCGGCTCTGCCGAGACCACCGCACTCCGTCCAAAGTTGGTGGAGGATATGCAGACCACGCGCATCGTAGACATTTCGTGCGGGGACAGCCATTGCATGGCCCTCAGTCACGGTAAGCCAGCAGTGTACACGTTTCAGTCTGGTTTCCTGACTAGATGATCGGGTTTGGTTGGGTGGCCCAGGCCAGACCGATTAGAAACAAAATAGATATAAAACCAAATCCAACCCGATCTAAACCCCAAATCCAACCCAACCTGAAAAACCGACCTGAACCGAAATCTCCCTCGCCCCCCCCCCAAAAAAAAAACAACCTAACTTCCTAAAGTGTGTGCAAAATAATAATAAGCCCGGACAAACCCAGCCACGCACAAATGTCCAAACAGAGACTTGCATATTATTATATAGATGACAGCTATTTGGTTGGTAATAAAAACTGTTGCTAATACTGGAAATACTGTGCTAAATTGAAGAACACACTTTTTTTCTAACATCAGACAATGAGGTCTACGCATGGGGCAACAATGCCATGGGTCAGTGCGGCCAGGGTCACACCACCAGCCCCGTCCTGAGACCCAAGAAGGTCCTCGGCCTGGAAGGGGTCACCGTCCACCAAATATCAGCCGGGACGTCTCACAGTATCGCCTGGACTGCACTGCCGACAGACAGGTGAGGTCGTGGTTGTAATTGCCGTACTTATACAAAGTGTATAAAAAAAAAATGCAACAAAAATATAACGGAATACCACACGTAGAATGTATAAATAACATCGATAATATAGATATGGTTTCAAAGATACTGGTTTCCACTTTAAAATCTGACAATGTTTGATAGAGTTATGAATAATTTTCCAAGAGGGGTCAAATTGACCATGGAACCAATTTTTTCGATTTTGTTGGGACACTGTGCAAGTGTAGACTTTAAATCAAGTTGCCACCGAAATGAACCAGCGCTGAGCCACCATGCCCGTTGCCGTCAGGTCTGGTTCATTTCGGTGGCGCCTGCACGGACAAAGATAAAAGTGTCTAACGACTTGATTTCATTTTTTTTCTCGATAAACCCTGTATAGCATAAAAACGAACGCAAACAGGAATTTGTGAGGTCAGGTCAGGTTTTGGTCCGGTCAGGTTTTGGCCCTGCTAATTTGCAAAATGTCAAACATGTTTCTCGACACGACGTGAATTTCACAGCGAATTCTTTGTGACGTCCAATTCTTTTCGCATTCCCGTGAAGTATGACGAAGCCGCCTTGAGAAATATTGGAAAGAAACAAATAAAAGGACAACATTTGTCAAACTCTATGAACCCTGAAAAATCCCAATTGTTTTAATTTGTTGACCCGTCAGGCAAGTTGTGGCCTGGCATCGTCCGTTCTGTGTGGATCTCCAAGAGGGAACCTTCTCCTTTCTACGCTCGTTCCTGGAGCATTACTGCGACGGCTTTGACTACCCAAATCCGCCAGCGCCGTTTCCGACTTCGAGGTAAGTTGAGCTCGCGGCCGCTGCTTTGGAGTTTTCCCCCTAAGCTGGTGGGAAAATGTTACCACACTGTGGACAAAATATGCCATTTTGCCCGGCAAGTTTTGTTCTCCACCATTTTTGTTGATGATGCACTATACCAAAATAATTTTGCTATTAATAACATTGCAACTAACCTCGGTAGGTTGATTGCAAATAGTATTTTTCTTAAATAGTCGACTAGACTAGTCTAATCATCGTCGACTAGCGTGTGTTTGATCAGAGTTTATTAGTCAAACTGTGGTGAACTCTAGTTCTTAATTGAACTGGGGCCAAATTGCCCGAAGACGGTTGTTTAAACCCCCTGGCTTCTCAGGTTTATCAAAATTTTCTTGGTTTTCCCATCTAGTCTATTGATTTCCGAAACTTAATTAAAACTTTTTCTCATCTTGCTAGGGAGCACCAACACTTTGTGCTGCTCTGCCTTAAACTCCTCTGCACCCATCTCCAGTTGGCCCTTGCAGGGGGACTATCCAGCAGCATCCTAGGGGGTCAGGCTAGACCCCTTAGACACCTGCTCTTTCGTCTCATGGACTCCAAGACTCCGACGTCAGTTCAGAAGGTACGTAACTTAGATGAAACTTTTTGTTCAAATGCTTGCGAGCACTATTTTTTTGACAATTTCCAAAAGTGCATCTTTAAAGACGCATCTTTAGAAAAAAACATTCGGTTTTTTTCTACAAAATGACAGGAAGTTTAGAATTATTAATATCTTTACAACAAAACATTTTGATTGGTTACTTTTTTGATAGCTGTAAAAGGTATATTCTACCTTTCAGAAAATTTCCTGTCACATATGTGATAACCCGTCTCATGGAATACCTGGAAACTATGGTTGGACATTTTTTGTTTATGTCAATATGTCAATTCTTCAAGACTTTAAGCTCATTTTATGACAATGGGTCTGAAATTGGTAACAACATTTGTTTACTGATGTTAGATAAAGAACCCAAACAATAAGTGTCATGGCCTCGTGGTCTTGAGCATTAAATTTGTGGTCTGCTGTTCTGCAGGTTGTGGGTTCGAGCCCAGCCTGGGCTATGGCACTTCTACGCATAATATGGGTAGAGGCATTATTAATGCATTGCAGTGAACTAGTTACCTATCCCGACCCTATTATTACTGTGAAGAGATCAAAATGTCTTGTTTCAGTGTAAGGGGCTTGTATTCCACACTTCAAGGCCTTTGGCCTTGAAATGGGCAATTTGCATTCAAACAAAACATGATTGGCCCAATTTGTCTAACTTTGGTTGCTCGTCTCTTTTAGGCCGTGAGTGAAACGCTTTCCATTGGTGCCCCGCTGCTCCTCCCACCACTGAGGGAACGCATGGAGCTCCTACAGTCACTGCTGCCACAGGGGCCAGATCGGTGGGACAGTCTCTCCAAAGGACAGGTGCGATTCTAACCAGAGCCAAGCTTTATTATCAAACTCTGTTTCCGCTGCAAAGTTTTTAGTTTCAGAACAGCGTTTCTTATCTTGGGGTCATGTTCAATTCTGGGATGACTTTTTCCACTGAAGTGTGGAGTGCCGTGGCCTCGTGGTCTGGAGCATTATATTAAAGCTGCAGGTTGCGGATACGAGTCCCGCCTGGGATTTTGGAACGTGTGGCCTGGGGCAAGATACTTTGTCACTCATTGCTTATCCCCACCCGGGAGTGAAATGGGTACCTGTGAGGGCATAGATGGTTCTGCTTCACGCTTTTATGGCAGCATCGAGCTGTATACTCCCCAGGGATCTGAGATGACCTCTTGCATATACAAATATTCATGACTCGGGATCATCTTTTTTTAAATGCTTAGACACTGGAAACCTGTCGGGTTACCCGTGGTTACCGCAGGTTGGCTATATATCTGATTCCTAAGCACTACATTATTGTTGCTATTTTCACGTGTCTCTCATACATTCAACCTTATTATTGCCTCGTCGCCTGTACAGCGAATGCAGCTTGGCATCATTCTGACCAGCTTACAGGAGAACCTCCACGTGGCCTCCCTCCTGGGATTCACCTCACCACTAGACTGGGAGCCAGAGCCTGAGCCTTCCGACCCTTCAACTCTGACCCTAGCCCCGAGTCAGGACACACACCTAGCGGAGGTGCTAATGAAGACGCTCTTGCGTAACCTCGGCTATCACACCGTAAGTTACATTGAAAGGAAAACAATGTCGGATGAACCACAAATCTTGCCCTCCGATACTAATTTCATGAAAATGCTAAGAAGAAATCAGCTTAGAACCAATTGCCGTAACGCATGTTAATGCGTTACCCGCCATCTGCTGTACCACTGGGTACTTGCTAATTTTTAACCACTTTTAAAATATGCCCAGCTGTGAGTTTGCTCTCTGTTGATGTAAAATGTGATGAAGTTTAAGAGCAAATCCCAAAGTTGAAATATTGTTATCCACTTTCTTTGGCCTTAATCAGGAGCAAGCCTTCGGTGAGCTTGAGAAGAACAGCGACAAGACCCAGAAGTCCATGGCCTGTGACGATGGAGCACCTCCGGCCCACCTACGAGAGTTACTCTCCTCGCTACAGAAACATCTGGTGGCTTACTGTCATGTCAACGCTAGGGATGAGGTAATCTCCAAACAGTTCAACTCCTTCTTTTTTTCCAATCCAAGTTGTTTCTGAAAAGGACCTGTCGTCAGGAGACTGAAGGGGTTCCAACAGCGAAGCTGGGTTATATGGAGCCTGGAAGCGGTGAAGCTTAAGAAGGATGCACCTCCGGGGTACTCATGCAGGATGGGAGGATGCTGGATTATCACTGATGCGTGTCAAACTTAATGAAGGGAGCAAAGGGGAAGGTTGCCAAGGATGAACTCCTACTGTCTCCTGACAATTGGCAGAGCATGATCGTGTGTTGATTCTTGAAGTATACATTTGGTCAAGCTCGTAGGTCATACCCAGCATTATTTACGTTCAGCCATGCATGTTTATTGAGACCTGCCTTATCGACTTTATTGTTGTTTTTTCGGGGGGACAGATTTCATCGAGCGTCAGCCTCCTACACAAACACCTCAACCTGTTGCTGCCCCACGCCGTGGAGGTTCTGCAGAGATCCATCAAGCTTCTACAGCAGAGTGGTGGGATGGCTGCCCAGGTAGTCCGTAACAAGCTCAGGGGTGAGTAGAGAGACAATGGGGAGGGGCAGTAAAGGAGGGGGGGGGGGGGGGGTAGTTGCAGTTCAGCTGAGAAAAGTGAGTAAACTTGAGTAAAGTCATTCTGCTTAACAGACACATTTTTTGCACTGGGAAATTCATAAAGTTGGCTTTAAGTCGCAGCTTCTGCACTCTAATTGCAGCCTTGTTTTTGCAGACCCACACTGACCTGGACCCACACTGACCCGGACCCACACTGACCCGGACCCACACTGACCCGGACCCACACTGACCCGGACCCACACTGACCCGGACCCACACTGACCCGGACCCACACTGACCCGGACCCACACTGACCCGGACCCACACTGACCCGGACCCACACTGACCCGGACCCACACTGACCCGGACCCACACTGACCCGGACCCACACTGACCCGGATCCACACTGACCCGGATCCACACTGACCCGGACCCACACTGACCCGGACCCACACTGACCCGGACCCACACTGACCCTGATCCACACTGACCCTGATCCACACTGACCCTGATCCACACTGACCTGTGTTCCCTTTTCTCTTCTCCAGATGTCTTGTACACCTCGGCAGCCGGTGCCATGCTGTCCCAGCTCCTGCATTCCCTGCTGCTGCTTCCAGTCACGGTCTCGCGGCCACTCATGCTGTGCCTGCTGGCACTCCTGCCTGAACTCGACCAGCTCAACCGACTGCTGCCTGCAGCAGCCATGCTGGATGAACACGAACTAGAGTGGCCATTGCATGGTAATGGTCAATCCATCACAAATCTGTGCCCATTTCATAAAGACTTTTAAAAGTTGGCACAGAGACAGCACCACATAGAAAAAAAGTTGCTTAAATTAGTGACATCACAATATAAATCTTCATGCGCGTGCAAGCTTAACTAATTCGCCTCGGGATTAATTTGACATTGACCGGGCCCAGGCGCGGGATTGTTTTTCACGAACCTCAATGCGTTCAGGCCAACATCTGTGGGTAGCACAACCTGATATTTCCGGCTTCGCCCTCAACTTTTAAATTACTGAGAAGCCAATAGAAATGGAAGCAAATGGACATATTCAAACATTTGGGTTCACATCAACCGATTGAATATTTCTGAAGCACAACAGGCACCAAAATCGCTTTAAGCCTAAGTCGAAGATGAAGCCAGGTATTCAAATAGGAAGACATGAGATAGTTTATAGTGACTTCTATTCGAAAAGGCTTATAGTTACCCATATTGCCAATGAATCTACCCAGAATCCTGCCCATTCTGAATCGATCGAGTAGAATATTGTGCACTCTGAAACGAGCTCGCGACTTTACTTGTCTTTAATCTCTCTTCTACCCAGGAGTTCCGAGCAGCGTTGAGCCGGCAGCATTGCCCCTCCCCCAGCCTGCCAAGGGCTGGGTGTGGCTCGTAGATTTGGAGCGCTGCTGCGGTTTGGTGGTGGGTCGATGCCTGGCTGGCATGCTAGCCTGGGTGCCAGTCTCCAAGGAGGAGAGTGAGACTAGCGGCTGGATGGTGTCCAGGCTACTGGGCAACGGTCTGGAGTCTAACGTCAAACATCTGGGTAAGTCTTTGATGTGAATGAGTCACCAGTCTACACTTTACTGGAAAAAAACTAACAATAATATTTCAGTATTTTGACACAAAACTTTTTTTAATTTTTTTTATTTTGAAAATATTACAATTTAAATCTTATAATTAAAAAAAAAAAAATATTTCCCTCAGCAAAACTTGTCAGCAAGGTCTCTGAAGCTGCCATATCCGGCGATGACGACTACGACCTGTCTGAATTCAAGATGACCCCTGACATGGCGACCTTACTTGACCTGGCCACGGGCAGGGGCAGGGAACCGGCACTGTCTATATGGAACAGCATGCAGGACTATGCACGTAATAAGGGTGAGGCCATAGGGTACCAATAAAACAACTTTCCTAACGTGTTAATTCTTGTTATATTACAGACGGTGGATTTTGTTAATCTGTAGACATTTTTTTCTCAAAAAAGCTGTTCAGTATTTTTGTAAACAAAAAACAGCTGTTTGTTTCAATTTTCTTGTAGACTGGGACACTAGTGAGGAAGTACAGGAGGAGTTATTAGACCGTGCGTCACGGTGTCTGCTAGCCTGTCTGCTCAAGCATTGTAATCTGCTGTCTGTAGCTGCTCACAAGCAAGGGTGAGTACAGGAGGAGTTATTATACCGTGCATCACGGCGAACACGGTAAAATAACAAGCAATTTTTCATATTTTTTTTAAATGGCTGCAATTGCTTTATTAATACAGCTCTGGGACCAAACACTGGCGTGCCATCGTGGAAGTCTATCACAGCGTGTACAAAGTCCGGCGGAAACTGGTGGCGGTGCGCATCATGCAAGGACAGAGTTCAAGCACGGTGGCAGAGGCCAGGGCCGTGCCGGGCCCCTCCACGTCTGAGATCAGGGGTCAGGCAGAGGTCAGAGGTCACGAAGAGGCCAGGGGTCACGATGAGGCAAGGGGTCACGATGAGGCAAGGGGTCACGATGAGGCAAGGGCACGCAGGGGGTCGAGGAGTAAGAAAGTGTTTCCCCGAGTCGCCATAGAGGGTGAGTCAGTGCACAGTATATATCAAGAAAGTTCAGATCTTTCTCCGGTTCATTTTTCTTCGTCGCTCTTAAATTCCGTTATTGACAAAATGTGCGTGTCTGTGCATAGAACCCTCGGACGTGGATCACTCGGAGAGCGAAGGGGACGGTGAGAGTGCCCCGACACCTTCTCCAGACAAGAAAGCCAAGGAGCGTGAGCAGTACAGCTTTGCGGAGACCTGCAAGTCCATGATCGAGCGCTGCATGTTTCTGCTGCTGGGGGTCAGCGCGGCTATTCCATCCGACGAAGACAGAGACGAGATGCCCCTCGCCGCTGCCGAGCTCAAGGAGAACAGCTGCCCGGAAACCTCCCCAGGTAACCTTCTGGGTTTTTTCAGTTCTCAAAAACCTCTAGGGTACCCTTAGCTCGCCCTGCGATTTGTTTCCGCCCCTGACGGAATCGTCGACACCAAGCAGAAAAGTAATGCTTTAGTCACAAAACTGGTAACGATCAGGCAGAAACTACCCTAAACATTATAAATAAAAACCAAAACCAACTTCAACTCCCAAATCCAGCACAACAAATATTCATGAAAATAAAAAATTATAAATCAATCAAAACCCTGAAAAAAACATGGCCATATCGCGGGATTATTTTTGTAAAATGTTGTCTGTTGGTATATGCAGAAGACTTTATGAGTTAGTTCACATGTTACAAATTGTGTATCATATTGCAAAGCACATGTACAATCATACAGGGGTAGACACAGTAGTACGGAATGTAGTGAGGGGCACAATGACTCTGTAATATTAGTGTACCATGTGAATTTACGAACTGTTTCGTTTTTTTAGGTGTTTTTTGTTGTTTATTTTGGTTTATTCAGAATTTTTCACCAGAGGACTAAACCGGCCCGACTCGACTGAAATGATGGAAAAACCAACCCGACCTGACCCAGTGTCAGGTCGGGTCGGGTCAGGTCAGGTCAGGTCAGGTCGGGTAGGTTTCGGTTATGGGTCGATTTGCACAACATCTCTTAAAAGTCTGACTTTAAGCTCATTTTGTAGTAAAGGGTCGCAAATGTCTGCGAGCTGGATATCCAATGTGGCAGGCATGTGTGTGACCCCTGGCCTGCACCTAACCCCTGACCTGCACGTAACCCCTGACCTGCACGTAAAAGTGTACATTATGAAAGGCCAAAACCAAATTGTATATTATAAATATCAGTATTGTTCTCGTTAACAGCTTTATCAATGAGCCATTCTCTGAGCGAGCCGGACCTGGGGCAAACAGATGAGGTACATGTTCTGCCTTCTAGTAACAGGGTAAGGGGAGAAGGTGACACTCGCTATCCGCGGATCACTTGTTCTATTTGAATATTTCACTTCATCCAATATACCTTAGACGGCAATTACTTTCTCGTTTTGTTTTTCAGGAGTCGACACGTGGCCTGAAATCCTCTCGCAGCGAGCCTTTACCAGACCTTCAGGTAGATGCTAACTTGGACTCCTTAGAGGTGGTACGAGCCACCTGGCGACGTTTACACTGGAGACAGGACCAGAATGGCTCCCTCGCATCCGTCCAGTCAAGCGAGCATCGGGGACATGGCTTTCTAGGTTGGTCGTGGGTCATTCCGTTCCTAAATCACCTACGTTTCCCGAAAAGTTGTCTGGTATTCTTCTGTTTTTTTGCTTATCATAAAAAGCACATTTTGTTTTTACTGAGAAAGACTTTTTTTTGGTGGTAAGCAAATTGGCCCTAGCTCTTCTGGATTGTAACCAATCTCTGTTTATTCTCTTCACGATCGGCACGATCGGTTTTGTGTGTCCAGGTTCGGTGAAGCACATCAGTAGTGACATCATCGGCTTCGCCTGTAGGGAGATGCTTAGTGACATCCACCAGCCCTCTTCGGATGAGGAGCAGTATCTGTACTGCACGGAGCCAGCCACTGTTACTCTAGCCATGGAACACCAGCAGTGCAGAGCCGAGGTATTACAATCACCACTGCAAATAACATTTAACGTACTCCCTACTAGCACAAATAAACCACAAAGTTTGCAGAGCGCATGCGCACATTTTCATTTTGACGTTGTTGCACATAGTTGTCAATGCAAAACACGTGGGCTCTTTTTCCACGTCGAAAGACATGATAAAACATTTCTAGCCTTTAGTCCTTTATGTGCTTTCGAAAATATTTTCATCAAGTTTGACATCCAAAAATGGGGGTAAAGAACCACTTTTGGGGGTCTAGAATGGTCTGGTTAGCTTTAAAATGCATAAATTATTCAAAATAGCCAAAAACCTTAATCGTTTGGCTTTTTTTTTATATCTTGTACAAAAAACACTTGATCTTGGGTGTAAAAAATTACCAAAATGTGTTTGTGAAATTTTTTCACTCTAAAGTTTTCCTTATTCTAGGCAGAATGGGTGCTTTTAGGGATCAATTAAGGGAAAAAAGTCTGTGAAAGTTGCCAAGGGGGTACAGTCGGCATGAAAGTACAAACACAAACGGAACAAATGAGTATGAAAACGTCCTGTCAAATTGTACGTACCATGCAACATTCATTTCTTTGTAAAAATGTTCTGTTCAACAGACCCGGCTAGATGCCCTCAACCAAATCTTGTCTCTCCTGAACGGCCACGAGGGGGGTGACGAGACCAAGAAGCCGACCAGCCTTGACATCTTTGGCCATGCGGTGGTGCCCTTCAGCTCCATGTCGCTGCTGGCGTCCGTCCATCTGCAGTTCCTGATGGGGACGTTTGGGCTGAGCTGCCTGGACCCGAGCCTAAACGAGGAGACTAGGCCCCCCGCACAGCTGCACCATTACAGGGTAGGGAGGGACAAGTGTTTGGCTGTGGGTCTAGAGGGTTAAGACTCACTGCAGTTCCTGATGGTGACGTTTGGGCTGAGCTGTCTCGACCCTAGCCTGAACAGGGAGGGTAGGCCCCCCGCACAGCTGCACCATTACAGGGTAGGGAGAGACAAGTGTTGGCTGTGGGTCTAGAGGGTTAGACTCACTGCAGTTCCTGATGGGGACGTTTGGGCTGAGCTGTCTCGACCCTAGCCTGAACGAGGAGGCTAGGCCCCCCGCACAGCTGCACCATTACAGGGTAGGGAGGGACTAGTGTTTGGCTGTGGGTCAAAAGGGTTAGACACGCTGCAGTTCCTGATCGGGACGTTTGGGCTGAGCTGTCTCGACCCGAGCCTGAACGAGGAGGCTAGGCCCCTGCACAGCTGCACCATTACAGGGTAGGGAGGGACTAGTGTTTGGCTGTTGGTCTAGAGGGTTTGGCTGTTGGTCTAGAGGGTTAGACTCACTGTAGTTCCCGATTGCCTCTTCTGCAGGATGGTATCCGAGCGGCCAACAAGACTACACAGCATGAGATCCAGACAGTGGCCCATCAGATTTATGACCATCTGGTCACCACGCTAGCTGGCAACGTTGAAGAACCCAAAGCCTGCAAAGGTGGGAAACTTTAAGCTTCAGTACACATTTTTGCAGCTATCCAAAAAGTAACCAACCCAAAATTCCTCTTGAAAATACTTCCTGTGAATTTATTTCTTCTGACATTCTGTCATTTCGAAAAAAATTACAAAAATATTGTCATTTCTAAAGATGGTTTCGGAGACACATATTTTGATTTTTTTTAAATATTTGGATCAGCCTGTTGTATGTATAATTTTGATGTCTGTTTATCTATTGGTCAGGTGCCTGGCACCGGCTTCTACTGGTCACTATCTTTGCCCTGAGCGTCAAGTACCAGCCACCAGACGTCCTGCTGGCAGTCTCTAGCGGGATCCTCCCTCTACTGGCCAGGCTGTGTGGGGAGGGCAGCCAGGCGGTCCTAGCCAGGCCAGTCCAGCCGTTGCTGACCGGTAGCATCCCCTCTATGCACTGTGTGCTGCAGGTGGCTAGTATGCGGCTGCTGCAGATACTTGCCATAACCACAAGGTAAAGGCCAGGGTCTGAAACGGGTGTCTGGAGCTACAGCTGTGGCTCTTGTCCACTGTCAGAAATGCAGGATAGAGCTAGAGCTTCGGCTATAACATCACAAAAATCTAGCCGTCAGAAGAGTTGTCTGTAACGTTAGATGATACAAAACAAAATGGCAACCGGCAGCACCAGCACTAACGTTAGAAATGCGTCAAATTTGCATTTTTTTTTTTTTTAAATGGTGCATTGAATTGCAACTAACAAACCGATAACCACGTCATCAGGCTTTTCGACCGGCTGTAAACAAACTTTCACCCATGCACTCCACAGGCACTTGAGCGTTAGCAAGCGCCATAAAAAACGAAACGGGGTTTCAAATAAACATTTACACTCCATTTATTTAAAGGTGGAAAATATCTTTTTGCAGCTATCAAAAAAGTAACCAACAAAAATACTGTTGAAAAACGTACTTGTTATAAACATATTAATAAGTATAAACTTTCTATGAAATTATTCCTCCTGGAATGCTGTTTTAAAAAAAAAAATAACAAAATGTCATTTTCAAAGATTTTGAACATTCTCGCAAATAGTGTGTGCAAACGTTCGAACATTTTTTCACTGCGTGACACGCACGTAGCTGCCCTGAACACGCGCAGATTGTGTTCGCAATTTAAATTGTTTATATTTTTAGAATTTTTGCTGATTCAAACGAAAATGCACAACTGACAAATGGTATTTTGTCCTTTTCACCCTGGCAGCGCCCACGCTGACCAGCTTAGTGAGCCGGTCATCCAAGCACTGGTCAGTCTCCTACACGAGCAGCTCTGTGGTCTGGTCTCCATGGCGTCGGGGGAGAGTGAATGGAAGACCTTGGCCGACACTACTCCCAGGGGCGGCAAGACCCCGGGGAAAGGAGCAGATGTCAAAAAGAAGAAGACCAGCGCTACGGGGCACCAGCAAGGTAGGTTGGAAACCAGTTATATAAAGCATCTCAGCATAGAAATACGGGGCACCAGCCAAGTAAGTTGGGAACCAGTTATACTTCTAAGCAAAACAAATGGGGCACCAGCCAGGTAGGGGACCAGTTACATATAACTTCTAAACAGAGAAATACTTGGAACCAGCCAGGTAGGTTGGGACCAGTTACAATTGCAATCAAACTTTGGTCATAGATGCAATATGGAAACTTGCATGTGATGGTGATGTAAAGGTCATTTGAGGTCAAGTTGTTGCAAAAGTAGGCGTGATACGTGGTTCAAAAACCTTCGCTGTGTTGTTTCTGTTAGCTTAAAAAACAAAAACTCGTGAGCTAAATTTAAACTATAATATTTTCTTATTTTTTTTTTTGGTCAAAGGCAAGCAGCATAAAGGGAAGCACTCTCGCCACTTGGTGCAAACCGCTCTAGGCGACTTTCTCGTTTTCCTGCGTCGCGTCGCCCTCAGCAGGCCAGTCTGTGAGAACATGGCCTCATCTGATTGGACATCGGTGCTGCTCGCCATTGCCGGACACCAGCCGAGCACAGGTACCAACAAAAAAAACTCAGTAAAATTCAGCCATTCCTAATGGTCGAGAGCCCGACACGTGGGTATGTTTAAACTGCCAATGAAACAGGGCCCAGCCAGTTTTAAACGCTGAACAAAATATTTGTTGAACAAAATCATTTTAAAATTGTAAAAGAGTTTTGACTTTTAGACCGAAAGGTATTTATGAATGGGAATAAAGATGTGGTTCGCCAGTTTAAAACAAGTATGTTTACAACTGGTCCATTCTTTTTATCGTGTTGGATTTGTAGGTTTGCCGAGGATAGAAAACGTTCGCACCAGACTACTGTCGCTGCATCTGTTGGAGGCTGTTCTCCCTGCCTGCCCTGTGAAAACCCAGGAGGGGCACCAGTATCAGGTCAGGGTACCAGATATAGACACTTAATTGTTGTTGCGACTTTCACAAATTCATGAAATCCTTCCTGTTGGGAGTGCACCCTGAATGAAGAGAGAAATGGGAAACTAATTGACAAACGAACCAACAAACAAACAAAACAAAGCAATTCAACTTCCTAGAAAACACCTACAACTGATCGAATTTTTCCTTTTTTTTTTAAATGACCATCATCTTAGTTTTGGCGGCCATTTTTGTTTTCAAAATCTATTAAAAAGGGTCCAAAATGAATTTTTTTTTTAAATAAATTTTAAGTTAAATTGTGGCGATTTCTTATATAGGCCAATCATATCATTTTAATCTGAATTGACGCGAAATGATTCTACTGTTTTACGTTGGTCTGCTTGAAAGCTTGCGTTGTATAGAACCTTTAAGGCGGACAATCAAATACAATCAAAGGGATTGTAACTTTGGACTGAACGGATCCGGCAGGATTAACTCAACCAGACTCACTTTGTACACTCTGGCTCACCACAAAGGAACCAATCTGTACGGCAATAATCTTCCTTTAGACGAACAAATGAAGCCAGGCAAAGAAGTCCATCTTCCACTCCACTTCACAGTTTATCTCAGTCATCTGGGCCAATAATCCTCTGAGTTACTGTTAGGACTGATTGAGATAGCATACTTCAGTAAACCAGATGGTTTCTGGCTGAATACTGAGTATGGTGATAGAGGTTAGCTTACCCAGTACCCAAACTGTCTGTAATCTGATGACCCGCCTATTAACATGATTTTGTTTTTTAATTTTGTCAACTAGGTGGTACAGCAACTTCTGAATAACCTTTCCGAGTGCATGTGGCGTGCCCCACAGGCCCTAGCTGTCCACCGATCCCACCAGAAGCCAGCCCCAGACACCGGTACCGCGGCGCCCCCCAGCACTGTTCCTCCCGGAGATGACGGGGCCAAGCGACCCTTGGTCTCGGAGAGCGGGGATGATGACAATGATAGTGATAGTGATGACGATGACATTGCATTGCAGGACACCATCTTTGACGCGGAGAAGGCGGTGTGTTGCAGTGTGGAGGGAGGCCACACCCTTGTTCATGGCTCCGGTGGGAGGGGCTATGGTCTGGGAGCTACGGGAATCACGGCCGGCTGCTATCAGTGGAAGGTGGATCACTTGCTACCGTTATCGTATCATATGTTTTAATGTAACTAATAGGTGGGGTTCGTCACAACTCTTTTAAAATAGGTCAAAGAATTTACACTTTCAATTCAACGATCATTTTTTTTATTTTCTTGACACCCCTAGTTTTACATTGTCAAGGAGAACAAGGGCAACGAGGGGACGTGCGTGGGTGTATCGCGGTATCCCGTACGGGACTTCAGCCACCGGACCACATCAGACATGTGGCTGTACCGAGCCTACAGCGGTAACCTGTACCACAACGGGGAGCACTCCCTGACACTGCCCGGCTTCACCCAGGGGGATTGCATCACCTGTGTGCTGGATATGGAGGCACGCACACTGTCATTTGGCAAGAACGGAGAGGTAATAAATAGAGTCAGGTGTTTTC